>OY987267.1:23679374-24279374 GCA_963920665.1 Straminergon stramineum | reverse complement strand
CTCACAATCATCATATAAAGAAATTAATATCATATGCATGGAAAGGATAAATCATTGGTTGAATATAAGTTCTAGCATCTTTATCTTAATCATCACCTTCTTTCAAAATTCTACAGCTCCTGATAGAGTTGCTTAGAGTACAACTACAAGTTTTATAGGTAGGAAGTCTTTTAAAACAACTTTTTTGACCACATGGAATAATTGCAAAAATTATTCTCTATTTATAGTGGTTAATTCTATATTTTAGGACCTCTCCTCTCTCATTCCAAAGCTTTGATTCCTAGTATGAATTCAAATTATTCAAATGTGATCATCCAAAAAAACAAATAAGTTCTTTAAAGAATGCTCAGAGTATTAAAGAGGAAAGACAACTTTAATGATTTCATTTCCTTGTCCCAATTCTACTCTTAATTAAGTGCACCTAAATTACCTTTTGAGATTCTTTTCCATTTTCAAGTCTAAGTACATAGATCAATTGAATTCTTGTGTTTGGGTGCCAAATTAAGACACCTATAATGATAGTTGACAAGGTTGGTTATAGATATCAACTCAATTTTGGTGTTTGAATGTTTCTTTTGAATTATTTTTTTGATTACTTTGGATGAAGGTAAATCATCCTCAAGTTCTTGTGCTATTTTAGTTTTTTTACTTTTGTTTCAATGGCCCAAATCCATTAAGGGCTTATAATTATGTCCCTTGATGGCTTGACTTAGGGTGAACATATGTGTATGAAAATTAACCAAACTTTGCAAAAAAGATTTTTTGAAATTCTATATGGAAGTATATGATATTTACAAGAGGAGAATTGGAATTGCTAGTCAATAATATGATTGAAGCACTAAAAACATCAATATAAGTAATTCAATATAGTTGGAGTCACCTTTTGCTAGAAAAGATATATTTAGTAGTATCAACAATTGAAAAACTTGAATTTGAAAAAAACAAACTAGAATTTTTAGATGTGGCATTTCTTTTCCATGAATTTTCAAAGTAACAACTCCTTGTATACATTAGGGCTTTTTTTTTGAACTAGTGTCCCCTATGTTGGCTTCACTACACATGCCACATTTGGGAGGGCCAGATTCACATTGGTCAAATTTTGACAGATCTAGTAAAATTTCACCAGAAAAAAAAATTGAAAACTAATAAAATCAACAATCAACTAATCAACAATATGCAAGGGGATGATTTAATGACGCCGTAGAGGGACACTTCAATGAAAGCCTAGGGACATTTCAAGCACACTCTACTATGCATGAATGGGAATAGGGATGCCTTTGGATGTTTCTACCTTATAATCGGTAGAGGCCCATGAAAAAGGCAGGAACTTTCTGATTTCTGAAAAACTAATTTTAATATTCCTAGTCGACATTGGACTTGGACTTTTCTGTTGCTTTCAGTTTGACAATAAGACCAAGCTACTCCTTGATTGTAATTTCTTCCTACTCACATAGAAATGTACACATCATGAAAATCGTCTAAAGCAATTCTACTTCAAGAAAACTTAAAAATTGTTTTCCGATTCCAACTGCACATGGAAGTCGGCCCTACTCTACTCTATCAAGATCCCCTTCTCCCTGCAGTGGCAGTCACTCTGTCCTCTTGCCTTCTTTGCGCGGGAGCGTCGCACGAAGGGACGGAGCTTGACAGAATTTTTTCGTTTCACTCACTTTCCGTTCCGCCTTCTATACTCTTTATCGTCCTGCATCGCCTTCTTTCCATGCACTCGCGACTGTGAGACATAAGTTAACCCGGAATAGACGGACGAACTGAAGCATTTATTCGTTCGTTTTACGCTCAATTCCTTCTTCTTTATCTTTATTGCCGTCCCGTCTTTTTCGTCGCCTTGCTTCTCCTCTGTGCTCGCTTCCCTTCTCTCTCCTGTGTCCGTTCTGTTGTCTGTGTTGGCGCTCTTGTGCGCGTGTGTATGAGTGGGAGGCGTCGGCCGAAACGGACGGACGGCGGGACGGCGGGAGCTGGCCTTTGGATTTCATACTTTCACAGAGTTTCGGTCGCTCTTGCTCGATACGAGGTTGTCTTGGTTGTTGTGATTAGGAAGATTTTGAGGTCGGTTAGGAAGATTTTGAGGTGATGATGGATCGGAGCGGTGTGAATGTGTGTGGAACGTTGGAATGATGGTGCGGCAGAGGTGGAGAGGCGAGTGAGAGAAGGGACCGAGTTCCGATTAGGTTTGCAGATTTATTAGGGTTGCAGCGATGGGAGAACAGGCGGCAACAACCGAGGAGCAGGTGATAGAGCAGAATGGCGAAACCGCGGACGACAATGCGCAAGAGGAGCCAGAGAAAGGGCAGCAGAATGGACGGGAACAGGTGGAAGTGGAGGCAGAGGCAGCGGAAGCGTCGTCGACGGAGAATGGTGTAGAAGAGCCGGTGACGACGTCGCCCCCTCCGACACCGGCGATGCCGCAAAGCTCCCATCAGCAGTATCACCACGTCGCTGCCTCAGGTCCACGGTCGGCGCCTGCGTATAGATTAGTTAAATCGGTAATGGATAAGCGGGATGACGGACCTGGTCCACGGTGTGGGCACACATTGACGGCGGTGGCTGCTGTGAATGAAGAGGGATCGCCGGGGTATATTGGTCCGAGGCTGATTCTCTTTGGTGGCGCGACCGCCTTGGAAGGGAGCAGTGCAGCTGGTCCCCAAACTGCCTCGCCTGGGGCCGGCATTCGTATGTTTCTATCTTACATTTTTTGTGATTTGAGAGCAGGATCTAATGGGAAGTGCGTGTGATTGCGAAGTGCGAACTGGTGTTCGGTATTTATGATAAAATGCCGGGTGCGAATGCGTGTGCTTGATCTAGGTTTTATTGAAACCACCTGCAACACACTTTTGAATTCAAAAATGAAATGCTGAAGAAAGTCAATAGACTTGCAATTCCGGCTCAGTATTTTTAATTGATCGCCGACGGATTACTTCTAGCCCTCTTGTTTGAGGCTAGGTTTCTGGTGTCGTTCCACCGATTTAGCTGATGGCGAGCTTAGTTCTACTTTCGCACTGGTTATGCAGGTTTGGCAGGTGCTACTGCTGACGTGCACTGCTTCGACGTTCAGTCGAACAAATGGACGAGGTTAGCTCTTGACGCATAGCACTTGCAAGTATGTTAGTTTGTTAGCAACACTATTATAAATCTGTTTCACAAGGTTTTAATGTTTCGGTAGTGGCATTTTATATCGTTAACTGTCCTCAATATTGTGCTGTTTTAGGTTAACTCACTGTCAGGCTTCTTGAGGTTCTGGATTTGAGAGCTCGAGATTGTCAGAAAGTGTCTTAGAGATTTGATTGTAAGGAAGTACTAGCCTGGCTTCTTGCTGTGAGATTTCCTTTCAATCAGATAAAGTGTTTAATCGATCAAATCCAGCTTATGTATAGACAAGTTAGGATTTTAAGTTGCTTCAAATACACGTGGTGACGTTTACTTGCATGTGGTTCAGGCTTACTCCAGTTGGAGACCCTCCTTCTCCTCGAGCTGCACACGCAGCAACTGCTGTAGGCACTATGGTGGTAATTCAGGTGTGGCTAACTAGGAGTTTGGTGTCGCAGCATTAGTTGCTAGTATATTATTTTATTATCTTAGGCAAACTATTAGAGAGGAGCTGAAAAAAGTGGAGTACACGCAGGGGGGAATAGGACCAGCAGGGCTCTCAACGGACGATCTGCATGTTTTAGACCTCACGCAAGCCAAGCCGAGATGGCACAGGTGGGTGATTTTAAGACAATTATCAGTGTGAAGGATTCTACTGAATTCAGTCGAGAATAGGCAATAGAACTTTTTTCTAGCATTCACGTGCTAGAGGTATCATGAAATATTGTATTAGATTAAAGCTATATGCTTACCCTATATGTGGTTCGCTGAGATGGGTTTTTTTTTCATTGCTTTAGTAGGGAACTGGGGCTCTTGAAATATGGATAACGTCGATCTTCTGTTTAATTACGAGGACTAATGGCGATCACTTTTATTAGGGTGGTTGTGCAAGGGCCAGGTCCGGGACCTCGTTACGGGCATGTTATGGCTTTGGTTGGACAGCGCTTTATCCTCTCTATCAGCGGAAATGATGGTGCTTAGACTGCCCTTTGAAACCTCACTAAGTTCTGGATTTTTAGTGTTATTCTTTACTCACAGGAAAATTTTCTGGCAGGCAAACGCCCGCTTGCGGATGTATGGGCGCTTGACACAGCGGCCAAACCCTACGAGTGGAGGAAGCTGGAGCCCGAAGGCGATGGTCCTCCACCATGCATGTAAGTTATAGGAATAATTGTTCTCACAAGGATTTCTAAGCATATACAAGTAAAGAGCAGCATACTCTTTGTCACAAGGGTGGTGGTGATTATGTGATATAGCATGTCCGTTTTATCGACGTGTGGTCGATGCTAGGTTAGTCTGTGTATTAATTGTTATCTGTTTTGGGTATTCGCAGTGTTACTGAGGCAGTCATTAGTGTTCGCGATCTGGTTTGGGTATTGAGCTGTCATTGTTAAGTTGTTGAGCACGGGCTCCTGTTCTATCCTTTCCTTTTTTCTCGGGGAAGACACTGATGCCTTCTAGTATGATTTGTTTTATTATAGGTACGCCACAGCTTGTGCGCGATCAGATGGTCTACTACTTCTCTCTGGTGGAAGGGATGCCAACAGTGTGGTATGCTCATCTGTTTTTGGATTCTGCATTATCGAGGATTTGCTGAAATCGAAATTTAGAAATGAGCAGATTCAATGAGGAAATAAGAGTCTTTAACCATGTGGATCTGTGTTTTTACTTGCAGCCACTTGATAGTGCATATGGTCTTGCAAAGCACCGTGATGGTAGGTGGGAATGGGCAGTAGCACCTGGCATATCTCCGTCTCCAAGATACCAACATGCAGCTGTAAGCCTGGAGCACTGAGCTGGTTCATATATTACAATGTTACATCATCATTTTGTTGATCTTTGCCGATATCGGCTTAAGTTTTCGGAATTTAAGGATACTTCGTTTTGATCATTCCATCCGTAATTCTACCTTTCTGAATAAAATGTGGCCTCTCCATATGTTCCGTGCAGGTGTTCGTAAACGCGAGATTACACGTTTCAGGAGGAGCTCTTGGTGGTGGTCGAATGGTAGAGGACTCTTCTAGTGTGGCAGGTTCGGAATTTTGTACAACTCATGTCCAGTGTCTTTATGCTGCAACACAAGGCGGATAGAGTGCTTTGATACGAAGGATATTTTATCTCCTGTCCCTTGGTAGTGGACTTGTAGTGCGAATTCTACATAAAATTGATCATTTTTCATGTGTTACCTTTAGGTTGTGACATCTGTCTTTGTTACTGTATTCTGCAGTCCTGGATACAGCTGCTGGTGTGTGGTGTGATAGAAGAGGGATAGTCACCAGTCCTCGAATAGGAAGGTTTAGTAATGATGCAGCAGGCGGAGATGCAATTAATGAGTTAACCAGACGCTGTCGTCATGCTGCTGCCTCTGTTGGTGATCTGGTTTTTATGTACGGCGGACTTAGAGGAGGTACCTTCTATTCTTAATTATTTTACTTAGTAGCATAGTGAAGTTCGATATTTTAGATTGTGTTGTTTTTGTATTTTGTGCTCAATTTTGAGATTCTATTTTCCACAATTTTAAATTTATTACGAAATAGAGAGAAGCTTATATAAGTTTTAGACGATATCATCAATGGCTCAGTTCTATTTACTGTTGGAACACTTGTCATGATAAACCTCCTAAAGATCGACTAGAAGAACTCGTACAATTAGAGAAGCTTATGCTGTACGTCATTAATTTTTTATTCTGGATTGGACAGGGGTGTTACTGGACGATTTATTAGTAGCAGAGGACTTAGCAGCAGTAGAAACCACGTCGGCTGCTCTACATGCAGCGGCAGCCGCACCTTCACCTCAGCCACTACCATCCCATAAGCCTCCTGAGGTGCGAAAATCAGCGCATCCTGATTCGCCGGGACCTGACGGAGCCTCTGTTTTGTTGGCTAATCCAGTCGCAGCACCTGTGAATGGTGATACAACAATGGATATAAGCACTGAAAACGCCGTTTCACATGGACACAGGTAAGACGATGACAATTAATGTAAAAAACTATCCTGTTGACTTCGTCAATGTTGATCTCTCTTTACTAAGAATCGGGGGTTTAGCCCTATTATGACATGAGATTTGGTTTGGTTGGCTTCTCGGAGAACATCTAATTACTTGCTAGTATTAAAACCATTATTGTTTCTGTTATTTGGTTGGACTTATTAGCCTGCTAACTTTTTAGCATGCAACATGTTTTCTGGATTGCCAGGACCGAAAGAGGAGGAGTCGAATCTCTTGTGGAAGCATCAACAGCTGAAGCCGAAGCAATAAGTGCTGCCTTAGCTGCTGCTGAAGCAAAATCTCGTCATCAGAATGGAGAATATGAGCCGCACAGCCCTGATAGGGATCGGGGAGCTGAAGCCACGTCAAGTGGGAAACCTCCTTCGTCACCATCCTCCGCAGCTCTTGTTAATATGAATGGAGCCTCTATGGCTGCTACGGCAGCTCAGACCCCTCCCACGGGTGTGAGGCTGCATCACAGAGCGGTAAATATTTTCTTGCTTTGTCACTTGTTTCAATGAGCCATTATTTTTTCACTTGATAGCTCATGCTTTGTTTTCATCCATATGATCACAAATTGTGCTTCCAACGGAATTAGATGTCGTACGTCATTTTATAAGCACAAGTAACTAACATTTTGTCTTGATATCGCAATTTGAGAGAGGGATGAGAGGGAATATCTAAGTTGAACTTGCGAGCAAGTGCAGGTTGTTGTGGCAGCTGAGTCTGGTGGTGCTCTTGGTGGACTGGTTAGACAACTTTCAATTGATCAGTTTGAGAATGAGGGACGACGAGTCAGCTATGGAACTCCTGATAATGCCTATTATAATGCAAGACGGTTATTGGATCGTCAAATGTCCATAAGTGGTGTGCAGAAAAAGGTGTGCACCGTTTATTCTCGACTTTTCTTGGTCATTAAAGTTCATCAGAGGAATATTTTGGGAAAATGGGGATACCTGTGACCATTTTGTATCTTTAGTGACCTTTTACTTGTTGTTTCTTTGCTGGTGTATGAGTAGTTTCATTTAAAATATGCGGTTTCTGGACGTTTCGTAGTGTTCAAGCAGGTGGAATAACATAAAAACATGTCTACAGTGTAAGACTTATGAGTTGCATCGAGGCCTTCTCACTACTGAGACTTGAGCTTGCTTTTCTTACAAGATGTTCATTGCTAAGCATTTGGTTTTATTTGCAGGTTCTGTCCTACTTGCTTAAACCACGGGGCTGGAAGCCACCGACGAAACGGCAGTTTTTCTTGGATTGTAATGAAATAGCTGATCTTTGTAATAGAGCAGAAAGGCTTTTTGCCCAAGAACCAAGTGTTTTACAAATAAGAGCACCTGTTAAAATCTTTGGCGACCTTCATGGTCAATTTGGAGACCTTATGCGCTTGTTTGATGAATATGGTTCCCCATCTACAGCTGGCGATATCACGTATGTAATCTCTTGGCTCATACCTGTTGACACACTGTTGCATGGCCTGCAGCATTTCGTTTTTGAAATATTGTGAGAAACTGCCCAGATGATTTTAATACTATGTTTTGTAGTTTTTCATATCCCCAAATTTCATTTTTCAGGTATATTGACTATCTTTTCTTGGGAGACTACGTTGATAGAGGGCAGCACAGCTTAGAGACAATCATTCTGCTACTAGCCCTGAAGGTGAGCTCTCATATGTAACAGCCTGATTTTTCTCTTGTTCAACGAGATGTGTGAGATCCTACTTGAAGTTGTACATATCAAGCAGTATGCCAGCTATGACTTAATTTTGCTACGGCTTTGTAAAGTCCATCTTAGTTTGTGAATATCCCTTGCTCATTTGATATTTCTGCTGAAAATATGAATTCTTTTTTGTTTTAAATCTACAGAAGACTCTTTGATATTTAGAGTGTAGAGGGATTCCACTGTTTTCAGTGCTTTTATGACTCACTGTTATCATTTGTGTGGCAGATTGAATATCCTACGAATGTCCACCTAATTCGAGGCAATCATGAAGCTGCTGATATTAATGCCCTATTTGGTTTTCGTATTGAATGCATAGAACGCATGGTATGTTTTTTGCTCTCTAATTGTACGTCATACTACGTTGCCAAGTCAGTATACAGTCTTCGGGCTACAATTCACGAATTTCCTGGTTGTCCAATTGTTCCAATCGTCTTCTGTGGTAGTGACATTTGGTTGCTATTCAGGGGGAACGTGATGGCATCTGGACGTGGCAACGTATCAATCAGCTCTTTAATTGGTTGCCGCTTGCAGCATTGATAGAGAAGAAGATCATCTGTATGCACGGTGGAATTGGAAGATCTATCAATTATATACGTCAGATTGAAGACCTTCAACGCCCTATCACTATGGAGGCTGGTTCTGTTGTGCTGATGGACCTGCTTTGGTATTGTGCAAATCTGTCTATTGTGCTTTATGCGTTGCTCATCGATTATTCTGTCGTTGATTCACTGTTGGCCCGTCTGTATCTTGGTGCACTTTGGTTTCTAGATTTCTTTTTGTGCTTCTGACGGAGTCAGCAAACTCTTCGACAGGTCTGATCCCACTGAGAATGATAGCGTTGAGGGTCTGCGTCCAAACGCACGAGGTCCAGGCTTGGTTACATTTGGGGTGAGTTTCTTATTTCATTATATTGCATTTGAATCACGATTGTCTCTTCCTATATATTTAGAAAATATAGAATTGGCAACCTTTCTATTCTTGCTTGAAGGCATTGGCAGTTAACATCAGTGTTTGTGGCTTGGAAACATCAGCCGGATCGTGTCATGGAATTCTGTAAGAATAACGATCTCCAGCTCATTGTTAGAGCACATGAATGTGTAATGGACGGCTTTGAACGATTTGCTCAAGGTCACCTGATTACGCTATTTTCCGCTACAAACTATTGCGGTATGTCCCGAATTTCCATTATCAGAATTTGATGTCTCAGTTTTTATGCTGTAATATGTATGTCACTTTTCTTCAGGTATAGATGCCAAAAATCATAATAATACAGTGATTGATGAAGAGTGTCGATTCTGCAGGGACTGCAAACAACGCGGGAGCGATTTTGGTTCTTGGTAGGGATTTAGTCGTGGTTCCTAAGCTTATCCACCCACTCCCCCCTGCGATCACCTCGCCTGAGTCGTCTCCCGAACATCACCTCGACGACACTTGGATGCAGGTATCTGCTTCTTTTCTACATAAAATTCGATATCTGATATTCTATGCAAGATCGAGGATCCGGGTCTGACTGTTGCTTAGAATTACTTTCTCCGTGCATTACAAACAGCTCTAGGCAATTTTAACGGGTTTAAGTAATGAGTGTTCTTTTTGTTTGGTCCAACAGGAACTTAATGAGCATCGACCTCCTACACCGACGAGAGGACGTCCTCAACCTGCGCAGGATCGTGGCTCTTTAGCTTGGATTTGATAGTAACCGGCCCTAACAGGTTTTAGTGCCTGCACACATATATGTGCCCATGGCAATTGTTGTTCTAGTAGGTGTTGTAAAGTATATTCGTGAATCCTTGAGATTGAGTAGGTCGGCATGCGCCGGATTTTTTTTGGAAGGCGCCAATCGAGTTGTGAGCATATTCATCCAGATTTTAGTTGAGAGTCCACCTGCAGGGAGGGATTGTGATTGTGGATAAACGTGAATTGAGTATCATTCATAATAATAGCCAGGTACATGTCACTCCCTTTCAAAATATGATTTAGATTTGGAGCTGATAGTGTTACCAACTGTATCCTTGTCGTCTCCGAGCTATTGTCATAAAATTTTCCGCAATTTGTAGTTTGTCAATACTCGTCGGTCGAGGTACCTGTTACAACGAAGGGATGGAACGGGGATGGAGCACATCGCTTGAAAGAGGTGGACAGCTGCACTTCCGGTAAGTCTGAAGCTTAACATTTTTAATGCTGGGGGCTAAGTTAAGGTGAATGCATGATCCAAAGTGACCACATGATTGTGTATTACACTAGCTGGATCATGTATGCACCCTTCTTGGCATTTGCTTATTCTACTCTACTGCCTGGAAACCATAACCCTGGGTTGCATTTCAAAAGAATTGTGTCTGTCTACCATAACAGGGTCGTATTACAAAAGAATTGTTCTATCTATAAGGTGCTCCTTCAGAGTATGTGTGGTGGTTGTTGTGCCCTAATTAAGGGCAATCCGAGTTTTGGCCTGGTCCACCGTAATAAAAGTAGGCGCCCCATTCCCTATCGAACGAACTTTGAATGTTGTAACACTTTGGGTGTTCCGCCAGAGTTTGCATCCCCACGGGAGACCGGAGCACATTCTTGGCGTCCACGTACATGATATTCCGCACGTAGCTGGCCTGGGCGAATCCCTTCTCCGCGAACTGGCCGCTGCCCATCGTGGTAGCTGAATGGTGGCCCTCGGGTTGCGTGTTCACCACCTCCCCTCCCCACTCCAACATCGTCGCACTCGTGGCGAGATGGGTGAAAAGGGAGGCAGGCCAGTAGCCCACCAAGTGCCCGTCCCCAAACTGCATCCACCAGTTGCCCTTGATGGGATCCTGCTTGAAGGTGCAAAATTCGCGGAACCATTAATGAGTCCATGAAACGTACTGAGTGCGCTTTATAAGAATTTGAAATTAATTCCTCAAGTGATGGAGTGAGCTTCGAAATTCATTACATATAGGATTCTGCTTGCTTTTACTGTCTGATTCATAATTATGGCCGACACATGGATTCACGTACTTTCCAAATAAGGATGCGAATATCGTACTGCGAACCAGCACAACTTGAGACAGGAGTGATAGCCGCTCCTATGGCAATTGCATTACTGGTTTGGACGAACCCAGAGCACAGAAGATTGTAGCACCCTGTTGCTTGGTACGCATCAGTCTGTACACCAAGAAGCAGAAAGTCATATTGCTATCAGAGAACGGAGTCGTATTAGAACTGAACTGACATAACGCAATTGACATAGATAGCAAGTAGTTAACGAAAGAAACGTGTCCTGTACCGTCCAATATGTGAACAGTCTTGGGCTGTTGTCTCCGTATAGCTGTGGACTCACCTACATGAGTGTACTGCACTTGGTCAGATTCTGCAACTTGGCTCTTGATTTGATTTCGATAATGGTACACCCAATCTTTTTTAAGCAACATGGGGGAGACAAATGTGATCTTTGCACTTGTGTTCAAAACTTGTCAAGCGAACATTGTCCAATCAATTTATTTTTTTAAAATTTACTTTTATACCTCAACATTGACTACTTTCCACAACAAATCTAGATTTGGGTTTACCTTGCAGTTTCTAAAGCATTTCTACGATGATATTCTCAACTTAACCTCAGGAATAAATGACACTGCCTACACGTTTGGGTGACAAATCTGCCCTTTAATTACACAGGTGTTCGGAACCTTCAAATGTGGACCTTCTCCAAGCAAACGTGTCCACAACAGGATAGATTTTCAGGATAATATGGGAATTTGCAATTCCAGACAGAGAGAGTCATTCATGAAGCTTCGCTATGGGAGAGTGTAACCGAGCTGGTGGTGTCACTTACTTGCCAGCCAGCCTCAATACTGTTGAGGTCACTGTTGAAGGAGCCAGCGAGAATCCACATCTGTGACAGGCTGAACTCACTGGGCACCTGCACACTGGGACTCCAGACATTCATGGTGCTCTGGGCTCCATAATACAAGCCACCCTGCATGTAGCTGATTGCGTGCTGTTTTCCAACACCCCTCGTCATCAGATCTTAATTAATGAAACATCAGTATTTGAAAGCAAGGGAACTCTAATTTTACAAGTTCCTTGGATCCCGGTTACGTCAAAGCATAAAAGCTTAAACCCTAAACCCTAACCCTAACCCTAACCCTAACCCTAAAAGATCCAATGTAACACAATGTAACACAATGTCTTGTGCAAGTCAGGGTGAGGTAATAAGCTCCTTGAAATGACCCATTGTAATGTATAACAACTTATGTTCGCTTTTGAAGGAACAAAAGAGTCCAATTCACCGCAAACAGGTGGGGTCGGGCGTGCTCGAGTTGCCTTGTTTTAAAAGGTTCCTTTTAACACAATTATATGTAATTTGACCCGACTGTGAATGGATCTCAAGGTAGGGAGGCATTAATAAGAGAACCTCCATTCTCTAAACTCCAAAATATAGAGCTCATTCTATAAGTGTTTTGAATAATTTGAATCATTCAATGTAGATTGGAAGCGGATTCTACTCTTTTCGACATACAAAAGTCGACTGCAATTTGCTTTGAAATGTAATGTGCAATCGCGTCTCTTGTGCCAGAAAAAAAACGAAAAAGAAATGTGCAATCCCTTTCAAAATGTAGATCAACGGTTCAAAGAACACTTCATGGACACTGCATCTTAGCTTGAAACCCTGTTATCTCAGATGTCGCATGGTAGGAGGCACCTATTCCTGTTTACTTGGACCATACTAAAATTGACATTGAACGAAACAAGATAAATCAAATCCAACAATACTTTTGCAGCAATCTAGGTTTAGAATTCCAAGCTTGTTACTTATGTTCAATTCTGTTGATTGAATGTCCGAATCAAGTGGTATGAATTCTAATAAATACTTTTGTTAATTGAAGACTTAATTGGGGGGTTTTGGAGACTCACCTCGTGGCCGTTGTCTGACATGGCCTGGGGTCGGTTGAATTGCGGCACCGACTTTATTCCATTTTTCTTCCTCTTGTAACCATCCAAGTTGCCTGCTCGGAGCACATCCTTTACCAAAGTGCGGCGAATGGCCACCGTGCCTTTGGGACATTGCCCACTCTGGTGCCAAAGCTGCACATTCCTAAACCCTGTTCTGGAGTTGTTGGCCAGCTTTGCATCAACAATGTCTGCAGGACTATGATCTGGAGGACTCTGCATTTCGTCAGCACTATCAGCAAGCTGCTCAACTCCCACGCACTGCTCTTGCAACACGGGACTTGATAATCAGGACAACTAGAGCCTCATTGAGAGAAAGAACATGTCCAAGCATCCGATAGTTACCAAAATTTTAACATTCACCTCAATTGGTTGGATGTTGTTTGATTGCACTCACTCTAGGGTCTATAATTTTGTCATACTCTTAGTGGAACCCATTTTTGGAGAGATGGTGGTCATTCATTGGATAATCTTGAGAGGTCCAATATTTTTCATGAATAGGGATTGCTTAGCTTTTGGGTGTCCTTTTTGGTTGCCCTTGATTGAGCATAGTTGAATGAGATCCAACCATGGAGGTTATGTTTGGTAACGTGGAAGGACGGCCTTGCTGTGGAAATAACATCTCTTGCCACACTTTGTGGCTAAGCATGTTATTTCCCATTACAAAATTCTAGGTTCATGTTACCTAGTTCATAACCACAATGGTTGATACGAACTAAAGGAAAACCAATTTTATTCCAATTTTTGCACGGAGACCAGTGATTCTCCAATAGGATGTATTGCTCCAAATTAGACCATGACGCTGTAACAGGACAAAGACTACAAATGAGACATAATCATGCTTCTCCATATGCAATGCTCGGTTACTATGTGTACATGGAAGGAATCTCAGGGAAGAAAGGCAAGATTGAACTGTAATTTTCTCGGTCGTAGAAATTTGGGTACCTCGAGGGAATGGTTGAGCAATGCAGGGTGGTCGAAGGCTGGTTGCTGTGTACTTTTCACACAGTCAATGAAATCCCCATCAACACTCTGCAGTACCGCACACCATGGAGTGGAAGGTCAGATCAATGGCTACCGTGTAAGTTATCAGCTCTTTCGTCAGCTTTGTGCTTGCTCTGGAAATCAATGTCCACAGCAACTGGATACAAGCTTCAGGACCCCAGCAAGAACATTAATTAATCGGAGACCTCGATCTTGCAAAATGCTTTGCCGAAACGTGCATTAATAACAAACAGTAACGGTCTTAATGACACGTGAGTTAGAGGATATTAATAAAAACGTTACGGACCTGATATTGTTGATTTCCTATTGACTGGCCCTTGACTGACCCTGTTAGCAACAGTAACTCACCTCTCCAATACACTCGGTTGGTCTTCAATTACCAAGATGTGTGCAAGCATGACTTGGCTGAATGTCTATGGATAACTTACTCACCGTTCAGGGAAATCAGGGGTTAAGTTCTGTCCCTTTAATAGTGGTCTTTATGACCACTTCCCAGGGTTTGATGGTTTGCAAAGGTATAGATATCTTGAATCCATCCAGCCTACAGCAATTCCAAAAAACACTGCTGATAAATCTAACACGAGATTCCAAATTGTGGCACCCAACACGTCGGTGCTAATCGATTTGCAAAGGAAAGCAGCGTTTTGGAACATGTTTGCGGGAAAACGTTACATTTTAGCTGCAGCATGTTCCAAACGTTGCTTACCCATTCTCCAATTTGTTTTCCCAAACGTTGCATGTTTTGCTGAAAACGTTGCTAAACCCTCCAAATCCTAGGATGATGTCATCCAATACATTGAGTGAAAAAGAAGAAAATTGCTGTCGAGAGATTGGGTGCACAAGTGCATGCCCAAAGTGATCTCTCCAGGGAGATCGATTGCGTGATTTCCTAAGGAAAATTTCACTCTACATATTGCTTACACGTACATTGCTTACACACTGGTTACATATTGGTTGAGGGTACGGAAAGAGCATTTTCTATCATGCACACCAATCATCCGCACACCACCTGCGAGTACGACCACAAACCTCAGCAGATTCAAACAGCTAGTGCAGGTGAAGTTCCAGTCACCTGGATGGTTTTGACCGCAGGTTTGTTGATTCTGCTGAGCTGCCTGTGAATCTTACCCAGCTTCCTGCGTGGAACACTCTCCGAAGATGGCGCCCCATGTGCTGCAGCAGGAAGCTCAGTGACTACCTGAAGGAGCACAATCACAAGAATTCCAGCACCTCCTACCCATCCCTTGGGCAGCACACACCTTGACATCTCTCTATCTTCGGCCTTCGCATCCCTACACCCCGTTTCTCAACTCCTCGTGATGATATTGCACACCAGCTTCTCAAGCATCGCCACCATCGCCACCTGCTCAATCATGTTCAATCAATCATGTCCTCTCCTAAGAATGGCCTCCGGACACCACCTTGCAGTGCATTAAGCTCCACGAAAGCTCATTGTAAATGACAGAAATCGCATATCGATCACTAGTGCAGATTGTGACTACCTTTACTCTCATTCGCATGGCATCATGAAGAGCCGAGCTCCTACTTCAATCTCCATCTCACTGACACGAAATGAAGGTTGGAGTCACACCAGCTAGCTAGGTAGCCAAAGGCTGCTCCAGGTGGGAGTAGCTTTTGGTGCAGCTTAGCAGCCATTGATCAGCAATAAGACAGGAGCTATGGTGGATACACAAGCTACGCGCTAGCTAGCTTGCTCCAGACTCATTGACAGTGTAGGCTGGAGTGACGGCCACCCGGCCAGTCCCCTGGGAAAAAAACGAACATTCAACCGAAATTAAAGACGCAAGTGGGGCCAGTTTTAATCTTACGAATTCTGGCCAGAAGTTTCAGACTCTATTTCAGCTTTGCCCTAATTAAAATTGGTACTGGTAAGTGCATAGATGCTACGTATCTAATGCCTGGTAGAAGACGAGCTCAATTCAAGGGTTTTAATGTTTTTTCCACTCTCTCTTGAAATCTACACAACAAGGACGAGCTAGCTAGCTAGTTCACGACGTACTACGATTCTTCTACGTTGTCGATCTCAAATGGGGTGGGTGTATATATGTCCCGTCACTGTCTGGCAATGGTAACCCTCCGAAAGCAAAGTTGAACCTGAAGCTCGTACTAAGCTAGTCTTTGCAAATTTGTACGCGGCAACTCCTTGCCATTCAACAGTCTGTAAACTTCATCATTCCTCTACTGGAGCCAACCTGTAACTAACTTCTTTTACAGAACGAAACAGACTCTTGATGGCTAATTAATTACATCACAACGTGCGCCACTGTTTCCAGTTCAATTTACGAAACCCAAAGCAATCTGTGTAACTGTAGGATCAGCAACTTCGATCAATAAGTACGATTGACATTCCGCTCTACTGGAGCCACGCACCTTGTAGCTAAATTATGGTACGATTGACATTCCGATTTCTGCAGGACTAGCTATCTAGAAAAGTGTTGTGCAGTACTAAATGAGCGGTGTGCACTTTATTTATTTTTATTTGTTTGAAACAAATGAAACGAATACGGTGTGCACTGTGCACGTACTCCCTTGTGTGAAGCTTAACTAATCGCCAGTAGTACTGCAACAAAAGGGTTTGCACTCACTCCACCAAACAGGGGGTACGTTACGAGCTCCAGGGTACAGACTTTGAGTTCGACTACATCTACCTTGAATACCGATCTACTTCAGACCATCTCATTGATTCGACATGACCTTGAGTTCATGCAGTCAACCTTGACGTACAGAGAGCACCCGCCGAGAATATTATTGAATTATTGGCTTGGCAAGGGGAGCTGATGAATTGGGAACTGAGGCTTTCATCTCATAAAGCCGCGGTTTTCTATTATTGAATTTCTGCCATGGCAGAGCTGATTGTGAGGTTGTGTGGAGCAGTGGATCATATCCAGTGCTCTGCCGCCTCGCAGTCTGTCTGTGTGTGTGTGTCTGTCCGTCTGTCTGTCTGTCTGTCTGTCTGTCTGTCTTGCAAACGAACTTACACAGGAGTAACGAAGGTGATCTTGGACTGCAGACTAGGTCAGTCTGCAAATTTGGATTACAGTCGAACCTCTATCAATACTTGGTACCCCAATAATCGTTAAATTCTCACATACATGTTACAGAATTTCACCCCTTCTAGATGTTAAATGCTGCTAATTCTGAAAAACATCCTTTGTAAATATACCTCGCTATGTGTTAGAATAGTCAACAAAATGATAAATTACAACACATATTATTGTTACTAGCCCAAAAGTTGATAAGTTGAATACATATTATCTGTTACTGAGACTTTCTGGGACTGTTACGAATTTATTTGGGATACAGCATCAGGTGGAATTGAATTGAATGATCATGTGGATTGTGGAGTGAAGAAGCATCTCCAGTTGATTATAGACAGACCCACAGAGGCTCATTTATATGGACATGATGTGTGAGGCACCGTATCTTTTGTTTTATTACTTGTTTCACCGAATTCGGTGCATTCAGTGCATAGTGAGGTATCAACTTGTTCAATCTTATTACCTTGTCTGGTCCAACTTCCCACAATAATTCAGATGGGTGGGGAGCACTAACTTAACTTAGTTGGGCAGGACATGTCATTTTGCTGTCAGGAGTATTGGTCAACTCAATTGAGTCTAAATGTGGAAAGTATAAGATAGGATGTAAAACAAATGTGATAACTTATGTGTTTGTGTGTTTACAGTACTCCTGACAGTTGACTATGGAGTTCTCTTATACAAAGGTCGTTGATGGAGCCTTTCTCAGAGTTGTTGAATACCTTATTATTGTCACATTCTTATGTACCTTCTTGTGGTACATACATCAAGGTATTGTAATGTTTTGTTGTTTTGTTGTTTTTTGAAACAAATGAAACAGAATTTCATTGCAAAGGCAAAGTACAAGGCCACCAGCCTCAAGTGGCCTGGGGAAAGGAACAACACCACAACAAGGAACCATTAGGGATTGTAATATATTTTGAGTGATATAAGGTGGGTGCACCCAAAATCACATCCTGCCTAAAACAGAACCTACTTTCATCATTTAGTGTACATCTTGAAAACCAATATGTATGTATGTTGAAGAAATGATTGTAGAACATCTCTTGGAAAAAATTCATAGGAAACTCATATTGGGTTCCCAATGTTAAAATTTCTAGTGAGTCTCACTATTATTGGTGTTCCCAGTGTATCACACACCAAGAGAAGTGAGACTCACTGGGAATTTTTACACCGGGAACCCAATATGAGTTTCATGTGATTGACCCTTCATAATATTTGCATATTGTATCCAAATGTTGTAGTCTTTGGTGTGTTGGAACCTCTTTTCATTTACCATCAAGAAAATATGAAAATTTGACCAATCTAGGGATAGTAACTAGGTACAACAACAAAAATTGGTGGTTTTAGTGGATACCTCTTTATATGAGAGTAAAGTGTAAGTTAATTGTACATAATTGTGACTTGTTTGTACCACCACCACCACCACCATCCTTTTTGATTCTTGCCTAAGATTTATAGAGATTCATGAGAGTCTTAGATTGGTTTTGGATGCACTTATACATAGCATATAAAAATTTACAATATGCTCATATGATGTCCAAAAATTGCATTCTAAGATGATTTCCAATTCACTTTCAAATGATTGCCAATAAGACTCTAAGAAAATTTAATTGTCCCCTAAAGTCCCAAGGCCTTTTTCTGTCGAAGACCGCTCAAAACTACCATGTCTATTGCAAAGAGCAAAAAAACTTTTAAAATTATTTTTTTTCTCATATCTAACCATTGGATGTTGTACTAGAATAGTATAAGAATGTGTGGAAGAAATTTCAAAAACTTTAGATTTCAAGATATTTGCATTTAAAGTGAAGAAAACAAGTTTTCTTGCACCTTGCTTGACTTAGATTTTTTGGCTTGCAACCTTCTTCACTTAAAATTTTTGTACTACTAATTTTGATTTTCTAATTTTTTTATGTTGAAGAATTCAGTTGAGAATCTCAGAAAAAATTCAACAAAAAAATACTTAATTTTAACCCATTAAAAAATTGTTAAATAGAAATATATTCAAGATTGAAGGGAAAACTAAATTGTTGATAGCTCTAAGATGGAATTGAAACACAACAATCCCAACAGTGAGATTGCTCTAGCAAGAAAAATAACCCCGTCCTAAATTTCTTCTTGAAAAATTGTAAAATGAATTCTATAAGTTATTTTTTCAAGAAGATGCTTAGATTGTCTAAAAAACAAGATTGTCCAAACAAAATGATTCAAGGCTTTAGATATAGACAAAAATGTCATCTTTGAGATAAAAATTAAGAAACTTTAATTTTTTGTGATTTTTTTAGGCTGACCCTTGAGTTGCTTTTTGGACTTAGGATGGCATAACTTTTGTTCCTGGGCACCAATTGAAATAAAAATTATATTCCCCAAAAGCTAATATGATTTCCCATCTTCAAAACAAAATTTAAAAAATTATGTCAGAAATTGAGACTACACAAACCTACCCAAAATTCCAAGAGTCCCATGTAGAAACTTTGGGACTTTAGGAATTAAATATCTTCAACCAAGCTCGAATCATTATTTTGACAATTTCAAGTATTGTTATTTTAGATTGGATTTTTGGTAGTATGCACCCACTCTCTAAGATTTGGTAAGAAAATATATGAAATGATAGAAAAGAAGGTGATTTTCAAGAGTTTTGAGACTAGGGGCATAATATTGAGAAAACAAAGAAGTTGGAGGTTCCACTTTAGTTAGTGGCTTCCTGAAGGCAAGGGTGGGAAAACTTGGGGTTCTCAAAACCCAAACCAAATGCCCATTGATTAAGCCATATACACATAGATTATCATCATTATTTAATTACAACTAAATATTGTTAATATAATTAAATATAAATGATATTTGTTGGATCTTATTAGCAATTGAAAGAGGATTCAATACACTTTAGCATGCATTACTTGGACGCTTTATAAATAAGTTATGAAGTTTTAGAGTACTATCTCTAAATCTACTAAAAAACAACAATAGATTCTTTTAGACTTTCATATTTTAATTGTGTGTAGCATGTTTAATCAATATCTGAAAAAAAGTGAAGCTTTTTGGTCCAAATGTAAGTGTTGATTATGTGTATACATACCTAATTAGGAATTTAGGATGGAAGTCATGGAATAGAATTAAATTTTGTTCAACTATGAGATAGAGAGCTCTAAAAGCATCTTTTAACGTAGAGGTACATTTTATTTTCTTCAATTTATCAATAGTGTACATTTTAGGAGGTAGTCAATCTTAGTAACCACTGCATTTCAACTTGAAAATTTTGTAACTAATTCCAAGAAGGTCCAAAAAATATGAAGTGACTTGAGTTAGATGTCAATTCCATTTTTCTTCCTACAAAAATTTACTGAAATTTTTTTCAAGGAGTAAAGCTTCCTTGAAATGCAATCAACTCTTAAAAGGTCACTTTTAGAGCATACTACCTTAAAAGTTACACAAGGATTTGGGTTCATCCACCCTTGAGCTAAGCTAGCACCAAATGCACATTAGGTTCCATCATTAGATGCCATGCCAACCCCTCATGGCCCTTGCTCTCTAGTTGTTTTTTGAACCTAGCTTTGCCATAGAATTATTTGATTCAAAGAATATAAAACTTCCACTATAGCATTGCTTACCAATGAGGCATGGGGCTCTTTTGCATCCTTGAAAAGGAAACGGCCTCTTCAGTAGTGAACAAAATTGTCTTATTGATGGCTCCTTAGTCAATCCCAATCCCTGAATTAACCAATATTTATAAGTCCCTCTCAAATATCTAGCAAAGCATAATGCCTTTGCAACATGGGGAGGATCATTGCCTAGTTATACAATGTTATGTGACTTTAGGCATTGCAAGAATAGATTTTGGTGTTGCAAAATATGACATATTTGTATGTGAGTCTTGATGGAGAGGGACAAAGTGTGTCTCTTGTAGTAGGAATACCTCCAACTTATTGTGCCTACTTCTGATGAGAGGATAGGGATAGTGAGAAATGTCACCCACTCACTTAATAAGTGAGTGAATTTTCTTTATTTCCCATATCTAAATTTTTTCTAAGCATGCTAGATTGCAATCAATATGGGATTGACATCTGTATCCAATATCTCATATGCCATACATGTATCCATATGTTGTACTATATCAATATTCCAATTAACACATCCATATTCAATATATTTCCATAGTCCATATTGCATACCTTCAAGCATATGCCATATCCTACAAATATTCCATATTACCTTTGTCTCAAAATAAATCCATAGACTCTAGTATGAAACTAATCAAAGTACCACAAATTTAATTTGATAACAAGTGGCTTTGCACCCCTTTCTTTGGTTCTTGACAAGGAAATACCATAACTTGGCACATGAAGAAACCTGATTGTGGGACTTTTAGGTAAGGGAGATTTTCCATTCTTGATCACACACACACACACACACACACACATTTTGGCAATGTAGGCCACTCTTTGTCCATCCGGGAGGTGATGAACAATGATTAATTATGGCACAATTCCTAGTGCAGGAGTGGCACAACATGATTGTTTTAGAACTCTCTCAATATTGCAACCAACCCTTGATCCAAAATTCGAAGGTCTATATGACCAGAGTGGGACGAACAAAATCTTCTACTAAGAAATTCATAGTAATTATGTTTTGAGAAATAAAAATCTGTAAAATTATGGAAATCTTCTTAATTGTATTTCTGCGCACTGGAAAATCTCCCCCTCCCCCCAAACTCGCCCTCCAAATAGGTGTAACCGCTTAAGTGGTTGGAAATGGGAAATCTCCCTTAGGTTTGCATTTCATTGTTATTCTTTGATGTTGGTCTCTACATTTCTCTCTAGGGCCTTGCCCTCAGCTTTCGCCATTTGTTCTTGGTTTTACTTCTTGGAATAAACTCTGGGTTTCATTAAAAAAAATGACCACAAAATTTTTTGGGGATAGAGGGATTATTAGAACAATGAACGGGGAGATCCAGCATTTAATAGAAAATCAGCCAAATGAAATCATCAAATTACCATCTTAATTTCAGAATTTTAGGCCATATATCCGAATAAAAATTAGGTGTATAGGAAATGAACCATTTATGGAAAAGAAATGACAATTTTTCATCTTTTCTCCCTCAAGTATAAATGGATTTCAACTGCCACACATAAGCTCCTACTAGTTCATATATGAATGGCCCAAGGTATAGGCAATATTCAATCCTGAATAAATATGAAATATCCCAGAGTTGCCAAACATAATTGCAAGCACTCTAACTAGCAAGTACTCCAAAAATTTTAGAAGAGAAGACAAATTCTTTATAGAAGTGTAGTGGTATGAGGTAAAACAACCTATGTGGGATATGTAAATCAATAGGATTAGTTGAAGTTCAATCACTTATAGTTAAGTCATAAGCAAGAAATTTCATGTTCAAAGTAGAATTTCAAGAAGTAGACTCCAAGAAAAAGTTATGGACAAAATTTAGAGAGGGGTTAGAAGAGACATTTTCTTTGACATTTTCAAACATCCTCTTTGAATTTTTTTCATAACTTTTTTTCTCAAGTCTCAAAATTACAAACGGATTTTTCGAGATGAAATTTAACCTGATTTATCACATTAAATTAGTTTAAAAAATTGAAAAAAAATATTCTACTATGCCTAAATGAGGTCTGAAATTCAGCTTTGAATACAATTCCTGCATTTTTGACAACGAGCAGTCAAAGCCCTCTTCTTCAAATTGTACCATACCCTATGAGGATTCATGATAGATTATAAATTTCATTATAAATACAACCTCTCATTAGAAGAAAAGAGTGCTAGTTTATGTTGAAACTAACACTCTTTTCTTCTAGTATCTCCACTCTTCACTCACTAAATATCAATGAAGTAATTCCTTCATTTTTTCATCAAATTTTTTTGGATGGTATTTGGTCAAATGATAGATTGATATTTGACTCAATAGACTATTATTGGATTCTTTGGATTTTCAACCAACCATCTTCTAGTCCTAGAATTTGGAGAAGAATTCAAAACTTAAAAAATTATTTTCAGCCCAACTTGCTATCTAAGTAGGCAAGTACAATAGTGTGTAGATAAATTGCCTTAAATTGATGAATTGCCCTCAACTTAGTATTCAAATAGAGTTTTATTTTATTTTTTGGATTTTTAACCGATTCATATTGCAAACTTAAGGAAAATGACTGAAATGCCAAAAACAATTAAAATTTTTTTTTTTGAAACACGGAGTTTTTTCCAAGAGTGAACCAAGAACAAACGGCACCAAAAACAAATTAGGTTTTTTACCAACTTAAATGACTAAGCTTAAGTAACAACCGGATAACCATGGAGAACAACCGAATGACCATGGAGAACAACCGAATGACATGTGAAAAGAATGACTAAAAGCCGAGTCACCCCATAAACTCCTCGTTCCTTGTATTAGACATCCATATTGCATACATCATATTGTATGTATATATTCCATATGTATTTGCGTCAAGGTTTTTATGTTTTTTGTTTTGACAGGTAGGTGGGCAAATCACCATGGGTGCTTTAGATTTGCAGGGGTAGTTAATTAATTAATTGCAGGGAACTGCATCATGAACTTCAAGGCATGTGAACCTGGTGCCACAATGGTGCATTGAAGTGCAATTATGTTAATTTGGTGCCAACCTCCATATCAACCTAGTATGGATAAAATGACACTAAAATGACCTGTATGTTGCCTTTGGTGTCAAAATGGCATCAAAACAATCTGGCCCAACTTTTCTGATGTGTGTTTCTCTTACAGGACCAATGTACCATATGTTCAGGTGTTCAGGGCAGATTCAAGCACATTCAATTGGTTGTCATAATTCAATTTCGGAGAGTCACCATTTTTTTTCAAAAATTGACACAAATGAAACTGAATTTCACTGCTGCCAGTCACATTTCAAGGGAGGCCACTGAACCCATGGGACCAGCAGGGTGGATTTACCATGTGCAAAAATGCAGGAATTTTATATTTGGCACGCATGATAAAATTTGCAAGTTTTGAGTTCATATTTGCACTTCGAGACTCCAAATTAGCTGGAAGAGGTTCTAGAACATATACTAAACACAACATCAAATAGGAGGCTTTTTTTAAAACTTTAGCCCCTGGAGAACACAAATTTTACCTTGCTTGCCACACTTTGTGAGATGGATTTAGCGTCGTGCCATTTCAAGAGGTTGAAACCGGCTTATCACAAAGTGATACAAGTTAAATTTTGACAACTAGGAAAAAGATTTTTGTAATGGCATATCTGAATGTAGAGTAGGAATTGGTATGGAGCAATGTTTGGGGAGAATCCTCAATAACTTCATTGTTAGCCGGTGCCTTTGGGAAAACAACCGGTTGGAGTGTGAAAATGGGGATCCCAAATTGGACAAAAAAATGGGGAGAATTGACAACCAACCAGTGTGCAAAAATAAAAGTGGATAATGAGTAGCTAACACTTTCATGAAATTTTCAGATTTTAGTCAACTGCCATTTCAAATCCAAGGCTAATACCCTTGTGGTGGAGGCAGGTAAGGTAAACCAGCTTATGATGGGTAGAATGGGTGGTTTGCCATGTTCACATTTTTGAAAAAAATAATTTTTTTTTCCATGTAAAGATAAACATGAGAAATTCAGAGAGCAATTGAAATTTTTTTATTTTGACAAATTATCAATTTGTTATGATTATTTGAAGTGTGCTGCCCAATTGGCCCATAACAATCTGTAGACTACCCCAAAATCACCACAAAGTGTACCCATAATGGTCATATGATCACCTAAAGCAATCTCAAAATTTCCTAACATGGTTACAATATTTTTATTACATGATCATGACATAAAAGAATAAAAAAGTTAGCTCTTGAAATGAATTTAGAAAGGTAGAAGATCCTAGAATAGTCACCAATAACTCCATCAACATCACCGAGGCATTGATTTTGGCCACTAACAAACCTAATGAAGTCATAATCCCATTTGGTAGCAAAAATTTGCCATGGATTGATATAAGACTGAAATGGGTGGCTTTCTATGTGTCTGCATTGGGCAATTTGCTTGTCATGGGCTGGTTTACCTTATGTTCGAGGACAAGGTAGGTATTGCTTTAGGCTTAGGTCATGGTGGCCAATCCTTGTTTTGTCATCTGTCTGCGTAATATAATGAAATTTGGAGGTTTATTTCAAAACCAACATGTCTTTATAAGAGAAAATCAGATTGTAGCCTTTGCAAATTTGGAGCTGAAGGAAAGGGACCACTGAGAATTTGATACCGGAAAAAATCAACCAAGAAATTTTGATAAGGAGAGGATGCAATCGGGGCCCTCAGAAAAAAACAAAAAAACTTCTCCTACTAAGAGGAGAGGCAAATTACCAGGGCAGCTCTGAATACTTCCTGAACACGGCATTTTTCATCATGATACAACAGTCCTGTACTCCTATATGAAGAAATATTGTAAGTTTAGTGTGCAACTATGCATCAAAATCATTGCGATGGGAGTGTATCTGACGACAAATGTGCACTCAATGTATCTAAAAGTGAACCATCACTATGTTTCATTTGTGTCAAAAAATAAAAAAGTAAAAGAGTAAAAAAAATGTAAAATGTGAACCATTTCATTATCGCCCCTATCTCAATTTTGTCCTTATGTATTCATTGGATACATTTCAGAAGAAAAATGTACACCACAGGTACATGAAAGTGGAATTGGAATTGGAGTGGCAATAGGATAGTTTACCTTATGTTGGGTGTATTTGAGTGGATGGTTTCTTTTAGTCAAGTAATCATTTTTCTAGAACTGAGTGGGCTATTTTGAGTTTCAAAGAAGATGATGTCTAATTGACTAGAGATTTCATTTGTGATTTTATGTAGGTAGTGATGTTGATAAGAAAAATATTGAAATATATTGAGTAAAATATGGTACCCGGTTATTAAGATGAGCTTCACATGGCGAATGTTCAATTAAAATTCAGAAAGCCAATTTGATAGATGCTTAAAATAGGAATATTACCTCAAATTCCATATTTTCTACATACAATTTTTGTTTTTTGAAAGAAACAATTTTCCTAACATTTTGCTATTATTAGAATTGCTTTTTGCCAGTCTTGTTAGCTTGGTACGATAATTCTTTAGTTTGGATTGAACAAAGTTTCCACATTTAGATGAATGTACATGAATTTGGACTAGCTACAACAATGACATCACACTCATTTTGCAAGCAACTAAAGTTGATAGCGTCGGAAGTTTGATCGTAACATTTCAAACATTCACATTTGACTAGAAGATTCAATTAATCAAAATTCAATGCTCGTCTTGTTTTAGGTTTTCATCGTGAAAGTCAGATGACATATTCATCGGATGATATTTCTGAAGATGGAAAACGTGATGGATTTTGTGATGGGGGGCATGAGGGGTAGTGACACTGTGTACTTACTTAATACCATAGATGAGTGAATGATGTTCCTTTCATAATCTGCATATTTTAGGATGTAATAGTGTCACCATGCACTCCAATCAAGATAACAAGTTACACAACCTTGAAATTGAAGCACAAAATTCTTCATTTTTGTTAAGAAAAATAAGAAACCCAAAACACATGACATTCCTACCGTAAACTATTATGACTACATCTATAACTCACTGCACGTCCTGCAATTCCAACCATCGATGCACAATAAGAAACGTTGGTTCCCGCAGGGTGGCTTTGTAGCAATTATTCCATTTAATTTTGGTGGGCAACTTGACTCCATTGTGTGCTTATTATTAAGGAGGTCATTGTCTGCAAGCACAGTGTGTTAATGGGAAATAGGACAGCACTAATTTCTCACCTGCTCTACAATTAGAAAGAAGTGTGATTTTATCGCACGTTTTTTTATTTGAAACAAATGAGGTTTTATCACACGGTGGTTGACAACAGGTTTTGGTACCATAAGTGCCATTTTATTTGGTAGTGATTAAGGTAATGGGATGACCAAGACCCAATGGAGTTTTGGGTACAATTTTCATTTATTCATTTATTTATTTGAAACAAATGACTAGGTACAATTTTTTGTACTTGGGGTGGTTTGCATGTCACTGGTTCTCTTTTGACAAGACGATCAGACTGAAGGTGGGGCTGAAGCAATACCCCTGGACAAATTGAAGAGTTTTCATATTCGATAAAATTCTATTTCATTTGTGTCAAAATAAAAAATAAAAAATTTAAAGAAGTTTTTATGGTGTGATGAGGGCGCCCAGAATTTGCAGTGTATCCAAAATTGTCACCACCTAATCATATTATGTTCGAGTGGTATACATCTCCTTAATTAATATGTAATTAATCTTATTTCTCATATACACCAAAATCATTCCATAAAAATTCCTAAACATCTACATCTTAAGGTAGAAGGGTCATAAATTGTCCATCTAAGGGTTGGTCCACCTTTTTCATGTATTTCTTTTCATAGGAATTCATGGGAATATTTTTATCTAATTTTTCAAACAAAGAAAAATAGATGTAGAATGTAACATAGGTGGTTTCATATTTTTTGAAGCATTATTGAAATATTTATCAATTTTAAAAAAAAATTGTGTCATAGGTCCCTATTTATGTCTCTAGGTCTTCCATAAATTGTTCACTTGAAGTCATAAAGAGAAATGGAGAGAGTAAGGACAATGATTGGCTCTAGTAATAAATTACACTTTTTTCCTCAATCCATTCAAATGACTGTAGAGGTTGATTTAAATATCATTTCATGTCCATTTTAGAACTAAAGTAGGGACAATTCAAAATGCCCTAATGGAATTCAAGCCTCCTACCTTATTAGCCATTCCATCCATCTCTTCTTTTTTACTTTCTGAGAAAGTGCTAGGATGGCAATCATTTAAAATTTGGTGAAGTATCGTATTTCTACTTTCATCCATCTTTGGGACAAATAAAAAAATTCCATCATCTTCATGTACTTTTTTAATTCAAATTTGGCAAATTCATCCACATTTAAAATAGAAATGGAAAATTTTTGGTGAAGAAAAATTACTTTTTTTGACGAAAAATAGACATTTATTTTGAAATGGTGCAATCTAGCCCCATAGAGCCGAAAAAAGGGTTGATTCCATCAATCTATAGAAGGTTACTTTTGAAAAAGAAAAAGGCACCTAATTATAAATCCATTGGAGATAGGGCCTATAGCTCTTAAGGTAGGAGGTCCTTGAAGCACCCATCTGAGAGCTGAAACTGAATTTTGGGGAGGTGAAACTTATTGAAATATTTTTCAGTAAATTTTTCTTGAAACACAAGAAGAATTGACATCTAATCCAAGTCGTTTCATATTTTTTGGAGCTTTGTAGAATTAGTTATGAATTTTTAAAGTCGAAATGGCATAGGGCTCTAAAACTGCACACCTCCTGAAATGTACACTACTGGTACATCCTTGTAAAGATGAAAAAAAACCCATGTACAAACAATGTACATTTGAGGAGGTTTGCGATTTTAGACCCTAGGCGGATTTCGAGCCTCCTACCTTACTATACTTGTCCATGAAAATGAAAGAGAGTGAAAAAATATGGAAGTTGTTCATCGTATTGGTTTTTTAGTGTAACTACAAAAATGGGGCACCCTAATTGTACTAATATAGCACATTTTGAAATAAAATTTGGGATTGGGGTCTAACTATTGTTAAGACTTGAAGATTCTAATTTTGAATTAGAGTATATATGGCAAAAATATAAACACTTTGGCTACAACCGCTTCTACTAGAACTCTTTAGTTGTATATGCAATAGATTTGCCTATAGGGCTCTGTGATTAGTATCTCAATTTTCATTGGTTAGCCCCAATGAACGGGAAAAACTGTCGGTTAGTTCAAAGTTAGCTGATGGATTTGGGAAAATATATGGCTGTAATTTGAAAACATAGGCAAAAAATTGGTGAAAAAATTTAGAAAATTTCTATTTCTAATAGAAAATAGAGAAAATAACAAGTGTCACATTGTAAATGCATTTATTATGTGAAAATACATAATTGTTTGTTAAATTGGAGGTTTTTTTTTCTAGAATCTCAAGAAATAAATGGGATCATACTCCACTTGAACTCTTTTTTTACCTCTATTTGACAAACATTTACTTCTTTGATTTCTATACTTGAAGATGTTTTAATATTTTAGTTAGTTTGTTTAAAATTGTAAAAAAAAAAGGTAAAGTTTGTTTTACCTTTCTTTGGTTGTTCTTAATGGATTAGAAGTCCATGTAGGTGATGTGGATAGACTTATCGAGGATAGGAGGTGGCCCATGGGTGTATTATGGTCCACATGACATCTTAGTGGCCAAAATCCACTAGCTTAGGTGGATGACATGGAGGTTGAGGTGTCGGATGAGGTAGAGAGTCATCTTCTTCCTCCTCCTTGTTTGTTTAGGAGAAGCGGTCACTTTGGAAAGGCATTGCATATTATACATGGAGATTTTTGCAATGAAATTTTGAGACCTTGTGTATCTTGTTTTTGTGTTTTCGAAAAGCTATCACTCACTAAGTTTGGAGTTAGTATGTGTAAGTTATGAGTTTGGGAGTGAAGTGTTGTGGAGATGCTTCAAACTTTCAAGAGAGTGAGTTTTGATAGACTATAAAAGGTGGACAATACCTTAGTTTTGAGTGAAACTTAGAGAGCTTGAAGATACTTCTTTTAGCTTTCCAAAATGGGTTTATTTTCTTGATTTGGAGTTATTATATGAAAGTTGTAGGCTTCAAAGAGAAAATGTGAAGAGCTACTTTTGGATTTTCAAGAGAGTGAGCTTTGTTAGACTATAAAAGGTGAATAGTACCTTAGTTTTGAGTGAAGCTTAGAGAACTTGCAGATATTTCTTTTAGCTTTCCAAAATGGGTTTATTTTTCTTGGTTTGGAGTTATTATGTGAAAGTTGTGGGCTTGAGAGTGAAAAGGTGAAGAACTACTTTCGGTTTTTAAGAGAGTGAACTTTGAAAGGATATAAAAGTGGGACAATACTTTGCATGTGAATGAAACTTGGAGAGGTTGTAGATACTTCTTTTAGCTTTTCAAAATGGGTTTATTTTCTTGGTTTGGAGTTAGTATGTGAAAGTTATGTGCTTGGGAGTGAAGTATAGATGAGCTACCTTTGAGTTGGGAAGGGTGAACTTTAACCAACCATGAAAGCCGGACAATAGCTTAGTTTTAAGTGAATTTTGGAGAGAATGTAGACATTTTTGTTAGCTTTTCAAGGACATATCACACTATTAATTTAAAGTTGTAGAGCGTCCGTGACACTCATTTTTCTATCAGACACTTCTGCAAGGGGAGTCTATGGAAGATAAGACTTTTTTACTATCTTTTGTCACATATGATGTATATTGAGACTCCGTGATATCTTTTGAGGGGTATATGGAGATGTGATAGTATTTTGGTTTATATGACATCATTCGGAGGTTTATTATTATGTTTGTGATTTCATATGACCACAGGATCTTCCATTATTTGGGCCACATCTAGTTGCAATTATAAGCCCCGCATTTTTTCAAGGCAAGACCTCTCTACTCGACACCAAGATGAGAACTTCAATAACTGGTTGACTGTAGGAATTGGCGGAAAATAGCCGGTAAAATTCAAAAAGTTTCCTGAACATTAGTTAGTCCAACTTGCATTTAAAAATGGATATTTGAAGTTCCATGCTCTAAGATAGAAATGCCTAAACTAAACAATCCACTTCAACTAATGTACATAAGTAGAGTCAAAATTAATTAATATTAGGTGTTATTTTTACTTGTAGACCAATGAAAATTATAATTTTTTTTTCAATTAGAATATTTTTATATTTAATATCACCCATTACAAAAAAATCAGTCCTCAATGAGGCTGCGAGTTTTGAACCCCTATGGTGCACTTATAGAAAAAAAAAAAAAATTATTTTTCAAAAGTTGAAAGCTGGCATGGCACTACTGGTGCCATGTCATAGCCACATCAGATTGACTACTCTTTTATTTTTTGGTAATTTTTCAAAAGAAAAAATCAAAATTTATAAAAAAAAAGATGAAATCAATTTTTATTTTAGTTTTCGGTGTTTGCACCGCGGGGGTGCCAGAAATGGAGTCTTAATAGCCCTCCGCAGGGCTGAAATTTTTTGTAATGCACTGGAACTAAATTAGGTGCAATAAAGTGTGTTCTAGAGAATTAATGTAAGGAAAGGGCCCTTCTTCATCCTTTGTAGCCTTAGTTTTTCTTGTCAAACTTGAATAGTAGGATGCGAACATGTCATGTGGGAACAAGGCCCCCCCCCCCGATCTGGAACTTCAATTTTCTTTGTAGTTGGCATAAAAAGTTCTTTGTGGAGCTATGGCTTGTAACCTAGCCTTTTTACCTTGAGAGACTTGATGGTCCAAAGTTAGGTTTTCATCATTTTTACAACTCTATGTTATATGAAGCATATGAAAACTTCCTTGATTCCTAAACCCTAAACCCAATTGCACACAAAGTTTCACTAATTCTAGTGATATTAATTAAATTAAACCCCATGCAAACTACATCTTTCAAAAATTGTTAATGCCATGCATGCTTTACGAAAAGTAGATTTTTTGATGCAAAGTGTTTTGATGATGGAAGAGGGTGATCTTCATCTTCAGGCACAACAAATGAAACAATGACTGTGTAGTGCTTTTTTTGCCCTCGAGGTGTTAACTTTGCGTGCAACTAATCAATGTATCACCATTAATGTCTACAATGTGACAATTGTTTTAACCTAAACACATGGTTTTCTTATCTTCAAGCACAACAAATAAAATATTGAGTGTGTAGTGATTTATTTGTACTTGAGGTGTTCTCTGAAGGGACAGTTCTGGATGAAGGTAGAGTCTTTTCTAACAATGATAGTGCAATGCTTATTTTGAGCTAGAGGTGTTAACTTCATGTGCAACTAATCACTGTAGGCCTATTGCCATCAATCTCTTCTAAGTGACGATGACAGTAATTGCCTATGCATAACTTCTTTTAAGTCTCCAGGTAGAAGAAATGAAACAGTGACTTCCTCCTTGATTTTTCGCGCTAGAGGTGTTAACTTCATGTGCAGCTAATCACTGTATTGCTATTAATTTCTACAAAGATTTGATGACAATCATATTTCATGCATTGTTTGATTATCTTTGGGCCCCTAAACAAGGAAAAAATGACTGCTTGCAGAGTGATTCTTTTGTGCAAAACCAAGACTAATGCATTGCCTAAACATGGAACTGCACATGACCTAGTTTATGCAGTTTACATTGTCTAGGTATTTGTCAATTTGGGCACCAGAACCTCACTAATTCACATAATTGGCAATATTCAGTTGAGGCTTTACGAAGCCCACATAACTGATTTTGAAACTCTACTTAATTTGTAAGTTATAGGAATTGAATTGAATGTGGAATGAACGCTGGTGAATGAGGAGTGCTTCTTGCCTTGCAAAGAAGTGTTGGACACCTAAGGTTACTCTCAATACATTTCTAGGTGTGCAACTGACCAGGGCTTTTTTTTTGGCAAAATTTCACTAGATCTGTCAGAATTTGACCATTGTGAATTTGTCCCTCCAAAATCTAGCTTGTGCAGTGAAGCCAACACAAGGGACACTAGTAAAAAAAAAGCCCTGCAATAGACTCTCGGAAGCTTTGTTAATGACGCTTGGTCTAGGGATGCCTGGACCAAAGATTTTGATAGACAGACAGTGGATCTAGCTATTGCTGCTCTAGTAAATTATGCCTTTGTTGTCAACATCAAAAATCGATTAAAGGTTGTGTCACTTTTGTAACGCTTTTGAAACATTTTGAAGCTCATGGTGCACACAATTTCAAGGGGGCAGGACTTGTTTATACTTATTTTGAATTATTGTGGCTCACATTCGCTTGCATGGTGTAGACAAAATGTTATGTACAAGCAAAAATCTATTAGAAATTCATTTTTAGTTTCTTCAGATGTACATTTAGATGCACGGACTTTCAAAATTTGTACTTAGGTTTGTATTGCTTTTGATCCTTGGAACCCTGAACCCAATATCTAATACCTTAGAACCCAAAAAGTTCCATGACTATGGTTCAACAAAAATGCTTTGAAATTGCCATTTCTAGTACAAGTACCAAAATTTTTGAGGAAAAACCCTTTTTTGACACATGTAACTATAGGATCTTTTAGTATGATGACTTTGAAATACATTGTAAAAACTGAAGAAATTTTCATAGAGTGGATTGCAAGATATAAGCTTTCACATTCATGCAAATCATTTTATTGGCCCTGCAAAAAACAGGGCAACAACATTTCACAAGCTCACTTCTCTATAAAAAAATGTTGAAAATGTTGGTGCTTCTTTGGGTTCTTTTCCCTACATGAGTTGACCACATGCTTGAAAAATTTCAAATCATTTGGAATTCTGCAACGTATAGGGAAAAAATAGTAAGTAGCGAATAGTAGAGAATGATTCAAAATACTAATTGTTGATAATGTAATTTTGGAATTGAAAAATGCCAATCCCAATGGTTGCAAGTTTGTACTAAACAATCTACACCCAATGCTTTAATGTTTTTCTAGAAATATTGAAAATTGAGTAAGATAAAGGACTTTAACCCCTAAAGCATCAAGGCACATTTTAGTTATAAATTGTGAAAAATTGTCACATTTTAGGGCAATGAGAAAAAAATGAAAAATAAATTTTTTTTAAGAAATTCAACCATACAAATTTGTACTAGACTGCCATGGAATTGTGTCAAAAGAAATTTCAGAAACTTTGACCATACGGATTGAAAGATTATAGCGTTTGAAGTTAGGAAAGAAAGTTTTTTTTCAACCTTGCCCGACAGGGCCAACAACCTTGGACTCCTCCTAAAGTGAGATTTTTACACTACACATGGTTATTTTTTCTTACATTTGGATCTTGTTTCATGTTACATACCTACCAAAATTTAAAAGTAGAAGAGGTGTTTTGCACATGTTGCTTGAAGTCACCCAAGTTGCTTGAAAAGTTTAGGGTAGCATAACTTTTGATACAGGCACCTGATTAGAAAAAAAATTACACTCCCACTTAGGGGGTATATATTCAGACTTGGTATCACAAATTTGAATAACATCCATTTTAAACTGCCCATTCATATGCACCTACCCGAGAGTAGTTGCATATGATCAAAGGTCATTCGGTCCTCTAGGGGTTAAATTTTAGAGTAGAGTAGAGAATCCATAGGTGCCCTCAAACAAAAAATACTCATAACCCCAAACCTTATTGAGCAAAATGGAATGATTCAAAAATTTCCATGTATATAAAGTCTAGATAATTAATTTCAAGTTTTTGTTTCTTGAAGAAGTGATTTTTTCTGATTTGCACAAATTGCCCACTCAGGAAAAAAGTAACATAATAGGCCATCACTTTTGACTCCTACTTCCCAATGTCATGAAATGTTGTACATATGGAAGGTATTCCTTGTCCCCACCTTCTATTAAAATTTGGGCCCAAAATATGAAAATCTCCAATCATAGTAGCACGTGCCCAAAATTGCTATGTAGCCCAAAAAATGCATGATGCTCCTTTACAGGTTAATGCATTTCTTCTAATTTTAAGAAAAGTATGAAAAAATCACAACAAAAATGGAGGCCTTAGAAATAATGGGACAAAGAAAATTCAATTTCTAGTAGTTTAACATTGAAAGTTTTCCATTTCAAAAAGGCATTCATTTGACTTCTAGAAATTGTATCATGGGCCGAATACAACCCTAAAATCAGTTTTCACCTTGTTTGTCAATTAGAAAATGAAATAAAGTATTATAAAATAAAATAATTCTGAATATACCATTTAGTTTGACTAAGTGAAGGGGCATCTATTTTTTTGGATGTAGTGGCATCAAAGGATGAAATGAATTGCAACCAATACTCCCGGTCTTCGATTATTCAAGACCCTTGCAACCCTAGACCGCCTAAATAAACAAACTACAATTGCAAAGTCCTATTATTATGTTGGAAGTATCAAACCCCTTGTTGAAAATAATTCATTAGAATTGTTAAATAAAAAACATGTCACAATTTAAAATCATTGGAAAGATCTTGGTGGAAAAATCTACAAAATACCAATCCAAAGTAAATAAAAATAAACACCATAACTAGACATGATACTTACAAAAACTAGTTCAACTATGGGAATGAAGCCCTATAGTTGCAAAGTCACTAAAAAGGAATCTTGGGATTTTTTGTAGGTTTGTGTGATCTCAAATTTTGACATGATTTTTTTATACGTTTCTTGAGATGGAAAATCAAATGAACCTTTTGGAAATATAGTGTTTTTTTGCAATTGGTGCTCAGGAGCAAAAGTTAGGCCATCTAAATTTGAAAAAACAAGTTGAGGGGACAAACCTCCCCAAAGCACAAATTTTTTTCATTTATAGTTTCTTTGTAGAACCATTATATTTTTTTGTACATTTGAAACTTTGATTCATTCTATGTTGACTGGTCATGTGAAAATTATGGACAATCTTGTGTTTTTGGCAATCCTTAAACTTTTTGAAAAAATGACGTATAGAATTTACTTTTGAATGCAATTCTTGCCATTTTTTTTTAAAAGAAATTGTTAGAAACGGTTGAATTTTCTTGATAAAACAATCTCACCATTGGAAAACTTTTGTTTTCATTCCACCTTAGAGCTATCAATGGTACAATATTTTTATCCAACCTTGAACCTACTTCTACTTCAAAAAAATTTGATGAATGTCAATGAAGTGGATTTTTGTTGAATTTGTTCTCCTAGAATATGAACTCAATTCTCCTACAATATGAAAGTAGGCAATCAAAATCAACAGTTGAAAAAGTTGAAGTTGAGAAGTCTAGAGCCAAAAAATCTAGTAGATTAAAGTGTAAGAAAACTTGTTTTCTTCACATGAAAAAGAAAATTTCTTGCAATCTATGACTACATGAATTTTGTTGACATTTTTTGGACCCAAACCCTTGTAGTAGGCTAGTGCGAGATCCTACCTATGGTTAGATGTCATTATAGATCAATTTTTAAAGTGTTTGTTCTTTGCAATAGGAATGGCAATTTTGACTAGTTTTAGATGGAAAAAAACACTTGGGACTTTAGGGTTCAAGGGAAATAGTCAATGAGATCTCAAGAAAATTCTAGTATTCTTGTTACCCTAAACCCATGCATTGCATTAGATGGGATTCAGCTGCCCTGGAGGGCTGTTTCAGGCCAGTTCCCAAGGCTGGGAACCAGCCAGGGCTGGCCAGAATTTAAAATTACTAAAAAATTATTAAAAAATTTAAAAATTTAAAAAAAAACTAAAAAATTAATTAATTTTTTCAAAAAAAATATTTAAAAATTCATTTTTTATTATTATCCGACGTGGTCGTCGCCTGACCACGTCAGCGAGCTGCTGTGGCCGAGTTCCCACAGTCTTAGAACTTGTGAGAACTCGCGGTCTTCCGCAGGAGGTCATTCTCATCTAATGCCATCTACATTGTTATCACTTGTCAAAGCTTTTCAAGATTCAAAACATGTACACCATCACATCGTGTGGTTGGATTGCCCTTCACTTATTTATTGACATTTCAATTTAAGGGTTTTCATCTGATAATTTTACGTCATCCATTTGCCTCCGTCTTTTCAGACTTGACATTTTCAACCAAAGAATATAATTTTCAATAGCAATATCTAGTCAATGGATCCTAGGTATTACAAACGTAGGATTTCCTTTCAAATTGTACTATGTCAGGTAGTATGTTTTATTTGTAAATGATCTTTTTCTTTTTGAACTACAACGTGTGAGGTAGTTTTTTTTATCACTTATATGAACTTTTTCTTTTAATCCATAGTGCCTTGGGCTGTTTTTTCTATTTGTCAATGAACTTTTTTATTTGTTGAACTATAGTGTGTCAAGTAGTTTTCTATTTTTCAATGAACTTTTTTTTATTGAACTACAGTGTGTCAAGTAGTTTTCTATTTTTCAATGAACTTTTTTTTATTGAACTATAGTGTGTCAAGTAGTTTTCTATTTTTCAATGAACTTTTTTTTATTGAACTAGTGTGTCAAATAGTTTTCTATTTTTCAATGAACTTTTCCTTTTGAACTGTATTGTGTCAAGTAGTTTTTTCAGAGTGAACTATAGCTCCATTGGTTATCCCAATGCGTTGGTATAAAAGACTTTTCCATTGTATGTTTTGTTCCTTTTGCATCTTGTATTGCATTGTATTAGGAGCATTTTTTTTCTAGTTTTGCAAATAGTTTTTGAGACTTTTGTTGTCACTCTTGTGGTCTTTCATTTCACTTGCACGATGACGTTCTCTAGAAGTGTAGGACAAGAGGTCTTGCATTTTGAATTAATAGCTGTGTGGTTCTAGGAGTTTGTATCGAGAACCACATTAGGTCCAATTGTTATCAATAGCCTAACAAAGGGCTTTCCTTCAGTGTTTCCTGTGGAGGTTGTTCGCCTAAACCAAATGTTTTTTGTTAGAATCCTAACAAACATTGTATTGGATCAAGATTGCTCCATAGTTGTACTTGATGTCCTTAAGTAGTTGAATAATTTGAAAGAATCTCTTGTTCATAGTAATAGTGTCAATGAGCAGGAATCTAGGTGGGGGACAAGATTCAACTAGCTATCCTTACATACCAATGTGTTGGAGGGTCCGATTGAGGAGTTGAGTCCAAAAATTGTGAGTTTGCAAGCATAAAAGGTTGATTTAAGACAAGAGGCAGAGATTAGAGCTCTTTTGGACGAGTTAATTAGATTGAAGGAGACATCAAAAATCGGGGTGAAAGAGTGTCCTTGACCAATCTTTGATGTCTTCTACAATATTGTGTAGGGCCATGGGGCCAAATAGACTCCATGCCAATTGAGTAAACTCATCTACAAGAGCTCTAATCTTTGCTTCTTGTCTTTAATCAACCTTTTATGCTTGCAAACTCACAATTTTTGGACTCAACTCCTCAATCGGACCCTCCAACACATTGGTATGTAAGGATAGCTAGTTGAATCTTGTCCCCCACCTAGACTCTTGCTCATTGACACTATCACTATGAACAAGAGATTCTTTCAAATTATTCAACCACTTAAGGACATCAAGTACAACTATGGAGCAATCTTGATCCAATACAATGTTTGTTAGGATTCTAACAAAAAACATTTGGTTCAGGCGAACAACCTCTATAGGAAACACTGAAGGAAAGCCCTCTGCTAGGCTATTGATAACAACTGGACCTGACGTGGTTCTCAATACAAACTCCTAGAACCACACAACTATTAATTCAAAACCCAGGACCTCTTGTCCTACACTTCTAGAGAACGTCATCGTACAAGTAAAATGAAAGACCACAAAGAGTGACATTTTATTGCACCTAATTTAGTTCCAATGCCATGTATTGGCTAACTAGTTCCAATCTAAAGGTCATTACTAGAATATATTTTATATATACTTTGATAAATTCATATTTCTTTTTGTGAGGTCCAAAATTTCTGTAAGATATTATGCCCAAATTTTTATTTTTTCTAAAGTAAATTTGAATTCTTCGTTTGGGGGGCTTGTATCTCTTAGAGATCAATAGTTCAGTATCTACCAACCCCTCTGAAAACACTTTTAACAATCTTGGATTCTATATTGCTTATCAATTGTATTTTTGGTTTTTGACTTTCTAGGTCAATATTACAAATTAATTTTGGATTAAGTTTTTAGAAACATTTACTATTGGACCTATTTAGGAGCTATGGTAACTTAGATATAGAATTAGAAATATCAATTACAAATGATAGAATGTTGTAGAAAATAGTTTATACCCTATGTTATTTTTTTCTTTTTATAATGTTGAATTTTGAAACTGTAAACAAATAGAAAAGTCTTACACCTTTGCGATACTTATTAGAATCACATGAGAAAAAACTTAGCATGAAAAGTTTGACATTTAGTAGCTACTCTGAAAATATGGCAAGAATAAGTCTAAAATCACTATAACCTATTCACAAAATAGATAAATTCACAATGGTATAAAACTCTATTATGTGCAACTAATCAAACATTCAAAGACTATTATATGACTATAGGGTGCAATCTTAGCCTTATGGTCCCCAAGATGTTTTAGAGGTTAAAGGTGATCTCAATATAAAAGTATGTATTTAGAAATAAATGATGATTAGTGAACTCATCATAGTCTCACATTCAAGATATTACTAGACAATGTAAATCCTGTTGACAAAATTCATTAATATAGAATAAATTAATTTTTATATGAAACTATGACTAGAAAATCAATCTATTCTTATTTGTCGAAAAAGTGTGGATATCAATACTTTGTCAAAGTCAAACTGCTTTTAAAATAATTAAATTATAATACAAATTATGTACTATATTGCATCAATTTCCACATTTTTTTGTACAAACATCCTCTAAGAGGTACAATCATTGTAATAATCAAATAGAAGATTTATGTGAAATAATTATAAAAAACACTTCAATGGCATATATAAATATAATTGTTGAAAGTTCATTCCATCTTTTAAATATTTATAACTAGTCATAGTTATAAATCAAATACTACTATGGAGTAGTAACTTTTTACAAAAATGTTTATTCTCTCATTAATTATTATCAATTGTTTTCTATTATAAAAATAAAATGAAGAATATGTAATTTGGATGAAGTTATAGAATTGGGGACCCCAAATCAAAAGATTAGTTTTTGTGAGTATACACTACTTGACAACATACCCTATTTGATACTTGACTTCATTAAAGATTTGAATTTTCAGGGCAAATATTGGAATACCATATAAACTTAATTCTATTGAGTTCTCAACAATCCTCCTTTCTTAAAATTAAAAGAAAAATCAGAAGATTACTAAGATGTTAGTTGGCTATAATTTTATTCAAACTATTTTTTAATATTAAAAATTAATTATTATTATATAATATCCCTATTGTTGCCAAATTCTATATTATCATACTTACAATTGATTCTTGTATTTATGTCAAATTAATTTTATTATCAAATTTACATGTAACTATTTGTGATATTTGAATGTAATCTCAAATTTACATCTAACTATTTTGACATGCTAAATGTGATAGTGTGACAATGTGGAGTAAGTACTCAACTTAGTGCATCTATTGTTTAGGGTGTCATGCAGTAAAAGAAGAAGCAATCTTCAAAAGTGTGATTGTAAGGAATTCAAAATGCACTCATACTATACAATAAGCATAGTATATCAAATATTATAACAAACATAATTAGTAAAGCATGTGAAGACATTCTATTCTTAGATGGAAACGTGAGTCTTTTTATAACATGAATGTACATTTGTAATACAATAGACCACAATTCTCAAACAAGCTTGCATTTATGTTTTTTTACAATGAAATGAGCCTTGGTTAATAGAAAACAAAGGGTACCATGCCTTGAAGTTCAAGAATGTCGTAAACCCTAAACATCACTATAAAGGGCTTGCATGGGTATAAACCATTGTCAACTCAAAACATTAAAATTTCAAAATTTATAGTAAGCAAAGACAAAGTACCGAAATGCTAATCACTAGAAGAAAACCTTGTTGGTTTCAATAAAATCTAGGTGATGCAAAATGTAGTTTTCTGCCAAAAAACATAGTTTTTGCGTTGGTCTAAATGCAGTTTTCAGAAAATTGCATTTAGACCAACGCAGAAACTACGTTTTTTTGGCAGAAAACTACATTTTGCATCACCTAGATTTTATTGAAACCAACAAGGTTTTCTTCTAGTGAATTATCACAAAATTATACACCCAAATCCCCAATTAGTGATGATAACTTTGTTCAAAGTTCTAGCCCCTAAATGCCCAAACTGCATTGTTTGGCAACATAGCGATTTTTGGTAGCTTACTATGAATGGACTTTTAAAAAAAAATTTCTTCTGAAATTTTCACACAACATGTGCCCGAGAAGTAGCTTTAAGGCCCAAAAATTTTCATAACTTTTGACGAAATGGTTAAAAATTTATTGCACGATATGTCATTTTCAATACTTCGCAAGCAATCCAAGCAGCTCATAAAACTTCTTTTGAAATTGGTTCTTTAGATTTATATATGTGTGGGAAGTTTTGAATTATTCCATTTTGATTAATGAGATGAAAGTTATGAAGAGTTTTAGTTTGTGGGTAGTTATGGTTTTCTAAAGACTTCATACATACATGCAAACTAAAACTCTTCATAACTTTCATCTCATCGATCAAAATGGAATAATTCAAAACTTCCTATACATATATAAATCTAAAGAACTAATATCAAATTTTTATTTTTCTTGAAGGTGATATTTAAAGAAGTTTTTTGAGTCGCCAAAGTTGCCCACCGAGCAATGAAAATGAAATATTATGCAATAACTTTTTAACCATGTAGTCAAAATTTATGAAAATTGTTGAGCCATAACCCTTAACCCCTCATTGCTTGAGGTCCAAACATGTGTAAAAGCATTCTTGCTTTTCAAGTGCTATAAGTCTAAATTTCAGTGAAGTATAAAAATCTCAACAGTACAATCTTGTAGTGTGTATGTTGTAGATGGTGTGAATTAAATTTGGGGTCATTTGACCATGTTGATTGAATGATTATAATGTTTTAGTGTTGAAAAAAGATGCTAAAATTTTCTTAAAAACACATTTGGAGGTGAAATTCGATTTCTAAACCTACTCAAATGAAAAAAAATTAAACTACAAAGTGAAAAAAATTTAAACAAATTTAAACAAAAAGACAAACACTTTGGTGAAAAAAAATATCATTCAGTGAATGCCAAGGGGAAGGGACTTCTGTGGAATCCACAAGGTTCCCGGTTCAACTCCCCATGCTAACATTGCTCGCATGGGGGTTCCCTGTGTTGCTTTGTTCGCATGAGGGGATTTGTTCCTCCACTTGTTTTTGACAGGGATACCCAAGGCGTGTAATTTCCAATAAAACAAGCCAAGTTGCCTTGGATGTTGAGTCATGTCAGTCCAATTGTGGTCCTTGAAGGCCGTATGTTTCAAAAAAAAATTAAAAAAACATCATTCAATTGATTCATTGTGTCTGCAAAATTGTTTTGAAATGTCAAAAAACAGTGAAAAGTAGCAAAAAATCACATCTGTGGCTGAACCTCCCTCTACTAAAATGCTTCTCAGTCACTCATTACTTCTTGGATTGATATGAAATTTTAACCATACAAACTAGACTAGTATGTAAAACTTTTCCAACAAAAATTATTGAAAACGGACCACATATGAAGAAGTTACAAGTAGAGGAAGTTCACTGTAATGCAAATACGTTTGAATTTTGAACTTCGAATTGCTGCCAAACATTCAAAACAACTTGGATTGACATGAAAATTTTACTACAATAACTAGACCTTAAGAGGAACAAAACTCAACAAATTTTATTGAAAATCTTTTTTTAATGAAAAAGTTACAAGCCCCCGAAGTTGCAGCCATGAGAATGCAATGTGGTGAACACAAATTGAACCTGTGAACTTCGAAGGGCTCTCAAAAACTCAATACATCTTGGATTGACCTAAAAATTTTATCAGTGAAACTAGACTAACATGTGCAACTTTTCCAACAAGTTTTTATTGAATTTGGACATCAGATGCAAAAGTAACAACACTTTGAATTTAACTGCCAAACAATGTGAGGACACTTTTTGTCCCCTTCAGCGATGAGGGGTTATAGGATTGGAAATCATCCCTTTTGGAACCATGTGACATCATCTATGTTAAAATATCCCAAAATATTCATTGGGAGTCAAACTATTGTAGAAGATTTCCCCTTTCCACCCCTAATTCTGTGGATGATTAGTTGCATTTCTATCCTATAGAGGAGAATTCCTTGTCATTCATCGCACAAAAAACATCAGCCACATTGTTCATGGGTTAAAGCTATTCCTTGGGCACATGTAGTGTGAAATTTTGAAAGAAAAAAATTAAGAATTCCATTCATAGTGAACGACCCAAGATCACTAAGTTTGATGAAACGCAATTTTACATTTAGGGGCTAATCAAAAACACAAATCAAAATGCATTGTGTAAAGTACAGTAGGAACACCCCTTTTTTCTGTTTCTGTTACAGAGGATCAGCCAAATCTGGGCTCATGCACAAGCAAAACCATTGTCAAAACTCATAGCATTAAAAATTTCAAAGTTTTGCCTCCCATCTTCCCAGTAGGCAATGACCAAGCAGACAGTACTTAAAATCGACAGAACTATACACCAATCCGTGACGTAAACTTGGCTCAGATTCCTAAATCAAAAACACTAGTAAAACATAGTTTAATTGTCCTCTCCTGTACATTAGGAACACCACCCTGAACCTGTTTACGTTACAGTGGATGAGTAGAATCCGGGCACTCACACAATTTTTCCTCACTCATCCGGTCCGTCTTTGACTTCATCGCGACGCTCCTCATTAATGGCAATAAAAGCCCGTTTCGCGGCTTCATACACAGCGAAAGTGACGGCCGTCATAGGCACAATCTCCACGTATTCCACGGGCAGGCCTCGGAAGAGTCCAGCAACTCCTTCGTTTTGCACTATCCCCTTCAAAGCTTGGACGACGTTGTTGTACTGCAAGTTCCTGCCGACGTGCACAGCTCCCTTGGGCAATGCACTCAAGCTGATCTCCCTCCGGGCCACTTCCAAAGGGTATGTTAGTGTGGTACCGACAGCAGCTGCTGCAGCACCGATGGTTAACGAAGCCCAAGTGTCCAGGTCTTTCTTTCCTCGTTCCTTCAAATATTGATCTTTGAGGGACTCGTAAGTGTAGAAGCTGGCAGCGGCGTTGGGCACCATCTTGATCAGACTTGGGGTCAACCCGCGCATCAGCTCCTTCAAGCCCTCGGTCCTGAAAATCTTGACGAAGGCATCCCCGAAGCCGCTGTAGGCTTCCTTCTGCAGACAAAAGCTCGGAGAGCCACGGATTAGTTGACTTGATCACCATTGATAATACGAAGATAGAGGTGTAAATGGTAACCGCACTTTTAATTAAGCGCTGAGCAGAGTTAGTATTATTAAAAAAATGATCAGATTTTTAAAGTTTTCGTCACCTACTTAGAGAGGATTCCTATCCACCAAAGAATGCATCATTTGGATACAAGTTATAACAGTTCAAAGATTTAACATATATATTGATGGTCTAATTCTAAAACTAGTTCTGATATTTAGTGATGTACATTCTCAAAATCAATATGAACTCATTGAGCAAGATTTTGGAATTATCGCATTAATTAAGTGCTACCTTAATTGCAACACGTATCTAATTTCCCCCTAACCCTAAAATCTTGCACAAAAAATACATACAGGTATTGATTTCAGATTATAGACGTCCTTAACATCAGAACTCGTACTATTTCAGGTCATCTATCAGTAGAACAGTAGAACTTTGCACTGTTCCACCTTTTGCATACAATGTCCAAATAAAATAAAGCACTCTTTGATGCATCGGGATCCTCTTTGACTATCTACAAAGAGGAAATATAAATATTTGGCCATTCTAAAAATATTAAATACTTGACGTTTTAAGATGTAGTTACCTCAAGCCTTCCTCACAAGTGTATTAACACAATGGAAGGCATTACGCATTAGAAAGAGCCAAGTCACTATTCTGAGTATGTACAATACAAAAGCCTTGTACACATCGAAGCAAGACGACGTAGTGTCACGTTTGTTGCATTTCTTATAATCTCTGCTACGCATTTCAGACATGTAACATGGTTTCATGGGAATACTTACGTTCAAAACCAAACGGTCATTAAGTACCATAAACGGATAAGTGAATAATGTTGAAGTAAACCCTGCTGCCGCGCCTGCTAAGGTGGCTATGGGGATGCTACGAGGCAAGGGTAACACTTGGGGATCCTTAATGTGCTTCCTTTTCTCGGTCCTCTTCACTGCTTCAAACGTAGTAAACTGCAGAAAGAGCACATCACTTGTTAGAGCAGACCTTTACCTCCTGTTAATTAAGCACACAATCTTTCAATCACCAGCATTTATCCTTAACTTGTTACTTTTGAATCCCCATCCATCTTTTAGATCGCCAATCAACACCAAATTCATTAAAATGGGACAACATCCGTATCTTGGGGCAATTGACAATCATGTAAGTATCAAAAGCTAAATGTACTCCATATCATCCTAAATGCAAAAATTTATATCCTAAAAATTCTTAAGAGTCAATTCCAAAAGACGCCATTCACACTCTAAATTGCGTGAATACGAAGTTACAATCCTTGAATCTAAGTACGTTCATGGTTGAATCGAACACATTCGATATCTCTCTGAATACTCAGGTTTTCAATGACATATTCAAACAAAATAAAATTACTGTTCCAGATCAAAAGAGATTCAAATTCATATTTAGGCATCTAACGCCCTCTTACCTGGACACCTTTGTCGAGTGCTGTGCGAATAATGCTTATAGCTAAGCTCCCAGTCAAAATACTTTTAACTCCTTCCACTTCCGTCACTCTATGAACAACTTGGCCGACTGTGCGTCCTCCCTGACCCCCCATGACACGCGTCTTGATAATTTCAAGCGGAGTGACTAGGGTCCCTGCCACCCCACCTGCTACAATGCCACATAACAACTACACAAAACCAAAGTTGAGTTAGCAGTAGGAACATTAGAATTTGCACTTGCACGTTACGCTATTACTCGACGTGCTCAAGCTAAAAATAAAATGTCTGCATTCATTGGAAGCTGGTAGTCAAATCTAGAAACTGTGGAAAATTATTTCAATTCTATAGTTTCAAAATGTAGGCCACGGTTGCTTCTTTATATAGATAATACATAATCTGTTATACTAATACAAGCTTCCAAAATGATTCATTTCAACTACTATAGACAAAGGATGTGACCCATTTTATGACCGTTTAGGCACCATAGTCAGCAAGTTCTGCTACATTAGCATTTTATCAAGAAAATGCTAATTAGCAAAGGCAGTGATGGAATTTGGACACGCCAATATCAAGTGAAATTGAATAAAACCCTGAGAGACTTTAAGATAACAGAGACAAATCAACATTTTCAATTCATGCTGTATCAAGACAGACCTGCTTAAGTACCAAACTCTGGACTCGCCCCACAACAGGAAGACGCGTCTGAGGAACGGGCACTCGGTGATCCTTAGCAAACTCCTTAAACTCCCCTGCCTTCTCTCCAAACTGCTCTACCGTCGCCAGCGCCCCATCTTCCGCCTCTTGGAATTTTTGCTGCATTCACCAATGAAACAGATTAACGCATCAAATAAAAATCTCCTTCCGAAAAACACATGGAGAGAGGCCAAAATCACTGAGTCCAAATCATTGACAACAAAAAGAAGTCAGCTAGTACTGATGAGCAATTTATTGCAGTGACATTATCTTATATGTATGATCATGCAATTCAATTCTGAATGCGTATTACCATCAAGCCCAGGGCATTTGAAACACTCATGTGACCTAATTTGCGATGCGTGTTTCCATAAATGGTCTGGTAAATTCAAGTTATCCTTTCAACTCATCACTGTACATGATTCATGATTGACCCACCAAAAAAAGGAATTGCATACACCTGCTCAACCCTAACTATTCGCAAAATCAAAGTCAGCATCCCCACTGTGAATGACTTTAACAAAAATTCTAATAAGATTGTAGTTAGAAATTGCATGAGTAGTCAAAAAAGGAATTTGTTTTGAAAAGGCCTTGAAAAAAAGGTATTTACCTGAGGGTCATCAAGGCCACCAGTGACCCGGGCAAAGCCAAGGGTGCCCCCTCGGTTGGCCATGTGTTCATAGCTGCTGCCATACCTACTTATACTTCCCACCCGCCCTCTATTGCGACTGGAGAGCTTCTTGCTCGCTTCTTGCAGCCTGTCTTCAATCCACTGGAATCCGTTAGCCGGCAGCAAACCTCTCTCGGGAGACCACCGCGAGGTCAGGTACTGATTCGTTCGAGTAGAAATTCTAGTCGAGGTATCCGCCATTATAACCCGAGTGATAGCCAATTCTCACACAGGCGGTGCTCCTGTCAAGGCAACAATTCCAAGAATGGATGTCAATATTGCAGCCAAGGTTTTTTAATTTTTTTTCGAAACCTGTGAAAGGTTGCCATGACCAAATCACAACAATTATTAACTGGTCTGACCCTGCCCTAGAATTTCTTCCCAGACGAACTCCCCTACAGCAAGTTTTTGTAAGGTGATCAATTTTGGGATACAAATACCTGTGGGAAATAAAGCAATTGAATCCAAAACCTCATGTTACCCAGAGCATATACTGTAAACGAAAGCAGATTCTATTATACAAAGCTCACCACGAAGCGTACCATGCAAAGAAGTCCAACAAGCTCAAGACTACCCCACTAGAGTAGAATATAACCTTGACACAGAAATCCGTGTATAGGTCTCCAACGCAGTGTATTTTACAAGCCCCTCTCCAACAAAAACATCTTATTACAAACAGCAGCTACGATTTCACAATTGACGCCCAAAAGAACTTTTCGAAACAACCAAGCAGACAACCGGAAATACCGAAAACAGAACATTAATTTCCTTCTGTACCCAATGCACCTTCACAAAGTCATAGCAGCCACGACGACAACCAAAGCCATTCTCAAAAAACCAAACGCGACCTTAGCTCAGTGACGGAACAGCATCGACTCAAAGAGCGAGCAAAAACCGATGCAATGAATCACGAGGTCTCAAATTGCGATTTCGCCATGATACATTTCCCTCCCAACCTCAAATTTGCACATCTGTACCGACTCAACACAACTCCCCACCTTAAAACATTCTAGAAGTTGTCACGATTTCAGTCAGACAAAAGCAGAATTGAGAGAATGCATACGATTTTTCTTGCCAAAATTGATTCTCGACACACCACAAACACACCCCGAGGTCACCGAGATATGAAATTAGCAGCAATTTGGGACGCATTCTTATTACCAGTGACAATCCCTGGGGAGCGAGAACGGAAATCCATGGTGACAGTGGGAGGGGATTGTGGGAGATATGGGCCATGCGGGAGAGGAGGAGGAAGGCAATATCAACGGAAGATCAACGGACGATCGGGGACGGACGATCAAGGGACGGACGGACGGACGGACGATGGACGTCTTTAGGCTCCATGAGGACAGCTGGACCGAGCGATCTGCCACGTGGGGAGGGTCCATTTGGCATGCCCTGGGGGCTCATCCGGCCAGATGGTGCGGCATGGGGATACAGTCTTTGAAAGTCAGTCCAGTCAGCATGTCTTCCTGGAACTTGCACCCAAACTTGCCACCCTAAATTCCAATGTTTTTCAAGAATTTATGGACAAATTTTCGCCATTTGGCTACTTTTTGTAAAGGAAATTTGCATTTTAGGGGTCAAATTAGCCAAATTATTGCTATATTTTACAACTTATGTAAGATATGTGATTACAACCTTGAAGAAAACACAGAAAATTCATTCAAATATAGTTGCAATGGGAGCATAGAGAGAAGGACTTTGAAGTTTGAAAACATGACTAGGGGCCCTTTCTTTGGAGGCTCAACTTACAGAGACCTACATAGACCAAAAATTGCCCCCATCCCAACTATACCTCCCTACATCCTAACGTAGTGAAAATTATAAAGATTTAGCATTAGGATGACTTTAATGTGGAATTGGTCAAGATTTTATAAGTTGAATGAACTCTTCTATGTTATTTCTAGACATGGTAAAAATTTCATTCATTACTCCACAATATGCTTTTGAATCATTATCATTGCAACCATGTAGGGTGTTCATAGAATCAAATTAGAATCCAAATAGACAAGAACAATTCCCCATAGAAACAACAATGGGGAGCTATATGTTTTTGATTTGATGACCTCTAATGTGTCTATTTTTCTTCAAATATGGGTTGAACAAAACACATATGATTTTTTTGGTAATATATTGTTCTTGCAATTTTTGGAGTGCAATTTATTTTGGTAACTGCAACTTGCCAACTCCTCTATAATTTTTGTCTTCTAATTAGCTTTGAATTGGTTTAGTATAATTGTCAAATGTCTAATTTTAATCTTCTTGTACCTATTCAAAGTACTTTAGGATGCTTCTAGTGATAAAAATTTCAAGTTCTAATTATAAACCAATGGAAAGTTAGAAGTTTATTTTGAAGAGTAGTTGGTAGAGTGGGGAGGTTTTAAGGTAAAACAACCCATTGCGGTCAGAATTAGGAGTTCGTACTCATGCCATGGCTGAAATTTTTCCCCACATAAACACAAGTGTGAGAAACAATGAGAGCATTTGAAATTATATTTTTTTGACAAAGTATGAATTTGCTATGAATTTTTGAAGTGTTCAGCCCATCATGGCCCATAAGAGTCTGTAGACTACCCCAGAACCAACAAAATCTGTATCCATCATGCTCATCTTATATACCTAAAGCAATCACAATAATTTCTAATGTGAAAGGCCTAAAAAAGTCACTTCCTGCAATGAAAGTACACTAAAAAGTTAGAAGTTCCTAATGTAGTCACTAATCACTCCATTACTATCAGGTAAGACATTGATTGTGGTCCAAATCTCATTTATTAATAAAACCCATGATGGGGTCTAGAAAAAACCACAATGGGGTGACTTCCTAGGGGACCACTATGGGTCATTTGACCACAATGGGCTGTTTTACCTTATACCCATTCCTAAATATTAAAAACATACATTTAAGACCCTTAATTAAATGTATGCAGACCGTACAGAGAAATGGATGGGTAATAAGTATGGGTCAACATCCCTTACCAGCCTTCGTGCTCTTTTCAACCACCTTGCGGTTAATGCGATGAATAGTAACTGTTAACGCACAAATATTTCAATACCAAAATGTTATTCCCTCATTCCTACCCAATGTACACTAAGGAAGGACATGCGAGAGTAAAGTGGTGGACTGCAAGTGCGGTAAAACACAGTTCCACAATACATGAAGATCATGAATTGGGTTCTCCAATCTCTCAAGGTTGAAAATGCACGGTTCGTGCATGTGGCTAGATTTGAAACTACGAACTGCTCTGCATAAGAACACATCTCAACCTATGAACATTACATGATGAATCCCCAGTGCCGTAGTGAGTTAGATTCGATTGAATGTGCCACAGCTTGAACCTGCCGCTACCCTTTACTTGCTCGCATTCTGAGTTGAGATCCACGCACAAAACTTCTAGAAGTTAGAATCCAAAATTCTTCGGGGGTTAGCCTGACCTCGTCTATTGTCATTATGGCCACCTCAACGTCATGAAGATCTTCTGCAATTCATATCCATCGTAATCTATTAATTTGTCATCAATTTGATTGGGGAGTTCTAAGACCACCCACTCGCTCACATTTGAAAGAATCTTCAGCCGATAAACTCCGAGAAAGGTTTCCCGGCATATGCGCCATTAGCAGACAATGGTACGTCCGCTCCTTCACTTGAAGATGCATAAGCTACTTCACTTGGTAAAACTAGCAATTTCTCCATCTGAACAATCACGTCACAAATGAGCAAAGATATTGAAAACTGGTACTCCAGTCACACGGAAAATGGTATATTGCCGCAAAATAATAAACTTTCTGGATTTGTAATGGCCAGTTGAGAGAAATATATTCGGTACACGATTGTGAACCTCATCGGGAGCACGCAAATGAACTTTGAGCAAACAGAAATATAACTTACACCTCATTTCGTTTGGAGAATAGCAATATATTCTCGACACGCACAAGAGAGAAAAGTAACACAAGCATGTGGGCAAGGACATCGCACTAACCCTTGCGAGGCTCTCTCGCTGCTGCGCAGAGAACTCTTGTTCACGCTGTATAGAAGCCTCCAAAGAGACTAATTGTGCTTCCATGGCTAATACAGCTTCTGAAAGTCCAGTATTAAACCGTACTGTACCAGGCTGTCCGCCTGAAGGAAGTAGCTTCACCGTATCATATATTGGAGAATCAGGGCGGGCGATTTCAACCGGGGCAAGTTGCTCTTTTACGAATGTGGATTGCATTTCCCTCTCTCTCCTACTTGCAAGATCTTTCTCTTCCAACCACGGCCTACAAAAACGAACGAAACATCATTTAAAACAATGAACTCGAAGTAAAAATGTTGAAAAAGAGTGCCACTTAACATTTATAGGGAATAACCCGAAAGTAAGAGGAGCTAGGCCGATCACCTGACAGACAAATCTTAACTTACTTGATAAATAAAAAGAATGCTAAACACGCCGATCCACTTAGACCCGCGGTTTGAAACATCCATCGGCCCATGTCATAAGACAAGTGTGCTGAGTTGTTCAGTGCTGTCAGGGTCTGCGGGCCACGTGTGAAACTGATCAGCATCAATAATGTTATCATACGACTAATATCTTGACAATATGCTTGCTAATGGGTAGTAAAAATTTAGAGCACATCGCGTAATAATCAAAAAATGAATCAATAAAGAAACGAAAAGAAACGTAGATACTAAACAGCTTTTTTAAACCGCTCAAGAAAACGAAGAGAGTATCATTCAGGACTTTCAACTTACTATCCAGCCTGTTGCTAACACGAAAGCACTTGAGGCAGCTGTGGAAAAAGCTGCTACGGAGCCAGAGCTTACACGCTCCGTGTCAATATTCGAAGCTGCTTCTTGCTTGTTTTTAAGTTGACCGACAGTTGATTCCACAGCACTTCCACGAGAAAAGGCAGGACCTTGCAACTGACCCAGAGATGGAAGAGAAGGGGCAGAGGGAAGAGATGGAAGTGAAGGGACAGAAGGGAGAGAAGGAAGAGAAGGAAGAGAAGGAAGAGAAGGGAGAGATGGAAATGACGCAAAATCTGGTACAAGTTTAGGTGAATTGCTAGGCCGCGGTGAAGGGGTGCCTTGGATGAAGCGATGACGCAAGGCAGCTGCAGCTGAGGGACGGCTGCTATGAAGACCTGCAGCTGAAGGAAGAAAATTTACTGTCAAAACTGAAAACTTGATGATTGTGTTATTTCCTAACAGCTGTTAGACACCAAAATGAACTAGCATTAGTACAGAGCAGATAATACATATCCTGCACAATGTAAACAAAGGAGGAGCTTCCATTTGCAGGTGATTAAACCATCATCCAATTTCAGACTCATATGCAAGATTCATTTTGAAAGTCCATTAGTACCTAGGGATGAAATCGGAACCTCTGATTAGAAATGGGGCAATGAAATGATAAAAGCAGGCAATAACTCACATGGCCAGATGGAGGACGCCCTGTCGTGTCTAGGTTGGAGCATCGCTTTTGCAAGCTCCCATCCAGCACCCCCTGGAAAGCAACAAGCAACCTGTTGGTAAAATAATGAACCTCAAAAAAGATATGAAGCAAATGAAACAACTACGAATGTGTAAGAACACACTTAAAACCAAAACATGATACTAAAAATATATTTCTAAGCAAAGGGATCAGTAGTCTCACCATCAGCGTCCAATATCGCAAATTCTTCACTACTGATACTGCATCGTTTCCTCCACACATCCAAGTCATACCGAGCCCGCTTAAAGTGCGTATTAAATGTTTTCTGCAAAGTGGATGACTACATGAGATTTTACAAGAAAGAAAGGAAAACCAATGCCCCAAACAGCGTAAGTCAAAGAAGAAAACTCCTAGGATTGCCCCCCCTAACGCAAAAAATGATCCGTCGACCAAGTCAATGGTCTAAGTACTCGGAAACGAACTGTGTAGGTGAAGCAGAATACAAAAAGTATAGAACGATATAAAGATATGTTACCAATCCGACATCCTGGCGTAGTTGCTTTACACTCAGCTGCATCAGGATGAGACCCTGCATACATGTTCCTCTCCATTCAGCATCTCACATGAAAACAAATTAAAGCAATCCCGCCCAATGCGCACATACAAAGACAAAAATGTAGTTCGGCCAGAAAGTAATCCATTATTCCGAGAGACTAATTTCAGCTTGATTTGAATTAAAAGGAACTTACAGCAGAGAAAATATCAAACCGATCTGGTGTGTTGAGAAGCCAGACTATGGGAGAAATTAGGGAACACAGCGGGTCTGGAGGCAAGGTCGGAGTGGATGTAGGCATCACGTAATGCTCGGGAGCAGCGTATGTTGGATCAATCACTGTTTCATCTGGGGTCTGAGACATGCGACAAATGAATCGAATCAACCCTCCAGAAAATGCTGAAATATTTGCCAATTTCAATGCACGCATGACAGATCGAGAAGATAATCTAAAGAGAGTCGATAATTCTCCAATTGCGAAAGCAAGTATTAGGTTGATGACAAATTATTGCAAGACTTATTTTCAATTGTAAGCTAGACATGACTGGTCCAAAAACAAGGCACAACTACTAACTCGCCAGATATAATACTGGAAAAAAAATTCAGGATCATTGGTGACATATGCTAAGCACCGTAGTCTGCCTTAGTTCAGAAAGGTGTTAGATGATGAATAGTTCTGGAGAAATAGATTCGGAAGTCAAATATTGAATAGAAATAACAGCTCCATACATAGTTGAATCCTGATCGAATGTCGACGCAGGCACCCAGGTCAATGAACTTGAAGGATCCAGTGACTTCACATAGGACCAGGTTTAGTGGCTTTAAATCTCGATGAACGACACCTGCATCAAGACACCAGCAATGTGATTACTGAGTTCAAGCATGACTTCTTAGTCACAGACTGCAGATTCTGTTTAACATAGTGATCCAAGCTTGCCTGATCGATGCAAATCACACAGGTTGGTGAGAATTTGCTGCATAATTTTCTGAATAATAAGGGCATTCAGATTGTTCGAAGCTGCTACAGAAGAACTCTTCTTTATCTGCAAAAAGTATAAAAAGATATTCCAAACGCAACATTACAGTCCCGAAAACTTTAGGTGAAACAAGCAAAATATTCAACTCTCTCCGAAACCCTTCCCTGCCTACTTTCTATTGCCGTTTTACTTTCTATTCCATACTAACGTAGTCCAAATTCACATTCCAGCAAAATGTTAGTAGGTATTCCAGAAATCTATAGACCTACACGATTCAGAAATCAACTGGTAACTGAACAATGAAATAGGAGGGCAACGCGGTCACCTCTTGCCCAAGAACAGTTTCGGCAATGTTTTCTGGAAAATTCTTCTGCTTCATGTAATAGTCTAGCGTCCTATACCCTTGAAATTTCCAAATCAACCAAATCCCCTGCAGAATGAAATGATATGGAGATTAGCACGACTGCATCCAATACATCACCCAGACTAAACACTGAAAGTACAGTACCATACATCCGGTGACTGACGTCATCACGTAGATCTCATTGTTAGAGTGAGACGTTATGTTTCACGTTTACGAAAGCATACATCCAAACAGTATCACAATAATGGATACAGCAAGCTATTTTAATGGAGTGAAATGAATAACCTCTGACAGTTTGCCTCGCGCTTGAGAGCTAGGAACATTCACCGTGCCCAGGAATTCAGCACATGCTCCAGATGCTGTTCTCTGATACCCAAAAATTCTAGATGAATTAGCTAGGGCTGCAGACAAGATGCCCTCGCGCATACTCTATCCTAAAGCCTCTGCAGCAGTTAATGCTATTACGTCTGGACTTGTCCTTACATAATAAATGTGACATCCCATCCTAAATATATGAGCCGGAGAAGAAAACCTGAAGACGCCGATTCATGTGTATCTCGGCATTGCGCATTTCATCACCACCAGACACCCCAGCTTTACTCTTTTTTAACACCACACGCATTGCCTTCTTCCCTGGCCTCTTTCCCCCTGCAAAAGAAAAGGCAAGTAAGGTAGGAAGCCCACTGCGCATAGTTCCACTTATTGGATTCACGATTTTCTTTTTGCAAAAGAACAACAAATCAAGGAATATTTCTCATGTATTTTGGTCAACTTTGAAAAAAGAAAGACACAATATGGACAATCAAAGCAAAATCACATAGTTTCCTAGTGTAGAACCTAGGAGGACTATTTTCATATTTTCTTCTCAATTGGCAATCCATAAGTGTCCCTTGACTTGTGCCAAGTGCAGAAATTGCATAGTGGTGTTCATTGAATTCATGAAATGGTGACTTTTCAACCCAATTCCGACCCTTTGACCCCGATTGCACATAGTGTACAAATTACACTACAGTAAGATGCAAGACAGCGATATTGGGTTCTGAACTAGGGGTCCAAATTGGGCTGGGGTACCGTGCAAAGTAAGGATACTCGTGCAGTGACAAACGACAAGCCTATCATACCATCAGTCAACAGCGAAACCCCCAAACATATACCAATCTGGCTGGATAGGTTTACTCGAACTCAAACAGTCACATATACCTTTGAATATGGAACCCTCGTAGACGATACCGAACGACCCCTCACCCATCTGACGTCCGACCTCAACTTCATATGCGCGAAAAACACTACGAAGGTACAAGTAACAAATATCATACCAATGTTAGTACAAGCACAGTTCAATATCAGCGGTGGTCAATGATGTAACAATCTAAACAGAGCATTATAAAAATAAACCGTGAAATTGATATCTTGGTCTCACGAAGCCTTCTTCTACATCATAGTGTTTGATACAACGAAGTCAAATAGATGAACCACACGAAAAATAATTTACTTAGTAGAAGGTAAATGGTTATCAGCTCAAACTTCTGAAACGACCTGAGATTATTAAATTAAAAACTCACGGAGAAGAATTCTCTCTGATATGGCCCTGCACAAAATCGGCAAGACCTGCGATTGGTCCAGGAGTTGCCGTAGAGTATAGCAACGCAGCAGGAAGTGCAATGGCCCAGTATGCCACAGCCTGGATCAAATACATAGGTGGAATTTATCAACTCAAACATGGTCAGCAAAATCACAACCTCGATGCATTTAATCTTACTGTACAATCGATCTACACATACGAAGCCGTTCAATTTTTTCAAACAAATATTAATGCAGAGAATAACAAAATTAGATCCTAAGAGAGAACAGAAAGATAAGCATCCCTTTACATGTTGGTTGAATCTAAAGCGAAACTGCTCAGCTTCGAGAAATTGAGTTATTTTTTGAAAGATCTGCTACATTACTATTCAAGTTTCTTGAGATACATTCAGCTCAAATCACAAGAGAATTTCACAGTAATGATCAGATTCGTGAGAGTCCAAGTTCTGTACAAATGCATCGGTTAGGGAAAAAGCTCAACATGAGATTTTGTCACGGTCAGATGCGCATACATTGACATCAATGGGAAGAGGGACGCCAAGCTTCACAGCACTAAGGAGAACATCGTGATACAATTGAATCATAGACTCATGCGCTTCTGGTCCTATCCTGCATGGAAATTACCGAAAATTATATCAGATTTGTCCCGTTCACTGAAACCGAGCTGGAGTCCGATCTACGACAGTACCTAAAAATCAGCCCTAGATCAAATTAGTCAGCGACTCAAGTAACAGCAAAAATCATAACCGCATCATGCGGGACAAACTACACTGTGTATTACAATTCCCGCGAGACGCACTATTTATTTCACATCGAGTATTTCTCCAAGGATAAATTCTACTTATACTTAAACAATGATTATAAAGACAAAAAAAATTATAATTATAATTATCCTGGTTGACGAATGCAGTATCAGTGCGTCGCGCAGTGATGTCTCCATTCACCATACAGTAAAGGAGAGGTTCCATTCACCATACAGGTGAAATTTGAACCTTTTCCCTACAATTTCCCTACAACAATCTAAAAACTTGCACCACCTAAAATTTTGCATATTTATTTTGTGTTCATCTAAAAAACAATTGCAAAGAAAAAAATGTCAATAGATCAAGTATTTTCACATTTAGCACAATTCAAAACTCACCTGTATGATCAATGTAGCCTCTAATGTACTGTCTAGTTAATGGAGTTTCTACCTTAATTCAAATAAATGGTGACGCAAGAGTAGCTAGAAGTCTACACGCACCTTCAAGAAAATGAATTTAACTAATTAATGAAATCCTCCCTATCGTAATAAAACACACACGCGCCAAATAAATTTATAAAAATTTCGCGCGACTCAGCACTTTAGCGCTTTTATTTCAAGAATCGTTCCAAGAACACCGTGCATCACAGACGACCAAGACGAAAAATCGAAATCAGTCAACGAGCAGCGCTTCTAATTCTCACCCGTTCTGCATCAACTCCACGAGCTCCGGCACCGCCATCTGCGCCACGCATCTCCCCTGATCAACACGAGACGAGCGAGAAGAATTCTTCCTCCCGCCGCGTTTGATCTGAAAATCGCGTGGAAGAAACGCAGACGATCGCAGAGACGCATTGGAGAGCGAGAGCGAGAGAGAGGCCATAGCTGCCGCCATCATGCATGCTCGTCGATCCGGCCAGCAGCAGCAGCAGCTCCGCCTTGGCGCCTTCCCTCCGATCCGTCCTTGGAGCCCCTGGCCTGGCTATGGCGATGAAGCGCCGCCCGAGGTGCAAACCACCGGGATTTGTTACAGTTGGAAGATTCCTTATCTTCCTTATCGAAGATACAATCACACTCCTTCGCCAGATTCCCGATGTCATATCTACTTTTTGAGTAATTTCAGGGAGCCACTTGCACAAAAGGGCGGGGGCCTTCGAGGGTTGGACAACTAGACCCAGATTACCAGACGACATCATTTGAAAATCAGGCCATTCTATAGATTTCTCCCATTGAATCTATGAAATTCTTGATAAACATGCATGTCGGATTCAGGGCTTGTTACTGTTGCTGATGAAAGGCGGTTATGCAAGAGCTTGGAATGACCAGTGGTCATAGGTGAACAGACCTATGACCACTGAAATTCAATTCCGGGCTCATGTACCTAGGGCGTACATTTTTGTTCTGAAATATACCAGGTGGGTACATAAGGGTAGAATTGAAATGAAAGTGGTGATAGGTTGGTTAGCCTCATGCTCTGTTAATCCCTAAGCGCTCCAACATCTACTTTCTAAACAAAAAATACTCATCAGGAAAGTAACCCCCCATTGCTTCAATAATGTTGCAGTATTGTTTCAATGGGGTCACAGTTCAATATTGAAAGTATATTGGTGCAGTACTATAAATAGTACTGCAACAATATCTTTTCAATGGGTATATTGAAAATACACTATTGGAGTACTATTTAGAGTACTCCAAACATATATTTTCAATATTAGATTGTAACCCCATTAAAACAATACTACAACGGTGGGGGGCTTTTTCTCGATAGCAGTGACTAGATTAAAACTCAAGTTTCATCCTCATTATTGTTTGGATGAAAGTCATCCTAATTTGTAGAGATACTTTATCAAGTTGTTGTCCTATCTAGTGGTTGGATTTGGTGATACTAGAGTATATTTTTCTAAAATTACAAATGTGCAAGTATGTCAAGTGGTTAACCAAGCCAAAATTGCATTGACTCAAGTTCAAAATTAGATTTGCAAAAATGAAGTCATAGATTTTATGAACCTAAGAATTTCCAAGAATCACCATGTGAAGAGAACCTCATTTCAAATCCATTCCAACAAATTTTACTCAAAAAATGATAACATTTTGCTTGCAATCAAATTGAGAAGGAATTTTGAATTTCTTTTTCAAAATTTGTAACAATTATTGGTGATAGCATTGGTGAATCAAACTGTATAGATGGAATCTAAAATTCATAAACTATAATTTTTCTTTGTATATCAATTCTAGAATATTCTTCCAAATAGCACTTCATAATGATTTTTCTCAAATCATGAGTTCTAGAGAAGACTTCATACGCTTAGTGGTTAAGGTCAATTTGGGTATAATTTAACTAAACATGAGAATGGAGGATGTTTCAAGAAACTATAAATTATGTTTGTTTGAAAGTACACAATGATTGAATTATCAAAGTGGATGTGAATCATTCAAATGGATAAAATTTTATTTTAATGGATTAATGTTTTGAAATTCCATGAAAATGAAATTGGAGTATTGAAATCCATATAGATATAACAAAATAATTTATTTTCAATGTCATCTATGTGTCAAAACTAACCATAATTATGGTAGATACCTTCTATGGTATATTATGTGTCCAATTTGGAATTAAACTACAATTTTAGGTCTAAATATAGCATGTCCTTTTAAGACATTCAACACAATCACTAATACCCATACACTTCTTCTTGATTTTGTCCATCTAGATAATTAGCATAGAATTACCTTTCTATTAGGAGTATGTAATCTTGGAGTAATGCACTTTGTTCTTTAAAACTACATATGGGACTTGAGATGGACAGACTCTTAAGTTACATTAGCCTAAAACAATGTTGGATTTCTTTTCTTCTATAACATGTCCCAAAATAGTAATACATTTATATTTCAAGTCAAGTCAATTGCCAAATTTTGCCAATTTATGAGTAAAAAAATGCCTCAAAACAAGCTTCCTTTCCCACAAGCATGTTAACAAAGTTGGGAGCTTTTGCATCCTCAAATTTTCACTTCTATGTAAGAATTGACAAATATTTTTTCTTTTGGTGTATTTCTCCAACTTTGCCAATAAATGGAAGTGTGCCGCATTGGACTTGACAAGTAGGAGTTTGAAGTTCAAACATTATTTCTAAGTTTATAAAAAATTTAACCCAATTGGAAACAACAAAGTCCATCATGTGGCCATTTTTGAATGGAAATCCATTTTATTTTGCATTTTTGTGCTTTCACCATTTTATTTACGTAATTTTCATCTAATTTTTTAATGATTGTCATCCATCACTTGACAATAGAAAAGTATGTTTTTGGACCAAAATCTCAAACTATAAAAAAACAAAAAACAAATTTCATAGTTTGGCAAAATTTTGTCACTAAAGTGGGCCCCCCCAAATGCACCATACTAACCCAAAACCACCATCATAACTTTGTTTACATCTCCAAAATCAATGTGTATCTATGTGAAAGTGAAACAATTTTAGGAACTTTACCAAAAAAACTTTGACCCTTCATAACTTTTGCACACAGTATCCAATTCAAATGTCATGTTCTTTGATGTGGTGGAAACTCCTTTCACTTGCCAATATGAAAATTCGATTAGTCTTATGATAATATTGTAACTAGGTGCAATAGCAAAAAGTGAAGGTTTTGGGGGTGCCTACCTTAGGGCCACTTCACCCTATGGTCGTCCAAGTCTAGAGGTCATGGGATTGAATGGCCAAACTTTGTTGAGAGTTTGTAGAAATGGGCAATAAATGGGCAATAAAATATAGGAATTGTAGCCTTTGTCCAACCATAGTGTGAAGTCTCCAAAAGCCAAGCCCCAAAATCCAAACCTATACCATTTGTTTGACTTCTATCCTTCTCTCTCCACATTAATCTATCTAATTTCTAAAATTTTCTATGAAACTTCACCCTATGTGTCAATTTTTTCAAGCAAAAGATAAAAGAAAACATGAAAAAAGAGTCAAAAATGGCTTTGGAAAAACAATCACAACACATGCTATCATCATCAAATAAGGAGTATGAAGGGTACAAATGGAATAAGAAGGTGGCATTGATCATTGAAGGGGAGTAGGTTCATTGAATGCAAAGACTCCCTATTGTAATGGTAGAGACTAGGTTTCATACTTGAGTGGCAACCAAGAAATAAGAAATAAAGACATTTGGCTACTATGTAGAGAGTTTAGAGGGCAACGAACTGTGGATTGTGCTTCCTAATGTGAAGAGTTAACCCTTAAACGTCGACACAGATGTTTTGTGTCCGATGGATGATAAGGAATTCTCTTATGTAGGACAGAACTACAACTATTCATCCTCGGAATTAGGGGTGGAAAGGAAAGATCTTCTATAGTAGTTTGGCCTCCAATGAATATTTTTTATTTTTTTAAAGTAGATAATGTCACACGATTTCAAAATGGCTGATTTCCATAGTCACCAGCCCGTCCTTTAAGGGTTAAGAGGCTGAATTCCTAGTTCCTTGAAATCTGATTGGTGGAAATCGACGAACTCTTGACCTTCAGCCATAGTGTGAAGTGGCCCTTATAATGAACACGGCCAAGCCATGAAGCCTTGTGAGCCACGGTGCGATTCCATGTTGAGGAAGTCCCGAAGGAGTCTCCCAGACGTTTCCAAGCAGACACGGCAGCAGGTCGGTGGATCATTCCCCAAATCCCGAAATCTAAACCTCCTGTAGATGCACGGTGATCCACGACCAAACCGCGTTCCCGAATATGGGGACATTCTTTGGGAACTTCGTCCCTCCCGAAGTAGTAGTCTAGCCAACCCTACTCGAGAGCAAAAGCTTCAATCCGTCGTCACTTATTATCACTCATGTCGCCAATCCCTCTGTTGTAGTGATTGCTTCTTCTCCGGCTCTGTTCCGTTGTATGGGAGGAGAGGAGCTGCCGGCGTCTCCTTCGACCTTTCGTGCAGGATTCTTCTCTGTGTATCGGTGTGCTTTTTGAGGGGCGGGAAGTGCGACAGAGACCAAGGAGGAAGCTTGCGAGGGCGACAGTAGAAAGCTTGCGAGGTTGGTGAATCCCTCTTTCGTGACTGCTTTGGTGCTTTTTTCTGGTGGTTTTTAGTTGGAGTTCATGTTCAATTTTTTCTTTCGTACTTTGATTCAAGTATTCCTTGGTTTTTGAATGGTTTCTAGGTTTGGTTTTTGTGTTGAAGGTGTGCTTCATTCGGAATGTTCGAATTTCGTGTCTGTAGTGGATGAGTGGATCGAATTTCTATTGAATTTCGGGTTATTAATGATACGTGAATGATTTTCAGCTTCGATTTGTGCAAGTGTTAGGTTCCTGGTAAGGTGATTCATCGAGTTTGGGAGTTAGGTCTAGCACTATTCCGACGACGACTTGTACTGGAATGTTTGATCCTGTACTTTAGAGGTTTAGAGGTTCAAGGAGGAATGTTGCGAAGTTGGTGAATCCATCGTGTGGTGATTATTTTGGTGATTTTTTTGGTGATTCTTAGTTCTACCGTCTCACGGAATGCTGAATTTTACTTTCGATCCTAGTATTAAATCTTTTTTTCCAGGTTTGATTTATGGGGTGGAGATGTGCTTCGTTTGGAGTTTTTGTATTGGACTAGCGAATGGGTTATTATTGCATTTCGAATGAATGATGGTCTGCGAGTGATTTTCTATTTCCTATCTATTACTTCGCGGGTTTAGATCGAAATTTGTCGAAATTTATGTAGATCGTTCTAGTTTATTCAAGTCATCAATTTATGTGGGACTCGACGATTAGGAAGGCTCCTATGAATTTTATCTACCGGTATAAGGTTTTGATGAAATTTTTGCTGTTCAGACTTGACGTGTTTTGTGGTTTCTGCAGCTTGGGTGAGCTTATCGTGGGGTGGAGGGATCTTCTCAGAAGAAGCTACGTGAGCCACAACCAGCATCATGTGGGATTCGATGCTTGGGAAGGGTTTCAAGGCCCAGAAATGGTGAGCATAGTATTTTTATATTGTATTACAACAATGCAGGATTTCAGTTTTCTCAATTTTTCAAGACGAAGCTGGTTTTACGCATTCAGATAAGACACTTGCTTATGATCTCAAGGGTTTATTAGTTTACGAAATGATTGTTAGTCATATTTTTTTGAATATTTTTTGGCTTTGCAGTAAGACGTTACTGAGGCTGGCAATGGCACGCATCAAACTGCTCCGGAACAAGAGAGAAATTCAGGTGAAGCAAATGCGTAAAGAAATTTCTCAGTTACTTACCAGCGGGCAAGAGCCGAGTGCAAGGATTCGGGTGCATACTTCTCTCTCATTTTTTTCCTACTTAGGACTGTCCATACAAACTTCATTCAGGTTTCTTTTCGAGCATACAGATCTGCTAATCTTATGCTGGTTATGATTACTGCTCTCAGGAATTATGTTTTGACCCTTAGCCGTAGACCCTTTTCATTGAGTTATTTATTTGTAATATCGTTCTTATCAGATCAAACTTTTTTGATATCAGGTCGAGCATATTATCCGGGAGCAAAACATTTTGGCAGCATATGACATACTCGAATTATTCTGTGAGCTTGTGGCTGTTCGACTCCCTATAATTGAGTCGCAGAAGTATGTCAACTGTCTTACTCTTTGATTCCTTGTTTATGCCTTTTGATTCTGGTAGTCTATCCTGACGTGATGAATCAATATGATTACAGTCAGGTCACAACCCTTAAAAGTATTACAATGTAGTCATTCTAGAGTTTATTACGTGGGGGTGAGATTTACATCAGTTTGTGTACATCAATGATGAAGTAATACTAATCCTCGTTTTTAGTGGATCTGGACTGTTTTACTGAGACTGGATACATTCACAAAAAGCTGGACTTTTGCTCAATTCTAGGGTTCAATTCAGATAATTGCTCAATTCGATATTGTGTTGCTGTTCTGTACGGTCCTAGCACACGATAATTATTCCTTGTTCGTCTCACTATATGGCTGTTTATATAGTACTTCGGTTAAATTATCAGTATGAAATTTTTTTCTAGTTATCAATCTTGTCATTGGTTCTAGTATTTTGGTCTCATGTGTGACGTTTTCTGATTGTAGGACCTGCCCTTTAGATTTGAAGGAGGCCATCGCAAGTTTGATATTCGCCTCTCCACGCTGTTCTGATTTGCCCGAACTTCTACAAATTCGCCAGCTTTTTGCTGCTAAATACGGGAAAGAGTTTGCAGCAGCCGCTGCAGAGCTGCGTCCTGAGTGTGGGGTTAACCGTCGGGTAGGTCCATCTTCATGGTATTGCTGTGAGGTGGCTGCAATTCTACTCTTCATGGTTCTGCATTGGCAACAGGACTGAGAAGTTGCATTTGCTGTCTATTAACTTAGTGTCAATGTTAGATGTAAGAATTTGTTCATCATGGTGCTGAGTATATCCGTTTGGATGTTGTGTGTGTGTTTTATTGATTTGGCAGATAATTGAGAAGCTCTCAGTACGTGCACCCTCCGGGGAGGTGAAATTGAAATTGATGAAGGAGATCGCTACTGAGCATGACGTGGGCTGGGATCCTACAGATACTGAAGCAGAACTATTGAAATCTCATGAAGATTTGCTTGTAAGGCCAATGTCCGACCCAGTTTCATCAGTCCTTATGCTGCCTTTTTACAATAGATCTAAGTATCGCTACATTCTATAATCAGCAGCTAGTGCCGGTAAATCAATGTATGTACGTTTTCTTGTGGTCCATTGACCTCTGTCCTTTTATTACGTCCCCTTTTCCTTCTTTTTGTGCTAAATAGATTGTTCAATGTACAGGATGGACCGAACCATTTCCTTGGAGCGAATGACGTGGAGTCATCCCAGTTGAGCAGTTCACAATCCACTGGAGCCTCTGATGCTGCGGCAGATGTCCCCACTATCACTATGTCCCAGATGCCTGGAGATTTTGATGGATTATCTTCTTCTACATCTCCTTATGAGGACGAGAAGAAACAGAATGCCCCATTCAGGAATGTCCCACCTCCTACAAAGTATGAAGCTCCTTCACCTCCTTCGCCCATAGGTCCTCCTGTTCGGAAGGTAGGCACTGTTGCTCAGCCGTCACATGGTGCAAGACAGGACACGTCCTTGGATGATACTGAGAGAGACACTTATTTATCAAAAAGGAGGGAAGAACAAGGTGATTATTCCGACGTGGCTTCAGCTGCGCAAGCAGCTGCTGAGTTAGCAAACCGTGCAGTGGCAGCAGCTCGAGCTGCCGCTAGTCTGGCCAGAAAGCAAAGTGGTGATTACAGCTCCAGGGTGCCTGAGAAAGCTACTAGTCCTCCACCTGAGGAAGAATCAAGTGCTACAGATTTGGACAGTGATGACGACGAAGAAGAAGAGAGGAATGTGCCTGTGCAACCCACTCGCTTTCGCGGACGGTACGTCCCAGAGAGCAGGAAACCAGCACCAGCACCAGTACCAGCACCATCGAAATTCAGTGATAGTGATAGCGATACCGCAGAATATGATGTACCTCGTGGCAGGGGGGCTGGCGGGACGAAAAGTCGGTCCAAGTCTGCATCTGAGCACCCTGAAGCGCCTGAACCCTATGGGAAACAGAAGCCCGCGTTGAAGGCCACGAAGCTTGATTTTCAGACAGCAGACACATCCAGCAAACCCGCATTTGATAGTGACGACGATGGTGAAGGGTCGGTATTGTTTCGATCCGGAAAGCAAGAGCGCAGCAATCGTGGTAACACCACATCCGGGAGTCCCAAAGGAGGTGGACTCAAGTGGAAATCCAGGGACGACCCTGAAACCCACGTCTCCAGAGACCACCTGGAAAGGCACCCCTCCCGAGACGACCCTGAAAGGTATGACATCTTCGACGCCAACAGTGACAAGTCTACACTGCGGTATAGTGCCTTTGACTCCGGTGATCATAGCTATGACAAAAAGGATGCCGATTTTGATGCAATAAGGCCAGAAGATACGTATGCATCGTATGACCAACCCTTTGCTGCCAAGCAATACACTTCCAAGTTTGGGTCACGCAGCCGTGAAGGTTCTCCATTGTTCGACGAAGAAGGATCCGTGGGAAGAGGAGCCCGTGAACCTTCACGCCTTGGGAGTTTACCACGGACATCTCACTTCGACGATGAAGACGACCATGAGGCTTCACCTTTCTCAGGTACGCAGAAGTATGGCTCTGACAATTATTCTCACAGGGACCCTTCTCCAAGAACTGTGAGCGGGGATGATTTGGAAGCACGCTTTGAGGCCCTGAAGCTGCTCAGGCGACCGTAGAGCTGTGAGTGTACCATTATTGGGCTGGGAACTTTTATTTGTGGAACATCCATTCCCTGTGTAAGTTCGGTGGTTGTCATTAGAATAGCTGGCTGGCTGTAAATTAGGAATTGCCCATAGTTTCGATCTTCAGGAGATCGAGACTCACTATGAATTTGCATGCTTTGTATCTACGGTGACCTAGCTGGAACTAGGCTATACTGTGTTAATATGAATTATTGGAGGAGGCCAATTATCCACTACTTTCAATTTTGGAGCGCATCTTTGTTGCGTCAGAATGAATATACAGTATGTGGGTTTCTGGGTTCCAGTTCTTCAAGACGCTTTAACTTAGATTATTTGAATGGGCTGAAGAGTATTTTTAGTGCTGAGCAGCAGAATTAGAGCATTGGGCTCTAGACAATTTTGTACACGTCAACTTGTTCTATGGGTGGATGTCCTTAACCCTGGTGTCAACAGGTCATTCTAGTACCAGTGGGGTTTACTATAAGGTTTACGCTCTTGTAGAACTGAGCATTGTTATAATTATTAAACATAAATTATCTTTATTGGATCTTATTGGCAGCTGAAAGAGGATTCCATCACTTTAGCATGCATTATTTGGATGGACATTTTGAGTAAGGTAGAATAGCCTATGACCACTCAGATTTGAAATCTGGGTATCTTGTGCAATGAGTTGATTGTTGCTTGTATTTTTCAGAGAAAGAATTAGTTGAATTGACTTAAATACAAGTGAAATCTTATTAACCCCTAAACAATGTGGCGGACTTTTTTGTCCGATGAATGACAAGGAATTCTCTTGTGTAGGATAGAAGTGCAACTATTCATCTTCCGAATTAGGGGTGGAAAGGGAAGATCTTCTACAGTAGTTTGACTCCTAATGAGTATTTTTTGGTTTTTTGAAAGTGGATGATGTCACACAGTTCCAAAATGGCTAATTTTCACGGTCATCAGCCCGGTGTTCAAGGGTTAATTTGATAAGAACTTGAATTAAGAATTTGAATTGATATGAATTTTCAAACCAAAAATTAAAAACCGTTAGTAGTTGGGGGTCATGACCATATTAAATAGGTTCAAAATCAGTGACCCACCAACCTAATTTCTTTTGGTGACTGTTATAAAAGCTTGCATTCAATATTCTAAAAGCACCTCCTTTATAGACTGAAATTACAACTTATTTTGACAAAAGTTTAATCACAATTAAGCCCATCTAAACCAGCATTTATTAAATCGCATCTTAATCAACCTTAAACCGTTCATAAATTGATGTGATTTCAATGACATTCTTTGACAACAGCACCGAAATGCTTACCCAAAGTACATTGTTTATACACTTAGCAAAAATAGGTGGGAGATTGGAGCAATTAGGAGGGTCTTGGAGATGATGGAATTGAGTGATTGACAGTGATGGGATGATTGACTCTAATTAGCATTTAGTTGTTGCGACTCTATTTGGTTCAAATTTAAGTGTTGCATTTTGGGTAGTGTTGATTATGGATGTACATTCAAAGTCTTGGGATAGGCTTTATTATAGCCAGATTCCTCATTTGTTGAATTTTTGTATAATTCTTTGAAATTTTATTTGAAGGCAAGATAATTTATTTCTAATTAATAAATAAATAAATTTAAAATTAAATTAATTTAATTTAATTTTTCTTAAAATTCTCAGATTTTCAACTCAAATCCAACTAAGAAGATTTAAACCATGAGATATTGTAGTGCAAAAAATTGAAGTTAAAGGGATTTAAAGTCTAGAAATTTAATAGAGCAAGGTGCGAATAATCTTTTCTTTTCACTTTGAATATTTATAATTTCAAAGGGTTTTAAATTTTTTCCACACATTCCTACATAAGTCCAATGCAAGATTCCATAGTCAAATATACAAAAAAAAAGTGTCATTATTTTCATGATAGCTATTTGCATTAAAAATGATAATTTTGATGTGTGTTTTTAGTGAAACGTAGTCGTGACCTTTAAGCATCAACGAGCACATTTATCCCTAAGTGCTTGGAAGGTCATATTCTAGACAATGAACAAAGTGCTTTGGGGTGTTTTTTTGTCAAAAGAAATTCTTATTCAATAATGAAAATAATGCTTAAAAATTCAAGAAACAATCTCTTTTGACTCTAACCTATTGGACTAAATTGTGAACACTATACTATATTAGTATAAACATATAAGCAAGAATATAGAAAAATCCAAGAAAGGATTTGATGTACTCAAACAAATAGTGCATCCAAAATTGACACAATATATTATTGTTGTATGTTTGTTGTCTCAAAATGTAGGATTGTAGTGCATAATATCAATTTTCTTAGTTTGTTGTTTTTTAGTGTACTTACTTGAGTGTGGATTTGAAATTCAATTACTTGTCTTGTAAGCCCAAATCTTGTAAGACTACCCATGTTCAAATCTTGGAACTAGCTATAATTAATCAAATTTTCTTAACAATCATAGTTGTGTGTCAGTGAAGTTTGAATTTTTTTGTCATATATTGACAAATTTTGTCTATGCTTAGGTAAAGTCCATGTGTAGTATCTGAATATTGTATGCAAAAGTTATTAGAGGGGAAAGTTTAATCAATATATTACCAAATTTGCACGCTACTTCTAATGTTCTTTCGTGGAATATTTTGAAATGAATATCTATTTATTATCTTGATTTATTAGGCACATATTTGGATACATGTTCAATAATGAGTAATATTACCTTAGAGCATGATTGTCAATGATATCTTACACAATCCCCCTTTCTTTTCCCAAACCCTTGTAGTTTTAGGACGATTATATGTAATAACTAGGGTGGTTTGGATATAAGAATGGAATTTTCTATTTGAATGTTGGATAGTGAAATCTCAGATTAAAGCATTACCATAATTCACAGAAGGAATATGTTCAAAGGAAAATGTTATATGGAACGTCCATTGGTCGGAGCATTGTTGAGTATAATCTGCTAGTGCCCAACAAGTCACCATTGGTTGCCATCCATTTTAGGGTTCACATAAGTTTTTTCAATGCTAATTTTGACATTTCATTTCTCCTTCGTTGAAGCCTGCTCCGCTTCCGCATGTTGCTCTTATCAAGTTGTGAGTTGTTGTTTGTACGTTGACCTAAGTTGCTATAGGTGCGGGTTGCTTTCTCTTTGTAATTTGCTGTAATTGTTGTGTAATATCACAAGAGCTTATTTCTTGATGGCGCATTTGTCTGGAATTTCTGTTTCTGTTTCTCAAACATTAAATACAGGGTAATCGGAATTGAATGGTTTGCAAATAAAGGGGGAATTTCAAAATCGGCAAAAATAAGGGCAAAATTGGGAGGATTATTCTGGATTGTAAAAAGACACCCAGAAAAGCTCATCATATCGAGCATGAGCAGGTTACGAAATGGATATCCACAACTAAAAATGAAGTGACTTTCCGTTAACTTGAAATGGAACGGAAAGTCACATTCCGACGGAAAAGGAATGGAAATCGACATTCAAATTGATTACTTGCACCAGCCTACATGAAATCAAGCAACTTACTAAGAAAAATGAGACGAGCATCCACATCCACATCCTTCTCTTCGCAACCAGGCGTCTGTATCACGAGATTAGGAAATCAATCGCTACTGATTGGAAAACAGATCGGGTCCAGGAGCTGTTAATACGTTTTTCACATGCATGTATGATGATCAAGTGACTGCTGCCTCAAATGAAAGCCCGGCCCAGATTGATTAAAGAATTTGCGTTGCTTGGTCATTGTAAGGAACAAGGGATGGGTTTGGCAGTGAGTTCATACGGAATGATTGAGGACTCTAAAATGAAAAGTAATTCTAATGGTGAATTGGGCGTGTACCTCTGTCAAGAATGATGATTGGGACGATCCAAAGTGTCACCTGGCATGATTCAAATTTGAAACGTGTGGACCCCTAAGTGTAGCGAGTCCCTGCAAGCACCTACCCTATCCTGAAATAGTTAGAGTGCCCACCTTTCAATTAAGTGGAAACTCAAGCGAGCTTCACAAAGGCCCTTACTGTGATATGACTAGTGAGGTCTTGAGATATCAATCCTCCAGCTTATGGCCAATGCGTTGCGTATTCTCTGGGTGCATGGTGAACATGATTATGTCGACCATTGACAGCAGCTCCATGATCGCTCTTCGTGACTGCTTTGGATGCCCTCAACCTGTACCAGGCGGGTGGCTTGTGTCCGGTGGAAGTCTTGAGAGGGCCGGAATTACTCTGGCGACGAAAAGACCCGGAGAGCGGCCGAACAGGGCGACCCGAATCTGACAATGCCGCTGAGGCCGATATGGGTCGCACATCGAGGTCCCTGCTGTACAATGGCCCGGAGTCGTAGTCGCTGCTGAGGAACGAGGAATCCGGCAGAAACCGTGCTCGGGGGTCGCTGCTGACCCCGAATTTGGTCAGGTCGGGGGAATAGTCCCCTGGGTGAGACTCACAGACATCGGAGTCGTTGTAGACCAGTTTCAGAGCTTGCACGACTTCGCCCATGAAGGGCCTGTGCGACACTTCAGGTTGGACACACATGGAAGCAATGGCAACCACCTTGGCGAAGTCGTCAAATGGAAAATCGCCCTGAAGGTCTGGATCGACTAACATCTCCAACCCTTCCCTTGTTGTGAGCAGAGGACGCGCCCATGTGACCAAATTCTGCTGTCCTTCGGGGTTAGCCATGTCCACAGGCATCCTCCCGGAGAGAAGCTCGAGAAGGACCACCCCATAGCTGTATACGTCACTCTTCACGAGGAGGTGGCCGGTCATGGCGTATTCAGGGGCCACGTACCTGCGAATTTCAAAGCATCCATGCTAGTTACGGTTCTTTCAATCGTCGGGAGGTATATCCACAACAGCAATAATTAATATCCACAATTGCGAGCTAGAAGGCACTAACCATCATGGAAAAACAAGACACCTCCACATCTGTGACAAGCTAGGTTACAGCACTGCTAATTCCTGGAAATTAATTAGTTCTTGACTAGACCAGAACTCACCCGAAAGTACCCATTACGCGAGTGGATATATGCTGACTATGCCCTCCTTCAGCTGCTGCCTTGGCCAGGCCAAAATCGGATACTTTAGGAGTGTAGTCCATTTCCAATAAAATATTGCTAGCTTTGAAATCTCGATGTATCACTCTCGGATTCGAATCCTCGTGAAGATAAGCTAGACCCCTTGCTGATCCCAGTGCAATTTTCAGCCTGGCTTCCCAATCTAGTGGCGCAATATATTTGTCTATGCCTGCAAATGAGACAATAAATAGGTCGGCAAAGAAGCAAGAAGAATTCAAGAACTAGAAACCAGGACAGGAGATGGCATATTCGACAAGGTACGCATTCTTAGCACGTTTTCTCAGGATTCTTGGGACTCTTAACCACGTCTGTGTGCTAGAATTTCCGAAGATATCTGAAAGCCTCAAGCTATGGGTCGAAAGGAGTCTTGTGGAACTTGCTATTGTAGGCTATTAATGCTCACCATGCAAATGCGACTCGACACTGCCATTGGGAATGAGCTCATATACCAAGCATCGAATGTCCTCTGTGCAAATGCCAACGAGTTTGACAAGGTTTCGATGATGTAATCTACTCAGCATCTCCACTTCAGCAACAAACTCTCGACCTCCTTGCTGATCCCCGCGAGTTAATACTTTCACAGCTACAGGTGTTCTGTCATCCAATTTTCCCTGATAGACCGTCCCAAAGCCTCCTTGTCCAACGATGTTTTCAGGTTTGAAGTTCTCAGTTGCTCTGACGAGTTCAGCCAGCGAGAAACACTTGGCAGTTACTGTGTACCCTGGCATGCTCGATTCACCTGAGAAAGCTGACTGAAAGCTTCCGGATACTATAGAAATTCCTCCTGTGGACGCACAGAAACACATAAATTTATCATTTTGAGGCAGTAAGTGCACATTACATCGTAGTAACAAAGCTTTAGCGGTATAAAAGCGAGCATCTTTCGACGTAAGAGGTAGACTGCATTGCAATCTTTGCCTCTTACTAAAATACATTATTTTTTATTATTTTGCACTTGTAAGACCTCTCGGGCTCTTAAAATGATTGCTAGATGACGCTCTGATAATCAGAATGCCAATAATGGAGCAAGAACCACACCCCTCTGCCATTGGCAATAATATTCTGCCTGGATGGCATTCTCATAGCATCACATTGAAAAAGGGGGTTGCTCCTTCCACTGCCGGTTGTCGTACTTGCACCTCCAGCGACGTTTGCGTGTAATGAACTGAAACCAATTTCAAATGAGAAGTTAGGAGTACCTGAACGAGAAGGGCGTTTCAAAGCAGAAGGATAGTTGAGCTCCGTGGCCTTTTCCAGTGACTGGACCCGGTTATTACATTTCAGCATTATTAGCCAGATAACACCGAGACTGATCACTGCACCCATCGTCGATGCTAGGGCAATCACAGCGACTTTTGCACTACTCATCTTGTGACCAACATTATTAAGTCCCACTCCAATCGGTCGCTGAGCAGCCCCGCCACTGCTTAATGGAGGAAGGGCAGAATCTGGTTCTGCCTGAGAAGGTGGTGAAGGTGGCAGGCCTACAAAACAAATTCAAGCCAAGAGTGTGTATTGATGGAAAAATGCAGGAATACATGCGTTTGAAGATGCCAACTAAAGAACGAGCTTCAACACCGGACCAGGAAAAGAAACGAATATTTATCATGCAAATTACTTATGTCCTTTAGGAAAGAAAAAATAAAAGATAAACGACAGCGAAGAGTTTCCTGTAGGAATCAGTTAGACAAGTGCAACGCCCTGCCTTCCACAATGAATCACATCACATCAATACTCATACTTTCAAACAGTTCAACATAATATTAGAGACAGACTTCACGGCAGATGCTTCTATCAAAATACAATTCTTCGTACTTATCCTCAGTATTCGATAAAACATCCGCGATACTAAATGTCTGGTACAAAAACCTGGCTAATAGACTCTAGAGCATCTAAGTGCGATAACCTGAGGCTTATGAAGTCGTTACCTGGATAGCGTACCGAAATGACCAGGTAATGACCAAAAAGTGTTTCGTTGAGTTTCAATCTGCGCTCCCAGATTTGTGAAGCTAGAAGCACTGCAGTGGTGTTATCAAAAGCCGTTGCCAAAGGAATAAACTGGGCAGTCACATCTGTCTTGTCCTGGAACTGAGCAACCGCATTCGCCCCCATGATTCGCACTTGGCTTTGTTGTAGGAAAAGACTCTCGGCAAGTTCCGTAGCCAATATAGCCACCAGCGGAAATAGTTTTTCAAGACTGATTGCTAATTGTAAGCTTGTAGTCATCGGTATTACGCATCCACAAGGAGCACCCGCTGGCGCGGTGGTATATCCGTCTTCACATTCTTTGCAATCTGTTGGACATTTAGAAAATTCTTGGCATAGTTATCGTCTCCTTGATTTTGCAATTAGCAGTACGTCATAGTCTTAAATGTCATTTACTCTCGGTGAATTCTGCGACTCACTCCTCTCTCTATGATTCTGTCGCTAATCCAGACACATAACACAATCGAAAACAATTCCACAGGACATAATTCACAACGGAATTCAACGAATAGTGCATAAGGAAGTTCTTAGAAAATATACGAACCTTGAGTATTATTTGGAGGCGGAGCAAAGATTATCGGTGGCAGCGGGGCGAACACTGGAGCCGGAGCTGGCGCTGTTGCCATCCAAGTTCAATCAAACATTCTGATGAGTCAAAAGGCAGAAAATTGGACTACTAAAAAACAAATGAATCCCATCTCAGCCAGTCAACAGATCAGGCAAAAAGATTCAATAAGTAATGCAACAATTAGAATCGGCATCAATGAACACTAATTATACTGATACCAGAGAATTGTTTATTGAAAATAGTTTTAGACTATTTGGTGATCTTTCCAAATCATCTGACCTCCGCGCCGGGGTCGATGACGCCCTCGTGCTCTTGGAGAAGGGGCTGGACTTGGCCTTCTAGACCTTGTCCGATTTGGGTGGCGGTGTCTTCCAGGTGAAGCTGCTAACGAAGAATCTACCAGTTGCAGTTTCAGAACCTGCGGTGCTACCGCAGGTTGCAGATGCAGAATTTCAGATGCTCGTGGATGCATCGCTAAATTACCAGATGGAAAATTATCAGAAGATGGGAAGGAGGGAGCACCCGAAAGAAATTTCTGGGCTGCAGGAGGAACCTTAGGAGAGGGTTCATCCGCTGCTGGATATGGAGTGGCTGCAGCAAAATGCAAAGCGATAAATCAGTCCAAACTTAGATGAATTCTAGCTAAACAATCGAAATCTAATCCGAATTCTTAGGTGCTAGTTTAGCCCTATTTCGCATCTTTAAGAGGACGAGGCCGCTCACCAACATAGAGTACGTAATGAGAATGGATACAAAAAAATTCGCATGCAAAACTGATAGGGCAATAATACATTAACGTACTCGGACTCGAAGATGTCCGACAATCTATGTAAATGACTTAATATTAGTAACAAAAACAATATTTCCTAGCCTGAGAACGTAAAATTCTGGGTCTCGAACATAAACAAAAACGTTCTAAACTCCAGCGGCTGTATTAGTGGGGAATACAATCCTGTAATGGCAATTTTCTCGTGAAAGATAGGGGATATCACTAAAGCATTGTGCTCAAAGCAATACCGCATATGCAGTAGTGACTCATGTGGCTTGTTACTAAGCAACACCCTCGACTCAAGACAATTAATTATGTAATCGAATGGATGTGCAATTATTCTGTCCATGAAACCATCCAACTCACCCTCTTATTGGGCATGACAGTTAGAGGTAGGTGAGAAAAATTTCAAAATCAAGATTGAATAGATTAGAGGGGACGGCACAATACCATGCCCAAGCCTGGATATATTGGTGGCCATGAGCAGCACAGTAAGCAACCCTGCAAATATGCAGGCATTGCAGCGCATGATGACTCTCACCAGTCTTCAAGAGATCTCCCTTGACACTGCTCTTCTATCCTTCCCATCCGTTCTGCTGTGAAAAATGAGAATTATTCTGGCATGGGACCTAGCTTAATTCCAGACTGAAATCGCGGCTCAGCACATGGCACAATAATGCCTTAAATTTGGCATTTAGTCAGCATCCGGAACTCTTGCCTTCAAGTTCGCACCATTTGTATACATCCAAATTAAAAAGTCGTGCGTAACTGGAATTTCTGTGCTGAAAGACTTCACTCAAACCTCGTGGCAATCAAAAGTCAGATGCACCATCAGAATTCTCTGTCCGCACCATGGAGGAGCTATAATCTGAGCTCTTCATTTTCGTCAAGACCTTCATTGTCATCCTTGTAAACAACAGAAAAAGTCCTGAGGTCATTGATCTGAACATTTTGCAGTCATATCTCCTCACCAATTCCTGGACTCCATTGTTCATACAACATCCAATGAAGGCGAATATTCCACGACAGATTGCTCTGTCCTTCCATCGATTTCTTGGAAATTTTGTCTGAAGTTTCTTACTCCAACTCAGCCAATGCCCTAGTACTTATTCCCGTCAGTCTTCGATTTCTATCCCCTGAAGAATCCAAAATGTTACTGAACGGACACTCGGAACTGCGTTTCTTCGGTAGCCATTTCTATTTCCATTTCCAGTAGTCAATAGACTCCCTATTCTTTTAGAGGTGCAAGATTAATGATAAGGACCAAAGCCATATCCCGACAGCATGCTGAACGGCCGATTTGCCAATCATGCACTCTATCACCAGCAAGCGCACGTACGTCACTAGCTATGCCATGATCTCCCAGAATGTCTCCAAATTTAAAGCAACCGTCGAAGAGTCCCAAGAGGAATGTAGACTGCAGAATGAGAAATCCAAAATTCGACAGCCACGTATGAATACCTGCAACCTGCAAATTCGACAGCATTATTAACTTTCAGTCTCTGCATTAACAGATACTTCACACGAGACGAACATATCGCAATATTCAAAGAAGCAGTAACCGATGCTAGGAACGACACACACTTTGTGCAATCACTATTTACACTCAAAATGTCAGCGTCAGCCTTAAAGGTCTCAAACAAGCAGACAACGACACGAACGACTGCTTGAAGAATGAAATTAACCATCGCCTTCACACATAGGACCGAAGTCCTTAAAGCAGAGCGTGCCCTCGCACAATGCCACCAACTAGATGCACACTACAAACTCTAACTCATTAATTCTGTCAGTTTCAATTGCAAGCATACTTGATATGGATATTACCGCCGTTTCTCAAGACTCATACTGGCTCCTATTTCGTCTTCAGTTCCATCTCTCTCCTCCGTTTGTCTATCAACGAACAACACTAAAACTCCAGACCAAACGCCGTTCCAGCTCCGCATAAATGAACTTGACGAGAACTAATGAAGCTAGCCAGCAGCAATGCAGACCTCTCCAACAGCCAAAGAAAAATATACAATGAGACAGAGAAAGTCCCTGCGTCTCACCTCTCATAGCGCAGCGCCTGCATTGCAAGCCTTGCCCTACTTAACTTGTTGAGCCTTTCAAGCTAGCAGCAAGAGCCGCGCCTGCTACCTTCACCAACGCAAACGAAACACCAACTAACCACCTCCTAGGCGCAGAGGCTCGGGCCTCGACCTAAGCTCCGGTCTAGCTCCCGTCCTGACCTCCCCGGGCAGAGCTCTCCGGCCTATTCCCGCCACAGCTAGTACCTAGACTAAACTACAGCATGAAAGACTGCAATGCCGCAAAATTAGAACCTGGAAGCGATCACAATATTCTCCTCCGGCCTTCTCCTTCTCTAGCTCCCGTCTTCCTTCTCCTGCTGGAGCGCTATCCGTGCAAGAAATGGCGGAAAAAGGTCGGGGAGTCTACTAGCTATGGCGGTCAGAGGTCGGAGGAGAGCCTTCAGGCGACGACAACGACGACAGACGCAACGGAAGCCCAAGGATGGCTTTCTTTCGGGTCTGTCTGCGCTGCTCCGCCTGGCTGTGCAGCAGACGCTGTGGGGCCTCCATCAATGGCGCGCCATTCTCTCGCGGGTCCACGGGCTGGGCTGGGCTGGGCTGGGCTGGGTCGCCCGTCCGCGGTCACCGGACTCGTCTGCTCCAGTTGTGGGAATAGGGGCTCGGTAACACCTACCTCATTCATTTGAAATCAGAGGTTTATCTGTCTCCGTGAGTTAGTATAAATGTGGTTGGCACTGGGAGTTAGGGCCTGAGGTAGGAGGTCCTAACTGAGCAGGCTCTAAAAACGTCCTGTAACGCAGAGGTACATTTTGCTTCCTTAAATGCACCATCAATGTACCTATACTGTACATTTCAGGAGGTGGATGCTTTCATTGACAATTGCGTTTCAACTTCAAAAATTCATAACTAATTTCTCAAAGGTTCAAAAAATATGAAATGACTTGGAATAGATGTCAATTCCATTTTTTTTTCTATGAAAATTTACTGAAAAATATTTTAAGGAGTTTAACCCTAGAAGGACATGGGGGGTCCATGTGGAAATCATCATTTCTAAAAAAACGTGGGAATAATTGGTATTAAAAAATTCAAAAAAACTCTTTTGAAGTCAAATTATTGTAGAAGATCTCCAATTCTCCACTATCCACCACTAATTTCAAGGATGAATAGTCAAATTTTTGTCCTACACAAGAGAATGCCTTGTCATTCATTGAATACTAAACATCCGCGGCGTCCTTTTGGAGTTAACTTCCCCTCAAATGCAATCAGCTCTATAAGGCATGCTTTCTTGACCTCCTGCATTACGTTAGCCAATTTCTTTAATTTTCTAGTTGGAAGAGCAAAGACTTAAACTTCAAAATTGCATGCAAGTAAGGGGAAAATGGATGTGAATGCTCATTCACAAGATTAACTATTACTAGTAACTTTCATTCAAATCTAATTTCTTTGTAGAATAATTTGTCAATTTCATCTCTTTTCCACTCAATTTTCTTGACATTAATCTCCAAAGGTCTTTGAAAGTTTTTGAGCAAAATTAGGTGGACTAGTCAAAATTGTGATCTCTTTTGCAACTTCTAACCAAAAGATCTTGTACCTAACTTGAATGTTTACTTCTTCACCAAAGTTTAGACCTTGTTTCTTTAGCATCTCCAACATCATATTGTATTCAAAGGAGTGCAATAAGCTTTCCCAGCTATTCCAAACACTAAAGTTTCAACTTTGAAACATTTTAAATAAAAATGACTATCTTTTTCTAAATAAAAATTTTAATATTATATTAAAAAATGGAATTGGAAATCTACAAATAAGAGTTCAAAAAAAAAGAACTACATTATCCTCTCTTAAATAATCATTATATGAAAGGGTGTGTAAGGTATTAGGAAGAACTAAATTGCTAATAAATCCAACATGAATTGAATACACCAGTTGGATTGGCAAAAATGTTGTACAAAATTCCATCTAAATCCTTTGCATGTTTTGGTTTTCAAAAATTGTGAAAATTGAGTTAACCAAGTCCGAGGGGCATGGTACAGAGTCAAACCTAAATTTCACATAGTTCTTTATTTTAAATGTCTTTAAACTTGACTAAGAAAATGTAGTTCCAATAATCTACTTTTTTAATCCATTTTCATTTTTGTGATGCTTTGAGGGTAGCATCTTGAAAGCTTAAAATACATCACTATTGAACTTTTCTATTGGACTTTTCTTCTTAAGAGTTCAAGAAGTACACCAATTATACCATATTATAAACTTATCACCACTATTTCTATTTTTGCTAAAAGCTCTATCCTAATTTTAAACATTTTGGTAATTAATATAATTTTTATAAAGAAATTAATTCAAAAAATAATATTAAATGGATTTGGAAGGTTTTTAATAATGGAAAATGAAGTCAAATTTGGGGTACATATTACTATATGAAAAAATTATCAATTTTTTTGAAAGGTGTATTCTAATATAGAAAACTATTGAAGTTTGACCAAGCAGGAAGATAGAATATTCAATAAGGCTTCAGAAACAAGCCTCATAGTTATTTTGGGGTAAAAAATTTCATGACTACCCACAAAAGAAAATTCCTCATATCTTTTACTTCACTCATTAAAATGGAATGAGTGTCAATTTCCTAATAAATATGCAACAATTCTATAAGAATTTTTTTTCAATCTTTCAAATATTTTTTAGCTGCCCTAAAGTTTACAAAAATTACAAAAATATAAATCTCTAACCATAAACCTGATCGTTTGCAAATTGGCTCATTGGAAATCTAGAAAAAATCTCTACTCTATTGAAAAGTTTCAGATATTATTGTCAAGAATTGCATTCACAGGAGCTTGCCTCCCAAAATGTTTATTGCCTTGACATTGTGACCAATTTACATATACTACATGACCATTATTGAGATTATTTTTCATCAAATTTGGGGGAGTTTAATATCACTTATAGGCTTAGGAGTGACTAACTTAAAAGCTCACAACTAATTCCTAATTTTGTCAAAATAATACACTTCAAACCAAACTTCATCTACATTTCATTCAGACACCAATAAGGTGGGTCCTCCCTCAAATGCACCATCATCACCTTGTCTACATCTCCAAAATCAATATGTACCTATGTGGAAGAAACGATTTCAGCACATCTACCAAACCAAACTTTGACCCTTCCTAACTTTTGCATACAGTATCCAAATGTCGCAATTCTTGGGTGCGTTGGAACCTCTTTCCTTTCATTTGCCAACAAGACAAATTAACTTACTCATGACCTCTGTGTAACTTTCATATACAGTACAGAAAATGAAGAAAAAAACACTGCTTGAATGATTGCATTTCTGGCCCATGTCCTGCCGGAGGCCTTGCTACCTGGAGACCATGTACCCAACATGACTGTGAGAACCTTCAGCCAGGCAGCAGCCAGCTTTTGTATTTTAATTCCTGATATCCTTCTGTACTTTGATATCCTATATTTTTTCTTTTCTGCACAGATATATGGTAGTTTGCTCTAATTCCGCCCCTGTTTTTCAGACCGTCCCTAGCCAGGGTCTGAAATGGACATCAACAAGTTGTAAAATGGATCGGTGTAAAGCATTGAATGTTCTGTCAATGATGTCAGAGCGGTTTAACATTTGGCATATGTTCCTTTATACTTTGCTAGTGGACGGAATAAGAGCCAAGGTGACTCCATTTCTGAAATGTTTATCTGTATTCAAAAACACTTTTCCCCCACAACTTTGAATGCTAATATTTTTCAATCTTTACGGTCAAACTTGATAAAATTTTTACCACATTATCTCATACAAGTATAGTACAAGATCCTACGGTTAGGTTTTTTAATTTTAATTTTTTTCTTGAATGAATGAATGCAGCAGAAATGGCAATTTCGAGTGATTTTTGCCAAAAAATAGGCCTTAGCCCTTTAGAAGTTTAGTCAGTAAAAGTTGCATTTTGGAACCCTGTCTTTTACTTTCTACATGTTGTAGTGCTTGTTTTTGGTGACTACACATGTGTGGGTTTTGTAAGGCCTATGGTCAAGAAATAGATACCTATGGCAGAATTCTTTAGAAATTCATAAGTAATTCAAAAATGCTCTGAAAAATATGAAACTAGTTGGGTTAAATTTCACATCCATTTTTCTTCAAGTGAAAAATAAGGAAAAAGGATTTCATGCATCGAAGAACCATCAATAAGGCCGAACAGCCCTTAAATGGGCACTTTAAGAGCAAACTACCATAAGGTAGAACAACCCATTGTGGTCAGAATTAGGAGTTCATATTCATGCCATGGCTGAAATTTTTTCATTTTTTTTCCACATAAACAGAAGTGTGAGAAACAGTGAGAGCATTTGAAATTATATTTTTTTGACAAAGTATGAATTTGCTATGAATTTTTGAAGTGTTCAGCCCATCATAGCCCATAAGAGTCTATAGACTATCCCAGAACCAACAAAATCTGTATCCATCATGCTCATCTTACACACCTAAAGTAGTCACAATAATTTCTATTGTGAAAGGCCTAAAAAAGTCACTTCCTACAATGAAATTACACTAGAAAGTTAGAAGTTCCTAATGCAATCACTAATCACTCCATTACTGTCAGGTAAGACATTGATTGTGGTCCAAATCTCATTTACTAATAAAACCCATGATGGGGTCTGAAAAAACCCACAATGGGGTGACTTCCTAGGTGACCACTATGGGTCATCTGACCACAATGGACTGATTTACCTTAAGAGAAGTTAAGTTAAGGGAGAGATAACTTAAGCATTTGAGTCTGTAGGATAAGAAATTGAGCTCAATGTGTACAAAAATAAGGATGCAAAAAAAAGGGATTTTTCTTTTTTTCAAGAAGGAATGTCTTATTCAATTTTGAGGTGGATTTTTAATTTGGACAGATTCTTGTGGTTTCATAGCTTCACCTCAAGCAGCTAGCTTTAGAACTTGTTCTTAGTCAGGTGTGTGTCCTACAACCACACATTATGGATAGGTAGGAAGAGAGATAAGTAGGTGGGAAGGTGAGAGGAGAGATATCTTTTTAAATCAACTATATACCACTACAAGGCACTCTACTATGTCATTACAAGGGGGCTTTCCAATTTAGGTATCTCTAACTTAGACAACACAACCTCTGTGTTCTCTTCAAATCTAACCAAAATATGTTTTAGGCATAGATTACACTAAAGCAAATGGCACTTTCATTAAAAAAAAGATATATAGAGCTCTTTGACTCTTTGTGTTGCTAGAAATTGAAGGATTTTCAAACTTGAAGTAGCAACAAGTGTTCTAACCTAAATCACCCGCACTATGGTGGGTACCCCCAAAACCGCACCCTATCTAAAACCGCCATCATCACTATGTGTACATCTCCAAAATCAACGATTTTAGATTATCCACCAAAAAAACTTTGACCCTATGTAACTTATGCATGCAATATCCAAATATTGTGGTCTTTGGTGCATTGGAATCTCCCTTCACTTGCCAACAAAAAAATATAAACTTTTGACTAGTATAGTTATTATAACTATGCATGATAAGAAAATGTGGCGTTTTGGAGAGTGTCCTTTTTAGTAGAAACAAAGGTCATGGAGCATCACACAAAAATCTAAGGGCATGGTTTCCAAAGCCCCAATGAGTACCAAGTTGGTGCCCATTTATGCTTTGTAAACCATGCCCTTGAGGCTGTTGTGTAGTATTCTATATCCTCCCCTTCTAATAGAATTGACCTAAAATGGTTGCTTGATACATGAAATATCAAAATGACATTGTTGAAATACCAAAAGGCACCAAATTTATTGCAACAAAAAATCCAAACTTCAAATTGATGTAGATATATTAAAATATTAGTTATTTATCATTAAAAGATATCACAATCTTCACCACTTATATATCCTCCCATTTGACCTAAAATAAAACCATGTACTTAGAAACGGATGTTCTTCCTAAAGATGAAGTTGCTTCAACTCCTTAATATTGTTCTTTTGGTGGAGAATGCAAAGACTTGCAAGCTTGCATTTTTCTCTGTAGTAGGTTGTGCTTCCAATAGGGAAAATTACAATTGGCCAATCTTTACTTTGTCCATCATCTAAATTTGTTGAATTCTAAACATGGTGTGCATAGCTTGGACCATGTAGTAAAGTTCATAGGGGTTGTGGACTATTTTGAACTATTTAAATGGAAAATTACACCCTCCTAGATCTCACTTTTGGTCAATAACAATACCAACATAGTTGTTCATTTCATTAATACTTGTACAAGTCATGCAAGAATTTATTTTACATGTGCCTTTCGGAGAGAATTCACTTATTGAGTTGCAAATCTATTCACCCCTTCTGAAATCGAGTGTAACTTCTCCAAGTCTTGTTATATCCACTTATGTATAGGATAGGCACAATTATCTTTCATTCTATCACACAAAGAGCTTCTGATTGTGAGATGCATGAGTACAAATGATAGTACTTTAATTTAGTGAGTTTAGTCTCCCATTGCAAGTGCAACATATCTCTTTGTTATTGTCACTCCCCTAATCAATTGATATTTTTGGTATCAAATTGGCATTAGATTAGAACAAAGTTAGAATTCACAACAATGCATCTATAATTGACCAATAAGAGCATCTCCACTAGGACACAAAATATTGGCTAGACAAGGAGTTTGTTGCATTCAAGCTTCTTCCTCAATCCCACAAGTCAAACCCTTCAATTTTTTTCAATGTAGGCCTCTCCAAAATTTTGTTACCACACTTGAAGTTGTAGGGCCCCACACATTTGACCCCACCACATATTTGAGCTCCTAGTTTGAAGCCCCAATTGCTATGTGAGGAGTTGCTACTATTGCTTGCAACTTGGCCTCTTCCACTTCATCATACAACTTGGGTCAACTTGCAATGGGATTTGAGATTGTACAGTCTTTTAGTGGGGGCCTGATTAAGAGACATGACCTTGACTAGAACAAGGACACCTCCAAATTCTCCAAACCATGGCGAACTTTTTGTCATCTATTGGTGGAGATTCTCTAATGCTCAATGGTACAAATTACCTATATAACGTAGATGCACCCATTCCCGCCCCTCTGAGAACTCCTTCCACTTCCCACCTCCCTCATGTACCAATGTTGTACATTTTCTTTCTAGAATGTACTCCATTGGTACATGACAACGAAATGGGGTGCACGGGTGGGAATGGGTGGGTCTACCTTTATCACAAAATAAGTTACTGCCATCAACAACAATTTGAAGGCACGAATGAGACATTCCAGCAGTTTCTGGACACTTACCAAATGAATAGGGACACGTGGCCTTCCATTCCAGTTGTGATTGGGAATGCTTCAGTTGTCAGCATTACACTTTCGTTACCCCCAACAGACACGCATACATGGTGCATCTTCACCTTACTTTTTCTTTAAGTTATCACACCTGATTACAAGTCAATGATGTTGAGGGAGACAAGAGCTGAGGGGGAAGCTAACTTAACCCCTTAACGCCTGAGGGTTTGGAGAGACTCACCATCTACTTCACCGTATTTTTGATGAAAGGAGAATACAGTAGGCTTTAGGTCCACAATGATAGACTATATTGAAGGAAAAAAAATTTCCTATCATACATATTGTAGTTAAGTACATTTTTCAAATGTCAAAACACCAAGTGAAAAAAACTGTTGAATATGATAAATTGGGAAGTGTAGGGTGGTTCTAAAATAAGTTGTTCGTATACCATGGAGTCAATCCGTATTATTGGGTGGTGAGATACAACCCTGGAGAACAAGTCAAGCGTACCCAGAGAAAGGCCACTGTGACAAAATTGATGGCCTCCAGTCATTACTCACCGGACTGAGCGGTGTACACAATTCATGTGTTAGTTGTAGGGTTTGAGTGTTAGTTGTGAGATTTAGAGATAAACTTTGAAATACCAAATTGTGTTTAGGCACAAAATTTCCAATGCCAAATGAATATTTCTATTTATCCCTAATTGCCCAATCAACTATTCATGGTTGATCTAAAATTTCAGGCTTGACATTGTGTAGGCAATAAAATACCCTTGACTATTTCAAAAAATATTATAGGCAATTTTGAAGGTTTACTATTAAAAACTTTTTTTTCCCTAAAAAATGGTAAATATTTAATTTGTAAGAGGTCCTCAAAGGCATATATGTACCCTTAGATGTTGGGTATGATACACTTGCAAAACAAACATTTATACTTGTTGCGATCTTTAATCCGAACATCCTTCCACCTTTCTACTTTATTCATCTTCATCCAGGACCTAGACTTGCTCCCCATCCTAGAATTAGAAATAAAAAATATCGATTAAAAAACTTTTCAAACATTCATTACAAGAGTAATTTCAACAACAAATGTTTCTGAATGTTCTCACATGTTCTATGGTTTGCATGAATAAATATTTTATAGGGGCACGTGTATAGGCAAGTGAAAGTATTGACGTGCATATCATCCAAATGTAAAAAGGTATGATGCTAGGATGTGCTTCAAAACATCTTGTGATGCTACAAGGTTTGTCGTAGCAACACTCAGTCGAGGCATTCCCCTATAATTTAGAAACATAGCTTCTACTGTGGGGACTTCAAAACATCTTGACATGCTATAAGGTTACGTCATAGCAAGTCTCAGTTGAGGTCCCCATCAACTTCATTAGCATTGTTTCTAAATGAACCTTTCTTCAAAATGAGTGTGGGAACATCCTTTAATAATGAATTGTCCATCATGAATCCTCAAAGGATATGGGATAATTTGAAGATGAGAGCTTGACCACTCATTGTCAAAATGCAGGAATTGTGCTCAAAGTAGAATTTTAGTCCTCATTTTAGCATAGTAGAATACCTTCTTTCAAAAAACTTTGAACTAAGAAAAAGTGGGTAATTAAGCTAAGTTTAATCTCTAAATTTTTTTTTGAGGTTTTGAGGCTCATACTAAAAGTTATGGACAAGTTTCAAAGAGGGATTGGAAGGGACATTTTTTTGGACAATTTAAAACCGTCTCTTTGATATTTGTCCATAACTTTTTATTGGAGTCTTGAAATCTCAAATCAATTTTTGTAAATGAAATTTGGCTTGATTTCACAAATTTTTAAAGTTCAAATTTTTTTGGGAAAAATTATTCTACTATACCCAAATGAGGTTTGAAATTCTACTTTGAGATTATTTGAAATTATTGTGAAATTCTTAAGAGAAATATGAAAAAAACTCATATCTAATATAGAATAGACTCAAAAAATCTGAAATTTTCACCATATTTGTACCATTATATTTTAGTGCATAAGAGCATGGTATAAATGAAAGTTATTGTACTATTCTAAAATTAGAAAATCAACAAACTAGCCCCAAAGTTCATATTTCCAAGAAAATCTAAAAAACAATTTGGACCCATTTCATTTGTTTCAAAAAAATCACTGGAACTCAAGGACTAGTCCTGCACTCAAGTTGTATTTGAAGACTAGGGCTGTAATGGGGTTGCTATAATTGTTGCATACCGGCTACATTGGTCACCCTCCATGCAACCTCTACAACTCCTGACAAGTATTCTCCCTCATCCCAATGTATGTCTAAACCCTTGTATTGTATTCTTGGTAGAATACAAGCTTTGCATAGGCACAAAATCTTTAATTTTTCTGATTTTATTTATTTTTAAATTGCTAAATTTTCAACTTACTCTTGCCCCCAACTTTATAGTTCAACACATTTCATATTGATTCCATTTGTGTTATGTAAATGTAACCAGAACACAAACTGTAGGCCATTTCTGGCCATCTTGGCGTTAAAGGGTTAACTTAAACTCACCTTGGAAAATTAATTTTCAGTAAATTTTTGTAGGAAGAAAAAATGGAATTGGCATCAAACCCAAGTCGTTTTATATTTTTTGGACCTTCATGGAATTATAGTAGAACCACCCATTACCAACCACTTCAGCATTTTATGCATGATCTGGAGTAGTAGAAGACATAGCTAAATTTTTTGCCTTGTAGAGAGATAGAAATGATGGGCGTTGTCAAATTTTCTTAATTTTTTTCTTCAAATTCAAATTGTTATGAATTCTAAAATCCTAAAGTTGGCCTACATCCATTCCCAATACATAGATTCTTCCATCACTACTCATCTAAAGACTAATTTGGCTCTCAAAACGAAGCACATGTATGATGGTTTGAAAATGGTGGGAAACCAAGAAATTAATGGTTGCTTATCAGTCATCTCTCTGTTGAATTTTCCATTACCTACGTATTGACTATGGGGCCTGGTTAGTCATAGGTGGTTCTACCATAGTTACGAATTTTTGAAGTTGAAATGCAGTGGTTACTATGATTGACCACTTCATAAAATGGACACTATTGGTACATTGAAGTTTAAAGCAAAATGTACCTTTGTGTTAATGGATGGTTTTAGATTAGATGTGCTTTTAGTGCACCCTACCTTATATTGGTTTTTTTCTTTCAATGAGTGTGGCACATTGTCATGGATTAGTGCAAGCTAAAATATTAATATACCGGTAGTGTATAAAGTTTCATCTAGGAATAGTAATTTGTAGGAATATTGATTTTGTAGGTGACATTTATTTTCCTCCCTTAGTAATAGGATAAATCAATGAGGTTGCATGCTTCTACATTGTATTGAATATCACCCTTGTAACTAGGTTAAATTTTTAATTCTTGAGGTGATCATCATACTTTTAACTTTGTGCTATCGAATGATCATTTATGCATTTGTGAAAATCTAAGTACTTCATGAAATGTTAGATTGGGATGAAATTTTTTGTTTAATTTCTGGAGTCAAACCATAGTTGTTTCCTTAGCATCACCAAAAACCATATTTTTCAATAGCATTATGGTTGAGTGAAAAATCAAAATACAATGCGAGTGAGAACAATCATAGGAAAATTGCCTAAATAATCTGGAGTTTGGACTCACCAATCTTTGTGAAACAATTTTTATTCTATTTATTCCCCCTTCCTTTGAGATGTAGATAAGATCTATTTAAATACAAAATTTCTTCTTATCCACAAAATCATATGTAAAAATCCACAAAATTTATGGATACAACTTACACCCCTAATGTATTCACGAATGCATATTGCAAGTGGAGTAGGGAATTTCATAGCGTATCCTTTGTTGAGTACCAATGGTAAAATTAGAGTTAAATTATACAATTATTTTGTAAAACCAATGTTGAAGTCTCCTAATGTTTGGGTAAGAGTAAATAAAATTTCAAATGTACCATGCCCACACCAAATTGTACATTGATAATGACTTAGCCCAACATGTCATTGTTGGTTTGGCTTCTTTCCAGATAAGCTTTTGGTTGTGTGTTGAATGGCTTGTGATAAAAATTTTCCATTTTGTGCATATCTAGTGGTTTTATCACTAGCATAAGCAACTATGCAAGATAATAGTCATTGAAGGTTCCATAGAATATGCATTGTAATCTCAAATAATTCTTAAAAATAGTGCTAAACTAGCACAATTACTTTGCCTCTACTTTTATAGTTTTACCCAAAGATCAATACAATGTACAACTTCCTAAATCTATTATTATGCTACTTTCCTAAGAGAGATTCTAGAAATGGATCACTTACAGGTTAAAACTTACAAATACAAGGGCTGAAAATTTACCTTAGGCAAGGCTAAAATCTTCCATAATTATAAGCTTTTGCATCATTGTTGAATAGGTATCAAATAATATCCTAATGTAGGTGTACCTAATTTGGACTATATATCCAAAGTTGTATCAATAATCCAAGAAATTTGAAGTTCAACAAATTCAATCAAAAAGGACAATACATAGATAGTTATGCTTAGGAAAAACTATGTTTAAATGGCTAGTTCAAAACCAATTGGTGGAATTGGAAGAAATCTCTATTGCAATATGAAAAAATCTATAAAATTTCTATTTTGAATAAAAAATAATGAAAATATCTAGACTTGATATTTAAAGAAATGGTTCAATATAGAAATTGGGAGAAATTAGTTGGCAAGACTAAAAAAACTTCCCCAACCTTGGTGGGTAATTGCACATTATAGTGCATAAATTCTCATAAGCACTTGAGGTATATAGAAATACACAATTTGCACTAGTTTGCATCAAAATTTTGATGTTTGTATCAAAAATACTCTAACATACTGACCCTTTTTTCCACAAATAATTCATGACCTTCAACAAAAAATTCAAGACAAATATGCCTTCACAAATTCTATAAAAAACACATTAAAAAAATTTAAAGTAAAAAAATATACTATTTTTTTGAGCCTTTCAAACATAGTCTAAGGTTTTGAACTTCAAAGTCAAATATAAAAATCCTATTTTTTAAAAATAGTATATAAATACAAAGCTCAACCCTTACAATTGTAAAGACCATATTAAAAGATTAAAAATTATCTTAATGGTTTTCAATGAGATTTCTAAATTGAGTGTACCCTATGCATCGTCATAAAGTACTCTATTGGTGCCATTTTCTCAATATTGAGCACTTGAAGATTTTGAATTTTTTAGGGTGGTGATGATGATCATGTAGTCTAGGTAGCCTATTTTTCTCAAAAATCGTCCTCACCACCTCAAATCCAATGTACATTTACTATGAACATTTTTCAAGTTTATAAAAACATTGTCCAAAATGTTTGTGTATACTAACATGCCTACTAATATATAAACACCTAAGTGTATACAACTATTGGTATCAATATAACAATAGGTTTTTCTAACCCTCAAAGAACAAATTAGTGACTATGAAAATCATTCATTTTGATACCATAGAAATCATTGATTTACAAAAATCCCCAAACATTCATTGGAAGTCAAACTATTGTAAAAGATTTTCCCTTTCCATACAAAATCTTGAGGAAGAATAGTTACACTTTTTTCCTATACATAAAGATACTGTATTGTCCATTGGACACTAAACGTTTATCGGTTAAAACAATGAAATTAGCCAAGGGCAAAGGGATGAAGACCGCTGCAATATCTACGATGAGACAACATTCATCCAAATACGGATGAGACTCTCACAGTTCAGTTAAGTTACAGTTAGTTTTAGTTTAGGGTTTTGCTATAAATGAAGAGAGACGACACATGGTTTACTAACACTACTTGATCTTATCTGAGTGCTCACGAGGCCGCTCCTGCTTCGCTTTCGCACCGCCATCGCTCCCTCGTTGCCGCCACCTTTGATTCTCGTGCGCCTGGTTGCAAGGGTTTAGTCGCTGGAGTGCAGCATGGGAGCGTTGAGGGGGACCGGCCCTGTGAGCACAGTGACGTCTGCCCGCTTGGCTAGCTCTTTCAATATAAGAGCTGTGATGCATCCTGCGGGCTTCCCCACCACAAATCCTATTCTCTTCCTTAGCTAGTATTGTTAGTATTCTCTTTGATTGGTTGATTGATTGATTAATTAATTCAGGTGAGTTTCAATGCGAGCCTGGCGAGATTCGCAGTTCACTTGTGGTTCAGGGTTCAGGGTTTAGGATTAATTGGACAGGTTTTGTGTTAGTGCATTATTTTTTCACTTGGTCGAAATTAGGGTCTTGGCTGGACGTTTCGTACTCCATCTGAGCTACTTCTTGATGGATCTTTTTGTTTCGAATATGAGGGCTGTGCCGATTAGGGTTCTGTCTTTTTTGGTGCTTCAATTGAAAGTCTGGAGAGATTTTACATTTGGTTTAGGGTTTGGAGGTCTTTCTTGCTCGTTTTGTTCCGTACCTTTGAGTCACGACTTGTTCAAAACTTGTTGAAGTCTAAGTTGTGACACTCTTGATAAGTATGTGTGTCGGAAGGAATGTGATGATATTTGCAGGTACTGCCTACAGGGCTTGTTTGTCGGTGTCATCTTTGTGCCATCGCTGCTCCTGGCTGGCCTACCAAAGTCGCCGGGTGGTGAAAAGAGTGCTTGGACACTGGCGCCCCGCTGGGGAAAATCATTAGTTTATCTGATTCCTTAACATGTTGTTTTAGACCGCAGTGGGATCAAACTTATTTTACAAAGGGAACATTGTACTGGGGGATGAAACGAACATAATGAAATAGAATTGTTGCGATGTAAGAGTGACTGAAATGCACTTTCTTCCGGTATTTCGACCACCATTTAATGAATGAAAATACCTAATACTTTCACATCAATGAAAAACCATTTGAAGGAAATGACATAGAATATCGCCATTTCAAGAAGTAGGGAACAATGAGTGAACCTGTGTCGTCAAAGACAGGAAGAGTCTTTGGTAGCAATCGAGACTCTGTTGTTCATTCTAAATCGCGCTGAGTTGATCATCGCCTGTCTCTGAGTTTGCGTTGAACATCTTGAAACCTGTTTTGCAGGCAAAGAATGATTACCCCCGCGGCACAAGGTCATACAGTTGTCTCCACTCCTAACTTCGAGCTATATCCAACAGAAATAGAGGTCCTCGTTTTCACGAAAACCATGGTCGTGAATAAGTGAGGCTTGGTAGTCGGTTTAAACTACGAAACTCTAGATTAGAAATGCAAAAGTCTTCCAAATGACACTTTCCACTTTGTTCAGATTAATGCTTAGCATGAGTACTTGAACTTGTACGTATAAGCGTGAAGACTACTGTGAGCTGAAGGGATAGCTGCAACCTACACATGTATTAGTGTAGCGATTGATGAGTCTTTTAGGTGACTATGGCATCAGGAGTGGTTTCGGGTACTGGTCGTAGAGGTATGCTTCTGTACAAAGTGTTTGCGGGTTTGCAATTGCAAGCCAGCCGCTCAACGACCCAATCTGTGTCTCTGCCATGTAGGTTCCAAACTAGAGCCTCGTCATTGCAGTCAAGCCCATACCATGAGCAGCACCAGGCAGCTCTAGAAGTTGTGCAGCGAGCTTGCCAGTTATGTCTTTCTGTCCGATCAGGTATGAAACGAGGACAAGGGCAGTTAGACAAGGTTGACAACACACCCGTCACAGTGGCGGACTTCGGAGTGCAAGCTCTCATCAGTCTCGAGTTAGGGAGACTGTTTCCCAACATTCCTTTAGTAGGTGAGGAGAACGCTCGCCAGTTGCGTGCAGAGTACGAGGAGAAACGAGCTAGCAGTGATCACAAGGATTCGTTAGTGGAGGCTATTGTTGATGCTCTATCTCCGGTTGTTTCCCGCAATTTAGATTGTGAAACTGTCCTTGATGCTATCGACAGAGGTGCTCAGGCTGTAAACCCTGACCAACTATCTTACTGGGTTTTGGATCCCATAGACGGAACACGAGGATTTCTGAGAGGTGGAAATGCTCTATACGTAGTGGGCCTCGCTTTGGTTCTGGAGGGGAAACCAGTTCTGGGTGTCATGGGTTGTCCCAATGTGGCAATCCGTTACTCTTCGGACAGGTCTCGGATTCAGATGGCGAGCACGTATTTTGGTTGCACGGATGACGAGACGTACCAACGTGGGCTCGTAATGACTGCCACCTTGGGAGGAGGATGCTGGGTGAAGCCCATCTCCGAGGATTCGACTTCGATTATGAGCGAAGTTGTCAGATCCAATTCAATTGCTGATTCTTGGTTTTGTATCTCAGATAATGAGGTCTGGTCGAAAACTCTACTTGCTCATGCGCTTGAAGGAAAGAATTTGGAGAAGAAGGAGATACAAGTGCTGCCACTCTGCTGTGGAAGTCTGTGCAAATACTTTGCCCTAGCTCTTGGTGGCGTGTCGGCTTTCCTGCTTCAAGCTGGCCCGTCGACTCCTTTGAAGGTGTGGGATCATGCGTCGGGGGTTATATGTGTTTCAGAAGCTGGAGGTCGGGTTTCAGATCTGGAGGGAACGGCTCTAGAGAATCTGATTGGCAATGGGAGAGACATCTTCAATGTAGAGGGTGGTGGCATATTTGCTAGCAACAAGGCTCTGCATGACCTCCTTTTGGGCGATATTAAGAATCGGGCGGCTGGAGTTGGTCAATGACAGACGCTAGGAAAGCCCCAGATCTCTCATTTGTACAATTGAATGCCTGGAATGCTTTAGTGGTAGTTATACACGCGGAGTTGAACTTCTATAGCAGTGGCATTCAATCTTGATCTACAGTGAAAGTCAATATGGTTACTGCTTTTGATAATCTGCTAATCAAAGTGTTTCTGTTTTGACGTCAAAAAATCGAGTGAACTATTCGCAAGGGCACTTTAGTGGGTTGATTAATCCCCTGCCGTCTCTCGTGCTTTTATTTGCAATGTATCATCGTGTGCACTGCATCTAATGATGGAATGGGAAATGGAGGGTCTGCAGCGGGTTGGATTGTGAGAACATGCTTTCCGTAGTTGTAGGGAAGGTCTTCGTCTTGTAAGTTCCTGATAATCCGGTATTACTAAAAAAATTCCATATCAGTAGACTTGTCCACTATTTTTCAAATAAGCAGCTACATTTCTACAGTCCTTACCACAAGTTTTAGCACGTTATAGCACTGAATTACTTTTCGTGTACCATCTACTCAAACTTCCGTACATTGACTGTAGAAGAAGTAAATGTTAATACAAGGGCTCCTCTCCTTTAGACAGTTCCATAGCATACGTAGGCAAAAACAACTGAAAAAGACTCTTCAGTACCAAAAAATTCAATCAAAGTCGCCAGTTTATTGAATTTTATTAATTGGAACCTTGAATTTTCACTGACAAGATCAGCAACTCTTGGATTTTCATGCAAGTCACGGGTTACTCTAATGGATCCTTGCTTTCTACAGCTTTTGGATGATCTCAAGACTGTACAGTGTACACAAAAGAAGTCTGGATGCCTTTTCTTTGTATCAAATGTGGGGTACTCAAGCCGACTCTTCATGACTGTTACCTCAAGTGAAAGTCAATGATATTTACAAAAGAGCAATTACAAATTTGATTTCCAAACCTCAAGTCAATGGTGGAATTTTTGAAAGAGGTAACAAATTTGGTTTCAAAACACGGTCATAACTACTGGGATCCTTTGCAGTGTCTATCACATTGACGCAATCTAAATCATACTGACACTGCACATGATCGCACTCTTTTATTGCAACTGTGCCACATTGATGCACCTCCTCTGCTGCCTTGCGTAACTTGCAGCTGTGCGAGCCATTCAAGTCATTTTTGAAACCTCCAAGTCAATGACATGTTAGAGGACACCAATTCCATTCGAAATCTCCAAGGAACCTGAAATTGAAGGGGGAGAGATCTTACAAACAAAGATCCTCATAAACCTCTAAAAAAGAGCGGGAAGTTGACTTCCTCTCAGTAACTCCTTCAACAACCGCTTCTCTTCATCAATTCTAGCCTTCTCAGCTTTGTTCAGACCCTTGACTTTCCTCCTCTCTTCGAGAATCCATTGCAATACCTGTCGTTGCTCCTCTTCAGAAATGACTTTCTTTGGTGGTGGCGGTGTCCATTCTGGAGCTGCCACAACAGAAGGGGTCACAACTGGCTCAGCTGCCTGCGCAGGAGCTGTCTTCTTCTCAGCCTCCGCCGAATCAACCTTCTCTGGGTTTAGGGAGTTGGCATCGATCACTGGCCTCGGTCGAGACAGCACGTACCCTGCACATGGTGAAAAAGAAAAATTTCAAATACCCAAAGAGTTGAAACCTGTAAGTGCATTCTGACCTAAAAGCTACTAATTCGCACTGAAAATACTACTTAGAAAATGCCATCCTCGTTCTCTGCAGGACAATAGTGCAACATAATATTCTAGGGAACCCTTTTTTAAACCCTCTGAATTGTCACGAAAAGGAATCCCTAACACCTTGTATTGTAAACTGGAGAGCAATTTGAACATATGAACCAAGGAAACATTGTCTTCACATGTGAGAGTATGTCAGAGCTTTGATTTTCCTTGATGTACTCTCATTAGGCATGAATTTGCTCTAAATAACTCGAAATTGACACTGTTTTCCACAGGTGCCCTGCCACTATTAAAGAATGCTCTGAATCCACTCAAAATCATTCACCAAGAAAGCTTACTTCCTTAAGAATAAACTTCAGAATCAAAAAAACTCCAATCAGCCCAAGAGCATACGTGCATATTAACAAGGAAAATAGAAAACTCAACCTAACCTTCACTAAAAGTACATGACTCCTCATAAACTAAATGCGAATTTTCTCTTCCGAACTGAACATTAAAACTGGGAGACAAACCCAAAGATTAAAATCTCACTTGGTTCCTTCCAACAATATAAACAACTAATGACATGTTGCAATACAAGAGCTCCTCCTTCATTCTGTCAAGAACACCGAAACTAGGGTCACCATTTCAGACCCGAACTCGGGGTCGATAAGAACTCAGACGCGGATAACCTAAAAACTCTCCCCGTCCACAATTTGATAATCTAAGTCTTTCAACAAAATGATGAAACAGCTAGATCGTACTCCTGCAATACAAACTCACTTACAAAGACCAACGACCCCATACCAAACTAGGATATGAAGAACAAGACCCTTGCAGCTTACTTGCACACCACTGCCAGGTAGAGCTCTTCTAGAATCACTCCTCAGTAATGCTAGAAGCTCACTCCAATTTCTTATACACAAATCCAATTCCAGATAAAATCCCAAATCCCAAATCCTACATCCGAAAATCCCAAATCCCAAAAGAATTCGTGGATTAGGGCAAACCTCCAATTCCGAGATTAACGAGCAGCAGAGCGCCCACGCCTGCCCTGTACCGATACCAGAAGGGCGCCTTCACAGGCGGAGCCGAAGGAACAGCCTGATGCACAGTCATTCTTGGTATCTCCCCCGTCTCACCACCTATCACCACATCGCAAGCACATCGCTACATCTCAAAAAACAAAACTCAACCTGATAATATCCACAACACAGAATCTATCACAGAAAAAAGGCAAGAAAACACAAAGAATAAATCGCCATTATAAGAATACGCAACCTCTAAGGGCGCTAACTACTACCGGGAGGATGCGAGCCTTTCTTGGGCTTGTGCAAAAAGAGCTTGGGTGGGTTTTGTGTCTCACTCATGATCCTGCTTCTTACGCTGCTTCTTACGCTGCTTCTTTGAATGAAAAACTTCTGGATCTTGTGGTGCGTAAGCTTCTTGTTCGTGGTGTTTCCAGGGCGAATTGCGAGAGGCGATCAAAGTAAGTTTTGATCCATCGCTGCAGCAATAGCCGTCTCGCCAAGACGGCCCTCGAGCACTTGAGCACTTGGGTGCGAGGGAGAGGGACGGAGCAAGGGGAAATCCACTCCCACAGAGGGAAGATTTGAAGAGAGAAGTCCACATCATAGTCCACCTCAGATTATTTGTCAGGTCGGGCTGGTCCACGTAGGCAAGAGCATCTCCACTGGAGTACCTCAGGCCGGCAAACTGCCGCGCATTCAGTCGGCCAAGAGTAGTGCAGCAGGCGGGGCATCCCCCCACCGGGAGGACGGAATCCCTCACTATCCATCCCTATACGGATGAAATTCATCCGGTTAGTGAAGCCCCCCACCAAGGTCCTGCACACTGACGTCCTGCATCTGTAAATTTTTAGAGATGGCATTCTTCAATTCTATATATGAGGGCTTCTATGGGGAATTCGATTTCTCATGCTTGTGTACTTGTTTTGAACTTGAATTAATTCACCTGCTTGTATATTTGTTTAGAACTTCAATTCAACTCCAATTTATCCATATGGTAATTGCTAATGCTTGTACTTGTTTATTACAACACTATTTATAAATTATTGAGCAATATTGGTAAAGAGACCATTCCCTATCCCTATGTTTGCTCCTCTTTCATCCAGATGGGGATAGGAATAGGGTGAGAACTAATTGGTGAGGATGCTCTAAGGCTTGAAGGCCACTACAATTGCTTGATGAGACTCCCCTACCTCATCAAATCCCAATAGAATATTGGGCAAGAAATTATTTGACTTCAAAAAGTAGCTTGGGTGAGGGTAGCACGGAGGTCCAAGAGAAATCCAACAATCCTAAATGTCATAGCCACCCACAATCTACCATCTACCTACTTCCAATTTGCTTGATCAAATTGTAAAACAACCAGGGAGGCCTAATTTATTTTTTTATCATTTTGGTGAAGAAGTCAACTATTACTTCAATACTCATGAGATACTTGGATGATATTTGGTCATACTTATATCAAAACTAGGTGATACCTAGGTATAATGTAACTATTGGTCTTGAAACACAACAATAATCTAGCTATTTTGACACAAAAATGGAAAATACCTTTACAAAAACTAGTTGTTGTCTTTCGATTGTAGCCAAATGGAAAAAAATTGTGTATAAAAAAACTTTGGTGGAGCGAATAAAATCCAACCTTTTGCCATGGGATTTGAGATAAACATCATCCTTGTTCACTAGCTTGTCGTGGCTTCTTCGAGTAGGGGTTGAATTTTTTCTCCTATTGACTATTCCACACTAGCCTACTAGGATTGCGGTTGGAGTGGAGATGCTTTAAGCTTTGCCTACTTGCTTTGGTGTTGCAACCCAATGGTCATGGACATGACATATTTGCAACCCAATATCAACCACTAATTGATCATCAATCGAAGATCAACACCTTGACATAGTCTAGAAGGTTCTAAACTATTGTAATGGGGCCTTGAGCCACAAGACATTACCCTTAGATTGTTTAGAGTGCAAGTAAAGTAACTTGAGACTCTAGTCACTACGTTAGAAATACCTTGAGATCAAAGTAAACTAGTCTAGTCAATCAAGTAGTAAAAAAAAAGTGAAGGGACATTGTTCCTTACTCTCTTGTTTTAGTGCCTTTGCTATCAATCCAGTCTACTATTCAAATCTCTCATTGTAGATCTTGCTTGTACTTGTATCATAATCATTCTTCTTTGAGGCTAGAACCCCTTCCACTTGAATCTTGGTTTCTCCAAGAGTTTCATTTACAACACCAAACATGTCCAAAAAATTCTTGAAGATTTGGAAGGCAAGCTGCAATAGATGAACTTAAAAGCTTCCTTCATTTTGAAGAGAACTTAGTAGTGAGGGCAAGTTGGATGCACCTCTATCCATACAAAGTCCCAAACAAACTAAAGAGAGCCCTAAATCCACTCATTGTCTTGTAGATATAAAATCTTTCACAATGTGAGTTCATGCCCACAAGAACATTGCTCCAACAGATTAAGGACTACTAGTATAGTTGGTAAGAAAGTTGATTCCAAACAAAAGGTGGGATAGAAAAAACCTTGCATGATGTCCATGCTCTCCAATTTAATTATGATAAATTGGACAAATGCCTTTCAAAAGACCAATCAATATGACAAGACAATATGTATTTATACCCCAACATAAACCCTTACTTAAACTTCACAAGATGATCTATATTCAATTGTAAAGACAACCAAATTAGAGCTCAAATATTGTCCAAAGTGAAGAAATTCTACCTTAACAGAACGGAAACTAAAAAACTCCTCCCTAATTGTGACCTCATAACTAGACCAAAAAAAGATTTCAAACAAAGTCATAATTTCTCCGAAATGCTCAAAAAAACATTTCTTAAATGACACTCTACAAATTAGAGGTACCCTTTGGTATAATGTCCTTTTCAAAATTGAAGAAGTGCATATGTCTATTTAGTTTAGTCTATCCTTACAATATTCAACACTCACTTCTACATGGTTGGATTGTAACCCAAAGCGTTGGTAGAGTTGAGAAAACTTTATTGAGATTTCTAAAGATTTTAGGGGCAAATTACATTGGGCAGGTATAGGTGCCGCCTTGATTTTGAGGAGGATTTTGTGCCAAAGTCATGCCAGATTTCCCTTAGTGTATACAAAATCTTAGATAGCCCTTATCTAAAGAGAGCCCTAAAACCACTCATTGTCTCATTGCAAATATAGAATCTTTCAAAACATGAATTGATGCTAATAGAACATTGCTCCAGGCCATATTAATGAGGTCCCTAACCTTTTTGGTTGAGTACCATTTATAAAAGTCCAATCCAGAAAAATAAATAAATAAATAAAAATAATACATATATAATGTGTATATGTGTGTGTAGGTGTGCACGCGTGCGCGGGTAGATGGGTGGAAGGTATAAAGGCTTATACATGATCATGTAAAGAAGTCATGTAAAGAAATATGGTGTCTCCACATGTGTAGAGAAAGATGGAGACATCTTTCTTCATGTAGAAAGGAGTGCAAATGATGCAAGATATATGAGCCATGTCTACACCTAAGGAAAACAACAAACAAATTGAGGAACATTTTGGAAGGAACAATAAAAAAAGAATGTCTATTTGGCTTACCATTGTCGTGAAAGATGAAGGCCTAAAAGAAAGATGGTCTCTCCATTTGTATACAATATAGTTTTCTATATAATCAAGGTTCTTGTAGGATTTTATGACATTTTCCTATATAGTTATTTCTTATCAAGTACTTGCAACCTATGCCTCTACAACTAAAAACTTTGATGAATAAAGAATATTGCATTCAAGAATTTAATTACATGCAATTCTTGTAGGATTTTATGATGTTTCCCTATACAATTATTTCCAATAGAGTACTTAGTACTTGCAACCTATACCTATGCTATTGTAAGCTTTGATAAATTAATAATATTGCATTAAAAAACTTTTAGGCAATTCCTGTAGGATTTTATGATGTTCCCCTATATCCCCTAAGCACTTTGATGTCCATTTCCTGGACAATGAAGATATTGAAACTGGAGTTTCATCCTCCTAACTACTTGGATGAAAGTTATTTTAATTTGTGGAGATACGTTATGAAGTTGTTGTCCTATCTAAGGGTTGGATTTGGTGTCACTAGAGTACATATTTTTCTAAAATTACCAATCTGCAAGTATGTCAAGTGGTTAAATTGCATTGACTTTAGTTCAAACCTAGATTTGCCAAAATGAGGTTATAGATTTCAAGAACACAAAAATTTCAAAAAATCACCATGTGAAGAGAACCTCATTTCAAATCCATTCCAACAAATTTTACACAAAAAATGATAATATTTTACTTGTAATTGAATTTTGAATGAATTTTGGAATTTCTCTTTCAAAATTTATTAAAAAAAAGATTGATGATAGCATTGCTGAATCTAACTGCACAGATGGAATCTAAAAATCAAAAACTACAACTTTTGTTTGTATGTCAATTCCAAATTATGCCTCCAAATAACACTTTATAATGATTTTTCTCAAATCATCAATTCTGGACATTTAGGGGATATAGTTATTCATGATCAAATACTTGCAACCTATACCTCTAGTACTATAAGCTTTGACTAATAAAGAATAATGCATTCAAGAACTTATACACATTTTCAATAAAATCTAGTGTACCCAAAATCCAAAGTTAATTTTTATATATTGCTTGTATATTTTGGTACAATATACTCATTTGCATTTAGTTCTCTACTATTTGACAATATTACCACCAAGTTCTTATAATCTAAAACATCTCACTTTTAACATTTTCTCTTTGTGATTATGGTTCTTTCACACTTTTTCATACATCATGGACAAGTGCTATTTATACACACATTGATCACAATTCTCTTTCAATGAGGACGGTGGATCATGATCATTTTCTGCACATGTCCATCTCACACTCTTCCATTTTTTACGGTGGGATTGTGCACATCTACCCTAGATTTCTTCTAAAAACAAGTGATCTAAAAAAGATTCCCTCGATGATTTTGTTCTGGCCATAACCGCTTGGACTGCCTTGGGACCTAAAGGGTTAACGCTTGAGGACGGTAGGCTAGATAAGAATTTGACAAAGGTATGGTTAAATTTTTTTACAACTTGGATGAGGCACAGTTTGTGAATGACCCCGGCAATGTTCTTCAAAATCCAAGCCACACCTGAAGCTAATCATCGCACCACAAACAAGCATTACAGGAAGCAATCCTGCAACCCTACCTTTTTTGCCCATACCAACAGTAGTTGAATTTCAGATCAATTAGCAAAAAACAGAGGAGCAAAGATCAAGCTCTTACGGCGAAAACTACCTTAATGCCAATCTTGAGTGGGAAAAACAATATGGCAAAAAGAAGCATGGGATAGGAAGTTAGCGGCTGACTCATATATGAAGAAGGGGGTAAAGATGTACACCACAAATACATGATTTTCTCAATTAATCTCTCATGAAAACTCTAAAATCTAGTCACCGCGCAAGCATATGCCGTGTTTCCTGAAAATTTGGTAAACTTACAAAAACTCTCTACTCGAATTTTTCACCTCTAATCCCCTTTCCATCACATACATAATATCGAATCCTCAATTACAAACCTGCACCTAGAAAGCGTACTCGTCCTCCTCCAGACCAAGCGAAAAGCCGCTGCTCGACACCATCTCTTGCAGGTTCTTAGCTTGAGACTCGTCAATATCTAGAAGCTCCCGCAACCTTGTCACCTTGTCCTCTGCCTGAGGCTCCTTGACGTAAATGCAGAAGAGGTCAAGCAGTTCATCCTTGACTGCCCATTTCAAAGCAGGTGACGGGGACACCTTATCGCACGCCAGTAAGTTGTTCAAAGTTGAAACCTGGAATCAACCACAAAGTTGACAACACTCTCGTAAACAACACTGCTAGCTCTTTTAAAATGATTCACAACGTTATCAGCTCTTGCCTTTACAGTATTAGCATATAAAATTTACTGAAAGCCATGCATCAGGTATAAGTCACAAAACGCAAACTAAGTAGGAGGTTCTGTTATATAAATGGCAACATCTCCGAATATTGCTGTCCCCACATAGGCGAAATTGACCTCAAAGGGTCAAGGATTCGAGGTATTAAGATGACTAATTCAATTGATCGTATTCTCTGAAATTTACTTCACAAGGGGCAAAATTTATAACCAAGGAAGAATATGGCACGTGCTAGTCGATAAATAAATAAACTAGTCGGGTAAAAGAAAGTCACTAGATGACGTGCTCAAAACTGCAAAAAAAACAGGAGACCCACTAGGGGTAAAGGTTTCGAAGTGGAGACTCACCACGTCGGCAGTCTTCTTTTGTCGCAGACTCGACACTGCTTGGATGAGGGAATTTGATAGCCTTTCTTTGGCGAGGTCCAAAGTTATCTTTTTGGCTTCGTCGGTGGTGATACCCAGCTCTCCGGGCATCTTCTCGTAAAGCTCGGCTTCATCGAAATCCCCAGTTCCTGAAGTGAGAGTTCTCTCCACTACTTTCTTGAAGAGCTTTTGCCTGACCGCTTTGGGGATCATACCGTCGATGTCCACTCCAGCTTCCCTGAGCTCTTTCACTTCTTCGACGTTGAGCCGTCCTTGGTTGATTGCAGTCTCGATAGCACCTGACATTCTTGTTGTAGTGATTCCTTCGATCACTTTCTTGGCAGATTCTGCTGGCAAGCCCAGTTGTTTCTGGAGTTCAGTGAGCTGCTCCATACGGGCTTTGCTCAGTTGGCCATCAGCCAGAATAACCTGAAATCATCCAAATCGATAACCAGTAAGATACATGAGATCGAATCCAACAAATGCTAACCAGGCTACTATCAATTCTGCAGTCTAAATGCAAACCCATGATATTCAAGAAAGAGTAATTCGAGAAAAATAGGGTAGATGGATTTTGTAACCCCTAAAGGACCAAGAATTCATTGTTTGAGAATAATCAGATTCATATGGGGTCAGACTTCATATCACCACAATCAGTGAAGAACATTGCAAGTATTTGTCAAAAATAAATAGCATTAAACAAAGAAAAAGGTCCCTTATGACTATTTCAAAAACTGCTGAAAAAACAGATGAGATCCAATTTGGGTTAAGCAAGTATAAATAGGCTGGAAGCTGACCTTGGCTTGTTGACTGAATGCTTGCTCTGCAAGACCCTTATGGACTTCCGCGACCTCCTTGGGATTCATGCCCAAGATTTGACCCAACTGGCCAAGTCTCACAAACTCGGTGTCGTCCCTTTGAGTAACGATTTGAGTGCCCATAGGCATGCCAGTACTCTCACCCGAAAGGCAATAGATCAAGTAGGTTCTGTAGAGATCTGTTCGCTCACGTAACTCTAGTTCATCTTTGATGGTGATTTCATTCTGCGACTTCTTTTCCATTCGACCCTCTAGAAGGGCTCCGGGCTTGGTCTTCTTCAAAGATTGGATAGACTCAAAGTCCTCCTCGTCCTCAATGTCGACGTCTTTTGGGTCCTGCTCGGGTGCCTTTGTTTCCTCTTTCACTGGAGCTGGAGTGTCACCCTTGATATCGGCAATAAGTTCTGAAACTACGATATTGCTGAAGATGACCATCTTCTTAAGCTCTCGGGCAGACTCCACGCGGCTTCCGGCGCTCCTTGACCTCTTGACATACGTCACGAACACTCTCCGGACCTGGATATCACCAAAAAAATGTCAGTACAAAAGCAGCCACAGGAGCATACCAATATATTTCCTTTCAACTAAAAACAGCATTGAGAACGGTTTCCAATTGTTGCAAGGAATTTCGAGAAATCGAGAAGTAATGCTCCTTTTCCATAAGATAACATGTAAATTAAATCTAGGGAACATAAGAGACTTAAATCGTCTACCGCTGCAGTCCCTTCCAAGTAGTCTATTCAGTGCATGTCAAAAGCAAGTACAATGATCAGGGGCAAGTTACTAACCGCCTTGGCCGCAATCTCCATAGCAGCTTCTTGTGAAAGACGTAAACCTACAACTCCATTCCGTACGGCAGCCTTCATGTCAGCGTCATAGCCATCGATACCAGCACTGATGGCATCGTCCACAGTCTGCACCATCGTCGAAATCATGACATTGAAGATCATGATAGGGTAAGCTGTAAGAACTTGAGTGCTTCCATAACACTAGAAAAAATTTCCGGAGTCATTCAAGACTCTTAGCTCCCTATATTTACTATTGTATAAGCCATAAAGAACAATGGATTTGCGTAATGACATGACAGATGTACAATGTGAAAAAGAACCTTGCTAGCACAGACTCTGAATCTCCAATAGTGTACTATTCGACACATTAATGGTAAACTACTTGGGAGCTAAATAGAACTCAGGGACATTTCTTGTAATGCTGTATAGACAATAGAAAAATATTGACTTAAATCCAGGAAATTTACACAAATGTCAGCCCCAGGCAATTACCTTCGTGAAGATGCGTCCGCATATTTCAGCATGGCTCTTATCAACAACTTGTTGTGGAATGCATAAAAGCACACGTAGCCTCAACAAATTCTTGACGTCCTCATCATCCAAAGTGCCATCCGCAACACACTGCTCGAGTTTGTTCCTGTAAATTTCTGCACGGTCCACAGTTCCGGAGAACTTACTTCCCCAAAACTAGAACAGAAATACATGCCTCCTACCACATTGATAGTCAGAATTGGGCTTTCCACCATCAGGGACTCGGTGAAATCGAGACACTGAAAAAAAATTCTAGTCCAGATTTATCATCTGAACTTTAACCAGGATGAGTGTGATGAGTGTACCTGTGTGAACTTCACCAGCTTTAGCAGGATCAAACTGCAGAGTGTCACAAAGGGTTTGAAGGAACATGGCCTTGCTTGGTGCAGCGTCCAGGTCACCATTCTGCACTGCTTTAGCCAACATTCGCCTGTATATCTTCACAGTGACTTCTTGCATAACATCTTCAGCCTCCCGTTTGCCCATTCCAAAGGTGTTTCTCAGCTGGCCTAGTGCAACTACCTGTTCCACAATCCATAACATTCAGTAGGTTTCTGGGCGAAACTCTCCAAAGATTACAAATGCGTGCTCCAGTGCACATGCAGGATCAAATGCCCTACACAGGATATTGCAATCTTACAACCACTGATCACCAACTGCTACCAATCTATACAACAAAAATATAGAGTCTCTCTTTCTCTCTATTCAGGGAGGTCAAGATCTGTACCTTGTCCGCCTCCAGTTTGCCACCGGCAAATGCTTCAGTCAGGTATATGCGGTATAATTGTTTAAGATCATCCATTTGCCGATCGGATTCAAATTGTCCACCTAAAATACAATCGCGTACGTGTTCAATTACACATCTAGAAAATGCAAGAAGCAGCAAGACCACTCGTACCGAAGCAGCCACAACCCCACGTCTCCACCGAGATTACTTCTCATTCAAATGATATCAAATTTGGCAACAAAAAAAGCATGGGCTCACCTAGAACACTAATTGGGCCAATTCCGGGAACAATATCACCAGCATCCGCTTCAGATGCAATAGCACCCAATTTCTCATTGAAGGCCAATGCGTGGTCCAGCTCCCTCACTATTTTCGCAGTGTCTCTGTGTAACAGTAAATATTTCACATGTCAACCCTCCGAGACCATGCAGGTTCTCTTGAGAAAAGTATTAAATATTGAGAGTGCTCATTTGAAGCTTCCTTGATTCTAAGACTAAGGGAGGTCAACTGATTCAGTTCAAGTAGCAGGTAATAAATGTCCAAAAATATGCAACAACAAAAAATAAGAAAACACTATGCAGGTGGCGAGTAACACACTTGATACGAGCCCGAGACTTGAAGACTTCCATGGCATTCACAATGTGTTCTTCAAGTTGCTTTTGAACATGGGTTCTGAAAACCTCAGCGGCAACCTTCAACACAAGACGGCAATCGTCAGTCAATCTGTCACCTGCACTTAAAGGAACCATTTCTTTTTTTTTAATCTGCAGCGTCAATCAAGTTTGACAGATCACTAATCACCAGGAACAATGAGGAGAGTAGCACTAGCACCAAATTCCTTAAAAGTGCACAAAGTCATGTGCATACTCTTTCCATACTATTCCAAAGAAGAAGAATATAAAAATAACTCCAATCATCTTTCTCTAAATTGGCGTAAATTAAAGGCCTGTTCATTCTAGGTACCACTTGTAATTACTAGAAATTGCACGACCGGCATCAAAACTACTACCATATTATTCCATATCACCTATAAAACCTTCAATATTACATCCAGTCTGCTTCAAGAATGCTGTTTAAAGCTAGAGGGGTAAACGGCCATCCACACCCTTTCCCAATATATTTGATAATCATTGTTGCGCAGAAACCGCTTGATGAGAATCTACTCATAATGCAAGCTTCCCAAAACGTGTGCAAAATTAGCGAAATTCGGTGTCAGCATGTCACCTCATCAGTGAGTTTCAGTTTAAGCTGAGCTTTTCTCAACTCCTTGATCCGCTGGACGTCGAAATCTACAACAGGCATTTGACATTTTTCTTAGTATTGGACCCTCGAGATATTCGTGCCCAAGTACGAGGACTCTCAGACAGTTACATAATAGGGTACACCTGCGTGCTAAATCCTAAGAGCAGGTCAGAATGACCGCGTCAAGGAAACAAGTAACGACAGAAGAGTTGAGCAACATCCAGGCACATTCTCCCTATGCAAAACTGTACCTATGCGTAAATTTTACGTACAGTACTAAGGTCAAACATCCGTAGGTGGTATGACCTACATCTTCCTTTACACAATTCAACATGTTGACGGATCATGTTTTCAGGGTACAATGCACTGCACCAGAAAAAGCTGCAGAAGCTTACCCGGGCCAACTGTGCTAAGATGTGTACTAAAGAGCCGCTGTGCGTTATCCCGAACTGCCACGTCAACCTGAAAGCGTACACTTTCAGTAAAGCATATCGTAAATTTTTTGCTACCTGTTGAATTACATCCAAAAATTGGGCTAAATGAGGCATCAGCGGTTGACCTGAGAATCTGTCACTTTGAAAACCCGCTTCCATGGAAGTAGAAACTTCGAAGCCTCGCCAAATACCAAAGTTGATACATATACCAACTTCTGGAATGTCTGCAAGTTGTCAAAACAAGAACTTTCAGTCTAAATATAAGTACACAGAATTGGACATGCACTCATTTCTTACTGTTACTCTCATTTAGTTAGAGTTCATAACAATTGGATCCGACAACAGCTGAGTATGTGGCACCATACAACTACGAGGCCATGAATAAAAATGAAATCATTGGCCTCGCAAAGATCAAAATTTGCACAGAAGTGAAACACACACAATAAAATCCACTGCGTACCCTGCGCTCCTCAACGGCACCTTCACGATCACCGGTTTCCATACGCTGCCTAAATAAGCGTCTGCCAATCTGCAAAGCGACCACAATGTCGTTGAACTTTCAGTAAAAGCAAGGTGCCTCCTAATATTAAATCCTAGAAAAGAATACTATCTACGAAGACGAAGGTGTTGTCCTTTCCAGTTCGATTTTGAATTAAAGCGTTAAACCTCACTGAAGTCCACTTGCAGCTTCCAACCAGATCGGTCGGATAACAAGTTTAAAATCAGAACCAACATCATGTGCAACTAGCAGGGAGACAGAAAGCTTAAAAGGATCCATTGCATTTAGGACGCCTCATAATGCATTTGCGGTTACCAGAGTCCAATCCACCTTGAAAGGAAAGTTTGAAACTTTCTTGTCCCAAAATTTTTAGCACGCCAAATAGTAGCCACCTCGTCGTGTGTCTTAGTGTAAAGTCAATATTGACAAAACAAGATAGAACGAATAAAAAATACTTGCACCAATCAAGGTGTGGGACTTCTTTATTATCTCAAGCTCTTTGCTTGCCACGGTGCAATTTATAGTGGCCCATTAGTGAGTAACCTACTACGGCTTTTTTAGATAACAGTCATGCTGTGAATAACAGGCCTGAGATATAGAGCGTGCATGGCAAGGAACTTTCCTAAATGAAAACACGAGCTGAAAATACATTAAGAAGGTGAACTGTACCTCGATGTGCATGGCCGCAGCATCCGGATCATCCAAACCCAAAGCATTTTTGAATGCAATAATTTGTTCAACTTCATCTCCCTTCAAATCCTCATTCCCAGGCGGCAAGATCCCCGTGACATAACCCGCATACAAGTCCTTGATTTCGGCATTGAACCTCTCGTTTTGCCTACTCACACCATACCTGCAATCAATCGATAAACCGAAATGAATGCAGTTAGATCCCCAATCCCAGCTCTCAATTCAAGTGCACGCACTCCAGTAACTTCAACAGTATAGAACTAAGGAAGGGAACCCGTTTGCGTCGGGTGCCTTTCCTGTGGGTTGAAAAGTCATCCATTTCCAATGAAAGTGTCATCCAACCGCATGACTTGTAAGAAATGAGATACTCTTAGGCTTTATCAGTCTCAGATGACTCAATCTTAGATGCAATGGCTCAATAGGAGTTTGTGCTCGTCATTAAGACCCTACTCCTTCAAATTTACAGCACCCTACTACTTCAAGATTCAAAAATTCATAACTGCTTCATACAACATCCAAATATATAATACATATTTGAGCACGTTGGCATCCTCTCCAATTTTAACCACCGAAAAAAGTTCATTCCACTGAATTAAAATACTCGAAACACTTGAAAGCCATGAAAATAGGTTCTCTACCATAATGAGTCTGATGTGTGCATTCTATCATATCAGACAGACTGACTCAGAGCAGATACATGACTCCGCAGTAAAGACTAATCAGAGACTTTCTCTCTCCTCATCACATCTCGATTATCTTCGAAAGAGATCGGCGTAAAACCCTGAACCCCAGGCATTCATCTTCTGAAAGAATTATCCCAACAGACCGACTATACGTATTCATTTTCAATATCCAATGCATAGTAGTTGACAAGTGACCACTCTAGATTACTACATGAGAAAAATACTACTCATGAGATATTCATGTCCGCTCCAGAAATGGCAAGCGCAGATTTCATCTTGGTCAGCTGAATTTGCTAATCCGCTCATGCAATCTATAATTTGCCTTGAAGCTCCCTCTTCCGCTGAATTGCTCATTCCAGCCACTCAAGCTGCCTCTACCTCAAACAAGAGCAACCAGGAATTTGACGCCACAAAGCATCCTCCACAGAACTCAATCAACACTCAAATTCCCCGGTACTTTTCTCCGCGACCTAAGAATCCCGGAACACTACAATTCCTCACCGGCGACGCAGCAACGAACAGAATGAATCACCAAACCCTAGATATGCACAAACTCGCCTCAAAATGGCGAAAACGAGGAGGACGAGGACTCAAAAACCTCTTAGCGATTTGGTCAATTTCCACCGGAGTGAAGACCAGAATGAATCACCAAACCCTAGTGACGCACAAACTCATCTCAAACGGCGAAGACTTGGAGGACGAGGAATCCAAACCTTTTCGCAATTTGGTCAATTTCCGCAGAAGCAACGGCCAGAACGAATCACTAAACCCTAGATAAGCACAACGAACTCGTCTGAAAACAGCGAATACGACTCGGACTCGGACTCCAAACCTTTTCGCGATTTGGTCAATTTCCGCCGGAGTGACACTCGTCGGATCCGCGTGATTCACCAGCGAGTTTCTGAGTTGCACCGCAGCCACCTGCGGTGCTGCCCCATTGAATGCAACCACAGCCGCCCCTCCCGCAGCCCCGAGCGCCACCGCGCCTCCCACAGCCGCCAACTGATTATAATTCCCTCGATATTGTTTGCCAAGGAAGTACCCAGCTGCCAAAGCCCCCGCCACAATCGCCACACTCGAGACGTACCTCGCAGGCGCAGGTAACCCTTCCAACACCTTCTGAGGCCCGGAAAGCTGCTGCTCCGCCCCGAACAAGCTCACCTTCGGCGAGGATTTCGACGTCGTCGTCTGCTTCTCCAACGCCCGACAAGAAAATTTTCGTCTGTTGCTGCCGAATCCCCCCAGGGAAGATGGCAAGGACTTGTTGAATCGGCGAGGGAGAGTGGAGTTCTTCCCCAAGCCAGTGTAGGAGGGAATGCAGCCATTCGAAGTTGGGGTGCCGAGAAGCGCCTGCGCTTGCGAAGCCAACATGGTGAATCTTCTACGGAGGCAAGCGCTTCCTACTCTAGGGATAAAAATGGGAGAAGACTCAAGATTGCTTGAGAAAAGATTATTGCTTGAGGAGAGATTGCGAACGGAGAGGGAGAAGCAAACCCAAGCGGTTGCGAAAGAGGGAGAGAAGGAAGCAGAGGCGTCATGTGGCAGGAGCTGCGAGAGAAAGCTCCAAACCCACGAACACAAGGGAATGGATAAGTCGCAAGGATAGGTTTCTCAGAAGGAAGACGGACCTCGAGGCTCTTCCTTTTTTTGCACCTTTTTTCACTTTCTAGAATTTTTTACCTTACTTTTTTCCGATGTTGCAATTTTCCACTCAACTCTGCCTAATTTGACAAAAACGACCTCCAATCAACGTTTTTTATTTGAGAAATATTTTTCTCAAGAGCGATACAATTTTTTTTAGGAATATTTGGTGATATATTCCCACATTTTCAATTGGATGAAATCGTTGATTTGCTATTCTAAGGGCAATATTACTCCTTTGGAGATGAATGTATTGCACACTCTTTGGGATGAATAATTTAAGATTCATCTATTTATAATGATGTAAACAACTCAATCACTCCAATGAAGATTATTTTGTGCATTGCCCAAAATAAATGAAAAAGAAAAATCCTTGCCTCTTATTTCTTTCTGAAGTTCATGTGAATTGAGGGTTTTTTAATGGTAGATTTATTGTGTAGAGAAGATCAATTTTTTGTGAGTATATGGAGATTTTGTGAGCATATAGATGAATAAATCTAACTATAGTGTGACAAGAATTTGTGTCCACTATGGAGGAAAATGTAAAACTTTCACTTTTAGAATCTTATCCTAAACCAAATAGTTAACATCACAAAATATGAAGCCCCTTTTCATTGTCATAGGAAGTTCATATGATTTTTTACAACATGAAATTCAATAGTACCCTTGATGCTAATTCGTATCAACTTCTAATTAATTTAATGAAATTTTTGGGTTGAAAACTTAGAACCCAAAGGTTGAAAACTTTCCCCAAATTGCCATTTATTCTCAAATTGCCATTTATTTTTAAAAATCACAACTTATACAAAGTTACTAAAATTCCAATTAATATGAAGATTATAACTTCATCTTCTTGTTTTCTTTGCTAATTAATACAAGGTGATTTAAAAGAGTAACAAAAGTTTAATTAGTTATAATCCCAACTTTCATTCACTTTTTGACTTAGCAACAAATCTCCAAGATTTGACAACCTTATTAAAGTTTACAAGAGAGGATTATATCTAATTACCAATTCATCAATCTACAACTTAAACAATCATCTAGTACATAGAAAAGTCATATAAAGATCACATGAAACATACAAATATCTTGTGATGGTAGAATGATTCGTACTATGGAATGTATGCAAGTGAGGTAAAAATGGATAGAATCATCCACATGTATACATTCATTTAACAATTTAACTATTATTAACCCTTGAACGTCGAATTGGTGACTATGGAAATCAGCCATTTTGGAACCGTGTGACATCATCTACTTTAAAAAAAATCAAAAATACTCATTGGGAATCAAACTATTGTAGAAGATCTTCCCTTTCCAGCCCTAATTCCGAGGATGAATAGTTGCACTTCTATCCTACACATGAGAATTCCTTGTCATTCATCGGACAAAAAATGTTTGCCTCGTCGTTTAGGGGTTAATATTAGTTTCATCCAAATATTGGCAAATCTAACATTCTTTTGAAGAAGAGTTGGGTGATTATATCCGTTTCTTCAAACATTTTTCTTAGTGTTAAACGAGTCAGTACCCAAATTGGGTAAGATTCGCCACTAAAAAATTTGGCTTTGCGAGCATGAACTTGATGAACCCTGGGCGTGAATGAATGAGAGCAAAAAGCACAACTCCGGAACCACTCGTGATGCGGCTCTGTTTTCCATTTGGAGTTCTACACCAGTAACGTCGACGTCACTGTTCCTGTTCGAAGAAGAAGCGCATCATTCCAATTTGCCCTCGGACCCCACCTTCAGATTCTTACGGTGCACACAAATTGAGCTCTTTTGCAGCCATCTTCTTGTGAGGAATCAAAATGAAGCTCTAACGAGAGAGCTCCATTGATTTATCTGGAGCGGTGTGGAGCCTAGTTGCCTTCTCTCGTCGATTGCGAATGCTTTGAGGTATGCATGAATCTTGGCTTGGAATGAATCTTCGATAGCTGTCTTGGAATCTGGGTAATACTGTTTGAAATTTTGGATTCGCTTGTAGACCCTATTTGCTTCGGTTCTTGCGAATTCAATAGCGGCCGCTGAACTCTTCTTTGCGAAGAAATTCGTCAGGTAGTTTTGTTTCAAGACTCTCGCGCGTGGCCCTGAAAATTCTTTACCCTTGAATTTCCTACAGTTGCACTCGCACAACATGGAGGGTGACGGCTTTGCTAGGTGGAATACCCAAATGATACTAGTTCTCGGATGCTTCTTAGTTTTCTTAGTTTTCGGCAGTGCCCACTTTCTGATAGGCAAGAACGGGAAGTGCCCAGATAACGCATTTCAGGGCATGGTCACATTCGTCATTAATCACGTGTTTCAGAGCGCCACAAATGTGCCGCTGAAGTGCGAAATGCTTTAAAAGCGAGGACTGGAATAGTTCTGAGGTTTCCTTTGGGCCATGCGAGGTTCAGTCAGGCAATGAAACTTCATCAATTTCACTTATTGAGTACTCACTCTGCATTGGTCATCATTTTCAGAATTTTTTTCGTTGGCGAGATGATGTGAAGTGTGCTATTTCCTGTTATGCAAACCACGGGAGGATTGATGAGGTCAAGCTTCACCCGAGCAGTGGTATTCCCCACACGACGAGGTCTAGTCACTATGGCAACGGGTAATGGACAAGCAGCGCCCAAGCCGCCCTTGAAGGGGATCGTCTTCGACATGGACGGCACGCTCACCGTCCCTTGCATCGATTTCCGCCTTATGTACCGCCGCGTCTTGGGCGACGACCACCCAGACGTCGTCAGTAACTCCCCCATCGACATCCTGCACGAGATTTCCACCTGGAGCTCGGAGAATCAGGTAGTCAGACATTTTGCTTCATGTGTGCTTCATATTTGCCACATGTGTGCTTCATGTGTGTTTCGTATTTGCTTCAAGTTTGCTGCATGTTATGTTTCATGTGTGCTGCATATTTGCTTCGTGTTTGCTTTTGCTTCAAGTTTGCCTTCTTGTTGTTGCGAAACCCTGCGCTTAAATATATTGAACCCATGTATTGTCAAATGAGAAGGTGCGAGCGTTCGCCATCATCACCGAGATCGAGAAGGACGCTCACGAGAAGCTGCAGATCATGCCTGGCGCTAAGGAGATTTCGTCCTTCCTGGACTCTCGTGGCGTTCGCCGCGGCCTCATCACTCGCAACGTGAAGGACTCGGTGGATTTCTTCCACTCGCGCTTCGGCCTTCCGAGCTTCCACCCTGCACTGAGTCGCGAGTTCACGCCCTGCAAGCCCAGCCCTGCGCCGTTGCTGCACATCTGCGACGTCTGGGGCATCCGTCCCTCAGAGGTCATGATGGTCGGGGACAGTGCTTCAGATGACATCGTTTGTGGAAATCGGGCTGGGGCGTGGACGTGCCTGCTGGACGAGCAGGGACGGTATAACGTCCCGGAGCTGCCGGAGGATAATGTGCCGACACACAAGATCCAGAGCTTGTTGGAACTCAACTCTCTCTTGTTGGAAAACTATGACTTGCAATCAGTTGGGGATGCTCAGCCTGTGGTGCAACCATCTCGAGATTGAGAATTAATGAATGTCTAGTCGCTGTGGGCATGAAGAAATCTCAGTTACTGCTGTCTGAGTGGCTTCTCAGATGAGGGTTAAAACCTATTTTAACCCTCTGCACATTCTGAGCCCTTAGTTCATTCAAAGGAATGATATGCACGTTCTTGATGGAGTAGGACGACCTGGCACTACGTCCATTAATGCTCGAGAGCATTCATTAGTCCATTTTCATACCCCATTTGTTCACATTCGTGAACTGGAACGACTCTCTGCATGGCAGCTCTCTTTCTCTCTCAAATGCCATACATGATTTTGGAGTCTCTCAACATCTGGACAGCCAGCATCACATGGGAGCCCCAAAGAATTTGTATAGAATTTTGCAGAGGTTTCGCAGAATTTTGGCTTCAGCGGGGCATTTGGAAAGTTTTTTCGTAGAATGGAACCCGGGAATAGGCAAGCATACATTCTTGCTGTCTATTCTTATTTCAGCATGTTGGAGGTCAGGTGAAAGAAAGACCCGAGGTACCTCGTTGCATTTCTGGAGAAATCAAAGACAGCTCTTCTTAGATTGTTGCTATCGGTGTCACGGTATCCTTTTGTGGCCTTACCTATTACTTTCAGCAAAAAGTAGTTGCTTGAATTTGGTCTTCAATTTAGGTTCTTGAAGTTTTTGTGATTAGTGTTGATCATCCCAGGTTACGCTGTAATATCTGGGGCAGGTATTTGCAAAATTTGAGGGAAGGGTCAAATCCTTAGGGTCATTAATGCAAATGACATTTATAAGCAAAGCAATTGGCTCCCTTGATAAGAAATTCGAAGCAGAATGTTTTACAATCACAGGCATCATGCCGTATAGAAATGGATCTCTTAGTGACTGTTCTATTTGTATACAATGACAGCTCCTTTCTCACATCCTCATGCGTATCATTTTGCAATCGGTAATAATACATTGTTCATCTTTTTCACAAAAGATGACTGAAGGCCTTCATACTCAACCTATAAGGAAGAACAGTCCATCAGGGGCAGAATGAGGAATTTGCCCTCATGACATTGCTGATTTTTTTTTTTAAATTTCCCACTAGGACAAGTGTGAGAAATGTTGAGAACAATTGAATTTATATTTTTTAGACAAAGTATGAATTTGTTATGAGTTTTTGAAGTGTGTTGTCCATCATGGCCCAAAAGAGTCTCTAGACTACCCCAAAACCAACAAAAGGTGTAAAGGAGATCACCCATTTTTTATCAACCTCCCATTCTTACAATTTAGGTTGCTCCATTTCCAATTAGGTGAATTATAGGTGACAGTTCATGCACCACATGATCCCGGGGACAACAAAAATGTCCAAGAGGTGTACATTGAAAGCTTATATGATCACAACATGTACATTGGAAGCCTTACATTGATTTTGGACCCATCCTATGGCTAGAAATAGGTTTGACTACATATCAAGAATGGGACAAATAGAATCTTCACAAAAAAAATTCATGATAATTTTTCTTTTAAGGGGAAAAATTTAGGAAATTATGAAATCCTTCAAAAATCTGTATCCTTCTCTACACAGGGAATTTTTTTTCTAAACTTTTCCTATGCCACAAATAGGCTGAATTGCTTAAGTGATCAGAAATGGGTAATCATCCTGATATCCATAATGGTCATCTTACTCACCTACATTGGTTACAATATTCTCTAACATGGTTGACAACATGAAGGCCTAAAAAGGTCACTTCTTGCAATGAATTCACAAAGTGAAAGTTCCCATTGTAGTCACTAATCACTTCATAGGACCCCATTCCTTGAGCTTTCAACTGTTGTGAGTGATTATTATACTTGGGATCGGGTTTTTTAGAAGGGTGACTGGGTGGGTGCAAAAGTACCCATTTTGAGAAAATTCCAGTGCACTGAAATATGTATTATTCATATTTCGAGTGGAAAGTTAAGAATTGATGTTTGAGGTAACAGTCAATCACAAACCTTGCAGAGCAAGTATTACATCTGTGATGTATTCCATCGAAAGATCCCGACTGTCATATCTCATTTCTGATACTGTCGCAAGGCTGGAATGCTGGATGACAGATTTCAACCCACGGGAAAAGGACCCATACAATTAATGGGTCCCTATGCTCCTACTTCTTATCACACTGCAATACCAGTAGCTGGAAGGCAACTAGCACAAGAAACAATTACGAGAAATATCCAAGACCGAAAATACTTCAAAATTGAAGTTCGTTAAATGTTCATCACAGAGAACCCCTCTCCAATTGAAGGGCAATCAATTGTCCAGCCCTATTTGGGGCAAGATGCGGAAATGATCCAGGCTTGTTTGTCAACGACCGCTAGCTTAAGAACATAAACCAAATGGAAAATCACCACATGTACATGTTTCTAACCACCTAAAATACGGTGAAGTGAGAAACTTTCTATGAGTTCAGCGACTGACTCAGACGAGTTTACAAATCTATTCCTTTAAAGAAAACTGTCCGGAGGCAGAATAGTAGGTCCGCGCATACAATGTTTCGCGATTCTCAAGCAGCATTCTGAGGATGACCGGAGGAAACACCTCCCATTCGATGCCTCTCCAGAACTCTCCGAGCAGCTAGTGCAGCAGCTTCACTGGCTCTTAGACTCCCTGATGCCATGATGAGAGCAAATTCCTGTGTGATCTCTTGTGTGACTTTAGCTCTAGCATTGTTCAGATCGTGCCCTGCTGGCGGAGCAGGCGCAGGCAATACTGTTTGTAGGGGCTTACTGACGCTTTGCTCACTTTTGGCGACAGACAAGTTCACACCTGTCAAAAACACTCAAAACATGTCAGTTGCTGTGAATCAACAACATGTCAAGTTGGGAAATAAACGACACTCGCGACAAATGGAAGCTGTCAACAAGATATGAACACAACTGGGTTCGCAGGACAAATAGGGTATGTACAATTAGCGAGGGATTAGTGGAGTTTACGAAGAGCAATTAGCATATGATTATGAAGAAAGGCTGACAATTCGGCTAAGTTCACAGACAAACGCAACAAAGTAGAAGTCGAAATATATATATATATACCCATAGGTTTCGACGGCGTTGAAATACGAGCAGGCGAGACGTGCGGAGGTACATCGTCTAGGCTGATTGACCGAGGTGAGGATGAAAGTAGAGTGGAAGTATCGGAAGAGGTTTGTCTTGCAGCGACAGCCGCGCTGCTGGACCTGGTGGGCGCCGCTGGAGATGGCAACGATGAAGGCAAATGGACATTGGAAAAGTTGGGCATCGATTGTGCTGAAGCGGCTTGATACGGTGCTGCAGGGACTCCGCCATTTCGCAAAGTCGTCTCGAGATTCTCTATCAGAGGCCCTGCCGTTCCACGTACAATATTAGATACAAACTCTGAATACCTTCGACAGTGCATCACTCGATTCAAAAGTTGGAAAATTCCGAAAAATGCTGAAATTGAACTTACTTAACATAGGACCCATGGGGCTATTCATAACTTCCTCAGGCAGGCGCAGTATATGTTCCGGAATGCCTGATCCCACCAAAAATTGGCAGACCTCATCTGAGAAATTGTTGCAATTGTGTTTCATGAGGTTATAAGTCTCCTGTGTGTACCGCGATTGTATGTCTCGCAAATACTCTTCGAAAATCTCCTGAGGGACCTGAGTGGTACCCAGCTCTGCTACTTGTACAGGCTTTCCATACGGACTTTGCTTCAGCGGTACACTCTGTATCCCACCACCGAAGAAATATTCCTTTCCGTACACTCCAACACCTGTGTGCCAAATGGCTTCAATTACTTTGCCCAGAAATTGGGAAGAAAGCTGACGAGCCAGCCCTTGGCTAAGGTCATAGACATACAGTTCGACCTTCCATCCGTCCTGTTCCACAGCAGAAATTCAGAAGTAAGAATAGTTTCTTCGCCAGAAAGTATGGAAGCATAAATACTTTTCCTGATCTGTTCCAATGTTCAAAAAATTCTCAATCAAAGCAGGTGACGCTACAAATTTGCTAAATTGAAACATACCTGTGCCATTAGTTCGAAAACCGAAGTCTCGAGTTTGAGTTTAACAGCAAACTCCTTAAACCTGCAGTAAAAGAGGTCAAAGTCAGAATCCTCACATGCAAACACAAGCGAAATAAGCAGGGAGAGTTGCCTACATAGCCAAAGGGTGATTAATCGCATTGTGCATTCAGCAGGCTCTACATCGATGATGCCGAAATTGAATTAACTTCACCACAGCACATTGACAAGGGCGACGTGCGTCACTCAAAAATGAATGACCACAATAAAGCTCACCACCTAATATCACCTAATCTTATTACCACAAGACGATAACCACAACGTACAATTATCAAAGTGTAACCAAAGAACAGAGCTACAACCAATCAACTCCTGGGAGTCATTTGACACACAACTGAAGCTGCAAACTCACAAAAGGCGGAGACTTCTCACAAAAACGTGACTGCGACAACGCCAAGAATTCCGTCGCAGAAGCTTACCACTCTTTACTCTTCCAACCTGTCGCAGGAGCGTACTGACACGAATCCCAACCGCCTCAAATCCCAACCACCTTCACGGGGACTCAAACTCCGCACAAGAAATTGCACTGATGTTCACAACGGACTTTGAGTAAGTTACAGTCTGTTGCAAAGTATTTGAAGAGTGAGCGCAAGGCCGGTGGTGAGCGATTGCGAAGAAGTGGTCGTAGTTGTAGCTGGGGCAATAAAGCTTTGGCCGCACGGACCCTGAAGCAAACCCTAATAATAAGGCAGGTGAAAGAAGATTCCAGAAGCCAGGAAGTTACCTGCGACGACCAGAGGAAGGAGCTGTACAGCAGTTCCGAACCTTCTCGAGGGTTCTTGAATCGGTTCCCAGTGTGAACGCTCGAGTTGGAATGGGAATCTGGATGAAAGTTTCACGACGGTTTTCGCTGTTGAGATGAATGAGAATGTTGCGTGGGTGACCGGACCAAAGTCGATGAAAGGTGGATAAGGTGGGTACACCCAAAACCCAAAATCGCACCCTGGCTAAAACTACTATCATCACTCTGTGTACATCTCTAAAATCAATCTATACGTATGTTGAAGAAACAATTTTAGAACATCTTCTAGAAAAACTTTGACCCTTTGTAACTTTTGCATACAATATCCAAAATGTTACATTCTTTGGTGTATTGGAACCTCTTTTTTTTGTCAACAAGAAACTATGAAAATTTGACCAGTCTAATAATAGTAATTATGCATAATAGTGAAAATTGGTGGGATACCCACTTCAGTTGAATGACTAATTGAGAAACTATCAAATTGCATGGAAGTAATAAAATTATATTTTAAGTTTCAAGTTTATTAATGAATGTATGTTGTGTTGTTAATCAATATAAAAAGTATCTATTAAGTATTATGATTTTTAATCTTTAAAAACCAATGAATCTTTTTTGGGTCATTGCACAATTTCAACCAAATTTTTTGTCAGAAAAAGGCTCTTCATTTCAATTTTTGTTTTTCCCTAGGTAGGTTTTACTTTGTATTTATTTTAATTAAAATTAAGATCTCTATAGTCAAAACCTTTTTTATAAGGAACACAATGCAAAGTCTTTAGAGTTGGAAAATTCACTATTTAGAATAACCTTTGATTTTTTTACCATAAAATCTTTTGGGCTTTTTTGCAAAATAAATCAAATATCTTATTATAGAATTTTTCAAATGCTAAAAAACTAGAAATAGCAATTATAGTGAATTTTTGAAGTTATATCTTCAAAATTGATTTGAAACAAACTTTCAAATATTTTTCCAAATTTGACCATATAGATCATTTCTACATTTGATGTTCAACATTGTTTATTTTAGCCCCTAAAGTTCCATTGTCTCCTAGGGGGACAAATTGATCTTGGATAGGCATCTACACTGTCAATAATGGCTGGGATTTTCTAAAACTTTTTGTGAAGATAGAAAAACACATAAACTTTTGGGGAATGTAATTTTTATTCAATCTATGCTTGGGAGCAAAAGTACATTAAGCCCAAATTTTAGTTCTGTGGGCAAAAAAAACAAACTTACAAAAATTTATATTTAAAAAAATTTAATTTTTTTCTCACAGATCTCTTTTTAAATCTACATAGAAAGCTTTGAATCATTCCATTTGGATTTGTTATGTGAATGTTATGGACAATCTTGTTTTGGGGCAATTACAACATCTTCTTGAAAAATATCTTGTAGGATCCATTTCTAAACTCAATTTTTACAATTTTTCAAAAAGAATAGTTTTCCAAGGTTAAGATCTCTTGATAGAACTATCTTAGCTTTGGAATTAGTGTATTTGAATTCCATCTTAGAATTGTTAACAATTTAGTTTTCCCTTCAATCTTGAAGCTACTTCTACATAATAAATTTTTAATGTATAAAAAATCAAGAGTTTTTTTTTAAAAATTTCAAGCCTTTCAACTCAAATTTTTGATATCAAAAAGTATAGACTACAAATAAGTAGTGCAAAAATTTTAAGCTAAGAATATTGAAAGTCTCATATTCTAGTCATGAGAGGTGAAGAAAATCCATTTTCTTCACTTCATATGCAAATATCTTGCAATCATTGTGGGCAAAGTTTCTGAAATTTCTTCCACACATTCTTCCACTAGTCTAGTTGGCAAGATCCTACTATTAGATATGCAAATAACAATTCCTAAAGTTTTTGTTGTTTCAATAGAAATGGGAATTTTGAGTATTTTTTTGATGAGAAAAAGGCCTTGGGACTATAAGCACTAGTGCAAACTTCAAGAAAATCATGAAATTTATATTTTTGAACATATGATTTCGTGCTCTATACAAACATCTACTTCTTTTAGACTTTAAAGTGTAATGTGAAATAAAATTATGTCATTTAAAATATATATTAGAATAACCTAGAATTTCTACTCAAGATGACCGCTAGAATGAGGAATAATATTTTATAATGGAAATTTAAAAACTTTTATAAAGAAGAAAATACAAATAATCAATACACAATGCTAAAATAGAGTCAATTGTAATGCAAAAATTGTTGAAAAGGACTGTTCATAGTAGCTCCCACAATTCTCATCATTCCTTGGACAAACAACCCTAGGGGCCTAAAATTTCCTTTAACCCTTAAATGCTAGGCTGGTGTCCATAGAAATCATCCCTTTTGGTATTGTTTGACATCATACACTTCAAAAAAACCAAAAGTACTCATTGGAGGTCAAACTACTATGCAAAATCTCTCCTTTTTGCACAAAATTCCAAGGATGAACAATTGCACTTCCATCCTATATAGATAATTTCTTTGTCATTCATTAGCCAAAAAAATGGTAGTGGAGTCATTTAAGGGGTACAAATCCCTTTGGACCTTCGGGCTTGCGGAGCTCGACCAATTTTTCCTATAGTAGAACCAACCAATACCAACCACTTAAGCAGTCTGTGCATGATTTGTAGACTTAGTAGAAGGCAATGTTAATTTTTTCCCCTATAGAAAGATAGAAACGATGGACTTTGTCAAATTTTCATAATTTTTTTTTCCTTAAATTCAATTTTTTCTAAATTTTGAAATGCAAAAGTTGGCTTGCACCCATCTCCAATACTTAGAGTCTTCCATAACTGCTCATCCAAAGACTAATTTGGTTTTCAAAACCAAGCACAGGTGTCATTACTGTGATGGCTAGAAGATGGTTGGAAACCAAGAAACTAATGGTTAGAAATCAATCATATCTCTATTGATTTTCCCACTACCTACAGATTGCCCATGGGACTTGACCATGGGACCTGGTTGGTAATTGGTGGTTCTACCATGTGTCTAATCATATCACTTTTTGGTAGTGATTTTGATCAGATTTAGAAATTTGAAGAGGAAAAATAGGAAATGGAAACTATATTAGCTGATTTCAAGAGTTTTGATTTTTCACCGAGCGCGCTGAGCCGGACACAGTGGGAAATGTACATAAGGGAAGTCAAACATAAATCTACGAAATATTTGCTCATAATCCACGAAGATCTGAACTCTCCATTCTCTGTTCCTCGGTCAGAGCCTGACAAGTCAAGCCCGCTGGCCAGCGAAGTGACGATTCGCGTGTGCACTTTGGCCAGCGATTTGAGATCCCTTCGACTTCCGACGTGAAATCGTAATGCCACATTCACGTCCACAGCCTTGATAGCTTGCATTTGATCCTTCTGTGAAGCATTTTGGTGTCGTATTGAGAGAGTTCGACGATTCCCACCACAGGATCGGACCTAGATTTGATGTGTGTTTAATGCGCCAGTGATCACCTCAATGTATGCAACTAACGAGGAATATTCTCTTTTTTTGCAAAGAATCCTGGTCTTTTCCTTCTTTTTTGAAACAAATGAAACAAATGAAACGGAATTTCATTGCAAGAGGCAAGATATAAACCTGCCAGTTATAGAATCCTGGCCTTTCGTAAACACTTCCTTGGTCACAGGAATTTTGTGATCGAATGAGAAGCTCTGTTCCGGCAGTACATGAACTTGCTGATCGAGGAGTCCATGGCAGGTGTAGGAGGTTTAGGAAACATTCTGTTCAATGACAGATGAGGTATCTGGAGCGAGACTAGTGTTAATGGAGTTCCGTTCTCAATCTCGGAGTCCAGCATTGAGTAACTCTTTGTGTAAGGAATGCGGATGGGAACGTCTAAGGAGCCGCGGGTTGCGTAAGACTTATGGCGTGAGATTCGCTGCTTTCGTATTTCTGTTCACTTACGTGGCTCAAGTTGCCCACTCTGCAGTGGATCATCAGCGAATTTCAGGTACTTCTGCTGCTGCCTGACCTAGGGTTTATGGTGCTTAGAAAATATCTTCGGAATGAGCATTCCAAGTCAGTGTGCGATCATATTCGTTAGAATGGCGTGTTTCAGAGCGCCAAAATTGTGACATTCAAGTGTACAAGGCTCTAAAAACTAGGATTATGCAGATCTGAGGTTCCAGATTGGCGTCTTGGAAATTGTGAATTTCTCGAAATTTCGCCATTTTTGCGGAAATGACGGTGTGAGGAGAGAGATGGATTATATATGAGAATCTCAGGTGTCAAGCGTACTCGTTTAAATTAGAATGTACGATTGTGTAACTTTTGAACTGTTTGTTACTCGCTGTCTACCGACATTGTAGGTCTTAATTACACAGAGTAGTGAGTCTTAAGAGTGTCCTCGCAGCCATTTTTAATTGTGCTTTTAATGATTACTGTCTCATTTGTGATAGTCGCCGTGAGTTGGTACCTGAGGGCTTATTTACTTCGCGAAATTGTTTTAGATCTACGTTCATATGACGAACCGTATGCAGATTCGTGAAGTGTGAGATGAACCCCATTGTAACAACTGTGACGACGCATTTGAGTTCGATGTTAAGTTTGTTAATGCTTGTTAGCAAAGTAAAATGTGTGCGCTACCAATGGTTTAATGTGTGTTTTTAATTACTCTGGCTGAATACCTGGCGCTTGAATATACATAACAGGATTTTTGACCCTACAGGAATGGGTATAAAATGAGTTTAGAAAGTTGGCATTAGTTTAGAGGTATGTGTTAGTTAGGTGTGTTTTGTAAATGGGTTTGGAGGTTGGAGGGCGAGTTTGTTTTTAATGTAGAAGTGAACTATCCTAGGTTAAACTTTCTTATTTGAGTTGTTACTTTTCAACTTGAGTTACAGTATTTAATCCAAAGATAAACATGGTTGAAGCAAAAGCAAAGAGGACCACAGAAATAGTTCTCCTTGTTATTTGTTACAGTTTTGATTATCTAAGTGATTGGTATGAAAGTTGCATGTTCAGAGCACTACATTATCTTTGATACTAGTCCAACACTAGTAATTACAATTTCATTACTTATTCACATCATGCCTAAAAAATAAATGATAGAATGTGTTGGAATCTTCTTTCAATTGTCAACAACAACCAACAAAGAAACTAAGATATAGTAATAGGAACCATTCTTCGATGCGTGTTTGGACGCTTTTAGGACAAGGTCAATGGACATATTATGAGCACTTGTTAGCAACTGTTCTAAAAACTTTTAGACATCATTACAGTGATTACTGAGAATGTTTCTAATTGTTCATAGGAAGGTCTGTCCATGATCGCAGTGATCATATATGGACACCTCTGTACGATCACTGGGCCCATGGGGAGACTTCCACTTGAGGAAAATTCTTTTTACGAAGTAGCAGAAATTCTGAAATAGTTAATTTAACTGAAATCTTGTTCCATACCTTCATTTCATTCAGTGTTATACGAATGCTTCACAGTGGATCACGCACTCAACCAATGAGAGCACCTGATGGTCTCCTTGCAGGAAGTGCGGGTGATGTGCTGGAGGACAACCCTGTTGGTCGTTTAAAAGTTTTCATTTATGACATCCCGAGGTAACGAATTTAGTCAATTCTTGCGACAATGACTGATTTTATGAACGAAGATCCCGAACCAATCGGTTCAATGTTCTTCTTCCTTGGTCATTTCCATCGAGCTTATCCTTGCTGTGATGTTTGTTTTACTCATTCGATTTGCCATGATGCACTGTTAGCGACACGACTCATATTGCACCCTCGATGTCTGATCCGACTTTCGTTGAATTTTGTAATCTTGCAGCAAATATAATGCAGATTGGTTGGAAAAGGATCCTCGCTGTCTCACACATATGTTCGCTGTGGAAGAGTTTCTTCATGACTTTTTGATAGACAGTCCTGTTCGCACATTAAACCCTGAAGAGGCCGACTGGTTTTATACTCCTGTGTACACAACTTGTGATTTGACTCCTAATGGACTTCCATTGCCTTTTAAGTCTCCCCGTATTATGAGAAGTGCCATCAGCTACATTTCCAGCCACTGGCCACACTGGAATAGGACAGAGGGAGCAGATCATTTTTTTGTTGTGCCTCATGATTTTGCAGCTTGCTTCCACTATCAGGTACTAAGAAAGCACCTGTGTCCACTCATTTTCCGTCTCTTTGTGTTTAGTGTGAGTTTTGGATAGTATCTCAGGCATAAAGGATTCTCTCAATCCTTAGGAAGCACCCACGTACGAAGGAACCTCTGTTTTTAATAACTTTTGGCGGGTGATTAAATGCTTCTTTATGCTGTTTAATACGGTTGAAAAATTTAAGGGCAGAATAGAGTTTTTACCAAATCATTGTTATCTTACTCACTGATAATTAGTTCCCAGAGATTTACAAGTATACGATAGGTTTCTAAATGATTTTCTGAGCTTTACATTACGCCTTTTCTGACTATTTTCATCATATATTCTCTTCTTCTTTGAGAGCGTCGCTTGACTATCTTAGAGGGTGTAAGAACGTGTTCCTTTAGCTGGGATTTATCTACGTATCATGACGATCATGGTTTTGAATCAGGAAGGGAAGGCCATTGAGAGGGGTATCCTTCCACTGTTAAAGCGAGCAACTTTGGTTCAAACGTTTGGTCAAAACCATCACGTTTGTCTGAAGGAGGATTCAATCGTGATCCCGCCATACGCTCCACCTGAAAGGATGCAAACTCGCTTGAATCCACCGAGTACTCCACGCTCTATTTTTGCATATTTTAGAGGGCTGTTCTATGACACTGGAAACGATCCTGAAGGCGGTTACTATGCTCGGTAAGGCTCTGACGTCGAGTTTTTGCTGGTTACCTCTCTTAATAATATTTTTATTTTTATTTTCTCGTCAATATTGCACAAAGTTTTGCTTGTTTGATGGTCAATATAAATAACAAAGAGGCATTGCTGAAGTCTCAGTGAGTAGGTTGTTGAGAGACCCGCAAGCTGTTCATTGTTAATTTTTTTGCACTCGTAGCTTGCTGGGGAATGCATCCTAGGCTTCGAATATACTGACCGGTGAATTATTCTCAGGGGTGTAAGAGCAGCCATTTGGGAGAATTTCAAAGACAATCCTTTGTTCGACATCTCAGCAGAGCATCCCACAACATATTACGAGGATATGCAACGCTCTATCTTCTGTCTCTGTCCACTCGGTTGGGCCCCGTGGAGTCCCCGGCTAGTTGAAGGTGTAATTTTCGGTTGCATTCCTGTCATTATCGCAGATGATATAGTGCTTCCTTTTGCTGATGCCATACCATGGGAGAAGATTGGGGTGTTTGTAGCCGAGAAGGATGTTCCTGTACTGGACAAGATACTGTCCAACATTTGCCACGAAGAAGTTCTTGAAAAGCAAAGATTGCTGGCCAATCCAGCCATGAAGCAAGCTATGCTTTTTCCTCGCCCTGCACAAGCTGGTGATGCATTTCATCAGATACTCAACGGTCTGGCACGTAAGCTACCTCATGATCCTAGCATTTTCTTAAAACCAAGTCAGCCTTTCCTAAATTGGACTGAAGGTCCTATTGGCGACCTAAAGCTTTGGGAGTAAGAGATCAAAATGAGTTTTCCTAAAATTGTTTCCACTGTAGTGAAAAATCTTTCCTATTATTGGCAAATGCCATTCTAGTTTAGCAATTCTTCTGTAATTTAAAGATAGGTTTAGGGTATCACCATAATCGATTTCTAGGTTTATTCATTGAAATTTGGTAATACAATTTGAGATTTTCTGCTGTTAACATAAGAATCTCATAACTAAACATACAGGTATTGAGTCAAGTTTTAAACAAAGTGATAATGAAAATTTATGGCAGAAAGGAGCTGTGAGCTCATAGGTCTGGGCATTTCTGAGTATGTAGACTTGAAATAGAGATACTTTTAACACTGAATCTTTTGACAATGTTTGGTAGAGGAAGAAACGAAGTTGACTTATTGCGTATATGACTTATCGGTGATGCTATTTTTGACAAGAAAAGATTGTTTTTTTAAGGTTCTTGTTTCAGAGTTGCAGCAAAGGAAATAAGTCCTTCAAGCTTCTAATAAGAAGTACTCCGTACTTTAGTGGGCTGTCTATTTCTTCAGAAGATTATTATAATTCGCCACAGGTTGTCCTCATATTGATGAATATTACATCTATGGCGCTCAAAAAAATTCATATTGTAGCACCAAAGTGCCATAATTGAGGGACTTCTATGAGATTATTTTTAATGTTCGTTTTTCCTTATAAAATTTGATGGATCATATTTCAACAAGGTGTAGCAGTAGTATTTTATTCCATGATTGAACTTTTAGGACCTACTCACATCCTATATGTTTTTTTGATAAAATCAAGAAACAGAAGATGACTACAATATTTTGAAGGTTTATGCCCTAATCTCTTTAGTTTGGTTATCCTGCATACCAAATAATAAAGTCTATAATGTAGTTTGAATGTGTGACAAGTCATAAATGTGTTTTATTTGAATAGAGAGTGGGGAGTGAGCAAAATATTTCAAATTTCATTTTAGAGGTCAATTATACTTAAAAACGTCAATTTTGTCATATTGTTGGATATCCTTGACATTAGCACATTTTCATCTAGGCATTTTGAATATTTGCTTACATATTTATCTTAGTTTTATTTCATTGTGTAGCTGATAGACACAATTTTGACACAAACAAAAGTCATGCACGCATTGAGTATTTTCACTAGTAGAAAACAGCGTTGATTTCAACAAAATTCAGCTAATGTGAATTTCAGTTTTTTGTCAGAAAAAACAGAATCTGCATTGGCTACAACGCAGTTCATAGCATCCCTTATATCCAAATTATGGTTGCTTTTAGAGAATATAGAGAATGAGCTAGGTGGCCTGCCCTGTAAGAGCTAGTCACTTTCGCTGATTACAACTTGTGAGAGACGGTATGAGTTAGATTGTGAAATAGAAGAGAATCACAATGCAATTTGGTTTCAAATTTTTCTCATATTCCAATCTGATGAATATTTTTCAAGTTCAACAATCCCTTCATCATTAGAATCATCAAGTTGTACATAAGATTAATTTTCACAGTCTGCGCCATGTACCAATTTGATACTAGTCCCATTCCTTCAGTAGAATGATGAGTACGGTATTGAGAAGAAAAGTAGTGGAGAGTGCCAGTGCCATTTGTTGATCATAAAATATGGGAACACTAGACGCAGAATTTTTGTTTGATTGGCACCGCGATTTCTAAAGGAGTACGGAATACTTGCTCTAGCACACTCACAAGCTCAATGAATCGATCTGCAGCAGCAGCAGCAAGTGCTATTGTCGATCAACCATACTTGCGTCAGAATCTTCAAAATGCACCTTGAACCCTTGCAGTTCTATCCAGCTACATGTTTGACTGCGCTAGCTCTCCAATGTTGAGTCCATCATGTACGTCTGCAAACAAAAGAGTGAGCGCTGGGGGATTGTGGAATTTCAAATTCACCACTTCAGGGCAGCTGCTCAGCCCCTGGTGCCCAACATCGCCCCTGCGATTAGGTGATTTGATTGTTCAAATTTCCACGGCCGCCCCTGTGCCCTCGACAGCGTTTCGACCGTGCCCCGCCATGATGAGAAAGATCACCTGAACAAAAAACAATGAAAACAATGCAAAAATCGGTCAACTCCGGGCTCTCCAGAAACTTCCCCGCCGACAGCCCCGCTCGGGTAGACTACTCGGAGCAGAATCTGGCGCGCCCGGTGTTCAAAAATACTCTCCGCGCGCCACGGTGGGGTGCCCTGGCTCCGGCCCCTGCCCTTGGCGTCCCGACCGGGTAAAAGGAACGCGGGTGGGGATGCTCTAAGTACTGTACAGACAAACCATCATTGTTGCCAAAGCTACAGTACCACACCCCTGTCCTTACTGTAGCTCCTTCACAGTTTACACTGGCTGTGGCGCTCCGACGCAGCAGGAAACCGAAAGTCCTCTCCGTTACGGCATCCTTATACAACATTATTCTTCACGTGGGGCAGCTGCAACAAGTCGTACCACTAACACCAGACCGCCATTCCCACTCCTGACCACAGCTATCTGACCCCACCATTGTCCCATGCTCCCGGTTGGCCCTTCGGATTCTCTGGCGACGCCCATCTTCTCCCCCAGAGTCCCAGACCCCAGCCTCTGCAACGTACTTTTCTACTCTTTCCCTTCTGCATCTGTTTTGCGTCTGTTTATAGGCAATTCTCTTGCTGTGGCGTCCCCGAAGCTACGTCCTATGAGCTTATACACACGAGGAGAAGACGAGGCACTGCTCTCGATCATACATGCGGCGTTGTTCTTACCTGTGGAGTCCTTCTCTGCTGCGTCATTTCGTCGCTGGAGTGTGTAGCAAGCGAGAGAGACGACCCCAGTTGCGCTTGGATCCTCGAGGCAGTAAGGTATTCACACTTCTAATGCGTTCAAGTGTTCGAGTGGGAGTTTCCCCGCATTAGATTGCTTCAGATTTGGTGGGATTTTGGGTAGCACTTGAACAAGCATTTCAGCAAGTCTTTGGAAGTGTTGTACGTTTTAAGTGTTGCTAGTTTCGGTAGGCTCTTGTATTTGACTCTTGTGTTACATGTAGGTTTAGTAGCCAACAACAGGCTCTGCTTGCTTGCAGTTGTACTGCATAGCAACTCCAGGGGCGATACTTGAGTTGCACTTAATTACCTTTGCGTTGTTGTTGTATAGAAATCTGTCAATAGAAGGTTGGTGCTCTTTCATGGGTGAATATGTTGAATACAAAATGTCCTCACAGTGAGTCCTGCAGTACACAATGATCAATTGCCAATTGGTGGAAGAATTTGGTTCAGCAAATGAATGGTTGCAATGTTGCAGGGACGAGCAAACTTGCAAACAACTGCAGAGATGGAGAATTTAGACCTCTCATGAGAATTGTTGGTGAGGAGTGAGCATATCGGTAGCTTTGGACATGTTTGGCTATGAATTCTCGAGAAGATCGGTGGTGAAAGTAAGACTTCATATTTCATGGATTTGGGGTTTCTCATGATGCAATGATTTACCACCTTGGACATGGATGAAATGTGAACTAAAAATAGTTTTTTTTAATCCAAAAGCAATCAATAGTTCGGAGTGTTATTTGTTGGAGACTTTGTGGAATTCAATGATTTCATCCACTAAGAAATGGGTGTCAATGGCAAAATACTCCCTTGAGATTCATTATATCTTATTTCAGCACATTATTGTTCAAATGAAAGTCTTTGGGCAAAAGAGGAGGAGTTTTTAAAAGTTAATCAATTTCAAGGAAGGAACTACTTGCTAAGTGATCTTTAACGTGGCTTGAGATTGAAAGTCTTAGTATTTACAAGGTAAGATATGTTCTAAAAAGATCTATGTCAAACTTTATTCTTTGAATTTTCTCAAAAATTATGACATTGCATTTGAAATTGCAAAATAGAATTTCATTGAGTGCATCTTTTTGAGATTAGGCGTAGTGAGTGGTATACTTAGTGATCATCACCTTGTAAGACAAAATTAATTAGTATATATTAGTTGGAGGAATAGGCTTGAATTCTTCTTAATATACCATATTTTATCTTGCAACTATCTTGAAATTAAAATATCTTTCTTGAAATGCATATGAACATTGTATTGTGAGTTATTACAAATAGAGTGGGATAATAGTCTAATATTGTAATTAGCCCTAGTGTCTATGAGTGAAATTTCTTGTTCATGTTGAATCAATTAATCGACACAATGCATCAAATGAAACTTTAACTCCTTAAGTATAGCAATTGGTATGTGTGTTCATCCAACTTTGTTCTATATTTTTTTTGTTACTAAATGATTTTTTTTGTGAGTAGGGTTTTAATTCATGTGAGTGTTCATTTCCTAAGGTATATTATTGTGCTAATATTATAATAGAAGTCACATCCTTCCCACTTTTATTCATGTTTTTGTAACTCAATCAAAATATTTATGAGTTTTTGAAGTTGGATTGACAAGGTTTTAAAAGCATCCATACATTGAACTATTTGTTGTTGGTCCATTGAAGAATCCAATATGTACCTTTTTTTGGCCTTCAAATTGGGAGTCTCTACCTTCAAGTACTAATTGTCATCATGTTCACTTTGTACATTGGAACATCAATGCAAATGCAACAAAGGAAATCAAGTAGTGATAATCTTTAGCTTTGTTCATTTGTTCTATAAATTATCATCCTCAAATACAAGATGTGAGGCATTTGTCATGGGGGTAGAAAATTATGAACATTTAATTAATTTGAATAAAACACTAAAATTGGTTTATTGAAAGTTGTATTGCCTTCCTAAAATGATAGTAATTTTATCCCACACATTTCCATAACTTGAAGCTTTGGTTTGAAATACCAATAGTTTAGCCTTTGAAGGAAATCTAAATCAACGATTATAATATGTTGTCATTAAAGTGAATTATGGTTATAAAATTAGACAATTACTATGTTGTTTATGTTTCAATTTTTGAAAGATGGCATTTGAAAGTATGCAAGTAGGATGGCCTTAGAGAAAATACATGCCAATGAAACAATCTTGATGACATTTAGTGTAAAACAATGGTGGAAAATGGATGTTAATGAATTGGAGCTGTAAATTACCTTTTTGGATTGGAGTTGAATAAGGATTTTTGGATGTGTGAAAGTGAATATGGTATTGAGGGCATTGAACAATATTAATGCAATGATGAAGACTTACTTCTTTAATTTGTCGCAATTTGAAATGAAAATTCTAGTGTTAACTATTGTGTATTGTAAAATTTCAATCATCCTCTAGTGGAATTCTCTAGAGCAAATTTCCAAATTGTGTTTGTAGCATGGTGGTTGTGCATTTGACATAGAGGGTGTATGAATTGACGTCCACAACAATGGTAGAATTTTATCTTTTTGTTGATTTGGGTCCAATGATCTATGGTACTTCTAGTTTGATTCACTTCTTCGCCTCCCAACAAGTCTAAGAAGTTCATCACATATTCGAATTGTATGGTGTTGTATTTGAGCATCATGACATTGACATGGTGAAATGAAATTTGAACATAAGATGATCATTATCAATTTATTCATTGACTAGTGTATGTTGTACCAAGTTTTAATACACAATTTGAATTCTAAGAGACAAATACAATGTCTTAGATATGGTTCTCTCAAGTTCTTTGAAGGGGTAATTTACATCATGAATTTGTTCTTGTAATATTCAAAAAATTTATTTTTTAGTTTATGGCATATGCTTCAAACACTTGGATAAGAATGTACAGTCTTTTAATTTATTATTATTATTGTATGGTATTAGATTTTATAGGAATTGCTTGCTTGATTATATATGATTATATATGAGCTATTTTTAAAAATATATTAGTTTTTAAAAATCTTCTTGGTACCTTGCTATTTTCATGGGTTTGGATGTTGTTTTCTAACTACTTTCTTCGGATTTGTTTTTAAGTTATTGTAGGAATTCAAAATGTTGCTCTGCACATTGACTAAAATGGCGCGCTTCTTGATGTGGATAGCAAGCTTCTTTACCATGGCAATCTTTTGGAGACACTTGGGTATTGCATGGTCTCTTCGGTGAGTATAAAATAATCAAAATAAAAAATATATATTTTAATATTAATAGATAGGCAATTGTATTAATAATGTTCAATGCAATGAAGTTTCATTTGTAGAACATGCTTTATTAACCCCTAAATGCTTGAGGCACCAGATTCTAGTGTTTTGAAAACTTTGAAGTTAAATAAAACCCAACCAAATTGCTATTATTATTAGTTTATATTTTTGGAGAACTCTTTTCGAAGTCTAGTTTTAGGATCAAAAAGCCAATCTAAAAAATGAGGGATTATGATTTTTCTATTCAAGATTTTGTGTTAGGAGGCCCATTGCAATCTTGACTTCCCTTAGTGTTGAGGGCCCTTGGAAATGAGCCTCAAATACACTAGATCTTGGAGGAAAAATCATTTTAGAAATTCATTTTAAAAAATTGTAGAAGAGATTTTGAAAATCCATAAATTGATTGGGGTTGTGCATGCTAGGTCCTATAACCTCATATTTTTTTAGTGACCAAATTTTTAGAGTTAACATACAAAAAGAGAATTGAAAAATTTTCATAGTTTTAACATCCTCATAATCAAATTTTATAATCTTTCAATCTATAAGAGATATTGTTATGTTTTCTTTTCCTATGTGATATCTAACATGTCTAGTTTGAATTTTTATGGTTACAATTCAAAAGAAATTGGTAGAACTTATGAAAATGTGGACTTTTTGTTCAATTTAGAACAAATTTCAAGAAGCTCCAAATAGGCCTTGGGCATTTAGGGGTTAAATCATTCAATACCATAGGGTAAATTGCTCTCTATACATCCCATCAAGATATCTCATTGACAATACATATTAAATACTTTGTAGGAATGACAAGGATTTCTTACAAGTGCAAAGTGAGTATTCTAAAAGGCTATGCAATGATATAGCAAGACTTGAGAAATGCTTGAAGGACATGGAAGTATCTGCAAAGAAGAAAATCTTGAATAAAAATCAATGCATACATCTTTTTGGCAAACTCATTCTAGCCATGAAGGGTATTGACAAAATGTTGTCAAGTGCTACTAAGGAGCTCAATTTCCAATCTATTTTTGAAGAATTGTGTTATCTTCAAAAGAAAGTAGAGATTGTGGGAAAAAATTGCACTGAACAAGATCGGTGGTATCATTTGGTTGTATTTCAACTCCAAAATAAAGAAACTTTTCGTGAGTTGCTTTTAGATTTGGAGTGTTGTTATGATACAACACGTGATATGTACTTATTCCACCATCCAAATCAATCAAATGATATCTTACCTATTATGTTTGATGCGGCTACCTATGAACAAGTCTTTGAAGATGGACAATTACTAAAGAAGAGGCTTGAACTTGCACTTCAAGGAGAAGGGATGGAGGATTATGAAATAGCGAAACATCTATTGTTGAGACTTAGAAATTTGGATCGAGTTTATGGTGGAGACATGGATGCTTTGGAGATTCCAAATGATTTCAAGACACCGGAATTAATTAATCATATAGGTGCAAAAGTATTCACATCTAATTGGTTGGGCCTTGTGTGCGCCACCAAAGTGTTGGAAGGGGATCCTAAATTTCTCATCAATTCTCGAAAAGAACCTGGCATCTTGGCAGGCTTGAGTCATCCCAATCTCGTCCAATTTGTTGGTTGTGGGATGAATAAAAATCTTGATGCGATTGTTGAAGAAGATGAAATGGGTGAGATGTATTTGATGATGGAACTTATGGAATCAAGCTTGTCTACCATATTGAGGAATGTAAAGAGACCTTTACCTTATCATCTTGCAATTGACATCATGCACCAAATTGCTAAGGGTGTCTATTACCTTCATGACATGCAAGTTGCTCATCTTGACTTGAAACTTGATAATGTGTTGTCAAGTTCAATATCTATGAAGGATTTGGATCCTTGTCTCATATTCAAGCTCACCGATTACGGGACTTCTCAATTGGACGTCTATAGCAATCCAAAGACTCAAAAGTCTTTGAAGCTATTAAAGTCTCCAATTGGAACACGAGGATATATGTCCCCTGAAATGATTAAGGGGAGTAACACTTCATTGTATCGATTTCAAGCTGATGTGTGGTCATTTGCCATGATATGCTCAGAGATTCTATCAGGAAAGGTTCCATACTCTAGTTTGAAACCAAAAGTTTTTTATGATCAAATATCAAATATACATGGCATGGACAATAAAAGCTTTAGACCAGAACTACCAAATAATTGTGAAGAACTCACTAACTTAATCCAAGAATGTTGGTCTCAAGACCCTCTTCAACGGCCAACATTTTCCAACATATGTAAAAGGCTTATAAATTTAAAGAAGTCTTTCTTGAGGGGAATCTATTCACGGAAGATGGTTCCACAATTTGGTTCACCTTGTACCTTAAGAGATTCCAAGTCTACCATGGACCAAGTTCCAAAGGTATGAAATTGTTGAAGTAGAAAACCCATTTACTATAGTGATATTCACTTTTTGTAATTGTCTCTAGAGCTTCACATTTGTAGTTTCTAATGTAGTGTTTTATTTTGATATGGGTATGATTTAATACAACTTTTGTATTTGTATAATGTATAGGTGGTTGAACCAATAGCACTTCCAAAGGATACTCCAGTTGATTTGGAAAATCAATTGTCTAAAGCTAAAAAGCTTTTGAAAATGAAATATATAGGTATCGTTGGCATGGGTGGAATTGGCAAGACTACACTAGCCAAGGCAATATTTGATGACGAAACAGTGAAATCTTCATACCATGCATCATGTTTTGTTGTACAATCCAAAAACTATCAAAGTTCGTATGAAATATTATGCGAGATATTACCAAAGCTTGGAAATGATCAAAAACCCAAGAATTTTAAAGATGCCCAAAGGATGATGAAAGAACTCTTTGTTGGAAAGAAGGTTCTTTTCATACTGGATGATATCAAGGATAAAGCTCAAGTACATGATATTGTACCTCCAAATGTGATTGAAGCTAGTAAGGACACCACGATAATTCTCACATCACGCAAATGGAGTACAATGGAATCATTTGTGGGCATTGAGGGAAGATTAGATGTTGAATTGTTGGATGAAAAGGTAGCAACAACTCTTTTCACTACTCACCTTTCTTGGGGTGTAGCTCCTTTATCACCGGACTTTGAAGACTTATGCAAGCGTGTTGTGAAAGCTTGCAATGGCTTGCCTTTGAGCTTGAAAGTGATGGGTGCATTTCTTCATCATAAAGAGAGGTTGCGAAGTTGGGAACAAGCATTACAAAGGATGGCAAGAGGAAAAAATTTGGATGGTGATGAACAAATTTGGAACACCTTGAAAATAAGCTATGATGGATTGAACGATGGTGTTGAAAAGAGGATGTTCTTGGATGTGGCTTGTTTCTTTTGTAGAGATGTATATCCATGTGGCATATCAAAAGAGATAATCTTGTCCATGTGGTCCAAAGATGGCACCCTTCCAGTGGACGAATTGGAAAGATTGATCGACATGTCACTGTTGAAGCTGAATGATGATGGTGACATTTTAGAAATGCATGACCAACTACGTGATATGGGACGAATGATTGCCAAGGGCACAAGAGTTTGGAAAGCATCCATGATATTTAACAGTGGATTTACTAGCAAGGTAATATTTCAATAATACAAGTGTACAATTGAACATGAATAATTTGTTTTGCTATATATTTTCAAATGTAGTTGGTGAACATTCGAACCCATATTATTTCAAGAATCATGAACTTTGAAATATGTTAGAAAATCAATTATCATTTGAAACTACTATATGAAGATGTAATAAATTCTAATTTGAATTTTTTTGAATGCAGGATGTTGAGGTCCTTGAAGGCATTTCTTGGCAAGAGCCAATGAACTAGCAATTGGTTAAACAAGACCAAAATTTTGATTTTAAAAACCTTCGTGTACTAATTTTGGTCAACACTTCAAACAATCCTACAACACATGTTGACAACTTTAATTCATTACTACAATTTGCTTTACAATGTTCAAAATTGGAAGCAATTATAATAGGAAATTCTCAAAATTTGATTAGAATGCCTCATACACTTCCATCAAGCATTGCAATTACTATGCAAAGGAATATATTAGATCTTTGTGGTACCCATGAATCACTAAAGATTCTTGATCTAACAGGTCTTGGATTCCTCGAGGAATTACCAAAAAAATTTGCATCAAATAATATCCTATTGAGACTAAATCTTAGCTTTTGCTCTAGCTTGGCAACATTGCCAAAAGAAGTGGGGAACTTGTCTTCCTTGACAACTCTCAATTTGAATGGTTGTTCAAGCTTGGTGGCCTTGCCAAAGGAAGTGGAGAACTTGTCTTCCTTAACCACTCTCAATTTGAGCAGTTGTTTAAAGTTGGCATCCTTACCGAAGGAAGTGGGAAATTTGTCTTCCTTGACTACTCTCAATTTGAGAGGTTGTTCAAGTTTGGCATTCTTGCCAAAGGAATTGGGGAAGTTATCTTCCTTAACCACTCTCAAATTATGGAGGTGTTCAAGTTTGGAGGCCTTGCCAAAGGAAGTGGGAAACTTGTCTTCCTTGAGCACCCTGAAATTATGGATGTGTTCAAGTTTGGAGGCCTTGCCAAAGGAAGTAGGGAACTTGTTTTCCTTGACCACTCTAGATTTGAGTGGTTGTTCAAGTTTGGAGGCCTTACCAAAGGAAGTGGGGAGGTTGTCTTCCTTGACTACTCTAGATTTGAGATATTGTTCAAGATTAGCATTCTTGCCAAAGGAAGTGGAAAACTTATCTTCTATAACCACTCTCAATTTGGGTGATTGTTCAAGGTTAGCAATCTTGCCAAAGGAAATGGGCAACTTGTCTTCCTTAACTACTCTAAATTTGAGTGGTTGTTCAAGTTTGGCAGCCTTACCAAAAGAAATAGGGAACTTATCTTCTTTAACCACTCTCAATTTGAGTGGTTGTTCAAACTTGGTGACCTTGCCAAAGGAAGTGGGAAACTTGTTTGATATGACTACTCTCAAATTGTGGAGGTGTTCAAGTTTGAAGTCCTTACTAAAGGAAGTGGAGAACTTGTCTTCCTTATCCACCCTAGATTTGAGTGGTTGTTCAAGTTTGGTGGCCTTGCCAAAGGAAGTAGGCAATTTATCTTCCTTGACCACTCTCAAGTTGTGGAAGTGTTCAAGTTTGGAGGCCTTGCCAAAGGAAGTGTGGGACTTGTCTTCCTTGCCTACTCTAGATTTGAGTGGTTGTTCAAACTTAGCGACCTTGGCAAAGGAAGTTGGATACTTGTCTTCCTTGACCACTCTAGATTTGAGTGGATATTCAAGTTTGGTAGCCTTGCCAAAGGAAGTGGGGAATTTGTCTTCCTTGACTATTCTAGATTTGAGTGGTTGTTTAAATTTGGCAGCCTTGCCAAAGGAAATGGCAAATTTGTCTTCCTTAACCACTTTGAAATTGTGGAGGTGTTCAAGTTTGGAAGCCTTGCCGAAGGAAATAGAGAACTTGTCTTCCTTAACGACTCTAGTTTTGAGTGGTTGTTCAAGCCTAGCAACCTTGACAAAGCATGTGGGGAACTTGTCTTCTATGACCACTCTCAATTTGAGTGATTGTTCAAGTTTAGGAGCCTTGCCCAAGGAAATAGGAAACTTGTCTTCTTTAACCATTCTAGATTTGAGTGGTTGTTCAAGGTTGGTAGCCTTACCAAAAGAAATGGGCAACTTATCTTCCTTGACCACTTTAGATTTGAGTGGTTGTTCAAGGTTGGAGGCCATACCAAAGGAAGTGGAGAACTTGTCTTATATGACAATTCTCAAATTGTGGAGGTGTTCAAGTTTGGTGACTTTGCCAAAGGAGGTGTGGAATTTGTCTTCCTTAACCACTTTAGATTTGAGTGGTTGTTCAAGGTTGGTGGTCTTGCCAAAGGAAGTAGGCAACTTGTCTTCCTTGACCACTTTCAATTTGAGTGGATATTCAAGTTTGGAGGTCTTGCCAAAAGAAGTAGGGAATTTGTCTTCTTTGACTACTATCAATTTGAGTGGTTGTTCAAGCTTAGGGGCCTTGCCAAAGGAAGTGGGAAACTTGTCTTCTATGACCACTCTCAAATTATGGAAGTGTTCAAGTTTGGAGGCCTTACCAAAGGAAGTGGGGAACTTGTCTTCCTTATCCACCCTAGATTTGAATGGTTGTTCAAAGTTGGTAGCCTTGCCAAAGCAAGTGGGAAACTTGTCTTCTATGACCACTCTCAATTTGAGTGATTGTTCAAGGTTGGCAACCTTGCCAAAGGAAGTGGGGAACTTGTCTTCCTTGACCACTCTTAATTTGAGTGGTTGTTCAAGGTTGGTAGCCTTACGAAAGGAAGTAGGCAATTTATCTTCCTTAACCACTCTAGATTTAAATGGTTGTTCAAGGTTGGCATCCTTGCCAAAGGAAGTGAGAAACTTGTCTTCCTTGAGCACTCTAGATTTGCGAAATTGTTCAAGGTTGGTTGTCTTACCAAAAGAGGTAAAAGACTTGCCTTTTCTAACAATACTCAATTATTTTTAAAGTTAGAAATATGTAAACTAGGAAGAGTAAGGAGTTTGGTTTTTTGGAAATTCAATTACAATTTAAGTTGTATTACCTATTTCAACCAATTGCCGAGAATTTTAGGGTTCCTTGAAGAATTTAGGTTCTTATTTCCATGATGAATTTGACAATGTCCCTCACCATGTGGTCAAACTTAGGCAACCTTCACTTTAATTCCTCCTTTTCTTCACAATGTATTTACAAGAACATTTGTTTTCATTTTTGAAGACAACATTATTTCAAATTCTAATTCCACAATATTCCAAAAATTTTAAGGAGATTTAAAAGGGTATGTAAATTTTGAAGTATAGAAGTAGAAATAATTTATACAATCCCATATAAAATTAGCTTAACCCTTATCGACCCAAGGGTTTTTAGACACAATATTGATTGATTGTAAGACTATACAATGTCCCAAAGGAATATAGGAATTCATTCAGGAGAACAAATATTGGTGACCCACAATTGATGCACATAGTTGGTGCACCAATGAAATGCATAGATGGAACATGCACAAGGATTTTGATTCTTGATCTAAATTGATTATGTGGTAGCAATCATTTTAGTGTTCAAAAATCATCTTACTCTATATTGTGGAAGACCATGTATTTATTATTATTATCATCTCAAGTTTGGTAGGATAGAATTTACATGTTTTTGTATAAGAAGGAATGCATAGATTGGTGGCTAGTAATTGAAATCCATCCTATACCAAAATTGATGAATTCTTATCTATACAAAAATCATTTGGACAATGCTACTATGTGAGCTTTGAGCCTTGAGCCTAGAACTAAGAAAATAGAAAGGGTTATCTAAAATTCCATAAAAAATTTAATATCAATAAATATTACAAAAAAATGGTTAATAGGGACTTCTATGTTTAAATTTATTTTTTTAGGGAAAAACCACAAACTTGTAACTATGGATGCAAGTTTACCCAAATCTATTTTCAAGATACAATTTAGCATTTTCAACTTTAAATTCCATCACTATAGTATAATAACTACAACAAATGAAATAGAAAAAAATCTAAGAGACATATTTGTCAAATTGCCAAAACTAATAGAAGAAATCAAACACAATCATACATGCTAGTAGAAAGAAGTTTAAGCTACCCAAAATAGGTGTTGTTTTTGACACTTTTTGACACTTATTTCAACATTTAAGTATCGAAAATTGCAATGCGAAGAAATTCACTACATTTTGACATTTTTGTGAAACTAAATCATCAATAACAATGTCAAATTTTTTTGGCATTTAAGTGTCAAATAAAGTGTCCAAAATGGCAAATATAAAAAAAAGTGTTGGAAAGAGTGTTGAAAACATTTCCAAACAAATAATCTTTATTTTGAAAATTCATCTCTAATTGCATAGTGGTCCAATAACAACATATTGAATTTTTTCTACTCTATTTTTTGTTCTCTCTAAAGGAAAATTTACTTAGCATTGTTTTGAAGAATTGATCACCCCAAAAATCAAATATCAACAAAGCAACTCCAATTATGAAGGATTAATATTTTAATTTTCCTTTTAATTGACTTCAATATGTACACTTTGAAATTGCAATGAATGCTCATAATATCTAGAAAAGGTAAAGATTCTATATTATTGAACTAAACTCCACTACTAAGTGCTAAACCTCACAATCTATCACATAGTATAAGAATCTCTATGTTGTATGGAATAAAAACAAAGCATTCAAGAATAGATGCATAGCCAATCCATAGAAAGATGTATGAAGCAATAATACTAATAATGCCTTTGTGTTCACAAAGGTACCTCTAATATGTTAATAAATATCAAATTAAAGTTGACCAACCCTTATTAAATTGAATCTACAATCACAATTTTGACCTTTCATTAGAACTTATGTACATTCAAGCTTATGCATGAACAACTATCCCCAAAGCAACCATGTTTTGAATTTTAGCAAATGTCAGACAACCAACATTCTCTTCAACAATAATGTGAAGAGTAGGAGAAATTAATTAGATGTTTCCTATTAAAAATAAAACACTATACAAAAAATTATCATTTCAATGATAAATATTTTGTATAGTATGATATTCAATCCACCTCAAGAGTCTTTGAACATGTGAATAGAAATAAACCCTTAGAAATGGTAGCTCCGAACACCTCCAAGTCATCATTTCCTTGCATAGTACTACAAAAACATTGCAAGATAAATGGACTTTTTTCTCCCCATTTGGCATTACAACCTACCAATTTCCATCATCTTTGTCTTGGCTAAAATACACTTGCTCCACATCATCTACAAGGTAAAAGGAATTGATTTTTTTCTTCTGACATTGCACATTCTTGGAAGTCTACTAAGGTAGAACCTCCTATATCTTTTTGTAATATTCTATTCAATGCAATGGCATCAATCCATCAAATCTTTAGTGCAGTTACATAAGAAGTAGCATAATCAAGAGAGAAAATTCCTTCAATCATACAATATATCAAGTTCTATATCATGAGAATTTGGGTGTGACTAATTGATGTCCTCTAGAATAGGATTTCTCCGCACAACACCTAAATTGCATGTTCATCAATACATATTTATAGATACCATCCTCATGTATCTTCCATGTGCCCACATTCTTTGGTGTGAACGAGCTTGTAGCAAACATGCTTCAAAATATTGTCTCACTTCAAGTCAAATACTCAAATGACTCAAGTGACTCTTTAAATTGACCTCCTTTTGTACAACTTCCTTTATTCATTCATGAAAAGGTAAAATACTGTCACTACTTTATTGCAAATTACTTTGAAATCTTTTCGTACATTTGTACATATATCTATACATCATATATATTATTAAATTTCTTCAAATTATTAAGCAATATGAAAATAGGACTAGGAGTACAATTGATTCATCCTTCATCATAGACACATTGACTATACACAAAAGAATTTCTAGAAACCTATACTCAATATTTTGTTCGACAAGGTTTGCATTGACATTTAGGTGGCAATATATTTAATTAATTTGTTTGGTTCAAGATTATTGAACTTTGCATTAGTATGTATATGAACTTTGACCATATATTTTATGATTCTCTTATTTTCTAAGCACCTAAACAATTGTTGTTACAATCACTTTAGGTTTCAATTTTTATGGGCCCCTTCTGGAGACATTGATGCTCCTGTAATGGGGGAACTTTAGCACCACGGAACACTTACACTCTCAATGTTCCCAATGCATGGCAATAGTGACCATAGGTGCTTCCCTTCTTGTAAGGCCATCAATATGACAATTCTTGCATATTCTGTGATCGCATTACTAGCTTGTTGTTCTTCTTTGTTCATTTTGTTTTTTAGGATTTTTAGTGTACTCTCATTGTTGGAGCATTAGTCATCGCCTAGGGGAAGTTGCAATGTCTATGTCGGAGACAAAAATCTTCACATCCAATTGTTTTTATGGCAAACACTCTTGGTGTTCTTTGTGCTATTTGCTAATTTAGGATATCTTGATCTAGTGTGCTAAATTGTGATGAATTTGAAGCTTGAAAGGCTGCTATTCAGATTTGTGGATTCCAAAAATGAAATTCTAATTGCTTTTTGAGAGAAATGGTGGATCGAATAGTTACAAAGTAATTATAAATTTACAAATTATGGAATTTTAGTATTAATTGCAATTTGAATTGACATTGTTTATTCTCTAGTGTTAGATAGAGAGGATATATTGACTAATATGCATTTAATGTTTCTAGCAAGTATTGTGCTTCTTTCCCCTCACCATACAAAGATTCTAATTCATTAGTAGTAGTAGTAGTAGTAGTAGTAGTAGTAGTAGTAGTAGTAGTAGTAGTAGTAGTAGTAGTAGTAGTAGTAGTAGTAGTTATTTTGTGCTCATTTTATTCTTTGGTTTTGTTTAGGCGTCATATTGTTGCATACTCCTAGGTCAAAATTAACAAGGCAATTTGTATGTCTTGATTTTGTAACAATTAGACTGTTTATTGTGGAAATTGGTGAACATTGGATTGTATAGATTATTTGTAGAATTTAGAATAGTTTTGCAAGGTGAACAAACTCCTCACAAGTTTATAAAGCTCAAAAGATATTGAATCTCACATGAATTTCAAAGCCATCTTCTCTTCCCATCTTCTCTTTCTTTACTTTTTGTTTTGCTTTTCATTTTCTTGATTTTGGTTTTGGTTTTCTTTTTCTTCTTTTGAGACCATAGTTCATATAAAAGGATAAAATTCAATTTGAAACTAGGCCATCATAATTTGGAAAATTATATATATAGCCTACTAATGGATTTTTGAACACAAGTTGCCTTATAGAGTGACCGTTATACATACTATGTATTTTTTGGCATTTGTCACATCCATATAAGCTCCACATATCTTCTTCAATCTACATTAATTTCTCAATTGGACTTGTTTTATATGAAGTATAGAATGAAATGATCCAATCATCTAGTGTAATGACTACCCAACAAAATCTTCATAAAGACTTGAATATATATATATATATATGTAATACTACATTTATTCATAATGACTTAATATGTGTATGTAAATATTTCCATTAATAGCATGTGTAAGGTAGAAGAGATGTAAAGCATTTTGTAAGTCAAAAGGATCTAGACATTATGTATTCATTACAAATAGTCTAAAGAGATAGCTCTATATAGCTAATTTCAATGTTTTAGAGATAAAGACTATTCAAAAATAATCTTTGTAATAGATCTAACTTTTTTTCAATATACAATTTTGTAGGTGATTTTCTATGGCCCACATGTCTTGTTATTAATACATGTTATTAAAAGAAACTCAACATTCTATATTTTTAGAAATGTTAATGTTGACTATTTCATTATAAGATCACACATTTATCAACAAAGTAAAAGACTCTACACAACTTAACCCTGGCACACTAAGAAGATGTTCTTCATCCTTTGGATGATTATATAGGAGGCCTCAAACATGGAAAAAGAAACTTGGTTGCATCCAAGTTTGGGGGAGATTGTTTGAGGCGAATTTCAATGAAATATGTTGGATGTTCTCTCCTCATGATGATTTTTTACTCTCCTATATAAGAAAATGGTAAACCTATAGATCCCCGTGCTGGGAATTTTAGCAATTTTTGTTACTTAATCTAAATTTTAGCCATAAAATATATTTCTTTAAGACTTAGAGGCCAACTATTATGATGAATTTGATCAAGTCTAGATTCTATTGCAATTGAGAATTTGAAAAAAGTTAAAAAGTTAAAAAGTTTATTGCTATTTGAACTTTGGTCCTATAACTATTGAATACTAATTTTCTAATTTGAGGATGACATGGTACATTGATTTCCACCATGATTTTTTACACTACAAATACACACCTTTGGGAAAAAGATTAGATAATTTTAAGCATGTTATATGAATTTCTTAAACTTTCCTTGAAAAATTTGAAATAATTTCAAAACTTGAGGAAATTTCAAATTTTTTTGATTTACAAAAGATACATGATAACATCTCTGAAAAATTATTATTAAAAATTTTCAATCATATGTAATTGCAAAATGGAAGCATACATATTATAGAGAAGAGGACTTCAAAGTTTGAAAAAGTAGTTATAAGGCCGCCCTGTTCAGAGTCTAAAAAAGGTCACATACTGTTTCTATTATTCCATTTCTTGAATATGGTAAAGGATATTTATATGAGCTACAAGTTGCAATTGGAATTTAACCTATAAAGGACCAAATGGGTTTTTTTAGCAACATAGCAATTTCGGGCAGCTCACTACAAATGGAATTTTCATTTTTTTTCTTTGAAATTTTCACACAACATGTGCTAGAGGGGTAGCTTTGAGACCCAAAAAATTTCATAAATTTTGAATACATGGTTAAAAAGTGATTGTATGATATGTTATTTTCATTGCTCGGCGGGCAACCCCGGTAGAAAAAAAAACTTCTTTAAAAATCATTTTTTTTAAAAATAAAATTTTGCAATTTATTTCCCTGATTTATATATACATGGAAAGATTTGAATCATTCCATTTTGATTTATGAGATGAAAGTCATGAAGAGTTTTAGTTGTGGGTAGTTTTGTGGGTAGTAATAGAATCTCTACTCTAAAATGAGCTTTGAAGACCTTTAATTAACTCAATTTTTCATATTTTTGGAAAAAAATAAAAAGGTGAGGTGTAGAATTGTTTATTACAACAATTTAACCATTGGGATTGTCATTTTTCAATTCCATAAATAAATTATTAACAATTTAGTATTTTGAATAATTCTCTACTTCTTTCAACTTACTATTTTTTTCCTATATGTTGTACAATTCCAAATGATCTAAAACTTTTCAAGCATGTAGCCAACATGACTTGGAGAATGAATCCAAAGAGTTACAACTATTTTGGGAATTTTTTCATAATGATCTAACCTTGTGAAGTGCAGCTGCCTGGATTTTCGTAGGGCCAAAAAATGACTTTCTGTCACTTCAAATGCTAATATCTTGCAATCCAAACGGTGAAAATTTCTGAAATTTTTTGTGCATCTTTCCAAACCAACTTACTACAAGACCCTATGGTTATAGTTGTCTAAAAATGTATTTTTTCTAAAATTTGGTACTTGTAATAGACATGACAGTTTTGGAGCGTTTTTGGTGAAAACATAGTCAAATACCTTGAGGGGTTAATGTAATAGGAGACCCTTCTCCTATCCTTACTTCAATCGTCATGTCATTTTTCGTATCTCTTAGGGCCGGTTGCCATTGGGGTTCCAGACCTCCAGCTACTAGAGGGGGGGGTCTGGACCTTCGGAGGTTGGATGGGGGTCCAGGGGGGTTCCATTGCAATCCCAGGAAGCCGGGCTGGACCCCCTTTCTGGGTTTGAGCACCTGAGTAGGGCCCATTCAGGGTGATAACTTTCCTGGATTTAGGGTAATTTGATGGATTTACTTAATTGTATAAGTGATGATTTTACTTTCTAAAATGTTTCATATTTAATCTTATTCGTTGGATTCTCTATATTGTGTAAGTGATGATTTTGGTTTGTAAAATCTAATTTTCCTTCGTGAGTTAAGAAGAACTTTTTTTTAAAAATTATAATTTAGTGATACCATTGTTGAGTATATCCATATGGGGATAATTTTTATTTTTTAATTATAAACATTATTATTTTTGGAGATATAATTGGAGAATATAACTCCACTACTATATTGGAATCAGGAACTCAAACACTACATTTTTTATTTGTATATCTGGTTGGAAATATTCTGTCAAATAAGACTTCATAATGGGTTTTCACAAATGGGCAATCCTCGAAATCAGCCAGAATGTGTACACCCCTTGCAAAATTAATAACGCAAAGTTAACTGCTCAAATAAGTTTCACCACAGCCGTGGTAACTTCTACGCTTTCGGAACCAGAGCGGAACCTTCATGACATTCATTAACCTTGTTTTTAGTTGTAAATAGCCCTCCAGGAGCCCCCTGTAGTCCCTCCAGTTCTGTGAAAGCGAACTTCACGGACTGGAGCCTGGAGGTCCAGTCGGAGGTCCAACTCCGATCCTAGCGTTGATGGAGGCTGCCTGGAGGTCCGGAACTGGAGGTCCGGAACCCCAATGGCAACCGGCTCTTAGGGCCAGTTGCCATTGGGGAACCAGAGGTCCAGAAATAAGAGGGACCTGGAAGCAATCTGGACTTCCGGTACTCTCCATTGGCTCTCCATACGCTTGCTTTTGTGACATCTCAACCGCCCATTTTTAGGTAACTATAATTGCCACGTTCTCTTGGTAAAAGCCAACAAAATCGGTGGGAACAATTCCCTGGGACCAGATTTAATAATGCATTACGGTGGTTTGAAACAATAAAAAAATAACTCAAGGCCACAACGAAACAGTCAGACAACTGAAGGATCCCGGAAATTTTCCCACTGAAGCCATCTTCCTCGAAAAAGATCCTGTATCCGCTTATATCAGTCAATGCTAGTAAGGACTTCTGCTGTTTGGAATTCGAAATTGGATCCCTCGGAAGAGGGGAGGAGGGCTGCGCCAGCCTAAGAAATAGTGCAAACCTAAGGCGACGCACGCCAGGACCGACAGCAAGCTGCTAAATGGACCCGCACCCAAGAAAAATTAGATTAATACCTTGAGGCCCAATAAGCCTCGTATCAGATTTTAAAATGATAAGAACAGATACTACACTTGATCTTAGCCAAAAGGCTGAGAAAGGTATATTGAACTAATCACAACGAGCCCTTGTTGTACCCACAATCTATCTCCACCATCGCCACAACGTATGGGACAAACTAACACCTGCGCTCATCCTTTTACTTTCCCTCATCTCCTCAGATACAGTAGTTCGGCTACGAAATATCTCCACAAATGTTGCAGTCTAGTGTGATGGACATCGTTGTCCCTACGACTTATGGCGGCCCAAAGCTAGATGTGCCGAGAGGTCTGCATCTCAACAGCAAGTGATACCTATGCTGCGCACTAACGAGTCACGGAAAAAAATAGACCTCAGTTGGTCAGTATGCACATTCTAAACAACTGAAGTGAATGGAAGTCAGATTTGCTATGCTATTTTAGGCCTCAATTTTTTTATTTGCAAAGTTCTACTTACCATCTATTTTTTTTTTTAATTTTAATTTTTTTCAAAAGTCCATAGTACCCAAAATGCAACAAAGTGAGTAGGTATTTCATGCTTTCATCCCTCAATCCCTTATTTAGACGATTTTACACTAAATAGCGAAATTAGGTTGCCCCTCGCTAATTTCTTGACATTTGCACTAAATAAATGTTTACAGATACTGTAACAGAATGAACTACTTTTGAATTTCATATCATTGTATTTGGGACTCATGAACCTCCACATGTACAAGTTGAAATATTTTTAGAAATATTTGATGACTTTGATGGCTTGTAAAGTAACTTTCTTGGGGTAAGGCAACCTAATTTCACTATTTAGTGTAGACTAGTGTGGCTTGTGCCGTTGCCATAGTCAAAATAAAAGTAAAAGTATTTTTTTAATTTTTTAATTCATAAAAACTTTGAAATTCCATAACTTTCACACTGTAGGTCAGAATCCCACAAAACAAAGCCCGTGCACCCCTCCTTGCTGAGGGCAATCCCACAAAACATAGCAAAACAAAACAAAACAAACAACCTATCTTAAGGTATGGATGTTTGTTGCCTTATCTTCCATTATCAACTTTGTGCATGTGTGAGAACAACAACCCGACTTGTCTGCAAGTTTCAGTCCCACAAATCAGCAACTTACTGTACTGAAAAGACCGCACCACAGAACCTTCTAGAACCTTCGGCAACACTTCAGTTAGCGCTGCCCGGCTCCCACAACTATCACGGAGTCACCACGTGTCAACATCCCAATTCTTCTCTCTGGTCCTCATTCACACATCAACTGCTACTTTACTAACCATAATTGCCACGTTCTTCTCTAAAGTAATTTTCTTTTATCTAGCTTTTGAAGTGGTTTATTGTCAAATATCTAAATTTGAACTTTTTTGTACCTATTCAAAGTACTTTTAGAGGAGCTTCCAATTTAAAAAAAAATTTAATTTCTACTTACAACTAGTGGAAAGTTAGCAATTTATTGAGGAATGCATTGCAGTTTTGCACTTAGGATGCTCTAATAAGACAATTTAGTGAAGCATAGTGTATAAACAATTGTTTATTCAATATTAACAAGCCCCACATTTAGGCTACAATTGAAAGTCAGAAGCACTACTATTCACTATTCACTATTGCATGCCCTGAAATGCACAAATTTTGGACACCCAATCAGGACCCATACCCTGCTTCAAGGAGATTTTTGATTGCCCTTTGGGCTGCCTTTCAAGCAAGTGAATGACGAGGTTTAGTGCGGGTAATTGGCTCCTTTGTGAGGATTAGAGAGAGAATAACTCCAACCAGTGAAGCTTAGGCCTCCATTACGAATCCTTCACACTTCAATGCCCTACGGGTGAAGTACTGTACAGTACACTACATGCGCAGAACGGCAGTTGCTGGTCCGATCCTCATTGAAAGAGCACCGCTATGATTCTCACACAAATGTGCCACATCCCCGCAACAAGGACACCATAAAGTGAAGTCACTCTACCACTACAGTAGAGTGGCAGACGTGCTATCACCATACATACATTGCTTTCAACGACGGTGTAAAGGATCATGAAAATTTATATGGCGAGAAAGACAGAACCGGGTGTGGGTGGCGTTTGGTGGTATCAAAGGCTTCTTTACAACAGCCGCGGTTCACAACGTGGCCGCTGTGAAGGCTACTAACAGTGTGCGCGCGTCACGTGGTGCATAAGGCCATTCGATTCGATTCCTGAAGGTGTCAGTCATGTCGTGCCCGGAAATAAAGTGGACTCCATCTTACTTCAATTCACAACACCTTGAAGTCATTTTCACGATGTTCCTGGCTGGGCATTCCTTTAATTACGCCCTTGTAAGTGGCGGAAGCTTTTACTTTGAGACTTGGAATCGGTACGTATCGCAGGACTGGTACCTGATTAGCTGGGCATGCAACTTTCTGCACTTTAATAGTAGTAAGCATTCTTCTACTCGGACCACACAACTCGTATTGGTTCTGTGCAAGTTAGAAATGCAAAGTTAACCATAGGAGGAAGTATTTGGAATTTTGGGTGCAACAAGGGCTCTAAAGAATTTGATGTTGATAGTGATATTGAAGTTTAGACTTGAAAGGTAAAGGATTGACATTTACATGAATTCCTGTTGTAAAATGTAGTATCAAAAGTACGAGATAACTTTGACCCTTAGATCAATGTGAAGGAGGAATCTAGCTATTTGGGTAATTCTACTAAAGTAAGCGACATGAGCATTAAAGATTCTATTCAAAGGTACACTCTATGACATAGACTTGTATCCAGAAGTCTATCAAGAAAGATGAGCGCTTAATAGAGATAGTGCCCTGATAGTGCTACCCTTGATGCCTCCTTTGAGAGGTAACCTCCACGACATGAACTTCTATCTAGACTTCTCTCTAGCAGCCAATCACTCAGAAAAGCATTACATGAATGTCCAACAGGGAAAATCCCTTGCATGCACACAAGAGCTACGGTTACAACCCCTTTCTCCAAATTAAATTACATTTCAGCTGGTATGAGGATACAAGCACAAACTTCACACAGCCTCTCATCCCAAGAGAGTGTGCATTCTAAACATTCTGCACCCGATTCTTTCGAACGAGTTTTTTTCAAAGGCCGATACTGTACCAGTATCCATTATGGACACATTCAAATCAACCGCAACACTACCTTGTGTTCACAAGCAAGGCCGACCATGGAAGGCCAGCGCTCAATCACAAACACGACGGGTTGCTTCACAAGTACACACTTATATGCTGCAACCAGATCGATCGAGCTCCACTAATCAATCGATCCAATTCAGAGAATGTTATTCTTCCCTAATTAAGACCGAGGATCACGCATATTTATCTGGGAAATGCTAGCAGCAGCGCGCCTTTTGTTGGCCAGTAATCACAAAGCCAGGGGGCCTGCGTCGTTGGTCATGCCTTGCACCATGGCGGCAGGGCGAGCGCTGAAACTGGTGGCCTTCGCGTAGAATTGCGTGTTGGCAGAGGATGCTCCTGATTTGGTGAAGAAGGCTCCGTTCAGGAACATGTCGCCGGATGATCTCCAATTCCAACTGTCTTCGTTACTGTTGCCTCCGTCGTCGATGCGCTTTGTGACCTGCACAAGAGGAAGGATTTTCAGAGAGGTTGCACACCTCAAAGCACTTTTCAGTCCATTTTTCTTGAAAGGCGAGACGAAATTGTGTTTAATGCAACTTTGATTCAAGTTTGTGGACTCTTGTTGAATTAGTTAGGAGCTTCTGAACTTGGGAATTGGGTTGCTCAAAAATCGTGCCCCCCCTCGCTGAAAGATTCAATTATGGAAAACTCCATTATGTACCCCTTGTAAGATGCTTGTAGAGTGGGGGCAGCTTTAGCACTCCCCCATCTTAGCCCCATCAATTTCGTAACGATGCAGTTCTCTTCTCTAGAAAGAAAACATCATTTTCGTTCGAGAAAATTCCAAGCGATTGTCAATTCTTGCAGAAATTGCACTGAAAGTTGCATATCTAACTACTATCTCCATTGAAGTGAAGAACAGATCATTCAAATTATCAGGTCTCGAAGCACGATTCCGAAATTGAAAGGAGCACGCTGGTAGTTGGAATCAATGATTTTTGAAAGACGGCTGTGGTAGTGAAATTTTTTACCTCTTTTTTGAAACTGGCGTCCGGAGCCACGAAATAGTTCCCTTCACTGTTGATGACTGGATTTTCACTCCCTCCAATGGCATACATGCCCCACCCTTGGTAGTTGTTGTTGACAATGTGGAACGTTCCTTGTCGGCACCTGCAGCAACAGACAATCACGACTGTTGATAACCAAGACCTTGCATAGATTTGCTCCAGTGAAAACGTCATTCCAAATTTGGGGCTAAATTCATTCCCAAAGCAATGCTCTAATTAAATACCCTTGTGCAAACAGGTAAGCAATATAACATAACATTCTTTAGTTAAATCCGTAACATCGAACTGTGAACGAAACTAGCCTAGATTCGGCTGGTGATAATTCGATACTATAGAGAATTAACAAATTTTCAGGGTGCGCATTAGAAGGACTAGATATATTTAAATGCCATGAAAGCAAAGACTTTCCTATAATTGAACAACTTCTGTTATGATAATCAAAATCAAGGCCGGCCATGACAATCACCTTGGCATGCGCTCAATAAGGTTCTGTCCGAAGTGATTGAAGGCGATGGTAACCCGCATGTTCTTGTCAATGGTATCCTTAGGATGCGCACCAAGCAACATCACCTTCACAGACAAACAAAAAACGGCACAACAATCAATACCAAGAAATCTCAAAACTCCAACATCCATTGGGTGAGTACATTCTCGTGTCCCTTGCAAAAGTATCAAAAATTTCACACACAATTTCGCACTAGAACCACGGACAATCAGAAACAAAACAGAAAACATCAAGGAAAACCAAAAAGGGAACCCCACCCCCACCAATTTTCCCAATTGACAAACCCTAAACGAGGACTACCATTCCGGGCACCAAAGCTCGAAAACTCTCGACAATTGCTTCCCCCCAATCCCCCAAACTCACCTTATCATGATTCTCGAAGTAATTGTTGGAAATCGTCACATCCGTAGACCCTAGAATCACATCCACCAGCCCATCCGCGCAATTGCTGAAGTAGCAATGATCCACCCAAATATCATGCGACGCAAAGATATTAATGGCATCCCCATCAGTCTTCCCCCTACTCCCATAATGGGTCGGTGAGCTTCTCACATCCGCCGGTCCCGTGACTTTACAATCGTGAATATGCAAGTTATGAATGATCACATTGCTAATGTATTGGAGCGTGAGACACCCCCCTCCAGCGATGTGGACGTTGTGTCCCCGTCCGTCGAGTGTCTTGTAGCTGTTCATGATGAGCTCCTCCTTGAGCTTGATGTTCATGTTGCGGCTGAAGATGATCCAGAGAGGCTCCGTTCGGATGACGCCGTAGCGGAGAGTACCCGGCTTGGGGTTGATCACGTCGGAGTCACTGTCGTCGGTGACGACGTAGATGTCGCCATTGCGGCCGCCGATGGCGTTCTTGCCGAAGCCGAGGGCGCAGTTGGAGAGGGACTGGCGGTTTTGGGACCAGTTGGGGTTGCAGCGCCAGCAGTCGTCCACGGGGTTGCCGCTGCCGCAGCCGCCAAGAGCTCGGCGGGTGGAATTCTCGGAGCTTCAACAAACAGCGAACATGCTTCATGTCAGTTCAGGGTTTGCAAGGAACTTTGGCCAAATTTGTGTCCAAAGCTCTGAAAACTAATAGGACCGGTGGAAATCTATGGTTCCTTACATCAGGTGTTTGCAACTATGGTCAAATTTGTGTGCAGAGCTTTGACATCTTGGACTTTCCAAGTAGTGACAGAGCCTCTAAAAAGCTTAGACTGGAATGAAATTATGGTCCCTCACATCAGATGTTTTGCAACTATGACCAAATTTGTGTCCAGAGCTCTGAAAACTAGGACTTCCAAGTAGCCAAACCTCTTAAGAACTATGACTGGTCGAATTCTATGGTTCCTCCCATCATGTGTTTTGCAACTATGGTCAAATTTGTGTGCAGAGCTTTGACAACTAGAACTTCCAAGTAGCCAAACCTCTTAAAAACGAAGACTGGTGTAAATTTCTGGTTCCAGCTTTTAGTCAAGCAAGGAAGGAAACGTTAACTGCACCAATTCACTGAAATCTGACATTTTAACGAAAGTAAGGATTGATCGAAAATGCCTACAGTATCTTGCAGTTTGATCACATTCCTAGAAATGGCGTTTTTCGCAGTGCCAAAATTGTGACCCGCGCTACGAAAACTACGTACGACTCTCATACATGTGCCCAAAGCTAGAATACATGCCAGAACTGCAACACCTACAGCTCTGAGGTACGTTTCAGAATTTAGAGGATTCAGTTAAGCAATGAAACTGCACCAACTTCACGGAAATCTGCCATGTTAACTACAATAGGATCCCAAACTCAACAGACGGGAGCCTTTTTCTGGCAATGCTGATCGACTATGTCGCACACATTCGATTCAATGCTAAACCACTTAGAACAATCTACACACTCGGAAGTACTAAGAAGAAAGAATGTTCACTATTAATATACCTTATCATCTCGGTGTCCACAGCGTCATGTTGTCGAGCTTCGTCCACATCATAGTACGCACCAGGCAGCTGCGCCTCCTTCACTTTGGAGTCCAAAATCGTCGTCCTCCCAGCCCAACAAGAGTGAAGCTCCAGCAGCAGCAGCACTGCGACCAGCAGCTGCAGCTGCATCCCCATTGACCTCGCCATTGCCACAAGCTCCGCACTCCACTCTCGATCGATCAGTACACGAGTCCTCCTGACAGCTTGTCTCGATCGATGATGGCTCTCTATTCGATCGATCAGCTGAGTGAGTACTACTACCAACGAAGGTCGGATCGGAAGTACAGAGTTGCAGGAGATTCACTGAGGAAGAGATGGAAGAGGACTCTGCTGTAAGAAGGAGAAGCCGCAGGCGTCTTATAAACAAGTCCTGGAGTTGTTGCAAATGCAGCCTCAATCAGGTAGCCCCTGTCCTGGCAATAATAAAAATGGAAAGAGTTAATGGACTTCTCGTTTACCCAGATCGAGCTGCAGTCACCAACAGAAAATAGGGGCTGCAATGGTCTGCAAGTACGTGTGCAAGTTAAGCTCGCGCGCGCTGCACCTCCTGAATCTTCCCAGTTGCTGGATTTGTCGGCGGAGTCTTGTTCTATTGCTAGATTGGAGGACTTTGTCTCTTCGTCAGTTGGTGAGATCGAGTTTTAGTTGCCATGGGCAGTTATTTTCTTTTACCATTCTGGAAGGGCTCCTTGAAGTGAAAAAAGCAAGCTCACAAGTTTGGGGTGGCTTACTTTTGTGTAGAATATATTAAATAATATGCTTTATTTCCTTGGATACTTCGGTAGGTAGGAGAGACGAATGCAATTTGAGGTGACAAGTTTACTCAAGAGCAAGCTTGAGTTTGAAAACGCTGTATCAGCTAGTACTTGACAACGTACCACCTTAAAGATCCCTCGCTTTTTAAACTGAAAATTTCCTCCCAGTTTTTCGGGTTTTGACAGAACTGGACCCAAGTAGATTCGTTGCAAAAGAAAGCTCAGCACACCACCGCCCTGGCAGAAGAGATTTCACCCCAATTTTGTTGGTTGCATTTGAATTCCTGGTGAGAAACTTCATGAATGTTATGTATTATTGAGCTTTGGCCAGGGTGTACAGTACAATACATTCTCAGGATATACTACGGATGAGCAATTACAGAGTATCATGAGAGATCGATCGATCATGGTGTAAAAATGCGCAATCCTGGCCTGTTTCTACACATTGGAGTCAATGAGATTGACAAATCAGCTGCAGCAGATGATTGCACTCATTTGTTCCATAGCACGCACTTCCGATTAAAAATTTCATGCTTTTATTTTCTGTAATAGCAACTTAGTGAGTCAGTGTACTGATTCAAGAATTATTTGATGGTGAATTCATACAGGAAGCACGGTCGGTTCTTGAAAACGAAACGATTCATGAATGTACGTTTAATATGAGTGAATTTACGGCCACTGGAGCTATCTATGTGCTTTCACACAATAGTAGCGCTGCAGAAACGACAGTAAAGTTAGTACTGATTTTTTCTTACAGGTTTCTTAGAGGAGGCTGGGCTGGGGAGCTATGACTGATCACGGCAGTTAACTTATGGGAGTTTGTGCAGGTTCGGTTATGACACTAACTTGTTGGGTGTGGTTGGGTGATCAGCACGATTTTTGGAGTAAGTTTAGGTGCTTGCTAATGATGTGTCTGTAATTTAACAAGAACTTAACTGGGGTGGGGCATGAGGAGCAGACAAGTTTGATTTGTTTTTGTTTTTGTTTTGTTTTGTTTTGAGGAAAGGCAAATTATTCACGAGGAGCAAGTTTTGGGTGCCAGACTGAGTACATGCTGACAAGAACAAATTAAACGCAACTGAACGACACCACCATTTAAGGCTCTCTCTGACACACACCCATATGCATAAATTGGAAGAAACAACATTGAGGCCACGTATGCGAGTGCCGCTTGGCATTTGGTGTAGAATACTGGTGGGTGTACACGTCCTTTCAATAACGTACTTAAAGTGGATACAGTACACCCAAAATCGCAGCCTGCCTAATACCAACATCATCACTCGGTGTACATTTCCAAAATCAGTATGTACATATGTTGAAGAAATTATTTTAGAACATGTACCAAAAAAACTTTCACCCTCATTCAGAACTTTTGCATAAAGTAGCATAAAGTATTTAAGTGTTGTCTTCTTTGGTGCATTTAAACCTCCTTAAACTTGTCAACCAGAAACTATGAAGATATGACCAATCTAATAATATTAACTAGGTACAATAGCGAGAAGTAGAAGTTTGGAGGTGTCCACCTTAGTAGGACGTGCACTTGATAAAAACAAGATTGTTAAAGTGAATATGAGGGTAATGAAGCCCTTTATGAGTTTGCACACTTGCATTATATTGTTCAACCATATAAATGTTAATAAGGTAATAGTACCTAAAATTGTTCAAATAAGTATTTGAGCATACATATTTTTTATTGAACTAAAAGATTTTTTGCAAAGTTTTATTTGTAGCACAAAGAGGAATGGACTCTAGATTCTATGATACTTTTTCATGTGATCTTGTTTACGAAAATATGAACACAAGGATCATCAATAATGTTTTGAATATACTTAATATGCCCATGATTCTCTAGTAGAAAGTTGGTCTTAAAGCACCAATGAGAGCAGCAGAGCTTGGTGCCAATATACTATGACCCTCGGGCACCAAGCTTTGGTGCTAAGTAGCACTGGACGGTGCTTTCATTGGTGCTCCAAGACCAACTTTCTTCTAGTGAATTGTTCATAATCTAGAAAATGAGTCTCAATTGAAAATGAATATCTTGGAGACAGAAATTATTTGCTGAATTTGCGTCATTTGCACATTAGTGTTGGGTCTCGAACCGGAACAAGTTTCAAATTGACTTCCAATCCATCCTCCGCAAAGGCGGACTGGAGTTTCATCGATCTCCATTGAATTTGCGCGTGTATCAATTTCAGCCTGGCTGATAATCCAAAGTACGATCTACTTCTTCTGCAGGGTCGATCGACAGACAGCGCAACGCGTGCCGCTAAGAGACTCGCGGAGTTGCGGCGGTTTCTTCACATCACACAATTTTCTCTTGGCGATACAATTGTGGGAGTTACGTACACTGGATCGAACCGTCCGAGGTATATAAGTTCTTTGCCGCTGGGGTAGAATTCGAACACCCATTTGCAATTGAGGGGGGAGTGCGCCAAGCTACTAACAGACAGAATTGTGCAGAAGCTGATTTCTGCTCCTGTAACCAATTCAAACTTCAGTTGCATGATCATCATTTGCAATTGCTGTGAAAAACAAATGCTGTCGGAAAATCAGTGAAATAGAGATTGATGGTACCACCCCGAAAGGTACCCAGGCTGCAACATGTCACCTGTAGCAAAGGCGAGGACCCACCCTCTTCACCTGTTTTCGTTCGACCTCCAATGGCAGCGGGGAAACCTCCAGCGGGCCATGTGGATGTCAAATTGGTTCATCAATGCCTGTGTCAGATCGATCAATTTCTATATAATTGGAGGTCAGATTACTTAGTAAATTTTGTAAAATGAATGTTGTGAATGTAGAAGGAACCAATAGATTAAGGTGACTGGGCAGTGGGCACCCCAGCTCAAATGCGTCACCGACCCTAAACCAACATTTTCACTATGTAAAGCTCCAAAATCAATTATGTACCTACGTGGAAGAAAATTGTTTTAGAATCAAACACTGTTCCTTCATAACTTTTACATGCCTGTATCCAGATGTCGCGTTCTTTGGTGTGGTGGAACCCTCCTTTCAAGTGCCAACAAGAAAATATGAAAAATTTGAATAGTATGATAATAGTAAACAGGCACAGAAGCAAACAATGGCGATTTGGGGGGGGTACCCACCTTAAGTAAGTCTAACGTAACTTAGATTGAGTGCAATTGGGAAGAAGGGCACTTCCTTCTTGAGTGTATTAGAGTCTACTTGCGAGTTGGGCCGGCATCAATAGTAAGCGTACAGTAAGCCTTCATTGCTGTTTATCTTCAGATAGTAAAGCTACCCCAACAGGCTCTTGAATGCTCTCTAGGTGTAGTTTATTTTAAATCCTTCGTCTTCTTGAGTTGATGAATTTATGAATTGCTATGACATTTATTAGGTTCCTGACTACTGAGTAAACATGTCTGAGCTGAAAACAAATCTGAATTGTAGCTTCTCGGATTCATGAATTTTAGTTACTTAAATTATTTACTTTCGGGACTCAAATGTCTGATATTGAAGCATTATATCCGTGGAAACACAGAGCTATCATAACATACTCCCCTTCCTGCACTGACTCCATTTTTAAGTTATCTGGTGAGCACTGGCAGATGAAAGTCAATGTAAAATTGAAAGCTAACTTGCGTTCTGCGACACTGAAGGAGTCATGGACACCCTTCAAGTCCTTGTGTTCTGAAGCAAGAGAATACCTACACTACGTACTTACTGAAGCAAGTCGATCTGAAGGGACGGGACACCGCCCCTTTTCACTTAATGATTTCCACAAGACCTCCAGGCATGCAGCCGCAATTCATTTTTTCTGTGAGCTTCAATTGCTGGTCCGTCATCATGGAGCTCATGGCATGTCTTTTGAAACCTCACAGTTCATTATGTGAAGCAACTCAGTCCACAAATAACTAAAGTCAAATAATAGTATAACGAGAGATGGAGAGATCTACTGCATATAAGTTCTAGCCAGTGAGAGTATCTGAACAACAAGAGCGTCAGTCAGTCAGGCTGATCAGTCGAGAGTCAGATCCGGGAGTCAGACGTCTCACTGCCATTTCTGCGACCCCAAATCCAAATCGCCTGCCAAGTCTTGTCGATCAACCCTAAGGACAGATTTTTTTGTCACCACTCAGCACAACCATGATTCACTAGCCTGTCTCGTATTAAGGTTGTCATGCAAATAAGTCAAAGAAAGAACTACAAAAATAAGTCTAGTTTTTGTTTCTTGTTCTCGGCAGTGACAACAGTCTGGCTCCCGTGTTTGTGGTTCGGTTTACGGCCGGGCTGTGGGGGGTACTGCCCTGAAATTCAGGACAACTGTGTCAGTTAACTTGCTCCACAATTTGCGCGGAATGCTGAAACACAAGTGCACTTTGCTATACAGGTAGAACCTCCCTTAGTGCATGGTGTCGGGACTATGCACTAAGAGAAGTCATAGGGCCACTTGTCATTTCATCTTGAATCATGCACCACATGTCTTCTCATCTTGAGTCATGGGCATGAGCTACCTTTTGTCTACGAACTCTCTTAATGTATATTATGTTCCAAAGGAGGGTGCACTAAGAGAGGTTCTACATATAGTGGTATCGTATATGTGTAAACTTATCCTATTCACTTGGGTCATGCATCTAGTGCATAGCTTCAATGAAGAAGAGAAAGTATTGTCAAAGACTTCTACTTAACCCTTAACCCCTGAGCATCACAGAGAGAACAACATCAGTGAGGAGTGTTTTTTTGTTGGATTTAGAAAATCTTGAATAATCTGAGAACTACTCGGTTACTGAAGTTTTCACGGGTGAGATTTAAAGCCAACTTACTGATGAGTACAAATCTGCAATTTATAATAGAATCCATTGTGTGGATTTCGAAATTAGAATATTAGATGAACTTCGTATTCCACAAATCCTATTTTTTGAGCATCCAAAAAATGTTTGCTTTGACGCACAGAGGTTTAACAAGGTTCTGGGAATGGCATGCAAGAGTCACCCCAATGTATAAGGAGGGATTTTGTTGTACAATCACCATTTGGTAACTCTAAAACATGTCTTTTTGAGTTCAGAGTTTTATACAATGAGTGCTTATAAGTGTGTCGAAGAGTCCGTCAATCAAATGTGGATTCAAGGGATCTATGCTCCTATAAGAAATTTGTAGGTGAAGATGGGTGATGGGCCCCAAGTACATGAAGTTTGTACTATACCAAGCTGGAGAAAAAGAAGAAAAAATGTTGCAAGCATCAGATTTGATAGTCATTTGCATAGATTTGTCAATCAAGTATTGATTGGAAACATCCTTAGCAGGGCAAGTGAGCCTTGTTATTGAAACTTTCGCTTGACTTAAATGTCATTATGGGGGCCCTCCCAAACATGACAATGTGGACGACATGATGGAGGCGCTACAGAGCTCTAGTGGAGCTTCTACAATTGGTGGAAGATTGGAAGCATGCCATGGGCAATTGGTGGAAGCATACCATGAACAATCTTTCAATTAGTAGCGCCCAAGTAACCCTTATTACCCAATTCTAACTTGTGTGACTTGGCCTAGTGTCATTTTTTTCCCCATGCCACTTAGTGATCTAATTAGGGATCAAGTTAGGAGGTGATATCATAGAATTAGGATAATTTTTTGGCTTGAGGTGTCGACGACGGTCCTCTAGACCCTCAACATAAAAAAGAACATGATGAATAACACCATGGCATGGTCTCAAATTTAGTTTATAACAATTACAATTAAGCGTAATTGCACCTCAATCATTGATCTCAAGTCTCGTTTCAAAAACAATGCAAAATTCTCTAGAAAATTCAAAGAAAAAATGTTATTACTTTCTCTCTTCGAATCTGGTTACAAATCTCAAAAAAATGCAAAGTCAGAAAATGAGTACTATTGTCAATACCACTGAAATTCAAATTTTGTCAACCAAGAGAGACTACACCTTAATCATTGGTTTTAAATTTGGCTTTAGAAATGGTTCAAATTCTTAAGAAAATCCAAAGAAAGACTCAGACAAGTTAGGGCAACCAAGACAAGGATTGCATTATTTCTCTCTCTAGAAACATTGCAAAAAACTCAAGAAGGAAGTGTCTCTCTATGAAGGACATTCCCTAACCGCTTGTGATGACTAGTTCAATCCATTGCCCATGTGACACAAGAGTCTTTGTAGAGAGGTACTCTACACCTACCATAAACCTCTAAATGATGTATGTGCATGGAGAATATACAATACACACTCTTCTTGTAGACACAAATTTTGCATCATTACTCTATGGGTTTTTTAAATCATTGATGTTCATTGCTAAAATGCACAAGTATAAGAAACTATAGGCTAGTTTTGGTTACAACCTCATTAAAGGATTAACCTCTAAAGTTAGAAATTGGGAGGGTGGGGATTGAGAATAGTACTTGTTTTCTTGAATAGCTCTTGTAGCAAGCATAATTCTTCATTCATCTAGGAATAATTTTGATGATCACCATTGTTGAAATGAAAGAAGACTTATGTATCTTTCCGACCTATGAATAAAAGATTGACAAAATTGCCATGGTTGACAAGATTGATGAAAGATGTTTGGTTAGGCAGTACTTTGTATATATGCTAAAATTGGAATGCTCAAAAGTACTTCTAAAACTCTGATTTTTTTTCCTCATCATGATTTTGATGTATAATTTTTTTTCAAATCATTCTAAGGGATGGAAAAAAAGAAGATATGAAGATTTGTACTAACAATCTAAAGCTACCTCACCTCAAAATGTGTAGACCAATTAGATAACTATACCCAAAAGCATCCAAATAAGCAACCCATCATAGTTCCCATTATCATATTAGAAAACTTCTTGTGGGGCTTGTTGGTAGTTAAAAAGGGGATTCTAGATTCTCATAGAGTGCATTTTTTGGACATTGTATGAATAAACTATGAATTTTCAAAGTGCTGAAAATAGGCGTTTTTGAAACCGACCCTAGACTGACTGTCATGAATGGTGGGAGTACATTTTAGCCAAAAATATGTCGGGGGCAATCTTAGAAAGAGGTCGCTTTGGGGTATAGTTACCTTATTACATGTATCCACAAAGGTGAAAATTTTGGTACAAGTTACATAATTTGCAATGCCAATTTTCTTTCATTTGTGTCAAAACAAAACAAAATAAAACATGGCCGGTATGAGCATGTGTATCCGGACTCCGGAGCTCGTGTGAGAAGCAGCTGCCTAAATAATGCCGAGTGAAGCTGTTGTCAGATTGTCGGCATAATGTGAGGAAGTATCAGTGGAAGCCTGGCATCACTTGCAGGGGACTGACTGACAGTCAGAGCACTCGTGAAGGTTTCCAAAAGCTTACACATGATTTGCATTGGAAAAAATAAGTAGAAAAAAAAGATAGCAAATAAAATAAGCTTAAAAGCTTGCACATGGCTTGCAGCTCAAAAAGGACACCCAATTGCTGATTGAAGGAGTTCGGTGGTGCATATCTGGAAGACATGGTAATTTTTACACATCATTAAAAACTGAAAACGGTGCCCACTTTTGTTCTATGCTGATGGAGTTACTTGAGATACAAAACTTACTATTCTAGCTTTTGCGTTGTGGTTACTTGCACCCCACACAAAAACCCACCATTAGTTTTTGCTATTGTGCATATTTTCTATTATTAGAATGGTCAAATTTTCATAGTTTCTTGATGGCAAGTGAAAGGAGGTTCTAACGCACCAAAGAATGTGGCATTTGGATATTGTATGCAAAAGTTAGGAAGGATCAAAGTTTTTTTTGGTAGAGGTTCTGAAATCGTTTGTTCCACATAGGTACATATTGATTTTGGAGATGTACCTAAAGTGATGATGGTGGGTTTTGAGTAGTGGTGCATTGGGGAGGGGCCCACCTTAAATGCCATGGATTTAATACTTACTAAAAAAATGAGGTGAGGTTTTGAAAGTCAATTTTGAATGGATTTTTGCAAAACTTGGACACAAAGTAGAGAAAGTTTAAACCCATTTGTGGGAGAATATGTATTTTTTCTTGATCATGTGTTTGAATCAAAAGTTTTGTTGTTCAAAGAATTTTGAGCATGAACTACTTGCTTTGGGCACTATGTGCTAAATCCATTAAATTCTATGTTTGGAATTTGGAGAATTGTAACTAATATAATATAGTATGCACATAGTGAAATAAATAAATAAAATGTTATATGCAATAGTTACACTTCTAGAGTCAAAGTTTACTTACTTTGTAAATTACCCCCTTCCTAATCTTTTGGTTTCAAAAGCTATAATCTAGCAACCAATGGTGCTAGTATGTGAGCCCAAAAATGCGAGCTTGTGAGTATTGAGCCTACATTATAGGTACCTACAATATTGATACCACACACTATAGAAGGTGTATGTATCATAAACACTTATAATATGGGTATTTGTAACATATGTATCCTATAATCATAGACAATTTCTATGTTATATACACCTATAACATAGGTATGTAGTATTTTAGGCTCATGGGCTCACACTCCTATGCTCACATAGTAGTAACCCTTATCTAGCAACTACGTAGTTGAAGATTCCAAATAAATTCCACTTGTTCTCATAGTAGTTTAATACAATATAATTTATTTATTTTTATTAAAATTGAATGATCTATTTAATTATTTCTAATATGTGTGGGATATAAAGACTTCTTCTTTAGACTTGGATACAAGGACCTTTTCAATAGACAATAACAAAAGTGGAAATAAAAGATCATTGCAAACATTTACAATATGAGCAACATAGCTCTATACATGAACACCAACATCACTTTGGATAGATTTGATTTGGAATAACAAATAGGGTTCATGTATGATTAGAACCTTCACAAAATTGATCAAAAAAATAAGTTATAAATTTCCAAGTTAGATTAATAGCATTTTACACCATTGCACCTATTATTGTACCCGGCTATTATAGATGGCATTTCATGTTGAATAATTCATTTGAGTTAGAAAAAGTGGTTATGTAGTCAGTAGTCACTTCTAGAATTACGAATTTTTATTTATTTATTTATTTCAAGAATTTGACACCTTTTTTTAACCCCTAAAAGCCTAGGGGGTTTGGACAAAATACAAATGTGTTATAAAATATAATTTCTATAACTTTTTTGAAGTTTGCATCAACAAAGATAATGTGAAGCATGAAAAGTAGAAAATATCCATATGGGTAAAATTATTAAAAAAAAATTAAGATTTTCTTCAAATGAATTTTGAAGATATAAATTCAAAAATTCACCAAAAATAAAAATTCTCTCTTTAGCATTTGAATATTTTTGAATTGGTCAAAATTGTAGTTTCTATTGATTTGTGAAAAAATACAAAAAATCTAATAATGAGAACACCAACACTTTAATTCTCCAAATAGTAAAAATTTTCATCTATAGGCAAATCCTAAACAATTTGTGCTATTTCTCTTATAATTTTTGTTTGACTATAGAAATCTTAGTTTTGAATATATACATTGAAACACAATAAAGTCTTTCAAAAAAATGGATTATTTAAAAATGAAAAATCAGCCTAAAAATGATGCCTGAAGTTGGTCAAGAACCAAAAAATGGTCACTGAAGTGCTTAGGGGTTAATAGAAACATATATTAAGAAGATGACCAATTTGCTATTATGAGATTTAGGTCCCTTACATCCCAACTATGAGATTTGTTGACCTTAATAGCAAAGTATGGTATCATTATTGAGTGTTTTCAATACAAATATTGATTTCAAATTATTTTATTCCTTGTTCATCTCTCCAACATACTAGCTTGTTTTAATAAAGGTTGTATCATAATAAGAATGTATTGCCTTAAATCAACTTATATTCCTTTGCAAGTTATGTATTACTTTCAAAAAAATTAGGTGAATGTATTATGAAACAAAAATTGAGATATTATAGAAAAAGAATGTAAGGTAAACATGAACTAACATGTTATAGAAGTGAATCCATGCATAATAGGAGTAGAAATGAAATACAAAATTAGTGTAAATTAGACAAATTTGTGATCAAAAGTAGAATTTAGATGCAATTTGCACAATAAAGATATCATTATAGTTTTTTTTCATGTGTTTTAGTATTCTTAGATTTTTGTAGTAGCATTATATATCTTTATTGCTATTGAAGTGACTATCTCTTCAAAAACATTAGCCATCCTTCTACCTTGAAAAATTGGGGGGTCTTATTTATTATAATCTTTATTTATTTAGGATGCAATATGGATATATAGATATAATATATGGTTCACAATGGATACATAGATATGAATAACAAATACAAATATATGTTTTTATAGGTGTGGGTATTTATATTTGGGAATATTTATATATGGAAATATATGCATTCATATTCATGTAGCTATATATCCCATATCTTTTGTTGCAAAAACACATGGATATAAGTATATGATCCTTCTGTATCTAAAAATAAAGTTGACAATAGTTTAGAAAATTCCAATAGTGTGAAAAAAATTGGCTTTAGATGTTGTTTTTGAGCACATGAGTGACTACTTGCTTAAAAACCACTAGTGACAATCCCTATTGGTTGTATTAAGGTTGCTCTTTGTATGGCCAAAAAATTTGTAATTCTATAAAAAAGTTAACGAACTTATAGTTTCAACAACCCCTAAATTTCCTTGACTATTTTTTAAAAAATTATGCAAAACTATGACTTTTTTAGTGTTAGTATTGATCACAATTGAAAAATAAAAACATTTTCAAAGTTTCAACACTAAAATTTGCACTATACTACTATAGGAATGTGTGGAAAACATTTTAGCCTATTTGACCTTATAGATTGTGAGATTATAACGTTCGAAGTTAGAATGAAATAAATTTTTGGCCTTGTCCAACATGATCAATATAATTTGACTCAACTTCATAGAGAACGAGGAACTATGTAACTCTGGGAATTCTCACCATTGCATAGGTAGTTATGTAAGTTCCTTGTATGCCAATTTTTTAAGATAGTGAAGGTGTTTAATATACCCGAAATCATCTTGCATTGAGAAGATCTTTAAAAAAAAAGCAACTACATCAGCAAGATTTCAAATATTTTTTTAAACTTGATCTTTGAAATAATCAAAATCCCAACAATCATCACAAATCCTTCGGCCTTTTCAAAATAAAATATGAAATTTTTTATAAAAACCTCATGAATTTACTCTAGAATTTGCGCTAATGGTTCTACAGTTGTTTCAGTATAGCCATTTTTAATGCATTGTGTGCAAATTGTGAATTTTTTTTTTCATTTTGAACTACAAATTATTGACCTACACTATCCTACTATGAAATGCCATAAGAAATGAAAAAAAAAATAGCCAATAATGCTTTACATTAGGGGCTAATAAGGTTATGTTAATGGTTGGTTTCCAATATTCAATGCAACTTTAGACATTCAGAATTCTTTCAAGTAAAAAATCATGGTCACTGAGGCCAGAGAGGTTGATACCCGCGAAGACGTCTACGAATACCCGCCCATATTGTTTTAATCAGGGTATCAACAAGGTGTCTTCCCGAGATCAGGCTCGTCACGCACTGTTTCTTGAAGTGAACCGCAGCTGGATTCTAAAGCTTGAATTGAAGAAGAAGAAGCTCGTTTTTGTATCAAATTTCGTTTACGAATTTTGCAGGGGAGAATTTTGAATTGTGGACGTGCGCGGTGGAATTCCAGAAGCAGCCAAGTGCGTCTGTAACAAATGTCTTCAAAATGTGTGGTAAGGGATTCTCCCAACGTCATATTTGAATTCTTCATGACATTCTTCAAGAGGTGAAGAAACAGTTTTCACAATCCTCCTGAGGTCCATGAAATTATATTGTTTTCCAAATCAAGAGTTAGTTATCATGGTCCAATTTTTTTGCAACAGCAGGCAATTGAAGAACCTCACTGATTTTATTACCTTTCTTTTTCAGTCAATACTTAATGCAACTCATCAAATTTATATAAAATTTGTGAGAATCAAGATCCATTATACCAATTTTGATCATGGATTTTGATTCTCAGAGGGTATTCTGAATGGTTTGAAAGACTGATGTGTATGTTGGGATTCTTTTAATGCTCGGAAAGATTGATGGGTAGCTTTTTTTTTATCTGCTTCGGATACTCACGGGTCATTATTAGGGTTGACGGTGAGAAGAAGAGCGTAGGAATCTTGATTTAAGAGGTTGAGTTCCAAATCTCCAGACTAATATTCGTGATAAACTGCTGTGGTTCAAAATACACATCAATCTATACATCATTTTTGTTTTCGAAACAGTGAAATGTGAAGTGCTGTGGGGAGCCTGTAGTTGTAAATTTGATCTAAGCTCTGTGCAATTTATATAGATACAGCCTTACAAGTCCGTTTTATGGAGTCTACATCCTAAATGAGGCATCAAGAGTAGCTCTCAGTATCTGTGTCTATGGTATAGTTAGTTGAACTACTCTCATCATTCATGCTATTTTACCACCAGATTTATGCTCCTCCTGACCAGTACGTACATGAATATGAGAGGTTATGTCAGTTGAGAGTCTTGGAGTGGAGAATTTAAAGCTGGTGAAATTTCTTAGATATGATGACTTAAAAATTTCCTCTGAAGATCTGTCAAATGTTTTTAGTTTTTGTTCTGACGTATTTGTTCACTGGAACTGACTTCTATTGACTCCCACAAAAGAATTATTGGTCCTACAAAAGTACAATAGGAATGTCACTGCAATTCCAAATACATTGTTAAGATTACAAACCCTTGATTTGCGTACAGGCAAAGCACGAAGTCTGTAGTAGAGCATTAGCAATTGCATAGCATCTCCACAGGTCACAAGAATGGCTCTAATCCTAATTCTTACTTTGCGGTACACTGACTGGGTTGTGTGCAGAAGAATCCCCGACAGTCCTTTTGGTGCGAAAACTATACCTCCTTTGCCAAAGTCTCACAATTTCCTTAAGGATTGGAACCAGCAATTGATGATTGCAACTCTCTCCTTCGCCTTAACATCCATTTTCCTCAGTTCACGTACAACTCCATTACGGGAGAGTTGAAACATGGAGGACCCTAGTGCACTTACATAAGAAACCCAAAGGTCAATGAGATCAATTCCTAATGAACCCTTTTCATGAAAATTATTAGGCTTTCAGCAAGCCAGTCTGCACAGCATGCTGACTGTTATCACCTTATCCCAGACCCTATCAGCTTCGTTTTGTAGAGTTTGTGATATAGTAGGTTCCTCTAAAGTACAAATAAGCCTTCCAGTGTTGTCCAAATTGTCTGCCTCTTCATTATGGTCTACTCTAAACTGACATTCTAGAATATCCTGCACCATTTTATCCCAATTGTCGCACTTTCAAACTATGTCATAGGAAAAAGTTGAGCTCCCCAGGTGGTAAGAGTAATGAGCATTGAGTGTAATAGGATTCCTTAGCATTCCAAGTCTTGTGACGAGTTCAAAAATGCTGGATGAGATGACAGCCTCGTACATGGAACCCACGGGACAACATGGCCTTCAAGGTCTTAGCAGACGAGGTTCATGGAATCCCGTGTCTTCACCCTCCTCGCCTCTCTCAAGAGTTGCCCCTCCTACTCCCACGGGCTCACGCCTTGGAGCGTACAACATGCCATTGTATGTCAGCGCGAGCCCCAGAACGTTTCGGAAGAACCCTGAGTTTTTCGACATCAGTGACACCGACAAGCATGAGATCAGGCTGGCATTTGAGCTTTTTGACACCCGCAAAGTTGGCAGACTCGGCTACCGTGACCTCAAGGTAAACACGATGACCATCCTTGCTGATGTGTGGTTAAGGTAGAGGATACTGTTTGCATCAATTTAAGACCTCTAATGTGTTAATCCCAAGTGAGATTTTTGGGACCTGTATAGATACCTTTGATCACAAGAGCCAAATCTGTGGAGATCAGATTTTTATCACACTGAGTAAAAAATTCTTATGCAATTTCAGTGTGGGAGGTTGTAGACCACTACCAGTGATGGTAGACAGCCCTATTTCTGTTGAAAGAGGAAAAGTCTTTGTGCATTTAGCCACCTCATGCTTCCCACCTTTGGCCTAGTTCAACTGGTCAAGCATTTGTAGTAGACAGACTTGTGTCCTCAACAGTTTTTAGCATCATCTCCCTTCCACTTGTGTGATTGTGGAGTAGATTCTTTATTTCTTTGCTCATTAGTACAGAAATTGAGTTATAAAAGACCAGCCTGTTGAATATAAGGTAGGTGTTGGATTTCTAGGCTTGTCTCAAAAATTCGAAGTAGCATGAAAGTTGTGAAAGTAGTCTGTGCTCTAGATCTTCAGGCATGTAATGTGTCACCTAAACCCCAAGAGAAATGTATGCCACTCACTTGCCAAATTGCTCACACTATGGGTCCAAAAGATATCTTCTTATCATGTGTCTACCTTTGGTCATTTAATTTGAAGTTCAAAGTGATGTTACTGTTGCTTAGATATCATGCTACAGACCCGCATGGACTGCTCACAGCCATTAGGATAAGTTGAGTTGACGCATTCTGACGGCCTTTTGATGAAAGAAGATTCTCCTCTGATGCCAACATGAAAGATTACGGTAAGAGGAAAATTGGATGCAGGTAGCAATGAGAGCATTGGAATGTGACGTGAAGAAGGCAGAGGTATTAACTTTGATGCAAAAGTATTCCAAAGACGACAATAACGAGATTGGCTCCAATGAGTTTATGCAAATAAGTGAGCTTCCAACAAATCCTGTAGGAGTTTGGATAATTAGGTTTTTGTTAAAGCATGCAATCATGGAGCCTCAATAGGGCGATGCCAAGTTGAAGCGTTTTTGCAGTTGAAGGATATCCTAGTTACTCAAGAGATCTCATAATCGGCGCATGTTATGAATGCCGACATAGAATGTAAAATTCTATAAGAAATCCAAAACAGAAAATGCACCAACAAATCCTGTTCGAAAGGCTTACTAATCAAATGTTTTTGATCTTGAAAGTGATGAGAAAGTACAAGGAGAAAGACCCAGAGGTGAACATTGGCAAAGTGTACTCAGTATTTGATGAGGAAGGCAAGGGCAGAATATCGGTGAGTATGGACATTATACATCCAGTGAGTCACAGATCACAAGCTAAGAAAAGCTCTTTCCTTGCTGTTACAATTACGAGAATTTTTTATGCAATATCAGGTAATATGCGGTATGCAATGAGTATTGCATCACTTGAAAGAAATTCTTCACTAGGGACTAGATGACCATAACGAGCTAGGACATAATGCCAAGTCATTTCCTTGAATCTTGGTTGTCCTAATTTGTACTTTTGAGTTGATCAAAGAGCTCACATTGAGCAGCAAGATTAGGTGTTGTGCTCTACTTGTGACAACTCAGGTGAGAGTGACAAAAATACTTCACTATTTGGACTTGGCATCATGATATTTTCCATGTAAGAAGAGGTCCAACTCCACTCCGTAACATCTGATAAGGGAGTGGTATTAAACTTCTTTCAACTTATCTTCAGCCTTGACGAAGTTGTTGACTAAAGTTTTTCAATTGTAAACATACATTAACTAACAGCTTTATCAAGACCAAAGATTGGATGATCCCACGAATGGACTTGTATCCTCTGGTCAACGTCTTTTTCCCTCGACAAGGTTGAGAACTGGGTTGAACTAAATTTGGTGGGGGCACTCTCTGGTCCTCATGAGAAAGTGGCACTACCTTCTAATTTTTGATTGGAGAGCATCTTGTTTTGCCTGTGAAGCATTACTGTTTAGAAAACATCTAATGTTGCATGTGGAGCATGATTGAGCAGATAAAGAACGTAAGGAAAGTGGCGAGGGACCTTGGCGAGGTATTTACAGATGAGCAGCTCGAAGCCATGATCAGTGAATGTCAGTTCTCTGAATCTTTTTCTTATGGATTCATTGACCAAGCTAAGGCAATTTTAATCGAATTGGAAAGTTTCTGAATGCTAGAAATGAGATGCACAAGCAGTTTTCTTTTGATAACAAGGATAGGCATAGATTTGAGTCTAGTAAAATGAAATATGAAAACCCTTGTCATTTAAACTGAAATTAGAAAATTTAGTGGAAAAGTGTCCCTTGAATATGACTACCTTATAGAAGCAGAGCCCGTCCAGAATTTCAGCCAGGAAATTATTACAATGGACTTAACAATTTTATTTTTGAAGCTGTTCTGAAGATCTAGAGCACAGACTACTTTCACAACTTTCATATAGCTCCAAGTTGGATCTAAAGTTTTCAATCTCATCAAACTGGCAGATTTAAGTCTCATAATGGATCCTGATAAATATATGCTTAATATTCTTATGTGAAACGCACCATCTTAACGAAATCTTATGGCCATTTTGCTGAGTCTCAACATTTTCCAGTAATAGGCACACCACAAGGTAGATTTTACACCACATTTTTAATGTTCAACCGCAGTCAAAATTAAACTTTAGGTACTGACCACATTGGCTACTGGTTGTGCATGCAGTTGACAAGGATGGAGATGGTGAAGGTAAATCAGTCACTCTTACTCATGATTTCTGTAGATAAACGAATCATTTTGACAAGGAACATGGTTTACTTGAAAGACTGTGTGTTCAATACTTAACCAATCCTATGCACACAATGGTACTAGGATTCGAAGTAGCCTTACTTGTTGGAGATGCATAGATTGAAATGAACTACATTCATATACCTTACTGAAGTAGATGACAGGATATTTGAGACTAACCAGGAGTCACAAACTAATTGCCTCTTTCATTTTGCATTGTTGAATGTGCAGTCACTCAGGATGAGTTTTACAGTATAATGAGAAGGCACGGGGGACAAGAGGGATGACCGAACAATTGTTTTTCACAATTTTGATCCTGAAACACTGAGCATTAGAGTTTGAGAAGCTTGGCTGATCCAGTTGAGCATCAAACAGGGACATAGAAATGGTAATGAAAAGCTGCATTGCGCAGTACAAAATTAATCCACTCTAAGCAATCCATGTTTCAAATGGCAGTATATGCTGATGTCAAAATAATGGAGAAAATGTTATGAAGTGTTATGCAACGTTTGAACCATATAATTCTGCTATTTAAAGTGGGCACCCCCCAAACCGCCACTTTTTGCTACTGTACCTAGTTATTATTATTAGACTGGTCAAATTTTCATGCTTTCTTGTTGGTGAGTGAAAGGAGGTTCCAATGCACCAAAGAGCGCGGCATTTGGATACTGTATGCAAAAGTTATGAAAGATTTGTTTGGTAGATGTTCTAAAATTGTTTCTCCAACATACATACATATTGATTTTGGAGATGTACATAGAGTGATGATGGCAGTTTTAGGCCAAGTGCAATTTTGGGTGTACCCACTTCATATGCAACTCTTCTTGCAATAGTAATCATCTTGGATAAGCACTATCACTTGGAAGTTATTCCATTCCCCCTTTTTGTCAATTCTGCTTTTGGGGGTGGTATTTGCTAGAGAAGCAAATAACTAGATGAATCAGTTATGGAACATATCTTTATCCTGCAAACTCCATCAAGATTGACAAATCTTAGAGATCTATGTCTCTCTCAAAAAAATGGGAAGGATGGAGTTATGACTCTAAACCAACCTCCCTCTTTCCAATTGCATTGTACCATTTTGCAATGAAAGTATGAAGAGAGAGATGGTGATCTTCAAGTTTGAGTAACTTTTTGACTTGAAAAGCTAGTTGTTGCTAGAGGGACATAGCCTCTACTAGTGTAGACAATTGTTACTTGGGTTGCTCTAGTGGCTCTCAAAGATTTTCAATTACTTCAAATTTGGCCATAACTATTTGATGAATTAGTTATTTTTTCAACAAAAAATTAGACATGTTGTGATTATAGCATTTAACACACTATGCATACAATTGATTTTCAAACATTTCAAAATCCGAAATGGAAACATAAAATTCAATTGAATTTGTGCCTGAGTGCAAAATTTACAAAATTATTTAGTAAAGAGAGATTGAGATTTTTGTGGGAATCAGATGGTAAAAAATTTCATTATTTTGGAATTTAATTGAATGTAATAATCTTGATTGAAATAAGACTTTAAAACATATATGAATTTTTATACTTCACTCTAGAAAATTTCGGAAAAATCATGAAATACTCAATATATAGACATTTATAAACTCTCTTTTCAAAATACAAATTTGGGGAGGTTTTTTTTAGAATGAATTAAAAAATATTAAATTTGGATTTAGAATTAAGGAGAGCTTGAGGATTTATTTAGTAATCTTTAATTCATTAAAATTCAAGAGTTTATTTGACAAAAAAATTCAACGAAATTCAAGTTTATTTGATAAATTTGATTTTATAATGAAAATAAAACAAATTTTACCTTATAGCCCCTACAAAAGAAACTGATGAAGTTTGAACTTTTCAAAAAGTCTAATCTTACCTTTGAATTTAATTCTTTTTCTAAAAGTTCTAAAGGGAATTTTGTTCATATGGCACCATTCCATATGCCATTTTCAAACCATGTGGTCTAAACTTTAAAAGTGTGAAAGTTGCAGAATGGAATCATTTCAATGAAATTCTCCACATCTAAACTTGATATCATGCTTGATATAAAATCTTTAGGACTCAACTTTTATGTATAATACTCTATGCATACCTGATATTAGGGTTAATCATGAACTGTGTGCAATAAGGGTCTATGAGCCAGAGTTTGAGAAAAATACAAGATGAAATTCCTCGAAGCATCAAAACTAAGGTTTGATGAAGTTTGGTGTTGTATTTCTTTTGTACTATTCTTAGTTAAGCCTTCCTATGACACCTTTGGGTACCAACTAGGATTCACTTCATGATTAACTCTAATATGTCATGATTGGTTATAGTAATACTAAATTGTATAATATTTTGAGAACCTTAGTTGAGTATCATATTTTTTTAATAACTTAAAACAGATTGTAGTTAGAATTTTCTAAATAATTGACATTTTCTATATAATAATTTTCTATGGACTTGAAGCTAAATCAAACAAAGTGAATATAATATGTTAAATAACCTTCTACAAATTTAAAAGCATTCAAATAATCATTTGAGCATGCTTCTTCTTATTTAATTACTTTCATTTTTTGTTGGCAATTGAAAAATTATTCCAATACATCTTAGCATGTCTTTTCTAAACACATGAATTATTAGGACCACTTTTCACTTGGGACCAACTTTAACCCCTAAAGAACCCGTGTCCCTTCGAGGGACAAATGGGATTTTGGGCAAGTACCTATGGTCTCAATTTTTGTCCTATTCTTTTGAAACTTTGTAAGAAAATAGAAAAATTAATTAGCTTTGTGGGAATATAATTTCTTTTTCATTCAACAACTAGAAACAAAATTTATACCCAAATAAGCTCAAAACAAGGGAAAAGGTGCAACAAAAAATAAATTCAAAATTTTGGATTTTGGATTTTTAATTCTTTTCCTTATATATTATAATTTTGCTTACATGTAAAGCTTTGATTCATTCCATTTGGATTTGTTATGAGAAAGTTATGGACAATCTTGTTTTATAGGCAATTAGAGCATCCTCTTGAAAAAATATCTTGTAGGATTCATTTCTGAATGTAATTTTTACAAATTTAAAAAAAAAAGATCCACATGGTTGAATTTTCTTGCTAGAAAAATCTCACCATTGGGATTAGTGCATTTCAATTCCATCTTAGAGATATTAATAATTTACATTTTCCTTCTATCTTGTACCTACTTTTACTTAATGATTTCTTAAAAGATCAAAATAATTTAAAAAAAAAGTTCCCCTAGACTCCCAACTCAATTCTCCACTATAAAGATTTAAAGCTCAAAACTTTGTAGTGCAAAAAATGAAAGTTAAGAAGTTTCAAAGTCAAATAATCTAGTCCCACAATGTACTGAAAAACTTGTTTTTCCAATTTAAACACAAATGTCTTACAATCTATGCAGTCAAAATTTCTGAATTTTTTCCACAAATTCTCATACTAGTTAGGTGTAAGCACCTACAGTTAGATGTGTAAAAAAATGAATTTTCACGTTTTTTGACTCTTTGCTATAGAAATGACAATTTTGAGGGTTTTTTCACACAAAAAAGGCCTTGGTCCTTTAGGGGTTAAAATGCAAGTAACTAACTAGAAGAAACCGGCGTTTTTGGTGACGTCCCTTGATTCTTTGGAACGGATTTTTTGGGATGCCCAATTAAACAAGCCCATGTTTTTATGTCAAGAAAAACATCAACGTCTTATAGTGACTACACTATGAGAAGCTTTGTCCCTTTAGCATTGTCTTACTTTTCAAGTAAGGTCTTATTCAAGCTTCCTCACACATAGCATTTGTCAAAGCAAAGCCTATTCTTCTTAAGTTGAGAGTCAATATATAATATTGTATACTCGCATATGCATGGATTAAAAGCATCCTCAATCTACCTTGGCATTAGACTCAACAATAGTACGCTTCATATCAGTGTCAAAACCTTGATACCAATTCAATTATTAGTATACTTTTCACCTTTGCAGGCTTTGCATTCAAAGGCCCTTGTATTGTATTCAATATGTTTATAGTGCCTTCCAAGTAGCTCTACACTCAACAATCACTGACATCTATAGAATTCTCCAATCAGCTTTGTTCAATGACTTTTGAATCTCTGCCCAACATTTCTCTACAACAATTAATTAAACTCTCACCACCGCCACTCAACCCCTACGCTACACATCAAAGCCTATAAAAGATGATTTCGGGTTTGAAAAAGCATTTGTGGGTTGAGGGACACCACCCTAAATAACTACTCTTGTCAGTTGTCACTATGGAAGCTTCGTGAGAAGACCCAACCTAAAGATGCTCTAAAGGCTTGAAATGGTATTCAATCAATCAATGAAAGTAATTGGAAATTTGATTTTCTTGGCTTATTTATTTCCAAGTATATAGTAGCCTACCTATTCTTAATCACCCCCCATTTTGGCAACAAAGGATGCTTTGTTTCTGTGTAGGTAGAGGAGAATAAATGATTAGTTATGGCGCACATATGGCACATTATGATTGGCTACAAGACTCTTGATTTTGCAATTGACCCTTGGTAGGAAATGGATGACCTGTATGACTAGTATGGGGCGAAAAAAAATTTCACCTAGAAAATTCATGGTAATTTTGTTTTGGGAAATAAAATTGTGAAAAATTATAGGGATCCTCTTGTAATCTATTTTTGTATATAGGGAAATTTTTCTACTCAACATACTTGTACTCCAAATTTGCTCAATTGCTTCAGTGGTCAAAAATGGATCAGCTACCTTGAGGCATTCTTTAATTTGAATAAATTATAAGATTGATGATCATGATGGAGTGATATTAATTATAACTCTTACAAATGATATAGGTAACAATTACATAAGCTGTCACTTGGATTCTAATTGAATTCTAAAAGTATAATTTTGTCATTATTCTTTCAACTTAAAAAATTAATATTACCCTAGAATACCATGTCAATATTGGTTAAATTAATTTGATATTACTCAACTATTAAACACCTACAATTCTATGGTGATTTGATTCAAAATTGCTTCAAAATACTTATATCCAAAGCTAGGCCAAAATCTTCTTATTTATTTTATCTATAATAAATTCTTTCTCAAGATCTTTTGGTTAGATTGTTTGAATGTATCTTCCTAAAGTTTTACTGTGCCCCCCCCATTGATTGCAAGATCAATGTCCCTAAACCTCAAAAACTAAATTTCTCTAGTACTTTCTTTGAAAGCTATAGTTTTCACTTTCAAAATTTTTATAAAGAAAATTGTATGTCTTGTAACTTGAAAGTAAAGCCAAAATGTTGAAAAATGCATTGAAAATATATGTAGTAAAAAATTAACCTAAATATTTTTTGGTATTCATCCTTAAAAAATTATCAATTGGATATATAGATGTATATGATGAAAGAATAATGTTCCTATTTGGAAATAAATTGACTTCCAAAAACAATTTTATAGGGGTTTTCTACCTTCTTAATTTGCATAAATAAAATGTTTCATAACTTTCATCTCATTGTTTGGAATAAAATGGTTGAAGGATTTTTATGTAGATATCAATATATATCTAAAAAGATGTGTGGGCTCTAAAGAATCTACTTCAAAAACAATATTATACATTTACATGAAAGAATTTGTTCTCACAACATGTAGATGGAGAATATTCTCAGGAATTGAATAATATTGTTTGCAAAGCCTAAGGGATCAATAATATTTATCTATTGTAACCACATGTATTAAGTTAGAAGGTATTTAAATGGGGGCTATCACATACTTGGAAGTTGGAATACTTGGGGTATATTCTAAAATATTCTAAAAATGTTCTAGGCATAGTTTAATTAGATTATCAAATTATTCTTTTTTTGAATTTAATTAAAGTACCCTATATCACATGAATAAAAAGCCCCTTGTGTTTTAACTCATGTGGTTTTCTAACTCAATTTGGCAAGTGTCCCCCTAAGGTTGTACAAGAAGTGATGATGTTAGCATTTAAATAGTTGAGGTACTTAGAATTGAAAAAAAATAATAATGGGAAAATTTATGGGAAAAATATTAAGATAAAGACTTTTTATCTATGCAATTGATTTCTAGGTTCTTGTAGCATTTGACTTACATTTGTACCACATGGATCTTGAAAATAAGATGTGAATATTCGAAAATAACTAAAATGGTTTACATCAAGCTTCATTTTTAGTACAAAAAGTGAGATCTTACAAATGAGTTCCAAAAATAAAGAAAATTAAATAATGGAAGTGACAAAATCTCAAACTATTTTAAATGTAGTATAAAAGTAAAAATATCAAAGATTGCTAATTTGGGGTTTCTTATTGAATTTCCAAAAAAAATCCTTGAATAATTAATTAAAAAAATATAATAAATACTACTCCATATGATAAATTGAATGGCATAGAAGTAATGTAAAAATTAATACTTACAACTTTCCATTGTATATGTACTAAAGCTTTGTCATTCATCCAACATAATACATCTTTTAAATCCATGTATCATCTATGCCTTAACACTTTAAGGATAGAGAATACATTATGTCCTCTCTCCTTCAAAAAAAGGTGAGTGATTCCCATAGATATTTGTAAAATCATCAAGAAAGTACCTACATTCTATCAAAATCAAGGGCATGCGATTATAGAATGGCAATCTAACAAGACCATTGAACACATCTCTCATTTGGGCCACTTCAATAACAAGATATCTTGGATGGACTTAGACTGGAGTTCTATTAACACAATTTGACAATTCAACATGAAGCAGAATAGAACTCCACGAGAACACTATTAAAGTACCTACAAAATCATTCTAAACTAGAACATGTCATAATTTTCTGCTGTAGAATGTCATCTCTTCCCCCCCAAAGCTCTAGGGAACGATCCGCTACTTCTCTGCAGAAAAACGAGGGCACGCCCTTGTAAATACAAAATGATCCTGAAACCAAAATTAGGATTTGGTTTGAAAGGTCTGTTTGTTAAATCATGAAGATAAACCAGCAGCTGGCATGTCTGAAATGGCTTGACTAGTTAGACTTTGGTTGCACGTGGCTAGTATTGGTAGTTTCCATAAGTAATGTCAATGTTAATTCCCCTCATTAGATATAAATATTATGTTCACCCAGATTTCGAAATCAATTGAAGAGATCCTGGAGAGGAGAGGACGTTACCGTTCTTGAGGTCAGCATGTTTTTCCTCTTTTGATACTGGTAGGCTTTCTGTTCAGCTACTTGTGCTGCTTTAAGCTTGCGCATGCTAGGCCGATACAGCAACAGTGTTCTCCCCATCTTACCCACAATTTGAGCTCCAGTTTCGCCCTCCAGCTGCCTCGCGGTGTCATCAAACTCTTCATCCAGGTTGTCGAGTATCCTAATCTGAAAAAGTTCCAGTACAACAAAAGCAGATTAAGTGCACAAGAGGCAGGCAGTGTAAACTTAACAGCAGTAAGGAGTACAAACGATTTGTCATACTCCATCCAATTCAGAGACATATGAAGTGTAAGGAAAACAAACGCCAGTAAATAGGATGGTGGAGCCATAGTTATGAAAATGTTATAATTGAAAATCAATTCAGTTCAAAATTGAGCAAGGTAGTGAATCCTTTCTCGAGGTCATGCCATGACTAGGCTATAAGTGGAGTATATTACCAACGAGTAGATATTTAGAATCTAGTGAATATAACAAAATACAACATGAAGACTGTGTGACGATTGAAGGGCCAGTCTACATAGTTTTACTCACTCTAGGAGCAAAACTTTAAAGATTCATAACTCATTCATACAAATCCAAATAAGACGCACTTTAGGGGGTTAGTATCTTCTCAAAAATGGGGATAACACTCACATTAAAAACAAAATAAAATGAATTCCACTCTAATAAAAGAAACCACCAAAAACTGATGAAAGCCGCCGGATGTAGGTTCCCAACCTTACAGGGTTTTAGAATGTGCCACAGCAATGAAGCAATAAAAGACGCCTTTGAAGATTTGGGGTTTAACAGTCACCTTGACAAGTTCATTTGCTTCCAACGCATCACTGATAGCCGTGATACAATTCGCAGTCAACCCCCATTTCCCTACCTGCAAACCAGACCACCACATAAAAACAGGGTTACAGAGCCCTCCACGCTACTACCCGACAGACATTCTTAGAATGGGACAGGAGTTGCACAGAGGTCCCTACCGTATTTCATAAAAACCAAATGTCAATGACATCAAACCCTACAGAACCTATTTTTCATAAAATTATTAGACCCAAAATACAACGGCCTTATTACAAACCCTAATTGCTCTAGAGGTCACCCATTTCCGATCAGATGAAGTGTAGGTGACAGCTCATGCACCGCAGGACCTCAGGGGATAACGAAAATTTCCAGGCGGTGTACATTGAAAGCTTACAATGGGACAAATAGAATCGCCACGAAAAAAATTCGTGATAATTTTACTTTTAAGGGGAAATTTTAGGAAATTATGAAATCCTTCTGAGATCCTACACGGGGAAATTTTTCCCTGAACTTTTCCCATGCCGCAGATAGGCTAAATTGCTTTAAGTGATCGGAAATGGGTGATCATCCTGATACTTCATACGATTTGTAATTACAAGAGTCTTCAAAGACCACTCTGACACTAGGATTAGGAGTCTTGGTCTTGAAACCATGAGGCCTGGAGGGAAGAAACCCTAAAGTATGACTCCTCTAGATCCTCTATAGAAAAAAGCAGTCCTTGCAATTTCAAAAACTCTGAAATCTCCTTCGCATGTCATTATCCAAGACAGAAAAATTGATTCCCAAGAGAGAAATTTGAGAGAATTCGAGAGAACATTGAAAGAAAATAGACCTGGTGGATGCAAATGTCATTCCCCAATTTATGAGCATAAGCGCGAAGCTCCTTCTTCTCCTTCGTCCCTAACAACCTGAACGTCCTCTTCACTATCGCCCCATTAGGGCTTGTTACCGCCTCATCCTCTTGTCCTAATTCCTCCTCGTACAACGACAATGCATCCTCTTCATCTTCTGCCTCCTCCTCTGTAACTCCACCTGGAGCTCTCCCCAACCGAGACTCCACAGGAAACCTTCGTGGACTAGGAGATAAAACCCAACCCAGCGAAGAAGAGGGTGCAAAAATACGGAGGCTCACGTTCTGTGAGGTGGAAGCGGAAGAAGATGAAATTTGCAACCAAGGAGGGAAGATTCGGTGTTGCAAAGAGGCTGCAGTCATCGTCATCGCTGCAAACCCCACAACACCAATGGGTTGCACAGATTCCAGAGAGATGTCAGTTTCTTTCTAAAATCGTAACCCTAATGCTTACTACGCAACAATTTTGCAACAATTTGAAAATCAGAAGTTCATAGGCGACGCCACAAAGTCCTGATCTGAAACTCAAAATCCTGAGTGACTCTTTGCTGCAGAGTTCACTCTCAACTCCATCTACCACACATGAATAAATCCCTGCGAGTTCATGAGCTACCGTTCAACTGTATCTGTTCCCAGCTCCAAATTGATAAACCCTAAATTCAGAACGAAAAAACTCTCTTAAAGCAGCTCACAGGATCAACAGCCAATGCCACCTTCCAACTCTCTACGGGCTTCCCTTCCAATTGTTAAACCCTAGTCAAGAAAACCTCCAAGAAGGGAGAGACGCCAAAAACATCCACAATTCACAGCATATGCCAAGAGCTTCAAAATTGGACTATGCCACAGAGAAAGGATTATATGTGAGAACTTATGCTCTGACATTCTCCTACTCCCTTGCAAAGGCTTACCTGGCAGTGCAGATTCAACGAACGGATGAGTAGTTCACCCGCACTTCCCACAGTGTTTTAGGGTGCTGATATTCTTGTTCAAGAGTAAATGATAACCGCGCTGCATGCCTTGACCGACGGGGCTCTCTCATTGCTTCGGATGATAGTTGCACTGCAATTAAGTTTATATTCTGCAGCATCCGCCATAGCATTCTCCAAGCTCGGAAGCTTTGTGGGTTTCGGATGAAGCAAGAGAACACGTGGACGCCACGTTGACGTTTCCGCGTTCCCAAAGTTCCCTCACGAATTCATGGGAGTGTTCTTTTTATAAGAAGTCCCTCCGTCAGGGAAGCGTAAGCCTCCCTTGACGGAAACCTGTAATAAAATAAAATAAACGAATCCTTTTTTTAGAATAATTGTAGTTGCCCGCTTTGACATAGAAATAAAATAAATCCATGTAACTTCTTGCAATACTTACTGTAACGGAATGACATGCAAAAGCTCTACTTGTTGAATATGGTGATTTGAAGCTATCCAAAAAATTTAATGAAATAATTACAGAATACATAGTCCATCGAGCTTGACCAAATTCTCAAAAAACACACCAAAGTAGGCTCATTGGAAATTGTTACGCTGACCTCCCAAATTCTACTTTCACCTTCTTGCGCTCACTGATTGATCGTAAGCACATTGGATCACACTCTTTCGCAATTTATTGATGGCATGCTTAGCCTGGGCAAACGAAGATCTCCAGAAGGAGCCGAGGAATGCTGGAAAGTTAAAAGCTCTGACCAGAACTTAAACTTGATAAATCACTAAGAGCCACGACTGATGGAGAATATAGTTTAGAAATGTACAAGGTAAACTACTAACTTACCTCGTACAATAGGCAGAGCGACAAAGTCATATATGTCCGCCTGAATGGAATCCTCATAAGATATCCTGTCAAATGTCAAATTAATCTCCTCTTGATCCTCTTCGTCCTGGCGACGATAAATGAACAAATTACACAAAGCAACAAGTATACCCTGGATAGTTGCTAATTCCGTCACATCAGCATGCATTCAACAAATTTCTTCACAAGGATCGAGTATGGAATGCATTTGCAGCTGATAAATGTGTACTAACAGCAAGGACGCGCTGAAGAGAAAAAAATTTTGACATTCAAAATCTAAAGATCATCCTCAGAAAATGTTATAATCTAGCTCTAGCTTTAACACATTGTCTAGAATTAAACAGAGCGAATAGATATCAAGCCATAAGAAAAATATGCAAAGAATCTAAACCTGTAACTTTTTTCGATAATTATCAATAGATCGATATGCACTTTCCGGTCAATTCTGAGTCCTGTGTGATCACCTTAAACGTCATGCATTCATTGTCGAATCGCCGAATGCATGCCGCGGAAGAAGCTTGAAGCAGATCCCGAGGATTCCATGGCTGAAACCACATGCACGCACACATTTGACATCGGAACCGACCATTCAAGCAGACTCCGTGAACTCTTCAGCGAGGTTGAAATACATTTCTTCGGCATTCAAACGCGATGTCTGAGATGACAGGTGAAGGCGGGGAGCTTAGCTTGGACGAAAGTCCTACGAACGAACGAACGAACGAACGAGACTGTTCAGTTATATGACGAGGCTTAGGGCAAGAAGGGCGGGGCGCTTTTGGACGAAAGTATTCCGAACGAACGAAAATGTTGGAGACGAACTGGACTTTTATATGGCGCTAAAGTTGGGATTCTGTCGACGTTTCGTTCAAATATTGGACGGATGGCAGAGGATGAGCAAACGCAACTCTTATCTGTTTTGCGGTCTTCTTCGTCACAAGCTTTGCCAGCTTGCACGCAGAGTAGTTCTTGAGGCTCTGGTCTAGAATTTCCAAGCTCAATTCGTCGCTCCTCAATTATGCGAACTGTTTGCATTTTTCCGTCAATGAGCCTCCGACAGATTTCTTTGCAGGTGGATTATACTGTCTTTTGTTGTTGGTGTTCGCTGTACTAGGGCGGAAGGTATCGCGATATGTTAGAATTTGTAGTGAATTGGAGTTTTAGATTGAAGTGAGAGGTGACAGCTGCAGGCATGTTGTTTTTTTACCTTGGAGGAATTTTTGTTTTCTCCGTGAATGTCTGTGGTGGAATTATGTGAAGTATGAGGTAGCTTCGTATGTAGGGGAGTAGGAGATAATCGGGGTTGAGTCGAATGATTTGTAGTCTCTGTGCCGCGTTGAGCAATGCGGTCAGAAGTGTTCGCGAATGTTGGATTTCGTAGTTCAAATTGAAGGCCCGAGTCAGCTATGGCATACGTGGCGGAGGCAGGGCACGGTTTGCTTCTCACGGGAACTGCGCTCGCTTACTCCGATCACAGGTGCAGGATTCATGAATTAACCCTAACTTTAGTCTTTCGAAATATTTGCAATGTTCATAGATTATTTGGTATTAATTTGGCTCGAGGAATGCAAACTATCAAGCTCCAGTGATGCGGGAACAAGTTTTGACGACGTAGGTCAGTCGGAATTTGTAGCTCTTCAGGCAGTGTTGAGCTAGCTGTTAAACTTTAGTGCACTCTAGGTGTGTCTCAACTGAGATACGGTTTATTGACTGCGTAATTATGAGACGTACATCATTTCTTTCACAGGCAGCTTCACTGGCTTGTACATTGTTTATCACAGTGAACAGAAGCGCTCGTTCGAACCGGGGGAAGTGAATCAGTCCGGCTTTTGCAATTTCTTGACGCTCAGTTGGCCTGTGCAGGTATTGCTCACGGTTGAATGTACAATCATGTGTTGTCAAAGGTCGAGTTGGCCTCGAAAATTCGCCTCAAGTAGTTAGGTCTGAGAAGAAAGCCTCTGCGCCAAGAGATTTGTCTGTGACTTTATGGCTAGATGTTAAACCTTCTTTACGGAAGAAGAGGATTATAGATTTATCTGTGAAATGTGCCAACTCTTCTGGCCAAAGCTTGCAACCAGCAGGAAGTCCAGCGGGTACTTCTTCCGATTCTCTGAGGAAACAGTTACAACCTAAAAGTGTGTCAGGTGAATTACAGGCTAAGAAAGCTCAGCCCATGAGAAAGCCCTTACCTCCAGGGCTTTCTGCCCCTCCAGTCCCTTACTATAGAAAGGCTTCTTCTAGGGTTAGACCTGGACCGTACTTGAGGCGTACTTCAGGGGAGATTGAGGCTTCTCCAGGAGCACAGGAACAAAAATCCGTCACCCGTTCACTTAGCAGAAAGGCAGTCGAACCTTCACTATCAGGACTGTCAGAGACAACGCTTTGGTCAATGCTTTACGATTGTTCGAAGCAGCGCAATTGGCGTATCGCTCTTGATGTAAGTGATTTCCTTAATCCACACATCTGTTGGTCCGATTTCTTCTTTATGGTGTCAAACTGAATATACACGTATACTAGCTTTTAGTGGAATCTGTGAACATGTTCCAGGTTCCTTAAACTTCAGATTCTCTTTCAGCTGGGGTTCTTAGCGGAATGTTAGTCTGCCTCATCTTTTTTTATATTTTATATGACCGGAGTTGAGTAGTCTCGAATGGTTTTGAAAGGGTCTCCTCTTGGGGATGATTCATTAGAATCACTGTGACGTTTATTCTCCTTTGCTAAAAGAGTTTTATAATCTGGTGGACAGGTATTTGTAGCCATGAAACAAGCAGAGGGATACAAAGCAAATGTTCGTCTATATTCCATGATCATCCGCATTTTGGCTAAAGCTAACCAACCTCAACGAGCTCTCCAACTATTCGACGAAATGCAGACCGTTGCAATTGATCCAGATGTCTACGTTTTTACGGCCCTTCTTGATGCGTACGGGCGGTCCGGTATGCTTGAGAAAGCAGTGTCTGTATTTCACAAGATGAAAGAAACTCCTGCTTGTAAACCTAATGCTACCACGTATGGATACATGATGGCTGCATATGGAAGAGCTAGACAATGGGAAAAAATTGACTCATTGTTCTCCGAAATGAGAGATATAGGCCTGAAATCACTCGGCTCTACGTTTAATGTTGTCATCGGTGCCTATGGAAAAGGAGGTCTCTGGACTAAGATGGAAGAGGCATTGGATGCTATGGTTACTGCTGGCTGTACTCCCGACACGTCCACATTCAACGCAATGATTGATGCCTATGGCAAAGGCTCCCAGTACAGGAGTATGGAAAGAACTTTTGAACGAATGCAGTCTGCAGGTTGTCCAGGAGACATATTGACTTACAGCTCACTCATTCACGCTTATAGGAAAGCTGGTCAATTTGAAAGGATGGAGAAGATCTTAGAACAGATGCAGAGAGCAGGATGTAAACCAGATGTAACAGCTTACAGCCTGCTTATTGATGTTTATGGCAAGAGAGGAATGCTGAAGAAAATGGAGGCCACCTTGCAGGTACAAGTTAATTTCTTACTGTTTTTGAGTTTGGGAAGCCATGCATATAGGATCGTATAGCCTTCATACATCCATTTTGTTTGAGAAGTTTTAGCCGCCCTTGAAGAATTCCTTTTTTCTGTCCAAATAGAAAGGATTCGGCAGTAGTTCCCTGTTGTTGGAGTTATGAAATTTATAGGATGTTATTGAATACCAAGTAGTGCAGACTGAATCTGCTTCCCTTGATATTAAGTTTCAAAATTTCACGCCTCTTGCTTTGGAGAGGCATCGAACACTTCAAGGTCCTAGGCGAAAGTATACCTTACTGCTTTGCAACATGAGTTACAGGAAATGCAGGAGTCTGGATGCAAAGCCAACATTGTGACATACACAGGAATCATGGATGCTTATGGGAAAGCAGGGAAGTACGAGGAGATGGAGCGAGTCTGGAAAACTATGAAACATCTGTGCTTGCAACCTGATTATTCTGCCTACGTTGCGACGATCAGTGCGTATGGTCGGTGTGGTATGTACGACAAGATGGAGACCAGGTTTCAAGAACTTGAGGTTGACCTTATTCACAGAAATTAATCAAAATCGTCTGAGTCTGCAATTATCATAAGGTCAAAACTGAATGTCATCAAACCTTTTAATGGCTGGAGGATGGTCTGTTGCATTCAGGACTGCGCTTGGTTCTTATCCTGCACGCAGACACCATTTTTGTCTTTGAATTTCGGCATTCAATCTTTGCCGCTATGGATGCTGTAGAAGTTGACCAATTCTAATCGAAAAAATTCTACTCATCAATGGTTAAAAGGGTATTTATTGGGCAATTTGGTCTGAAACCAGAATCGTCTGCAAACGCAGGAAGCTGCCAAGGAAATGCGTTTTGGCGGACCAAAGCTTGGCACATTTGCTTACAATGTCATAATTGATGCTTATGGCAAAGGTAAACTTATCGATCTGATGGAATCCACATTTGAGGTCATGCAATCCACTGGGCACCGCCCCGACGTGATAACCTACAGGTAACACAGCTTTTTCGTTTCAGGTTAATCAGCACTTGTCTACAGCCTCTAGTTGAACATCTGAAGGGAGGCGTTACGTAATATTGATGTTATATCTGTTTGCAGTGCATTAATCAACGCTTATGGGAAGGCAGAGCTATTGGAGAGGATGGATTCCACGTACGTAATGATGCGCGTGAAGGGAGTATCCCCCAACGAACATACTTACAGTGCGTTGATTGACGGGTACGGAAAGCTAGGAATGGTGGAAAGGGCTGAAGCTATATTAGACGAGATGATCAAGGCCGGGACCAAGATGAATGTGATTGCTTACACGTCCATTATCAATGCGTACGGCAGCGCGAAAAGGTTTCTGGTAGGTCGACTATTTCAACAAAAAAAAAAAGTAGTGATTTTCTGCAGTGTGGTAAAGCTATCCTCTGAGCACGTTATTTGATCACTAATTAATGACGTTGTGCACGGTTATCTCAGGACATGGCAGCGAGGTTCTTTGCTTTGAAGGGAACCGGAACAGAGCCAAGCTGCGAAACCATTGGTGTTCTGCTCACTGCGTTGTGCTCTTGCCGCTTGCATGAGGAAGTATCAGCACTGTTGGATTGCATCCAGAGCTGTAAGAGGTTTGGAGTAATTGCATGGCTACTGAAGGAAAGAAGCGAGATCTTGGGTAATAGACATTTGTGGGTTGAAGCCACGGTTCTGTTTGATGCGTTGCAGTCCGAAGGGACTGCATCACGACTAGTTTTATATGATTCGTTGGTTGAAGCACTTTGGTGTTTTGGATGGAGAGGTCGTGCCTGGAAAGTGCTCATGGCTGGACGCGAACGAGGCGTGTTTCCTCAAGCAAGAGTAGTGACAGACGAGGAGCTCTTGCTAGACCTGCATCTTCTCTCTGTAAACGTGGCCCAAGTGATGCTCGTTTCTTGGCTTTCCGAAATGGAATCCACGTGCATCAAAGAAGATACTCCCTATGAACAGGTGCGTCTTCTGATCCTGACTGACTCCAAGTCGTCACATTTTCGGGCTTCGATCTTACGTCCAAGGGTCAGTATTCCGAATTTTTCTTTCCTGCACTCAGAAGTTGGGAAGTTGGCTAGTAGAAAACCTTAAGGTAAGATATATGATTGTCTGTGCGCACTTGAATCTTTTTGCGGTTCTCTCATTTTATTTTCCGAACTGGTTTCATTAAGACCACTCAGATTGTACATCAAATTCATGTAGGGTATTTCTCTATTTTCTTAATGCATGTGAAGCCCTTTGGGTGTCTAGGCGTCTGCTTGGTCTCTTCCTTATCCACTCGAGCAAAGTGAAATTTCCCTTTATTTGAAAGCACGCCATCTAGTAGCATGAACGACTGTTTTTAGATGGATAGTCAAACGTGCGTACTTTTGCAGGTTACTGTGATAACAGGGTGGGGAAGGCGGAGTAGAGTAGAGGGCGATTCACCTCTGAAGGCCGCTGTTACTGCAAGACTGGCATCTATGAACAGTCCGTTCAGGATTCCTCGGGAGAATGCTGGACGTTTTGTAGCACCTGTCAATCAGGTCTGCCGATGGTTGTCAACTGAGCGATTGAGTAGTCACCTTTCCCTAGAAGATGTTGACGTACCTGGTCCGAACCACTTGATTTCGAATGCGTAGTTGGCTTTGGGCGCAGCCTCGCGTGCCCAAGAGTACGCTAACAGAATGTGCTCTTCTTATACCCCGAACAAGGAGGTACTTCGATCCTCAGATTTGTCACTTAACGTTCTGCCTTGTTCTTTGCCAATTGCAAAGGGGATGTCATTCAAAGCTAAGGTGTAGTTCTGGATGTTTTCGTCCTTATTGGAGTGTTCCAGCTGGCTGTTCCCACCGGCCTTGGGACTGTTTTTTGTCCGAGAATGTGGCAGTGCCCTTTTCTTCCTAATTGATTGCTGAGAAAACTGCCGTTATGTACTTTTAATGTAATTTTTCACGAATGATATTTACATTTCTGAGTATCAACTTCACTTTGCAGGGTCAAACGGAGACGATGAATACTCGGTTTGAATAGGAGTTCCTTCTCGATTCATCGCAGGTAGAGCGTTTCATATTCTTATAGATATGGGTTGAAGTAAAGCTGAAAGTTGGTGAACCCTGTATTATAATAGCGGATGAATTAGTGGGAAACTAGACTGTAGGAGGCAGCCCCTGTTTAAATACTCATTAAAGGAAATCTTTTCCGTGCACAACACGCGGCACTTTGTACTCTCCATTCATTGCTTGATCCTTTTCTTCCTCTTCTGTTGTGACCTTTCAAACACACCGTATTTGTCAATACAGGGTTGAAGCTGCACCTTTCATTAATTGTCCATTATCATATCACATGTGATGACGCAAGTTTTAAAACTAATTGTTCTTTTCATACTGGTACTACCTCCCTCTATAATTGCACTGCATCGGAGGACAGTTAAACTTCTAAAATCACTGACATGTGTTCCAGATTTGACATGTGCAAGTATTCCATACATGTTTAAGTTACCCCAACTTGATATATTCGGAAGATATACAGGGAATGTGCAAATACAGATTAGCGAGGGCTGAGTGTACTGCAATTCAGCTTCACCATACTCCAACAAATTGTTCACAAACAACAAACTATCTTGCAAAGGGTCAAAAACAACACAAAAGGGAGGAAGACAAACTGGCTGATTCAGGAGTCGTTTCCACAAGACAGCACCTGCAGGGGACCAGCGCGAAACCTTTCCATGAGCAGCAAAAGTTAACCATCGCATATTCTCAGCAAACAACTGCAGTGATAAGATCTAGAAGGGGGAAATCTTCACCATGAAGCGCAACCCGTGTCTTAAGGGCAACACTACTTCGACACTTAGCTAAGGAGCTTTCGAATATCCCACCATATTGATATTGACAAGCTGCTGAGATGAGAAGCCTGGAAATACATTCAATGCCTCGTGTGCTCCACCCAAGAAGCGCCGCCGAAGAATAAATGATACTGCCTATGTGGACTTCAAGAGCATAATCTCGCACACATCCGCTCTTGCAAGAATGGTGAACAAAATTTCGCCGATCCCACTCACTTTTGTGAGACAGGAATTTGAGGTTCGTGTCGAGCCTATCTTCGTGACAAAGCTAAGTAGTATACACTAAAGTAGACGGGAACCAAATTTACAGTACTCAATAAAATACTAAAAGGATTGTTCCTTTCGCGGCTAACTTTCACAAAAGGAAAACACCGCTTCTCCATTTGACCGAATCATTCTGCTATTGCTTGACCTGACTCACTCAGGTGACTCCGCGTGCTTGAACTTTCATTGGACCACAATCATCCTTTATTCATCTGATGCATTCTCCATGGACCTGCAGTAAAACAAATGTCAGAGAATACTGTAAAGAAAAAGCTTGAATGTGTATTTCATTCAGAAGAAATTCCATAGTCAATTGGTTCCTGTAGCTCTTTTAGTCCTTTGAACTCACTGTTGCACTGGAGAACTTTGGGATGGCCTGAAGACAAAAAAAATCTCGCTGACATACGCGTCTGACTTTTTGAACTTGTCAGGAGCGCTTTACACTTAGTGGCAAGTACAAATTCAAAAATTTAGAGCACTAGGAACATAAAAATCCTGGAGAATTTTCTCAACTCCGACTAACTTAATTCCTAGAGGGACAAAGCCTGATAAAAATCCATCTATTAGCACTTTCAGCAAACTGACAGAAACCCAATTCATGAACCATTAGACTCCTATAGGCATTTTCAACAAATTGTTGAAACACCAATTCGTTAAGCAATGGAGACAAATCCCCCGTCTTGATGACGGCGAAACAATGCTCCATCAAAGCTATCAAGTGAAAAACAGGCTGAAATCCAATTCAAAGGGGGGGGGGGAATAATGGATTTAGGGTAGCTTCCATAGAAAATGCACTAAAGCTTATCAACTAACCCTCTACTCTAGTGAAAAAATTCAAAAGGAATGTTGTGCAAGGGAATAGTGAAGAATGGTCTAGAATTCAACAAAAACTACTGTTAGAATTCAACAAAATCTATTGGAAAAATCACAAGCTCAAATAGCAACAAATCAGAAGACCATTCCACCTGGAGGTGCTCCAATGGGCGCTTTCAAAAAATACTGGCAGAAACTCAATTCACGGGGACAAATGAATGGGAAACACAGAAGCTTCCATCGAGAATGCACAAAACCTTATCACCTAAATCTCCATTTTTTATGCCACAAATTAGGGCAACAAGAAGCTTGCTACCTAACCCTTCATTCTTAATACTCAAGGGAGTAGGCCAAAAGAGGTTTAGAATTCAACACAAATGACTGTGAAGACTGCAAGCTCACCATAGCAACAAATCCGACGCCCGCTCCACCTGCAGCTGCTGGTGGAAGTTGACGTACTGGTGGTGCGGCGTCTCATCCAAGGCGAAGAACAGGAACGTGTCGTTGATGTCCACGGACACGCTGTGGCCGGAGCTCGCCGAGCCGAGCGGCAGCAGCTTGTCAAGAGTAGCAGACGCGTGCTCGCCGTCCTTGAGCGTCACCAGGCACGCCTGGTCGCTGCGAGAGAGAGGAATGGAGAATGTGCCGCCAGCTTCCAAACGCTTCGCTGGATGATCCATGCAGCTGATCGTCGCCTGCATACCGGAGTAGTTGAAAAAATCCAACGTGGGACCCGATTCATGAGGTGGCAAGATCGCTGCCACTCTCAGGATCGACAAACACAGAAAAAGAAGTCTGGTCATGGGGCGATGCATCATGGCTCGCGAATTGACCTAATAGCAAGCGCCAGAGACTGATTGCGAGTGATATAGGAAGCTTGGGTTCTAAGCAGCCAAGCAAGTAACCGTCGACAGTTTCGGAAGAAGGTGGGTTGGAAGCAATACGCACTGGAAAATGGAGCTCTTGATCAATGGCGAGATGATTAAACTCTGACACTCTCGGCTTCTTACAGGGAAGTAAGCAACCGTACCTTATCGACAATTTCAGGAGGATCTGGGTTGGAAACGACTCGTACTGTCGAATTGAGCTCTTGAGCAATGGAGACGTCAAGAATTAACTCAAAGAAGCTGGGGTTCTAGCAGGGACGCAGGCAACGTAACCCTTAATTTGCACAAGGTGTGCTTGAAAGGAACACGCACTGACAGATTGAGCTCTTGATCAATGGAGAAAAAATTTGACTCTGAGAAGCGCGGTTTCTAGCAGGGAAGTGAGCAGAGTAACCCTTGATTTGCAGAAGGTGGGCTTGAAAGACCACGCACTGACAGATTGAGCTCTTGAACAATGACGAGAAGATTAAACTCGGAGAAACTCGGATTCTAACAGGGAAGTGAGCGACGTAACCCTTACTTTGCAGAAGGTGAGCTCCAGGGAACACGCATCAACAGATTGAGCTCTTGATCAATGGCGAGAAGATCAAGCTCTGAGAATCGCGGTTTCTACCAGCAGCGTAAGCAAACCTTTAGAAGCTCCACGGCGGGACGAGCGAGGAAAGAAACGACGCCGTTTGAGTTCACTATGCCTGTCGATCCAAATTTCAAAATCAGACCGCTCAATCTTAACGTAACAATTTGGACCTCAGGACCCAATCGCCCAAGCCGTTACGCAGTAGTAACGCGATTGCACTTCAAAACAAGAACCCAACAAAACTACTGCTGGAGTCACGTAACAACACGAAGTCCTACAGTCGCGAAAGCTCACAACGGACGCAGTCAGCTTGGGCGGGCAAAAATGAACAGAGCTTCTCTCCAAGGTATAAAAATTCCAACTAATCTTCCCCGCTATCTCCACCTCTACAACACTCGCCCACACTCGCTAGCACTCCGCCCTAAAATCCAAACAACAGCTGCTAACTTATCGCCCCATACTCCTCCGGAACCCCACAAACGCAACAACCTAAGCACCAACCCAATATAGTAGCCACCACCAAAGCAACAGCACAAACCTGGAATGCTGGCACGCTCTCACAAACCCAGCAAGCTCAAACTCCAGGACCCGGCAGTGTGTACGAAATTTGCCACGTCTGGGGCGTGACTGCAAGGAAGAGTTGAAAGGCACTTGCGGTGGTTGGGGAGTCGTGATTGCAACTGTAGGTAGCGACGAGTACTGCTCACCATGACGACGATGACAGAGCCAATGCCGACATAAGAAGCAGTTCGGGAGCTGGGGCGGCTATGGCGCTTGCCCCAATGCCAAAACTTAGAAAACTTAGAAAACAGTCGTTGAGAAATGCATTGGAAAACCACTGAAGGAAGCGATTGTGGCCGTTTCTAGATCAGAGACAACGACGTGATCGGAAGCAGAGTCGAGTCTGACGATGACGATGATGACGACGACGACGACGCGTCTGCAGCTGCAGGGGCAGGGGCGACGCAGCTGCTGCAGCTCCGTTTAGCTTTTTATATTCTTTTCTTTTTCAATGGGGTGGCTCAAAAGTTTAGTCGGTTGAGGCTATCAATTGTGCCAAATTTTTGTAAAATATTTTTGTTAGGTAAGGAAATAGGACCTAATTCTGAAGTAGATACATCTAGATTCTTTCATCTTTTGTAATATGGATAGGTTCAATACTCTTTCATAAAATAGAGAGTCTAGCTAGTCAATTTTTCGTTATACCTATTTCTTTTTAAACTTGAAGCTTGATTGAAATATTTGTAGAAATTCTAATAATATTGAACTAGAAAATGAATGGCTACACTCTTCATTCTATTTAGCATTGCTTCTCAAATATTAATACTCTTATAAACATGGGGCCACACTAAATAGAGCTTTTATCATCAATTACTCTTCATTCTATTTAGTGTTGCTTCTCACATATTATTATTCCTACAAATATGGGGCCACACTAAGTAGAGCTTTTATCACCAATTACTATAGACCTAGTTCACCCTAGGTTTGCAACCCCGTACAATGCAAACACCATAAATTAATGGCAAAGACTACACTAATGATATGCATATAATTGTAATACTAATTCAACCTAATATAGCCCAGATCTCATTTATTGGGGAAAAAAAAGTTTGTCATGAATTGATGCTACCATTTTCAATGGGTCAATCCATGTAGGTGTCTGTAATGGGTCTTCTACCTATCATAGGTTGGTTTATCTGAAAGTCGGCATACTCCAAAATGTCACTTTCTACTACCACACCTAGATACTATTATTAGACATGGTCAAATTTCATATTTTCTTGTTGGCAAGTGAAAAGAGGTTCCAATGCACTAAAGAATGCGACAACATACATACATATTGATTTTGGTAAACATAGTGGTAATGGTAGTTTTAGGGAGGGTGTAATTCTAGACTTATCCACCTCACCTTATTACACAAGCATTTCAATGAGGGGATGATTTTTTGACAAAATAGTGCTAGATTGCACCAAAAAACAATTTGGCTTAAAAATGGTGACAAATTGTAAAGTTTTTTGTCAAAATATTCAAATTAAAAAAAAATTGGATGAATTCTCTAGATTGTAGATGAAAATAGAATTATGGATATATGATATGTACTAACATGATATTTTGTATCCAATATCCATACCTTAAGTTAGGTTGTTTGTTTGTTTGTTTGTCTTATTTGTTACGGTGAGATTGAAGAAATTGTGCATCCCCACCTTAAGTTAGGTTGTTTGTTTGTTTGTTTGTTTGTTTTATTTGTTACGGTGAGATTGAAGAAACTGTGCATCCCCAATTGTGTTCTTAGTACCATCAAAAACTTTTAAGCAAAGAGGGGAGCAAGGGCTTTATTTCATGGAGTTTACCACCTTCAATATGAAAGTTATGAATTTTAAAAATTTTCATGATTTTAAAAATTAGAAAATTAGAAAATTTTATTTTTATTTTGGTTACAACATGGGCTCAAGGCATTGACACTAGAGGTGATCACCTATTTCCAATAAGCCTCCCATTTTCGTAGGTTAGGTTGCTAAATTTCTAATCAGTTGTGGTGTAGGTGCCAATTCATGTAGACCAAGAACTGTGGAAGCAACAAAAATGTCTTGGAGGTCCTAGAGGTGAGCATTAGAAGCATACAATGATCCCAATATGTACATTGAAAGTCACAATAATCACGTACATTAGTTTTCTAACCAGCCTATGGTTGAAAATAGATTTGCCTACATATCAAGAATGGAGCAAACAAAATCTTCATAGAAAAATTCCATGGTCATTTTATTTTTGAGGAAAAAAAATGTAAAAAATTATGAAATCCTTCATTGAATTCTATTCTCTACATGGGGAAATTTTTCCTCAACCTTCCCTATGCTGCAGAGAGGCTAAATTGCTTAATCTCTCAAGGCCCAAGCAATTTTTGTACTTTTTCACACAAGTTTGAACTTTGATTGATAGCATGTATTGTACATCAAGCTTATTACATGATGTTAATTGTACTTTTGAACTTCCCTATTCAATGTGAACATCATAATATGAAATTCACCTAGGTATAATTCTTAGAATGTAGGGAAATCAAGTTATAATTTTGACTTGTTGAATAGGTGAGAGGCCCAAAACAAACTCCTTGGGTCTTGAGGGGTTAAGTGGTCGCAAATGGGTGATCATCTAGATAAATGAGGATGAATGTTGAAATTCGGAGTACCACTACTACAACGTTTTATATCACCACTTTGGACTTCCTTAAAAAACTGAATGAAGTAAAAAAAAAAAGTCCAAATATATTTTCCATCACTCCATCTGTTTCTCTTCACTCCACTAATAAAAAAAAATAAGGGTATAAATGACTTATCCACAATACTTGCACCGACAACAATGACTTCAAAATGATTATTTCGCAGTCATTGTTGTTGGTGCACTCATTGTGAACACATCATTTATACCCCAATTTTCTTGTAATGCTCCTTTGCATCAGCCGTTTGTCGCCGCCAGGGCAGTCGCGTTCGGTTGAATGTTATGATGTTATCATTGTTATGTTGCGACGTCCCTGAGGTTCTAAATTTAGCCGTTTGGATTTTTATTTCTCCTTCGGCGTGTCAGAGCTGCGTCAGGATGGCGGAGAGTCAAATGAATTCAATTCAAAGGAGGTCAGTAACTCAACTCAGTTGCTCCAAAATTTTGCCGTGACTAAATTTAGGAACTTTGCACGTCTGGAGTCCTTGAAGAATTATTTTTAGGCAGGACGTTAAATCCTCCATTCGAACTGGGCTCCGCAGGGTAATTTTGTGGGTTATCTAGGGTAAAAGTAAAAAATGTCCCCTAATTTGAGCCATGTCTAGGGGATGTTTTAGATCTCTCCTAGCTAATTTGGGGTCTTTGATTGCAAATATGAATTCAGAATTTGCAAAAAAAATTATGTGCAAAAAATTAAAAAATTCGTGCTTTTTTCCCAAGATAAATTTGCCCTTGTGAGACCTATTTCAAATGGAAGATTTGACGTCCTCCTAAATTTAAGACTTCAGTGACCATGATGCGGGATCAAATTTTCCAGCCTTTGAAAACATACAATAGGCCTAGTTTATATTAGGCTTGGGGTCGGATGGAAGGCCGGCTGGATTTGCCTTTTATTTGGCCTGCAATCCAGACCCAATTTTTCCATCCGAACCTAGTTAATATAAAGCCTTTGGGCCAGATTGAGTCAGGGCCCAATTTCCAACTCATTTGCTCTTGGATTTTCTCAATGCTCATTTAAAAAAATATATATATATATACATATTTATAGTACCTTTCTCTTCTTTTCTTTTCTATTTTAAAAAATGATTATTTATTTTTTAATTTTTTTTTCTTCTCTTCCTATTTATTCAATTTCAAAAATTAAAAAAAACATGGATTTCCACTTTTCTTTAACCTTTTTCATTCGCTTCCTATTTTTTCTATTTCGAAAAAAAAGGAGTTTTTTTTACTTCTTTTGAACCTTTCTATTTCACTTGATGTTGAAACTAGAGTTGATGTTGGAACTATAGTTGAAGCCCTAGAGTGGTTGTCATTTATTTTCATGAGGATTTCAAGAATTTCAATAAATAAATAATTTTTGTCTTGTCACTATAGGGGTTTGAAAGTAATCATACAACTAAATACAAAATTCTAGAAAATATCTCTTTTCTATCTCTTTTTTAAATCTATATTTTCAATTTTATTTTGAACAAAGTATGAATTTTTTCATTATGAGAACTTGAATGAATTCAATGATAAATATAAATCACATTTTACCGTACATGTTATTTCTAGTACCGTAATCTTTCTTAATTGTATTCTTTTTTCAAGTATCTATCATTAGAATTGGCAATTAAATTAAATAAATTAACTGAGGAGCTAAATTAACTATAAAAGCTAATCAACCATGGAGCTAAAATTTGCTTTGGTAATCTAAAAGGTCTTCAATCCCTAAAGGACTATGACTATGGTTTCACCAAAAACACTCCAAAATTGCCATTTCTAGGACAAGCACCAAATTTTAGAAAAAAATAAATTTTTGCACACATATAAGCATAGGATTTTGTAGTACTCTAGTTTGAGAAGATTTGGAAAAAACTTCAAAAATTTTCATTGTGTAGATTGCAAGATGATAGCATTTAAAGTGACAAAAATCCTATTTTTGGCCTAGCAAAAAATTATGCAGTTGCATTTCATAAGATCATATTTGTTTGAAAAAGTGTCCAAAATGGTGGTACTTCTTTGGATTCATTCTTCAAGCCAATTGGGTACATGCTTGAAAAATTTCTGATAATCTAGAATTGAACAACATATATGAAAAAAAATAGTAATTAGAAAAAAATGGAGAGTGATTCAAAATAGTACATTGTTAAGAATTTAATTATGGAGTTGAAAAATGCCAATCCCAATGGTTGAAATGTTGTAATAAACAATCTAACATCCTCCAATTATGTTTTTTTCAAATAATCTTGAAAATTGAGTAAAATACTAGACTTCAAAGTTTATTTTGGAGTAGAGAATTCAAAACTGGCTGCAATCTAAAACTCCTTGTAACTTTTGATTCATTGATCAAAATGGAATGATTTAAAAGCATTCTACATGCATATAATTATAGACAACCAATTTCAAATTTTTGTTTATGAAAAAAGTGATTTTTTTAATCTGCCCACATTGCCCATTTCCCCCCAAAAGTAACATATTAGGCCATAACTTTTGACTCATATTTCCAAATGTCAAGAAATTTGTGCATATGAAAGATATTCCTCGTCCCCACCTTCTTCATGAATTTCAGCCTAAAATATGCAAATCTCCACTCACATGTACTTGCCCAAAATTTCTATATTGCCAAAAAATGCATATTGGTCCTTTTAGGAGTTAATATATCAATAAATATGGTAGAACTATTAGTTTATTGTATGAGTTTTTCTTAATAATATTAATTTCTAAAAATATTATTTATTATTTATGATCATAAATTTTATTTTTAATTTATTTTATAAAAAAGAATAATTTAGATTAGAGCATTGCATGTTAGTCACAACAAATAATCATGTCAATCAGACAAAAGAAACATCTCAATGTCAGCATAGCAATTGAACATAACAATTAGCATGTATTAAAATAAACATTAGATGAACTTCAAGCTAATAACTGGCAAGCTTCTTCTACTCAACCCCAATGATCCCCAATGATCCCCAATATCCAACAGCACAGATGAATGGAAGGAAGTTTCTTGATCCTACATGTAATAAACATGTATAAGAAAATAAATCAGAAGACTTTGCATTTGTAGACTGTGGAGATTTGTACAATCCAATGGAGGAGATCAATCCAGCCCCAATCCAGTTCTAGATGGGAGTTTAGGCCACCCAAAACCTCGTCCCAATTGTTCCCTTGGGGCCGGATGGTTTGGCGCCAAAATCATGCCACCTAAGGCAACACGTAGGATGAGTTGTAGTTCCAGCCGGCCCCTAGTATAAAGCTCTTGGGCCGAATTTGGAGAAATTGCGGGCCCCTATTGGCTCAAACTTCGAGAGTTCCGGACGGCCTTCAATCCGGCCCCAAGTATAAACTGCCCGTAAATAACATTTTAAACCCTTAAACAATGTCGAGGACATTTTTTTTCCCTATGGATGACAAAGAATCTTTCTATGTGGGACAAAAGTGCAATTGTTCACCCTTGGAATTTTGTGCAAAAAGGAGAGATCTTGCACAATAGTTTGACCTCCAATGAATATTTTTTCACTCCTAAAAGGAACATTGTCTCCTCAGGGAATAAAATAGATTTTGGGCAAGTTCCAATGACCTTAGTTTTTAGTGACTTTTTTTAAGACTTTCCCACCAGATAGAAAAATTAATTAGCTTGGTGGGAATATAATTTTTATTTCAATCAATGCCTAGGGGCAAAAGTTATGCCTTCTTAAACATAATTTACACATCATTAGGCAAAAAAAATCCACAAAAACTTAGAAATTTTTTTTCTCATAGATTATATTTTTATCTACATTTGAAGCTTTGATTCATTCCATTTGGATAAGTGATGTGAAAGTTATGAACAATCTTGTTTTTCGGGCAATATGAGCATCTTCTTGAAAAAATAACTTATAGGATTCATTTCTAAATGAAATTTTCAAAAATTTTCAAATTTTTTTTGACAAGGTTAAGTTTATTTGCTAGAACAATCTCACCATTGGGATTATCGTGTTTCAATTCCATCTTAGAGCTATTAATGATTTAGTTTTCATGTAATCTTGGACCTACTTCTACTTAACCATTTGTTAGAGAATGAAAATCAAGAGTTTTTCTTTTGAAATTTTTTTCATAGAATATCAACTCAATTCTTTAAGACAATTTTTTTTTTAATTCAAATTCTACAGTGCAAAAAAATTCAATAGAAGGCAATCGAAGTCATCTGAAATTGTATGCCAGTGTTCAAAAAAACTTCTTTTTTCCAACTTTGAATGCTACTATCTCTCAATCCGTGTGGTCAAAACTCATGAAATTTTTACCACATGGACTGAGATAAGTAAAGTACAAGATCCTATAGTTAGATGTTTTTTGAAGCATTTTTTTGGTTTTTTTGGGGTGAACACAACAAAAATGCAATTTTGAGTGATTTTTGATAGAAAAAATGGCTTTGGTCCTATAGGGGTTAAAGTAGAGGCGATGTCACATAGTTCCAAAAGGGATTATTTCTATGGTTTCCACATTATCCATTAAGAGTTAACCAATTCAAACCATAGCAACTTGGAAATAATCCCTTCATCAATCCTTGAGAGTGAATTTTAGTTTAACTCCTAAAGAACCATTGTCCTCTTAGGGGACACAATGAATTTTGGGCAGGTTCCTATGACCTCAATTTTTTGTGAAACTTTTTGAAACTTACCCCCCAAGATAGAAAAACCAATTATCTTCTTGGGAATATAATTTTTATTTCAATTGATGCCCAAGAGCAAAAGTTTTACTAAAAAAAGCCCAAATTTTCATTCGGTAGGTAAAAAAATAAAACCACAAAAATTGGAATTTTTTTCTCATAGATAATATTTTTGTCTACATCTGAGCTTTGATTCATTCTATTTGGATTAGTGATGTGTAAGTTATGAAAAATCTTGTTTTTCAAGCAATATGAGCATCTTCTTGAAAAAATAAGTTATAGGATTCATTTCTGAATGCAATTTTCAAAAAAATTCAAAAAAAATTGTTTGAAAAGGTTAAGTTTGCTTGCTAGAACAATCTCACCATAGGGATTTTTGTGTTTCAATCCCAACTTAGAGGTATTGATGAATTAGATTTTCTTGTAATCTTGGACCTACTTCTACTTAACACATTTTTAAAGAATCGAAATGAAGAGGGTTTTTTTGAATTTTTTTTTCTAGACTATCAACTTAATTCTTCAATCTAAAAACTTATAAATTCAAAGTCCATAGTGCAAAAAATTTCTACAAAAGGTGGTCAAAGTCATTTGAAATTGTAGGCCACTATTCAAATTTATTTATTTTTCCAACTTTGAATGCTAATATCTCTCAATCTATATGGTCAAACTTCATGAAATTTGTACTACTAGGTCTCAAACAAGTAAAGTACAAGATCATGTGGTTAGATTCTAAAAAAACTGATTTCTTGGGTGAGTGCATCAAAAATGGCCTTGGTCCTTTAGGGGTTAACCCCTAAAAGCCCAAGGTTTTTTGGGTCTAAAGACATCATTGCTTTTGAAGTGTTATAGATCAAAATGTTAGTTAGGTATAGAAATCTCAACCATACAATCTTGTAGTGTACATGTTGTAGATGACATGAATCAAATTTGGAGTCATTTGGCCACATGGATTGCAAGATTATAATGTTTTAGTGTTGAAAAAGGGTGATGAAATTTTCCTGGTAACACATTTGGAGGTGAAATTCGATTTCTAGACCTACTCAAATGAAAAGACTTTAAACTATAAAGTGATTTAAAACCATTGTACAAACACATTGGTGAAAAAAACATCATTCAATTGACTCATTGTGTCTGCAAAATGGCTTTGAAATGTCAAAAAAATAGCAAGAAAAGTTGCAAAAATCACATCAAAACGTGAACCTCCTTCTAATGAAATGCTTCTTAGTTCCTCATAACTTCTTGGATTGAAATGGAATTTTAGACACAAAAACTAGACTAGTATGTGCAACTTTACCAAAAAACTTTATTGGGAACGGACATTGTATGAAGAAGAAACAAGCCGCCGAAGCTCACTATAATCCAAAAATGTCAAGATTTGGAATTTCGAATTGCTCCCAAACATTCAAAACATCTTGGATTGACATGAAAACTCTACTACAATAACTATACTTCAAGGGGAACAAAACCCACTAAATTTTATTGAAAACAAGCATTAGATGAAGGAGATACAAGCCCCCGAAGTTGCAGCCATCAAATGCAGTTTGGTGAACTCATATAGAACCTGTGAACTTCGATTGGTTTCCGAAAAATCATTTCATCTTGGATTAATCTGAAACTTTTACCACACAAACTAGAAAAGAGAGTGCAAATTTTCCAACAAGTTTTATTGAATTCGGACATCGGATGCAAAAGTTACAATACTTTGAATTGGACTTGAAACTATGTGAAGACACTTTTGGTCTCCTGGGGCGTTTAAGGGTTAATCTTCACAAAATAGTGAAATTTGGTTGCTTATCCCCCAATTTAGGTTGCTTTATCCCTCCAAAAATTACTCTACAAGCCATCAAAGTCAACAAATGCTTCCATTTGGACACATAGAGGTTTGTTTGTCCCAATTACAATAGTAACTAAATCAAAAGTAATGCATGCTTGTGTAGCAACAATAAATATTTATATAGTGTCAAATGTCAAAAAACTAGTGAATGGGAAACCTAATTTCACTATTTGGTGTACAAAAAATCATTGATTGGCTGGGAAGTTGTAACACTAATGTCTTTGGCTGACTTGGAAGTTGTCAAGAGTCATTGGTTGGTTGTAGATAGTCGCAAAGGTGGGGACTAACCCATTTTAGGGGAACCAAAATGATCCCTATAACATTGGTTAATTAATAATGTTATAAATGTAGGAACTTATCATTTACCATTAGTGATAAAATCTGGAAAATTTGAAAATCATATTCATAATAAAAGACCCGCAATTAACATTGGGAATGTTAGGAAATACTAAATTAATCCACCACAGAATAGGAGGTAAGGTTTTTGCATTGGTTATTGAGATTAGATGGAAAACTTATTGAGGTTTGTGCATCCCAAGTTCATAGACTAGATATGATCTAGATGATTGAATTTTAAAGCTATGGGAAATGCGTACTTTTACATTTGTTACCAAACTAAGTTGGAAACTTGAGGTTTGTGCATCATGGGATTACAAGTCTAGATGTGATCTAGATGGTTGGATTTTTAAGCTACAAAGAAAGTGAATGACGTTGTATTAAGTGCAAATTTTCAGCACATCTAAAAGTCATATCATTAATTAGCAATGAGACAAAAGATGTCTTTGGAAGTCCTTAAAGCTGGTATTTAAAATTACTATTCTAATAAGTACTAAACAAAACATGGAGTCTTCACAATTTAAAAAAATGCAAGAGCAAATTATCCTACCTAGTATTGTAAGAACTTACAAATTCTAATTTTACTTACCTAATATTGTAAGAGGTAGTTTCACTTTTCAAATAATGCAAAGAGTGAATTGTCAATTTTACTTACTTCATGGTACTAAAGAGTCCATTTCACTTTCAATCCAATTCACTTATCTCACACTACAAGAGTCTTGTCAATTTCCCTTATCTAGTTCTACAAGAGTCAATTTCATTTTAACCCCTAAAGGACTAAATGGTGTTTTTTGGCAACATAGTGATTTTAGGTAGCTCACTACGGATGGAATTTTGATTTTTTTTCTTTGAAATTTTCACACAACATTTTCCCGAGGAGTAGCTTTCAGACCCAACAATTTTCATAATTTTTGAATACATGGTTAAAAAGTTATTGTATAATATATTGTTTTCATTGTTTGGCGGGTAGCCTAGGCAGCAAAAAACACTTCTTGAAAAATCACTTTTTTTTAAAATAAAAATTTGAAATTGGTTTTCTACATTTCTATATACATGAAAAGTTTTGAATCATTCCATTTTGATTTGTGAGACGAAAGTTATGAAGAGTTTTAGTTGTGGGTAGTTTGTGGGTAGTAATGGAATCTCTACTCTCAAATAAACTTTGAAGACCTTTATTTCACTCAATTTTTAATATTTTTGGAAAAAAAATAAAAACTTGAGGTGTAGATTGTTTATTAAAACATTACAACCATTGGGATTGGCATTTTTCAATTCCATAAATAAATTATTAACACTTTAGTATTTTGAATCATTCTCTACTTCTTTCAACTTACTATTTTTTTCCTATATGTTGTACAATTCCAAATGATCCAAAAAATTTCAAGCATGTAGCCAACATGACTTGAAGAATGAATCCAAAGAGTTACAACCATTTTGGACATTTTTTCATAATGATTTGACCTTGTGGAGTGCATCTGCCCGAATTTTTGCAAGGCCAAAAAATGGCTTTTTGTCACTTCAAATGCTAATATCTTGCAATCCAAACGGTGGAAATTTCTGAAATTTTTTTCACATCTTCCCAAACCAGATTACTACAAGATCCTACGGTTATATTTTTACAAAATTTTTATTTTTTCTAAAATTTGGTACTTGTATTGGAGATGACAGTTTTGGAGCATTTTTAGTGAAAACATAGTCTAAAACCTTTAGGGGTTAAAGTCAATTCACTTAGTACCTAACACTAATTTCATTTCATTAACCTAAAATCTTGCAAGAGTTAGTTTCACTTTAAAGTCTATTAACTTACCTAGTATCATACAAGCCTAAAAGATCCAATTTTACTTATCTAGTATTATAAGGGTCAATTCACTTACCTAGTACCAACCAGGCCCTATAGCCAATCTATAGGTATTGTGAAATTCAATAGAGACTGTGACTAAATTATAACCATCAATTCTTGGTTTCCAACTATCTTCTAACCATCAATGTTATGGCACATGTGCTTGGTTTTGAGAGCCAAAGTAGTCTTTGAATGAACATTTATGGAAAACTATGTGTTGGGGATGGTTCCATATCAAATTTTGCCTTCAAAAACTCATAGTAAGTTCAATTCAAGGTAGAAGATTACCAAAAAATTTGCAATCCCCATGATTTCATTCTTTCTACAAGGTAGAGAATTTATATTGTTTTATATTGCTCCAGATCATGCACAAAATACTTAATCTATAAACATGGATACAAATGTTTTGTGTCTAATGGATGACAAACAATCTTCCCTAATATGTAGGACAAAGTGCAATAGTTCATCATTGGAATTTTATGCAAAAAGGAGAGATCTTGCACAATATTTTGACCTCTAAAGAATATTTTTGCATTTTATAAAGTAGATGATGTCATATGGTTCCAAAAGGGAAAATTTCTATAGTCATCAATCCATCCTTTAAGGGTTAAGTGGTTGGTACTAGGTGGTTTTACCAAATATAGATAACCCTTAAAGGATGGATTGGTGACCATGGAAATCGGGGCTTTGGGAATTATGTGACATCATCTATTTTGAAAAAACCAAAAATGTCCATTGGAGGTCAAATTACTATAGAAGATCTTCCCTTTCCACCCCTAATTTGGGGGATGAATAGTTGCACTTCTATCCTATACATGAGAATTCCTTGTCATCCATCAAACAAAAAATGTCCATGTCAATGTTTAAGGGTTAACTTATACATGTTGCAAGCTGCATGTGATAAAAAAATCATGTGTATAAAATATTGTAATTTAGAGTGGGCATTACTAACTACAATATTCCAATATAAGATAATTCATCACGTGACAAGCAAATTACCTAATGCAGATACCTAGAAAACCACCCATTTCAGTCTTACATCAATTCATGGTAGATTGTTGCTAATAAGTGGGATTAAGACTTCATTAGGTTTGTTAGTAGCCAAAATCAATGCCTTGGGTGATGTTGATGGAGTTATTAGTGACCATTTTAGGACCTTCTACCTTTCTAGTGTAAATTCATTTCAAGAGTTAACTTTTTTTATTCCTCTATGTCATAGCCATGTTAAAAACAATTGTGACAATATTAGGAAATTTTGAGACTGCTTTAGGTAACTAGATGACCATTTTGGGTACACTCTGTAGTGATTTGGGGGTAGTCTACAGTTTGTTTTGGGCTAATTGGGCAGCACACTTCAAAAAATCATAACAAATTGAAAATTTGTCAAAAAAAAATAAACTTTCAATTCCTCTTTGCATTTCTCATGTTTATCTTTACATGGAATTAAATTTTTTTTTTCAAAAATGTGAACATAGCAAACCAGCCATTCTGCCTGTCATGGGCTGGTTTACCTTTTAATCTGAATGCTGACACGTTGCCATTTTCATTAAATTTTCTCATCCACAATTCAGTGAAGCTTCAGTTGGGCTCATTCCCGTGGAGAGAGAGAGTGTGGTTCATTCGCCACTTGGGGTCACTTGCACTCATCTGACCGGCCTGCTGATTTTTTTATTTAATTTCTTAAACTTAAAAATTAATTTATGAGACTATACTGCGGTGGGGGTACGTGTCAGGAGCCCAAATGGACAACGGCCCTGGTTTTACTTATAAATTCAGAAATATCAGGTATGACTCAGTAGCCAGGCTATGATCTTTCTACTGCAGATACACAGTATTATTATAATGGTAATCTTGTTAGGCTGGGTTCTAAAGCGACTTTTTTAAGAGCTGATTGCATTTGGGGGGAAGATAAACTTCTTGAAACAATTTTCCGTGATTTTTCTTCGGAAGAAAAATGGAATTCGCATTGAACTCAAGTCGTTTCATAATTTTTGGACCTTCGGGGAATTAGTTATGAATTTTTGAAGTTAAAACACAGTGGTCAACAAAAGCGACCACCTCCTGAAATGTACATTGAAGAAAGTAATGTGTACCTTTGTGTTTGTGGTCACTTTTAGAGCTCTCTACCTTATGTTCCCAGTAACTAAGGTAAAACAACCCATTACAAACCAAATGGGGGGTTTGCTCTCTTGTCATTTCTGAAATTTTCTACTTTTTTTTTCAAGAGAAAGTCAAGTGATAGAAATGGCGAGAGCATTTGAAACTATATTTTTTCGACAAAATGTGAAGTTGTTGTGAATTTTTGAAGTGTTCAGCCCATCACAACCTAAAAGAGTCTGTAGACTACCCCCAAACCAACAAAAACTTATCCATAACACTCATCTTACTCACGTATTGCGATCACAATATTTTCTAACACAAAAGACTTGAAAAGGCACTTCCTACAATGAACTAACACTAAAAAATTGAAAGTTCCTATCGCAATCACTAATCTCTCCATTCCAGTTAGCTAAGACAGTAATGTGGCCTAAATCTCAATAACTAAAAGAAAACCATAATAGGGGCATTCTTAGGAGTCTACAATGGGTTGTTTTACCTTATCAAGTAATGCTTTGGTAGCCACATCTAAGACAATTTTTTTAATTTTAATTTTTAAACCTGGAGTTTATTTCCAAGAAATAAGGTAGAACACCATGTTGTGGTCAGAAGACCCCATAGTGGACACATAGGGAATGCCCCATTATATATTTTTTTCAGACCCCGTCATGGGTTTTATTAATAAATGAGATTTGGGCCACAATCAATGTCTTATTTGACAACAATGGAGTGATTAGTGACTTCATTAGGAACTTCTTACTTTTTAGTATAATTTCATTGTAGGAAGTGACTTTTTTAGCCCTTCATGTTAACCCCTAAAGGACCTAGGCATATTTTGGGCAGAAAGTGTCAAAAACTGCCACTTTTTAGGGCAGCAAGAAAAAAATGAAAAAAAAAGTTTCTTTTTCAAAATTCAACCGTACAAATTTGAACTAGACTTCTTTGGGAACATGTGGAAAAATTTGAGAAACATTGACCGCACGGATTGAAAGATTATAACGTTTGAAGTTAGGTGAAAAAGTTTTTTTCGAACCTTGCCCGACATAGCCTACAAACTTTAACTCCTTCTTGAATGAGACTCTTACACTAAAAAGGGTTATTCTTTAGACATTTGCATCTTGGATCATGTAAGCTACACACCCACCAAATTTCAAAATCATAGGAAGAGTTTTGCACATGCTACCCGAAGCTGCCCAAGCTCCCCACAAAGTTCAGGGCAACTTAACTTTTGATCCAGGCACCAGATCAGAAAAAAAATTAGATTTTCAGAAAGGGAATACATAGTTTCTTGTTGTGTCCAAATTTCATGAACATCCAACTAAAAATGACTCCATAGGAGCCTACCCAAGATTTCTTGCGTACATTGAACGGACACTTGGTCCTTTAGGGGTTAAAAATGATTGAGACTACTTTAGGTGTATAAGATGAGCATTATGGATACAAATTTTGTTGGTTTTAGGGTAGTCCACATACTCTTTTGGACCATGATGGGCTGAACACTTCAAAAATACACAACAAATTTACACTTTGTCAAAAGAACATAATTTCAAATGCTCTTGTCGTTTCTCACACTTCTCTTTATGTGGGAAAAAAATTATAAAGTTTCAGCTACGGCATGAGTACAAACTCCTAATTCTGACCACAATGGGTTGTTTTACCTTAGACCAGGAACAAACAGCAGAAAGCCAAGGGCAAAAACGGGAGACTGATATTCAAGAACCACACTTAATATAAATTTACTTTCACTTGCTTTATCTGGACAATTCCCATGTTAATGTCAACTCAAAATGAATTTGATATATGACCCTTTTCTTGTGAAGACTCACAGACTTCATGCATTTAAGTAAAAAACATTGAAAATAATAGAAATTTTGAAGAGAGTCAATAATCAGACTGAGCTTGAAATTGGTAACAACAATTGGACTTTAACCCCTCAAGGCCCAAGGAGCTTGTTTTGAGCCTCTCACTTGTTCAACAGGTCAAAGTTATAACTTCATTTCCCCACATTCTAAGAAGTATATCTAAGTGAATTTCATATTATGATGTTCATATGGGACAGGGAAGTTCAAAAGTACAATTAACATCATGTAATAAGCTTTGATGTAAAGTGTCCTCCAATAAGTCTTGCAACCCAATGTCTAATTCTCTACCAAGCAGTTTGATTACAAATTATACTCTTGGTAGGTAAATTGAGGTATTTGATTTAGATTTTTTGCCTCGGACAAGATGAGTTATGTACCTTATTGCAACTCATTTCACTTTTTAAAAATATCTCTTTTTGTGAGAGGTGATTGATTTTGAAAACACTAAGCTAAGTTCAAAGGTACAATGCTACACTAAATTTTGTTGTTGTAGGAGATCACATATAGTAGATGTCAACCGACTTTGGAGTTGAGAGGATCAACATTACTCCATGCATGCTTCTAGTGATTGTTGCTTGTAGGCATTGCCTAGAAGTTTTGTGAGAAAAGATCAATGTTTGTCTAGAATATTGTGTATGTGGTATTACTAGGAGTTCTACAAACAAACTTTGTCATTAGAGGAGTTTTGGGGGGTCTAGAGGGCCGTTTTGGGCCTATTCCCGGTCTTGTTCCCCCAACAGTTCGGGAACGGCCGTTGTCAAATTTATTTATTTATTTATTTTGAATTTTTTTTTAAATTTGAAAATGTAAAAGAAAGTTAAAAAAGAAAAAGAAAAAAAAGGAAAAAAGAAGAAGTGATGTGGCAGTCATTGTGCCACATCAAGTAGTTGTTGTGGGGCAGATTCTAGGGTCTGGGAACCTAGGGGAACACACAACCCTCCAAACCCCCCAAAACTCCTCTAATGGAAGTTCTAAGTAGTGTTAGTTAACTTTGCACCTTGACATAATATGAAAGTCATTGACTGCCAACCAAATTCTTCTGACCTCAATCCTATAGAAAACTTATGGAAGAAAGTCAAAGATCAAGTGCAAAGAAGGTGTAGACCCCATAATAAAGACCAAATGTGGACATTAGTGAATTTGACTTGGGAGGATATACCTCAAGAAAGTATAAAAAAATTAATTTCTACAATGCCAAACTGAATAGCAGTTGTGATGGTAGCTCAAGGTGGTATTATTTGATGGTAGTGTATGTACTACTTTGATGCAAAGTAGTTGCTAATGAACAAGACATAATGTAAAATTCATGTTATAGTAGGCTTCTATAGTACTAGAGCTTTCTAATGATACCCTATTTGACAACATTTGTTAAATTTTTTTTTCTATAAATGGGCTTGTTTCTCTTTGCCTTAAAATGTTTATGAAAGAAAATTGCAAAATCACATAGAGGAAACTTTTACCTACATAATGCAAGTCTTTGTAACATGAAAGATGTGAACAATGATATGTCCAAAATACTTGTGCAATCAAATCTTAAAAAATTATCACATGTATTTTTTAATTAATTATTATATATTGCCATGAAAAACTACTAAAATAATTCACCATAAATAGAGTTCCTATTTTTTGACATTGAAATTTCATATGCTGATTAAGGTTCCACAAAGCAATAGATTTAATAGGATAGTTTTGATAGAGTATTTTTAAAATTGAGTCAAAAAGAAAAAAAATTGAAGGACTTCATAGTGGGTTGCAAGACTTATTGTACAATGCATACTGTCAATCAAAGTTCAAATTATTTTGTGAAAAAGTACAGAAAGTGCTTGGGCCTTGACGGATTAAGTTACAAGAGTGAAATTGTGGATTTGAATTTGTTCAAGACCCATTTAACCCTTGAATGCCGGGCTGGTGACCGTGGAAATCAGCCATTTTAGAACCGTGTGACATCATCCACTTTAGAGAAAACAGAAATACTCAATGGGAGTCAAACTAATGTAGAAGATCTTTCCTTTCCACCCCTAATTCCAAGGATGAATAGTTGCAATTCTGTCCTACACAAGAGAATTCCTTGTCATTCAGTGGACAATAATCATCCGCCGCATCGTTCAAGGGTTAAGTTATCAACTTGATCATCACTTCGGTTGAGAGTAAATTAAGTTATGCAATCGTAAAAATAATTTTGTTCCATGCATGTATTCTATTAATATCCTAACAGTCCTCACAGGTGTCTGACTGATTGTTCGATGAATAATAATGCCGTATATCTTTAGCTAGTTCAAGTTTTTATTTGCTGATTTTTGTTTAATTTGGCATTTTGGCACAATGTTTTTTCTTTGTTTGGATGATTCACAAAACCATAAGTTAAGCTGTCTTTTCTATTCTTGAACTATCTAAGTTATATCTTACAGACACAGATTTGATTGCGCCACTAAAACCTGCAAGAATGGTGGAATGAATGAATAAGTGACACAGTTGTGATCAATAGCAATTCTAATGCGGGAATTCAACTGCATAAGTTCCTCACTGATTTGTAAATTTGCGGCTCTAAGGCCAGGTTTAACCCCTAAAGGACCAAGGTACCAGATTCTGGTGTTTCGAAAACTTTGAAATTAAGTAAAACCCAATCAAATTGCTATTTTTAGTAGTTTATATTTTTGGAGAATTCTTTTTGAAGTCTAGTTTTAGGATCAAAAAGTTGATTTGAAAAATAAAGGATTATGATTTTTCTATTGAAGATTGAGTGCAAGGATGCCCATTGCAATCTTGACTTCCCGTGGTGTTGAGGGCTCTTGAAAATGAGCCTGAAATACACTAGATCTTGGAGGCAAAATCACATTAGAAATTCATTTAAAAAAATTGTAGAATAGATTTTGAATAACCGTAAATTGATTGGGGTTGTGCATGCTAGATCCTATAACCTCATATTTTTTTAGTGACCAACTTTTTAGAGTTGACATGCAAAAAGTGAATTGAAAAATTTTCACAATTTTTACACCCTCATGATCAAACATTATAATCTTTCAATTTGTAAGAGATATTCTTATGTTTTCTTTTCCTATGTGACCTCTAACATGTCTAGTTAGAATTTGTATGGTTACAATTCAAAAGAAATTGGTACAACGTATGAAAATGTTGACTTTTTGTTCAATTTAGAGCAAATTTCAAGGAGCTCCAAACAGGCCTTGGGCATTTAGGGGTTAAGGTAATTGACCCATTCTCGACCCCCCCCCCCTCATTTTCACAGTATAGGTTGATATTTTTCCAATGAGTCATGGTTTAGATTTCTGCTCACAACTTACACGTACTGGTTGGAGCAACATAAATGTTCAAGAAGTGTACATTAACCCTTGAATGACGCGGCGGACGATTATTGTCCGTTGAATGACAAGGAATTTTCTTGTGTAGGACAGAATTGCAACTATTCATCCTCATAATTAGGGGTAGAAAGGGAAGATCTTCTATAGTAGTTTGACTCCCAATGAGTATTTTTGGTTTTTCTAAAGTGGATGATGTCACATGGTTCCAAAATGGCTGAATTCCACAGTCACCCGCCCAACTTTCAAGGGTTAAAAGCCCAGAATGATCGCAGTATGTACATAGAATGCCACAATTATCACTCTCATTTATTTTTGTAACAAGCCTATGATTGGAAATAGAATGATATATATAGAAAGAATAGGTTTCACATAATCTTCACGAAAAAAATTCATAGCAATTTCGTTTGGGATGAAAAAAATGTGAAAAAATTTCAAATTCTTCTAAAATCTATTTCATTGCATGAGGAAATTTTTCCCCTCACCAAACCCATCTTGTAGCTATGCTGAATTCCTTAAGTGGTTGGAAATGGGTCAGCTACCTTATACTAGGCATGGGGCTGAATGGAAGGCTGGCCGGATTTGCCTTCAATCCAGCCTTCAATCCGGCCCAAGTTTTTCCATTTAGCCAAAGTTAATGTTAAAGCCTTTGGGCTGAATTTTAGGGCCGAATTTCCAACTCATTTGCTCTTGAATTTTCTGAATTCTCATTTTAAAAAATAAAAAAATATAGATATTTGTAGTACCTTTCTCTTCTTTTCTTTTTTCTTTTAAAAAATGGTTATTTATTTATTTTTTCTTCCTATTTATTCAATTTCAAAAATAGCAAAAAGCGTGTATTTCTACTTTTCTTTAACCTTTTTCATTCACTTCCTATTTTTTCTATTTGGAAAAAAAAGAAGGATTTTTTATACTTCTTTTGAACCTTTCTAATTCACTAGATGTTGAAACTAGAGTTTAAGCCCAAGAATGGTTGTCATTTATTTTCACGAGGATTTCAAGAATTTCAATAAGTAAATAATTTTCATCTTGTCACTATAGGGATTTGAAAGTAATCATACAACTAAATACAAAATTTTAGAAAACATCTCTTTTCTATCTCTTTTTTAAATCTATATTTTCAATTTTATTTTTTAAAAAGTATGAAATTTTTTATTATGAGAACTTGAATGAATTCAATTATAAATGTAAATCACAATTTACCGTACATGTTATTTCTAATACTATAATCTTTCTTAATTGTATTCTTTTTCAAGTATCTGTCATTAGAATTGGCAATTGAATTGAAAAAATTAACTAAGGAGCTAAATTAACTATAAAAGCCAATCAACCATGGAGCTAAAATTTGCTTTGGTAATCTAAAAGGTCTTCAATCCCTAAAGGACTATGACTATGGTTTCACCAAAAACACTCCAAAATTGCCATTTCTAGGACAAGCACCAAATTTTAGAAAAAAATCAATTTTTGGAAACACATAAGCATAGGATCTTATAGTATTCTAGTTTAAGAAGATGTGGAAAAAACTTCAGAAATTTTCATTGTGTAGATTGCAAGATAATAGCATTTAAAGTGACAAAAATCCTATTTTTGGCCTAACAAAACATTATGCAACTGCTCTTCACAAGATGACATTTGTATGAAAAAGTGTCCAAAATGGTGGTGCTTCTTTGCATTCATTCTTCAAAGCCAATTGGGTACATGCTTGAAAAATTTCAGATCATTTGGAATTAGATAAAGTAAATGAAAAAAATAGTAATTAGGAAAACAATGGAGAGTGATTTTGAACACTTACTTGTTAAGAATTTAATTATGGAATTGAAAAATGCCAATCCCAATGGTTGAAATGTTGTAATAAACAATCTAACATCCTCCAATTATATATTTTTCAAATAATCTTGAAAATTGAGTAAAATACAAGACTTCAAATTTTATTTTATAGTAGAGAATTCAAAACTGCCCGCAATCTAAAATTCCTTGTAACTTTTGACTCATTGATAAAAAAAAATGAACGATTTATAGTTTTCTACGTGTATTAACTATAGATAACCAATTTCAAATTTTTGTTTATGAAAAAAGTGATTTTTTTTAATCTGCCCACATTGCCCATTTATGAAAAAAAGTAACATATTAGGCCATAACTTTTGACTCATATTTTCAAATGTCATGAAATTTGTACATATGAAAGATATTCCTCATCCCTACCTTCTATTTGAATTTGAGCCTAAAATATATGCAAATCTCCACTCACATATACTTGCCCAAAATTTCTATGTTGCCAAGAAATGCATGATGGTCCTTTTAGGGGTTAATATACAAATAAAAAAAATATGGTAGAACTATTAAGTTATTTTATGAGGTTTTCTTAATAATATTAATTTCTAAAAATATTATTTATTATTCATGATCATTAATTTTATAAAAAATAATAATTTAAATTAGAGCATCGCATGTGAGTCACAGCAAATAAACATGTTAATCAGACCAAATAAACATCTCATCTCAGAATAGCAATTGAACATAACATTAAGCATGTACTAAAATAAACATTAAATGAACGTTGAGCTAATAACTGGAAAGCTTCTTCGACTTAGCCCCAGTGATCCCAAAAATCCAATAGCATAGATGGATGGGAGGAAGTTTCTTGAGCTCACATGTAGTAAACATGTATCAGAAAATAAAATAAAAGACTCTACATTGATAGACGGTGGAGATTTGTACAATCTAATGGAGGAGCCCAATCTGGCCCTAGATGGGAGTTCGGGCCACCCAAAACCTCGTCTCGATTGTTCCCTTGGGGTTGAATGGTTTGGCGCCAAAATCATGCCACCTTAAGGCAACACGTAGGATGAGTTGTAGTTCCATCTGGCCCTAAGTATAAAGCCCTTGGGCTGGATTTGGAGAAAATGAGGGCCCCTAGTGGTTTGAACTTGGAGAGTTTTGGCCAGCCTTCAATCTGGCCCCAAGTATAAACTGGCCCTAATTTAGTTGCATAACACTTCACAATACAATAAGTGCACAATCCTGTGATTGTTTTTAAATTACATAATTTTGATCTTCACTGATTATTCAAGAGATGCACTCACTCTTGTGAGTCCAATAAAAAATGGAATACCCTAAGTGAAGGTTAGATTCGACATAAATTAAATCATTTTTGCTAATTAATTAATTAATCAATTAATGCTATGCGTCATCTTGTGAGTGGTGTGCGGTGACGTGACCCCTTGGAAATCTGATGTGGAGATTCAATTTCAGTAAGTTTTGTCACTGTACTCTCCCACAATTAAGGACTCTGGTCTTTCTGAGTAGGAATCTCTATTTTGCTACAATTGAAATCACTTCATTTGCACAAAATTAGAGAAGAAAAAATGAAATTAAAAGAAATTAGAAGCAAACAAAATTGCAAAACAATGCGAATGATTTTTTATATAAGGACATGAACCCCTAAACGTCATCTCCATAATTGACGATTTGAGAAAAATCATTATAAAGTACTATTTTGGAAGTCATATACAAATAAATGTTATAGACTGTATGTTGTAGATTCCATCTTTACAATTAGATTCACCATTGCTATCACCAATATTTTTTTATAAATTTTAAAAGGAAAATTTCAAAATTCCTTGTAAATTCGATTACAAGCAAAATATTATCATTTTTTTGGAATGAGGTTCTCTTCACATGGTGATTTTTTGAAATTTTTGTCTTCTTAAAATCTATGACTTCATTTTGGCAAATATAGTTTTGAACTAGAGTCAATGCAATTTTAGCTTGGTTAACTCCTTGACATACTTGCACATTTGTAATTTTAGAAAAATATATACTCTAGGACCACCAAATCAAACCCTTAGATAAGACAACAATTTGATAAAGTATCTCCACAAATTAGAATAACTTTTATCCAAGCAATAAGGAGGATGAAACTTCAATTTCAATTTGTTCATCGTCTAGTAAATGGATATCGAAGTGCTTAGGGGTTAAAATGATATTGTGTCCAGTAAATAATAAGCAGGTGCATAATTATCCAAAGGATTAAACTAAATGTAGATGAAGTTGCTAAATTTGGATGAAAAAGTGCATAAATACAATTGTGAAGTGTTTTTTTTGTCTAAAATATGGATGAATTAATGTAGAAATATAGTGCTTCACTAAATTTTAAGTAATCACCATCATGGCACTTTTTCAGAAAGTAAAAAAAAGTCATGCTTAGGAGAATCCCTCCTTGGACCCATGGGAGTGAATTTAGTTTAATCCCTAAAGGACCATTGTTCCCTTAGGAGAAAAAAGGATTTTGGACAAGTCCTATTGTCTCCATTTCTTGTAGTTTTTTTAAAACTTTTTCAAAAGTTAGATAAACACATTAGCTTTCTAGGAGTATAATTTTAATTTCCATCGGTGCACTTGAGGAAAATTTATGCCATCCTAAGCACAACTTTCACTTAGCTAGGCAACTATAGAAATCCACAAAAATCATTTTTTTTCTTACAGATCATATTTTGTCTACATGGAAAGCTTTTATTCATTCCATTTTGATTAGTGAAGTGAAAGTTATAGAGCGGTTTGTTTTCTATTCAATCGTAGCATCTTCTCAAGAAAATAGCATATTGGATTCTTTTGTTAACTCAATTTTCACAATTTAAGAAAAAAAAAGTTCCACAAGGTTTACTTTGTTTGCTAAAACAATCTCACCATCAGGAATAGTGTGTTTCAATTCCATCTTGAAGATTTTAACAATTCAATTTTTCCTTCTATCTCATATTTGTCATAAAAACCACTCCTCCCTTGCTGGTCATGCAATGTGAGGCTCCCCTACAAGCCACAAGGGGCTCTCCTGTAGGCCAAGTAGCAAGGGGCTCCGCTGTGGCCAGGAAGTGAGGGTCTCTTTTGTCGGCCAGGGCAGCACCGACTCATGGGAGCTCTCCAAATCCACTGGGAGCTCCTCCATCAAGTGGAACTTGCCAATTTGGCCTGACAAATAGTTTTTAAGTAGAAAACTCTAAAATTAATTAGAATAGTTTCAAGTAGAAAACTCTTCATAGACTCAAAACACTCTTAGAAGTAGAGAAGGGAGAAGTAGAATTAGTGTTTCAAAACGCTTCAAACTTCAAACTCACACTAGAAGGAAGTGGATCTAACACTCACACTCCAACCCAATTAAAAAAATTAAAAAAATCCAGAGAATGGAGGTTGGAACTTCTGCTTGACATTTGAAGTAGAGTTGAGAGTTGAAGAGACCATTGGAATTTGGAAGGTTAGCATCCAAACTAGATTAAGTGAAAATCTTTGAAACACACTTAGAGCCATTAGAATTTAGATAGAACAATAATTGACTCATAGGATATCAAAAGTTAATTATTGTTGGAAGACTTGAACCAATTCTTATATAAAAATCACAAAGTCAACCAAATCATAAAGTAGTAAATAGGAATTTACAGTATATGCAACTCAACAAATTAAAAAATCTAAATTAAAGGAATAGGATAGTAGTGAAGGCAAATATTGTATCTAATCACTACTTTCAAGCAGTGAGCATAAATTAATAAAGACCTATATGATGGCAAATGAAAAAGAACTTGGCAACCTCAATAACAAAGTTCAAAATAATTCAAAAAATGAGGTAAGTTACTAAGTTCTCTAAATTTTCTTGATTTCTAAAGTTGGCCAATTAACCCCTCACCGCCCGAGGGGACCAAAAGTGTCCTTAGGTTAAATTCAAAGTGTTGTAACTTTTGCATCCAATGTTCAAATTCAATAAAACTTGTTGTAAAATTTTCACTCTCCCTTTTAGTTTGTGTGGTAAAATTTTCAAATCAATCCAAGATTTGCTAAATTTTTGGAAACCAACAAAGTTCATAAGTTCAATTTGAGTTCACCAAATTGCATTTGATGGCTTCAACTTCAGGGGCTTGTAATTCCTTTATCCAAAGTTTGTTTTCAAATTTTTTGTTAGGTTATGTTACCCTTGAATTCTAGTTATTATGGTAGAATTTTTATATCAATCCAGGTTGTTTTGAATGTCTAGGAGTAATTCGAAGTTCAAAATCCCAACATTTTTGGATTACAGTGAACTTTGGCCTCTTGTTTCTTCTTCATACAATGTTTGTTTCCAAAAACAAAATTTCGAAAAGTTATGCATACTAGTCTAGTTAGTGTATATAAAATTTCATATCAATCTAAGAAGTTATAAGTGACTAAGAAACATTTTACTAGAAGGAAGTTCAATTTTTGATGTATTTTTTGCAACTTTTCTTGCTATTTTTTGACATTTCAAAGCCATTTTGCAGACACAATGAGTCAATTGAATGATAATTTTTTTCATGAATGCGTTTGTATGCTGACTTTGAATCACTATATAGTTTAAAGTTTCTTCATTTGAGTAGATTTAGAAACCGAATTTTGCCTCCAAATGTATTTTTACGAAAAATTCAGCATCCTTTTTCAACAGTAAAACATTATAATCTTGCAATCTGTATAATCAAAAGACACCAAATTTGATGCACATCATCTACAACAAGTGCACTACAAAAATTTTCAATTGAGATCTCTATAACTCAATGAAAATTATATCTATAACACTTCAAAAGAAATGTTGTTTTTGAACTTGTTCAGGCCTTGGGCGGTGAGGGGTTAAAATATACTAGCCGAACTAGAACTCCAAGTCAGAGTATCAATATTAGTTTTTTCTTAAATTATAATTCAAATATTGTAGATTTAGGATAGAGGTTTCCAAAAACATCTTAAACTTAGAAATCCGACTTAAAACGAGTAAGATAGGACCGGATGAAGTATTAGAATGAAGGTGGATGAAAACCTAGTGGAAGTATCCAAACAAGTGAACATTTAGTGTTTAGTTATAAGTTAGCACCATAAAAACAAATACTAAATCTCAACTTGTTTTGAATTGAGGAACTAAGAGTAAATGATGGATGACATTAGATGAACTTATTAGCGATCAAACTTCATCTGGCCATAACTTTGGCTAAGAAGGTTCGATTGGGGTGATCTTTATATTTTTTAAAAGGGGAAATATTTTTCTATGAGTTGGTGTATTTAGTTTTAGTCTGACCTAACTCCCATAAAAAACCACATTGACTTAGTTAGTTCAAACAATTACTTTGATAATTGTATTTCAAGTTACATTTTGATTGGGTTTTCACACATTTGAATAAACTAGGATGTTAGAAAAGATCCCTTGCTTGAAAGCCAACATTAGAAGACAATTGAGGGCCTCATAGCCCATTTCGGGGTTGTTCCCTATGTTGCCAGAAATTGGGAACTAGACCACAATGGGTTGAATTTCCCAATTTTTGAAAAAAGAATTCCCCCAAAATTTCTAAAAATTATGATTAAACTTAAAACTGAATTTTAAAAAATAATGAAAAAATAATGAAAAAATAAAATAATAATAATAATAATATTATTATTATTATTATTATTATTATTTATGATGTGGTAGTAATTGTGCCATGTCATACTACTAATGTGGCAAGTTCCCAAAGCTTGGGAATTCAAAATAACTCGCCGCGTCTTCATGCCTTCAAACTTCATCTAATGTGGACCGACGTTATGCTCCCAATAATAAAAAAAATCAAAACCAATACACTAAAGAATCTGGTTGTGTTAGTTTGTTTACCATGGGTGGATAAATAAGCGCTCACAAGGGGTACCTTCTACATGAACTCCTGCACTATACATTTGTACTTGTGAGAGCTTCGGCAAAGTATCTATATGTCAAGGCTTCTAGAAGTGATGGTGACCTAGATTTTTAGGATTTTCTTAAGATGAAAGTGATTCTAACCTACAATCCCACATCATAATGCAACCTCAATTTGAGCCCATAAATGTAAGCAACACCATGACTTCATAGGGTTTATAAATGTGACGATGAAGTATTGCTCCTTGGCTGGGAGCTTGTTTACACAAAAGGGGGGAATATAAGCTTAACCCATAAACAACGACATGGACATTTAGTGTCTGATAGATGACAAAGTATCTATTTGTGTTGGACAAAAGTGCAACTATTCATCCTCAAATTTTGTATTGAAAGGAGAAATCTTCTACAATAGTTTGACCTCCAATGAATTTTTTTTAAAGTAGATGATGTCACACGGTTCCTAAAGTGATGATTTCCACAATCACTAGTCCATCCTCAAAGCGTCAACCCCTAAGTGTACAAGTCTCCTCGAAAATTGATAATTTCAGAAAAATTAATAGAAAGTGCTTTTATTTTGGAATTGATATACAATTAAAAGTTGTAGACTATGAGTTGTAGATTCCATATGTATGGTTAGATTCACCAATGCTTAAATTAAATGCTTAAATTAAATGCTTAAACATGGCACCAAACTCATTCAAACCCAAGTTTTGATGCTCTTAGGAATTTCATCCTCTATTTTTCCCAAATTCTAGCTCTTAATCGAGCAATGCATGTGTCACTTTACGATTAATTCTAATGCTTCTTCAAATTTTAAGTGCTCACCATCATGTCACTTTCTCTAAAAGTAGAAAAAAAAAAAAAAAGCCTTGTTGATCATTAGCATGGTAGGGTGATTGCCATTTGTATCACCTAACTATTGTTCATCTTCATTCATGTCAATCCAATCAACAATTTTCTCAATGGGGAGTGATGAATTAACAAATTTGTTCGGTTGGTTGGAATACAATGGCCCTCTCTACACTAATAATGGTATTTGGTGTTATGTTAGTCATGTTACTAATAGTGTTATGTTAACTTTTACCTCACCCACTTTAAATGTCAAGTGTTTTGTATTTAGAGTTTAGAGTCCAATTCAAAGTGTTGTAACTCTTACATCTGATGTCTAAATTCAAAAAAACTTGTTGGTAAATTTGCGCTCTCTCTTCTAGTTTGTGTGGTAAAATTTCCAAATCAATCCAAGATGGATGAATGTTTTGGAAGCCAATCGAAGTTCACAAGTTCAATTTGAGTTCACCAAACTGCATTTGATGGTTGCAAGTTTGGGAGCTTGTATCTCCTTCATCCAATGTTTGTTTTTCAATAAATAAAAAATCATTAGAAATGGATATTGTATGAAGAAGAAACAAGTCGCTAAAATTCACTATAATCCAAAAACTTCGTTGACTTGTTTCTTCTTCATACAATATCCATTTCTAATGATTTTTTCTTAAAGTTGTGTATGCTAGTCTATTTTTTGTGGTTAAAATTTCATATCACTCCAAGAAGTTATGAGTGATTGAAAATCATTTTATTGAAAAGGAGGTTAGCCTTAGATGTGTTTTTGCAACTTTTCTTATTATATTTTGACATTTCAAAGCCATGTTGAAGACTCAATGAGTCAATTGAATGATATTTACTTTCACCAATGTGTTTGTATAATGATTTTGAATCACAGCTTTATAATTAAAAAAAATTTCATTGCAATTTGATGAAATAATTGCTATCCTCAAATGACAAATGTAATCTTCTAAAAAATTTATATCCTAAAAAATATACTGAAGTTGACAAATAGTGCCTATGTTGACATTTAGTGATGGCAACATTAAAAGGATTGTTGACATTTAGTGTTATGTTTTGTAATTAGTGTTGTGAATACTAAATACCATTATTTATGTATTGTATGGGAGCCAACTCATTCCTGATCTCCCCCTATTATTAGTATAGGGAGATCTATTTCCGTGAAGGTACGAGATGAATAAGTGATAAGGAATGGTGCATTGTGATTGGACTAGAGGACTCTCAATTATGCAACTAGCCCTTGGTCAAAAATAGGATGACTTATATGCCAAATACAAAACAAATAGAATCTTCATCTAAAAAATTTATGGTAATTTTGTTTTGGGAAATAAAATTGTAAAAAATTATGGAATCTTCATGGAACATATATATTTCTACACATGGGGAAAATTTTCCACTCAACATTCTTGTGCTCCACATATGCTCAATTGCTTGACTAGTAAAAAATGGGTTGGTTCCCTTAATTCACCCCTGCAAACTTCAATCATGGTCTAGAATCAACATTGTGGAATCGAATGTTGGAAGGTTATGGAAGCAAATTTGAATTAAACATAAAATTATTCCACTATGAAGTTGAAGTGTCATTTCTATCCATATAAGCAAGAAAAGATAATTGAAGCAAAGAAAAAGACTTTATCCCTTTTGTTAGCTAGATTGGATTTTGATTTCCTACACTTTTATTCTAATTTTATAGTTGCATGGCCTATGCTTTGTAAGGTATAATGGTATTCTATTCACAAGTCTGAGTCTTGGTCAAGTCTATTGTATCCTTGTTTGCATGCAAAGACTTGAACAAAGTGAAATAAATAGTACACAAGGGGACTTGCTTTTATTTCCATTGCCATCGTAGAGCATACATCACAAGTTTAAGCTTAGTCCAAGGCTATACTCTTGTGTTAAATGTACAAAGAATGCCAAAATACTATCTCTTGTTGAGGTTAGGTATGACTCATTTGGTTTTGACGGGCTTGTGAATGATGCTTTCGCGCTAAACCACTTCTTCTAGAATGTTATGTTTGTTGTGAGACTATGAATACAAAACACAACTAGTATCCATGTGTACTACAAAATTATTGATGTCTAAGTGAGTACTACCTTTGTCTCAATAAATCCATGGTCTTTAGTAAAAAACTAGTCGGAGTACCTCATATTTATATTGAGACAAAGCTAGAGAGTAGCTATTGTTTCTAGCCTATCATGTACAATAGTACTTCCTAGTTGAAGGTTGCTTTATATTTGGAGGCCAAGCCAATTTGTTGTGTTAGAGGCCAGGAAATTCTCACTAGTAATTGGACAAAATGCTAAAATTGGCCCCAACTTCTTTACACCTAGATGCTAGGCCATTTTGGTAGAATGAATTTTTTATTCAAAAAAGACATCAACTGATATGGCCTAAACTCGCTGAATTGGATGCACCTTAGGGCCAATGCCAAATTTTCATTAATTGCTTTTTTTATAAAATATTATTTTTTTCAACAAATCACATCCATTGGATTTTGTAAAATCGGCCTGTAGGGAAATTGGCCTAGCCTCTAGGTGTACATTGGCCCTAAAATTTTTTGCCCATCTCTCCCTCAAAAAAGTGACACTATTCCAAATACACATTTGGAATCACATATCCATTCAAAGTAAAGCTATTATAAATTCTACACAATGGTATAGAAACATAATCTTGTTGCCAAAACACACACAGATATAAAGAAATTTTGACCTGGCCTACTATGGACAACAAAGGTCCAAAAAGTGACTTTCACTATTTTATGAAACCAAAATTATAAGTGCACCTATTCATCAAAAATTCGATGTTTTGGATGAACTACCTTGGTAATAGGCTTTGTCCTTCCAAATTCTAGCAATCACAAGTACACTTACCTCCAACAAAAGTAGGCGCCTACTCAACCACAAACATACATGACATAAACAAATGAAAGTATTGATTCATTAACTAGGGAAGAGTAACTCCTTGTAATAGATACATCCAAAAATATTCCAGTAGACTAGAAGAAATTTGTGTTTGCCTCAATAAAATCTACATGACATATTTGTTGAGGCAAAAGCAAAATCTGCGTTGAAAAACACAGAAAAATGCAGATTTAGCATTTGCCTCAACAAATATATCATGTAGATTTTATTGAGGCAAACACAAATTTCTTCTAGTGGTGCATTCCACTTAACTAAAGATGCAAGAACTTTCATCAACTAGGATGGTTGATTGGGGATGAATGAGGGACAACTACTACCTAAATAAGGCCCCTCAAAAAGAATCCATCAATTGATTTCTAAAGTACTTGCTAACTAAACCAATCAATATATGGGATGGTGGGGTTGCAAGAAATTACACCCAATCACATTGCATCAACTATGGTTGCCCAAGTTAATATCATGTACATACATACCACAATACTATCCACAAAAGATGCAACACAACCTATTTTTTGTAAAAACTTTAAAACTTGCCCCGATCATTGTCAAAAAATCAGGGTTGTCTAATCATTTTGGATAAAAATTAAACCAACCCCTAGCACTGTTGATGTGGGTGGGCAAATTTTTAATGTGGGGTGTTTGATTAGGTCAATCTCAACTACCCAAGTCAAATACAGAATATGCACATGGAATATACAAATGGAATACGGCAATGATATACTAAAAAAATATAAATACAAGAACAAATATGGAAGTACAAATACAAAATTTGGATATGGCAAGCATATTAGAAATATCCCATATTTTTTGTCAACCATACTAATGTCACACAAATACAAATGTAGGGTGGGAGAGGGTCAATTACAAGTACCAATCTCAATGAATGAGAGAATGACATGTATACCCATTGTAGATATTTTTGAAAAGATTAACAACAAATGGAGAAATGCCACATGGACTCCTTTGGAAAATCATTTGTGTTTTGGTTAAACTTATTGAATTGTCTTGTGTAAGTGACTATCCACTCAAAAGACAAGACACTATCTATGGTACTATAATACATCAAATGGAGGCTCATTAAATACAACTATAGCAACTACTTGGGCTTGCATTATGAAACCATGTCCCAAACCATATACAACCACAAAAACAAATTCATTTGAAAAGAATTTTTTTTGAATTACTCCTAGGTGCCTTGAAAGAATAGAGGTTGTAGTATTGTGTGTGAAAATTCCAAGTATTTTGCTTACACTCTATCTTAGTAAAGTAGTAGTCAAGCTCTACTTTAGTGGAAGATATCATAGTAGATAAATTTTGACTGGAGAGAAAATTCTATGTTCAATGTTTTTTCCTTGCTTTTATCTTGGTTTCTTGGAATTGCTTTAAGGTAGGAGGCTCCTAAACCACTCATCTAAGGGCTAGTCCACCTTTTTCATATATTTTCTTTGATGGGAATATTTTTAGCTAATATTTCAGACAAAGAGAAATGGATGAAAAATGTAACACAAGTGGTTTCATATTTTTGGAAGCATTATTGAATTAGTTATGAATTTTCAAACAAGTTGTGTCACAAGCCCCTATATATAACCCTAGGTCTTCCATGAATTGTTCACTTGCAACTTGCAAAGAAAAATGGGGAAAGCAAAGACAATGATTGGTTTGTGCAATAAATTATTCTTTTTTTCTCGATCCATTCAAATGACTATAGAGGTCAATTTAAGGACCATCTCATGATTGTCCATTTTAGAACTAAAATAGGGGTGATTCTAAATGCCCGAGCACATTTCAAGCCTCACACCTTAGTTTGTGAAAAGGATAACTATTGATCTGTGATTGTAGACACCTCACCCATGTAAACTAACACACTTTTTGTTTGTTTGTTTCCATGAGTGTAGGTGAGGCTAAACTAAACCTTGAAGCTTTAAGTTGTTTACAAAGATTCCCAAGATTTGCTTCTCAAGTTTGCTCTAAACTTTCTACTTTTGGTGCTCATATTGCAATTTTGGGTGTAATGACATCTTGCACACACTTTTTTGTGTCCTTTCTATTTATAGGCAAGGGTGTGCTCTTCTTCCTACGGGTAGAACCTCTCTTAGCTTAGTGCACCCTCTTTAAGTGCATAATATGCATCAAGGGAATTTGTAGGAAGTAGGTGGCCCATGTGCATGATTCAAGAGGACAAAGACATATGGCCCTATGGTCTTTCTAAATGCATTAAACCTCTATTAGTGCACAGTCTTGGCACCATGCAGTAAAGGAGGTTCTACTTGTATTACAAAAAAGAGACATATTGTTCCTTCCCTCACCCTATTACTACAAGTAGACAAAGGGAGGTTCTACCTGAATTAGAAAAAAGAGGTATATTGTTCCCTCCCTCCCACCCTATTACTACAAGTGGACAAGTGGTAAATAGGATACATGATAAGGAATAAAAAGATTCAAAACTTCTTTGAGAAACATATTCTCAAAAAAATGATACTACAATTGTGCTATGTCGAGTCACATTTAGACTTGTCAGGAATTATTTAGAAGGAGCCTGCCCCAATAGGGTGATGTCTTGATCATTCTCTCTTTCTTTTTTCTAGATTTTATTGAATCAACCCGGCTTCTTGGCCTCAAAGCCATTACATATGGAAGAATTGCCCCCCCTTATAATCTTATTCTAATGAAAAGTTGAGGCCAACAGGGACTGAAATTTTGTACAATCGGCCTCAGGAGATAGGCCCGGCCTGTAGGTGTAAAACGGACCTGCGGCCTGAGCTCCTATGCAGAACTGGAATGTACTGATCTCAGCACCAATTTCTTACCAAATTTTTAACTTGTTGTAGTATCAATGCATGTATATCTTGTGCCCCTCTCTCTGTCCTTCAGGACTTCCATTATCAAGTAAAGAAACTTTTTGTTGTTGTTGTTGTTACAAACCACAGATTGTACTCATCTTGTTTCCAGCACTCGATCTACTTCTTCGTTTATGATCCTTTCTTAGTGGCAAATTCCTAGCGAGCTACACCATGGGGTCCCTCCCGTTGCCTTACATTGTAATGGTGCCCATCAATGCCGCAGGCCACATCACTCCGTTTCTCCTCTTCACCAAGCAATTGGCATCCGAAGGTTTCACCATCACCATCGCCTGCTCTGACAAATTCACCTCGGAGCTGCAGCTCACTCACAGCTCCTTGTCGCACGAGCTTCCTATTCGCTTCTTGGGCCTCAGAGATGACTCCCAGCATCTGACACACATGGAGGTTTTTGATGAGCGTAAAACGAAGGCTGGAAGAGAGAAGGCGATCCGGTTGCTGGTAGAACTGATCACAGATGTGACCTCTGCGAATGCAATGGTGTTGAGGGGCGTTCCGACTGCAGCGTTTCCTGTGTGTGTGGTGCACGACATGATGGCGTGCTGGGCGCAAGAAGCGGCCGAGAAGATGCAGATTGAGAAGCATCTGTTGTACATTTCGCCTGTGGCGTGTCTGTCCGTGGCGTTGCAGGTATGTGATCACTTCCCGGATCACTTCAACAGGAAGTAGCAGTTGCTGCAACACATCATCAATGGTTTTGCAGTGGTTTTGTAGCGATACGAACGGAATGGATGGTCTGTTGCGAATTATTGCAAAAGTGTTGTAACTTTGTTGCAGGAGTCTTTGGACTTGGAAACAATGCACTTGTTTGCCTGAACTGTTGCAAAAACTAGTGCAATCTCAAATAGTTGTGAATACATTGCACAGTGCTGTACGAAATCATTGCGTGATCGCAAATGGATTTCTGATGATCATTGCAAAGCCAAGACAAAAACTGTTGCAATTAATTTTAGCCTTCCGTACTAGTGGATTCTGGTTATTGTTGGTGGAAGACGCCAGTGGTCCCGAATATGATTTCCGTCATAAGATCAAATAGAGAAGAATGCTGCTGAATGTGCTAGCAAATCAAATTCTACACTCGTATTCAAACATCTTTCGTAGCTATGACAAATTCCTGGGAGAATGTTTGCTACCCATGCCAGATTTGTGAGGATACGAAGACACTACTCTGATTCATCGATCCTTTTAGAAATCATTCGCTCAATTGTTCTGGGGATACGCTTATGCAGTCTATTCTGCTAGGCTGATCCAATCCAATTACTCAGGACTTCTGGGAAGCCATAAACCCCCCGAAGTCGGTGGAATGAAAACGTACAGTCATTGTCTTATTCGGTTACTCCTAGTTAGGTGGAATTGTACTGTAAAATAACATGTGGAATCACATAGTACACTTATTAACTCCTCTTTTGGCATGCTTCTTTTGTACGGCAGTGATAAATGTACATCGGGATTCCAAATACCAGGGGAGGGATAAATGTATAGTGCAGTACACATCGTTCCGCCTACCTGGGGTAATGGCTTCCCAGGTGCCCTGTGCAATCAGCAATGGACTGATTGATATCAACCCCCTCCCCACCGTTTCCATCATTCAGATACATAGTATTAGATTATTAAGCATTTAGAACTAGTTTCCTCTTCATGGAAAGTAATCCTAATTAACCTGGCTGATGAAATTCGTTGGCTTTCTTAAATTGCTTGTGTTGGCAGTCGGAACGATTTACTCGAGAAGGTCGAGTTCCAGTTACCCCAGAAACGCAAGAAATTCCAGTAACGGACATTCCTGGTCTGCCGCCCCTCCAGCCCAAGGACCTCCCCACCATATACCTGTTTGCGGAAACGTATGACTGGTATAGTTACATGACCATAGAAATCGAAAGGCAGACCTGGTTTTGGTGAACAGCTTCTACGATTTGGAAAAGCAAGCCATGGATGGAGTGCGCAAGGAAGTGATCGGGACTCCTGGTGTGCAGGTTCGTTTTTGTCGGCGTAAATTACATCCTCTCAATTTCCTATTAACTTTGTTAAACAACATTGGCAGGTTCCTTCGTATGTTGTTGAGAATCTTTCCTGCATTTGGGGTTCTTTTTATTCGAGTTTCAATGATCTCGAATCCCCTTCGAACTCCCAACAAGATCCGACCGTTTTCTGACAAATTCAGAATGTGAATGAATGATGCTCAAATGCGAATTCAAATGATTTTAGGAGCAGCTTTCGTAAACCTTTAAAGGAAGTAGACACTCATTTCTGGCCTCATGGGATTTTCAAGAGCTATTTGAAGAGTACAAATGGGAATTTTAATTAGTTCCAATAATTTTGTTTTGGAGATCAACGTAGGCAATGTTCTTCACATATAATAGTTTCTCCATTGAAGTTATACTTCCCAGGACAATATAGTCAATCGAAACGGTCATTAATTTTGAAATCACGAATACCTCGTCCTTATGAATTAAGAGTTAACACGAGAGTTTCCTGACACTTGTGCAGATCAAATGTCTGCTTGACATTGGTCCATTCAGGCCAGAGTTTCACCATGATGTTCCTGCAGTGGAGGAAACCGACCGCTGTATCCTTTGGCTCAACACACAAAAACCTTCTTCAGTTCTGTATGTCTGTTTTGGAAGTCATACGACGCACCAGGCTCCGCAAATCTTGGAGTTGGCATTGGGACTGGAAGCCAGCGGCCAACCATTCTTGTGGATCTTGCAGCCTCCCGATTCCCAGTCCATTAGTGAATTTTCCGGAGAATCCTCATCTGTGACGGAATATCTGCCTCCAGGTGATCGAATACTCCTGATTATTGATGGTCATCTTTGTAAAATGATGGCATGCTTCAGAGCATCGAAATTTCAATTGCCCAGAGCTTTCTAAACAAGGTTTTGGATTGAGCGATGAAAACTGTGTTTTAATTTTCCAATGAAATCTGCCGTTTTCATGAATTTGAGATTATTGATGTGAAGAGTCGGTAGCGATGTGCAGTTAATTTCAGGCATGTTCCACTCGGGCGATGGCAAAATTTGAGAAGTGATTAGAGTTGGGAGAGACATGACTTGGAACATTTGGCCTATCATTCATAGTCAAAGATGTTTCCATGAGAAGGAACATACTTACTAATAATAGTCGTAGTGTATTAGACTGTCCTTCAAAGTAAAAAAATCACTTTTGCAGTAGACATTAGAGAAAGTTTCGACTCTCCGGAGGGCTGCCAGAGTTTGACAAACCAGTCTATATGAAAGAGCCCTAGTGAGCTACTGAAAGTGCGGAATCTCTAACAGAAAAAAGATTCACCTTGTGTGAATATCGGGACTGACAAAGAGTATAACGTCATTTTCTATTTGGGTGCGTCAGATGAGGGTACTTGCGCAATGCCTTAGTTTAACTGTCAAATAGTTTGAAGCCAGTCTATATTTAAGTATTGATATTTTCAGTAAATGCTCTGACAAATGCGTATGTACCACCAATGAGCGATAATAGGGGAAAATTTTCTGAGCAGACAAAATAAATGCAATCTAGGGTCCTCTTCGGCTCTCCTTAGCAGCCCTCTGGAGAGTCCAAACTTTCTCTAATGAAATCATTCAAAAGAAAGTTATATAACAAGTTTTGAAATGTTTTTGATGTGCATTTCAAATTGAGATGAATGTTTCCTTTAATGTCTCTACTATTATAATTAGTTCTCTTCAACTATCATTGATCTTCAATCTAACAATCTGAAAATCGTATTCATGCTAGGATTTGAGGAGCGGGTCAAGGGAAGAGGGATGTACTACTCTGGGTGGGCACCACAACGACAAATTTTGGCACATGCTGCAACGGGAGGGTTCTTGATCCATTGTGGATGGAATTCTATCTTGGAAAGTGTGTGCACGGGTATACCTATGCTTACATGGCCCTTTTGGGCTGACCAAAATATCAATAGCAGGTTTGTTTTGTATATTGAATTGAAGCATTCATTTTTAAGAACTCTACATTTTAGGATTTCTTTTCTTAATCTCAATGGGAACCAATTATCTACTAGTTCTAACCAATCATTCTAGAAGAGAGGCTATATTTTATGCCATAACCACACTTCTCTTTGCTGTTTCAATTCCAAACCTCATTCCTTAGATTATTTGGAAGATTCTCTTATTCCACCATTAGACATAGTTGTCTTCTTAGAAAAATTGGTATGAAGTTAAGCATGTTCAAAATGGTATCTAAAAGCTTCCCTTGTTTGTGTACCAAGAAGATTCTTGAGAAAAATCATGATATCCAATAACATTATGCAATTTCTAAAAATTCTCTAAGAAAATTTTAGAAATTCAACATAATCTAAACAAGGTTAACACTCATCTAACCAAACATAATTCATCAGATACCAAACAATGCAAAGATTAGTCCAAGCTCTTTTAAGGAGACAACCGCATGTCATTGGATTCTCCAAGATTTTATCATCCTCATTCTAATTATTTTGCAAATTGAGATGCTAAGAAGTAAAAAATGTACATTATTCATTGCTTACATAGCTCAACAGTATATACATTTGAGTTAAGATATGTTCACACTTGGTATTAAGAGTGGGTATTAGCAAAGCAAATCCAATCCATAGTATACATAAATTCATTCCTAAGTCTCTCACAAATACCAATCCATTCTTAACATACTTCTTAGCTGTTAAGGTGGCTATACCCAAAATCGCACCCTAACTAAAACCGCCATCATCACTTTGTGTACATCTCCAAAATCAATATGTATGTATGTTGAAGAAACGATTGTAGAACATGTACCAAAAAAAACTTTGACCCTTCCTACAGTATCCAAATGTCGTGTTCTTTGGTGCGTTGGAACCTCCTTTCACTTGCCAACAAAAAAATTTGACCAGTCTAATAATAGTAACTAGACACAATAGTGTAAAGTGCGGTTACTGGGTACCCTCGTCACATAAGTTATAAAACTTGGAGTAAATTTATGAGCTGCTAATATAACAACTTGGTTGAATATTATCTCAATTGCAGGTTCTTGGTGGACACCGCAAGACTGGCAATTGAGTTGAAGAGAGAACCCATAGATCCAGAGCAAGACCTCCCAGGAGGTGGCCGTATTACACGGCGAGTCAAGAAGGCCGAAATCGAAAGGCAAGTTTGTCGACTGATGCAAGAGGAAGAAGGCCAAATCATTCGCCGTAACGTGCAAAAAATGAAACGGAATGCACAGCGTGCCGTGGCATCGGGAGGGTCGTCGAGGAGAAACTTTGAAAACTACGTCTGGCTGTTACGTGTCAAAGACTCGGCTGCATCGAATGTTGAGCGCATCTCTACCAAGTCCAGCCAACCGCTTGGACACATTGCAGGGAGCGCATCTCTATCCGGGATCTCTATCAAGTCCGGCTAACCTTGAACACACATATTCAACAATCTGAGATCAATTGAAATCAAAGAGAATTGATGTTCGGTGGAAAACTTTAGTCGAGCCGAGTAAGGTCTTCGGAACCACTGGTAATTATACCATCCTATTGGAAGAAATCACGTGTAAATTATATGGAGTTACTTGAATTGTGGGAAAGAATAGTTTTATTAGAAGTTGGTGAACGAGTCAAACAACTTTAGAAGAGAACATGAGGGAGGATTTAGAGGAGTGAAATATGTATCTACTACTACTGTATACAGAAGCAAAACAAAGGACCTTTAAGCGGATTGTGTAATCAAGATTCCTGTAGGGGATGAATTGTTGTATCGGTTCAAGAATGTTGTGATTTATGTTGAAGAGCTCGTAAAAATTCAATCAAACATAATTTCAGTCACAACTGGGGACATTCATAGTCATTAGTTATGGACACATGATGCAATCTCAACTAAAATTATGTGTCACCTTCTCAGGCACCTTCAGCTACATCCCGTCATAGTCTAAAATGTAGGCAGGGTCACTCCGAAAATATTGAGTGTGTTCCCGAAAGCATGCCCTAATGTGAGAAAACATGAATTTCCCCAACAGTTCTAAAGCCCAAATTCTCTCAACCCTAATCCCTCAAGTGAGAAAACATGAATTCCCTCCTTCAATGTTTAATATTCTCTTGGTGATTGAAATTGAATTTCTCAGTTCCCAGATGAATGCTTGCTTATAAAAGAATACTTTGGAAGACCTTCGACGTATGCAACATGAGAGATCTCGTCTGGTTGAGAAGTCTATGAGTGCAAAACCAGACAAGCAACTCTTCAAAACAAGGGAACGAAACAAGGAATCTACGAGATCGCAATCGAGATCCAGAGAAGAAGAAGCAGGAGGCTAAACCCGTCCCACGAAGTGACCCATGCAATGTGTTCTCCAAGGTAATTGTAAGAAAAAAGCCCCCTATTGGGGGTCGTGTTAATTCTATGGTTTAGCCATTTCCTAGATAATTTAGGGCTTGTGATTGCAAATCTGAATTCAAAATTTACAAATTTTATCATGTGAGGCAAATAAAAAATTTATGTATTTTTTCCAAGGATAAATTCACCCTGTATGGTTCACTTCGTGGGATGGGGTAAGCACCTTGTGAAGAAGAAGGGTAACTCTAGTTTGAAATAGTGGAGTGAATGGAGCCTATAATAAAGAACCTACATGTTCCTTCCCTAGAGAAATTCTCAAGTTCCTGTTTGACAAGGTAGTTTTTGCAATCCCCACCCTACTATAGTTGGGTGGACTATGGTGGTAAGCACCCTATCAACTCCAATGTTTGAACTCATGACCACTTCATTGGTATGCCCATGCCAAAGTCACTAAACCAAAGCTATTTGTTCTTGGTTGAGATTCAATTTTACTTACAGTGTTTGGAACATTGTGACAGTGTGTATTTTCTAAGCAAAGTAGTGCAATTTTTTTGAGGGAATATTGAGCATTAGATTCTCCTAATTTCAATGGATGAAATCAATCAATTGCTATGCAATTTAGGAACAATACCAACCTAATGTAGATGACATTATACACTTTTGGATGAATACATACATTTTCATCCACATTTTGCATGTTTCATCCATATCAATGGATGTAAATAGCTTCACCACTCTACCATACATCACTTTGTTCATTGCCTAAAAATCACGGTGTTGTGGTTACGCTTCTTTTTGATGGCGAGACCTAAAACATGTAGAAATAGACACTTTCACTTCATGAATGCCACATTTAATTATTTTTGGACTATTCAATGAATTCTAGACAAAACATCTAGAGATCTCTGGATAATAACGTCTAGAGATCATTGGATGTTTGTAGAGATCTTTCAATGTTTAAGGTAAAACAGCCCATTGTGGTCAGAATTAGGAGTTCATACTCATGCCATGGTTGAAATTTTTTCATTTTTTTTCCACATAAACACAAGTTTGAGAAACAGTGAGAGCATTTGAAATTATATATTTTTTGACAAAGTATGAATTTGCTATGAATTTTTGAAGTGTTCAGCCCATCATGGCCCATAAGAGTCTGTAGACTACCCCACAACCAACAAAATCTATATCCATCATGCTCATCTTACACACCTAAAGCAGTCACAATAATTTCTAATGTGAAAGGCCTAAAAAAGTCACTTCCTACAATGAAATTACACTAAAAAGTTAGAAGTTCCTAATGCAGTCACTAATCACTCCATTACTGTTAGGTAAGACATTGATTGTGGTCCAAATCTCACTTACTAATAAAACCCATGATAGGGTCTGAAAAAAACCACAATGGGGGGACTTGCTAGGTGACCACTATGGGTCATCTAACCACAATGGGCTGATTTACCTTATATAGATCTCCAATTGTTTTGAATTGCCCTCCCAATGTTTTGCATATATCTCGCAATGCTTTGCATTATCTCTTGATGACCATTTTTTCCCTCTTGATGACCAATATTAATTATGGACTTTCAATAGTCCATGAATAGTTAAGTGTGGCATTAGTGTATTTTGGAAACTTGTTACTCCTTGCTCTAGATCTGAAAATAATTTTTGAATATGAGCCCAACTCATGAAATGAAGTTCATCTATTCTAGTTTCTAATCCAATTTGAAAATTTGAAAAATTTGTGAAATTGAAATTTTTATTGCAGTTTGAACTTTGGGCTTATTTCCAAGGTCTATTGATTTCTATTTATAAATTGAAAATTGAATATTATTCACACTAAAATTCTCTTTGACACCATGGGGCTAATTAAATTTGACTATTTCAAAATAAATCTCTATTCTTTTTGCCAAATGAAAATAGTCTATTTTTGCCAAAAATTTATTGTTTCTATTTAAATGTGGACAAAGTCACCAAATTTGAATGAAAAAGTGCATGAATATGATAGAAAAGTGTGTTTTTAATCCCAAAGATGGATGAATGTGGATGAAATACAATGCTTCCTATAATTTTAAATGATCACCATCCCAATACTTTCTCAAAAAGTAGAAAAAAGCAAAAGCGCTATTGGTCATCATGGCTTTCTTTTAATCCTCGTGGTGCCAAATTGCACCAAAAAAAACACAATTTGGCTAAAAAATGGCAACCAACCGTAAAAAATTTCCTTAAGAAACTTCGAAACTAAAAAAATAAATCTTGGATGTAATTGCCAGATTGTCAATGAAAACAGAATCATGGACATGTGATATACGCTAATGTGCGAATATTTTCTATCCAATATGTGAATGAACGTTAAAATTTAGAGCACCACTAAAACATTTTACATCGTCACTTTGTCCCTTCATAAAAAATGATAAACAAATTAAAGCCTTGTTGGTCATTAGCATGGTAGGGGATCATTGCCATCCGTCTGTATTACCCGTAACTTCCGTTCATCTTCACTCATGTCAGTAGTCCAAGCAACTATTGATTTTCTTAGTCAGGAGTAATGAATTATTCAGTTGGTTCACTTGGTTGGTATACTGGCTGGCCCTGATCAATACTGTACGGGAGCCAACCCTGATTCCTGATGTCCCCCATTAAGTTATGGCAGTGTAGGGAGATTTATTTCCATGAAGGAACGAGATGAGTAAGTGATCAGGAATGGTGCATTAGGATTGGACTAGAGGACTCCTGATTTTGCAACCAGCCTTTGGCCAGAAATAGGATGACCTTTACGCCCAGTAATGCTGAATTGCTTGTTTGTGCGATTAATTTTAAGTGTAGTTATTGTAGTAAAATGCCCTGTAGTGAATATTGTGATGTCTACAATCCAAGCTGAATGATAACGATTGCAGACTGAGGAGTTAACTTCCAAATTATTACATAGCTTGGTCACAAGAGCTGGACAATCGCCTTGCAGGTTTAGTGGCAGCACCAAATAATGAAACATATACTAAGGTAGCCAGTTGGACGAGGGCTTGCATCCGTCCATACACCATGCTTGATAACGGTACAAGTAACTTCTTAAGCTAAACAGACTGTTGTTGTCTGCGCGCGGTATTACTGAGTTGAAGTAACCGCCTATACCCAGGCTGTTGGTTTCTTGCCCATGTGAGGTGGTCCATCCCGTGAGGCTGTGAGTGCAGTGATTGGCTCAACTTACAGTGCATAATCAATGTACTGGTGTGGCTACAGTGCAAGGAAGCAACTCTTATACCAATGGCTTGCAAGGTTTCCGGTCCACATACGTACTGAACAAGAGATCGAAGATGCTGAGAGAGCATAGTATCACAAGTTAGAAATTAAAGAAAACAATTTTGACTTCCTCATGCCTTTGTTACGACAAGGATAACAACTAGGGTACTGCTGCAAACACCTTGCACATGATCGAAAACTGATTTAGGGTTTGTCTTGTGCACATGGGTGCCGCGGAGGTGAGTCAGCTCCCTCAACTTTGGCTCTAGATTGCGCAAATTGGGTGCTTCCATTCTTTTTGATAATAACTCACGGTTCCAGATTTGCTGAATGTTTTTTTCTTTCTTTTCTTAGTAGACTTCTTCAGTCCACTGACACTGGTACGTACGATTGCATCGACAACTTGCCTGGCTATGACTCCAGTTCTGTTAGTTGAGAACTGCTCGAACGATGCTCAATAACATCGATGACTATGCAGGATGATCTCATGCTCAAACGACTCGTACTGGCTGTTTTGGGTTTTTTTTTCCTCAGTCGTGGAGTATACAACTCTGGGTTGCATTAGTTGTGTAAACTGATGTGCAAATGAGACAGAGCCATTTCAATCAGTGCATGAATGATTATTAACGCTACCTAGTAATTGCCAGATCAGTTTGATCATATAAGTTCTGGATTCCCTTCAACAGAAAATTGGGAATATGATCGATACGTTTTCACCCTCCTGTCCATATGGTCTTAATATCTGAAGTACAACAAGCATAGGTTTGTATGAGTCAGTTCAATGAATATTTACCGTGCAAAAAGCTGGAAATGATATCCAAAGGTCTAGTATTGTTAGAAAATACCCAGTAATGGGATGTACAAGTCTACTCTCTCTTTTTTTTAGGTTTTATCGAATCAGCCGACTTCTTGGCCTCAAGGCATTTACATGTGGGAGAGTTGACCCCCTTAATCTTACTTAATCTTATCCTAATGAGTAGTTGAGGCCAGCCTTTAATCCAAAAGCTGCTGAAACTGTGGCCGGCTGGTTTGTAATTTTACTCGTGCAATGACATTCCGTTTCATTTGTGTCAAAAATAAAGGGTGCTGAAATTTTGTACAATCGGCCTCAACGAGAATAGGACCGGCCTTTACTGTAGGTGTAAAGCGCCCCAGAGCTCCTGCAGCATGTAGAACTGGAATGTACTAGTCTACCTCTGTCATCCCCGCATCAATTGTTTAACGTGTTGCTGTATAAATGCTTGTATCACGTGCTCCTCTCTCTGTCCTTCAGGGCTACCATTATCAAGCAAAGAAACTTTTTGTTGTTGTTATAAACCAGAGCTTGTGCTTATTTCCAGCACTCGAACGATCTGTTTCTTCGTATATGATCAGTCTTTCTTAGTAGCAAATTCCTCGCTAGCTACACCATGGGGTCCCTCCCGTTGCCTCACATTGTAATGGTGCCCATCAATGCCGCAGGCCACATCACTCCGTTTCTCCTCTTCGCCAAGCAATTGGCATCCGAAGGTTTCACCATCACCATCGCCTGCTCTGACAAATTCACCTCGGAGCTGCAGCTCACTCACAGCTCCTTGTCTCACGAGCTTCCTATTCGCTTCTTGGGCCTCAGAGATGACTCCCAGCATCTGACACACATGGAGGTTTTTGATGAGCTTAAAACGAAGGCTGGAAGGGAGAAGGCGATCCGGTTGCTGGTAGAACTGATCACAGATGTGACCTCTGCGAATGCAATGCTGTTGAGGGGCGTTCCGACTGCAGCGTTTCCTGTGTGTGTGGTGCACGACATGATGGCGTGCTGGGCGCAAGAAGCGGCCGAGAAGATGCAGATTGAGAAGCATCTGTTGTACGTTTCGCCTGTGGCGTGTCTGTCCGTGGCGTTGCAGGTATGTGATCACTTCAACAGGAAGTAGCAGTTGCTGCAACACATCATCAATGGTTTTGCAGTGGTTTTGTAGCGATACAAACGGAATGGATGGTCTGTTGCGAATTATTGCAAAAGTGTTGTAACTTTGTTGCAGAAGTCTTTGGGCATGGCCGGAAACAAATGCACTTGTTTGCCTGAACTGTTGCAAAAACTAGTGCAATCTCAAATAGTTGAGAATACATTGCAAAGTGTTGTACTAAATCATTGCGTGATTGCGAATGGATTTCTGATGGTCATTGCAATACCAAGACAAAATCTGTAGCAATTAATTTTAGCCTTCCGTACTAGTAGATTCTGGTCATTGTTGGTGGAAGACGCCAGTGGTCGACAATGTGATTTCCGTAATTGGATCAAGTAGAGAAGAATGCTGCTGAATGTGCTAGCAAATCAAATTCTACACTCGTATACACGTCTTTTGTAGCTAATTATGACAAATGCCTGGGAGATTGTTTGCTAGCCAGATTTGTGAGAATACGAAGACAATACTCTGATTCATCGATCCTTTTAGAAATCATTCGCTCAATCGCTCTGGGGATACGCTTATGCAGTCTATTCTGCTAGGCTGGTACAATCCAATTACTCAGGACTTCTGGGAAGCCATAAACCCCCCGAAGTTGGTGGAATGAAAACGTGCAGTCACTTTGTTGTGGTCGTTGTCGCGTCGGTCCCTTCCTGCCAGGCCACTAGTGGCTGACAGGCTTGTATTTAATTTCTTATCGCAGTGACTGCACGTTGTTATTGTTCTTTTGCTCTGTTTTTGTTTTGTTTTTGTTTATTTGTTTGTTTCGAAACAAATGAAACGGAATTTCATTGCCAATAACAGTGCTGTACAATTATCAAGTACATGTGGAATCATAATGTACACTTATTAATTCCTCCTTCAATATGCTTGTTTTGTATGGCAGTGACAAGTGTTCACCGGGATTCCAATTACCCCGGGGAGGGATAAAATGTACAGTACATTACACATCGTTCCGCCCACCTCGGGTAATGGCTTCCCAGGTGCCCTGTGCAATCAGCAATGGACTGACTGATATCAACCCCCTCGCCCCATCATACAGATAATAGATTATTAAGCATTTCTGATTTCCAGTTCATGGAAAGTAACCCTAATTAACCTGTTGCAATTCGCTGGCTTTCGTTTGCTTGTGTCGGCAGTCAGAACGATTTGCTCGAGAAGGTCGAGTTCCAGTTACCCCAGAAACGCAAGAAATTCCAATAACGGGCATTCCTGGTCTGCCACCCCTCCAGCCCGAGGACCTCCCCACCATGTACCTATTTGCGGAAACGTATGACTGGTATAGTTACCATGACAATAGAAATCGAAAGGCAGACCTGGTTTTGGTGAACAGCTTCTACGATTTGGAAAAGCAGGCCATGGATGGAGTGCGCAAAGAAGTGATCGGGACTCCTGGTGTGCAGGTTCGTCTGTGTCGGCATAAATTGCATCCTCTCAGTTTCCTATTAACTTTGTTGAACTACATTAACTGGTTCTTTTTGCAATGGAACCCCGTTTCATTTGTTTCCCACCCACCCACCCTCCCAAAAAACAGTAGCTGGTTCCTTCGTATGTTGTTGAGAATCTTTCCTGCATTTGGGGATCTTCTTATTCGAGTTTCAATGATCTCCAATCCCCCTTCGAATTCCCAACAAGATCCAACCATTTTCTGACAGAGTCATATTTATGGGAATGGATGATGCTCAAATGCTAATTCAAATGATTTGAGGTGCAGATTTCTTAATCCTTTTTAGGAAAAAGAATCCCATAATTTCTGGCCTCATGGGAATTTAGCTCTTTTGAAGAGTACAAAACGGGAATTTTAGTTAGTTCCAATAATAATGTTTTGGAGATCAACATATGCAATGTTCTTCACATGCAATAGTTTCTCCATTGAAGTTATACTTCCCAGGACAATCAGTATAATTGATCGAAACGGTCATTAATTTTGAAATCAAGAATACTTCATCCTTATGAATTAAGGGTTAACACGAGAGTTTCCTGACACTTGTGCAGATCAAATGTCTGCTTGACATTGGTCCATTCAGGCCAGAGTTTCACCATGATGTTCCTGCAGTGGAGGAAACCGACCGCTGTATCCTTTGGCTCAACACACAAAAACCTTCTTCAGTTCTGTATGTCTGTTTTGGAAGTCATACGACGCACCGGGCTCCACAAATCTTGGAGTTGGCATTGGGACTGGAAGCCAGCGGCCAACCATTCCTGTGGATCTTGCAGCCTCCCGATTCCCACTCCATTAGTGAGTTTTCCGGAGAATCCACATCTGTGACCGAATATCTGCCTCCAGGTGATCGAATACTCCTGATTATTGATGGCATGCTTCAGAGCATCGAAATTTCAATTGCCCAGAGCTTTCTAAACAAGGAGAGCTATAGATTTGAGGTTTTGGGTTGAGCGATGAAAACTGTGCTTTAATTTTCCAATGAAATCTGCCGTTTTCATGAATTCGAGATTATTGATGTGAAAAGTCGGTAGCGATGTGCAGTTTCAGGGTTTTCACCAATAATAGTCATAGTTTACTAGAATGCTCTTCAAAGTGAAAAAATCCTCTTTTTTAGTAGAAATCATTCAAAAGAAAGCTACATAGCAAGTTTTGAAATGTTTTTGATTTGCATTTAAAATTTAGATGAATGTTTTCTTTAATGCCCCTACTAGTATAATTAATGCTCTTCAACAACAATCTGACAATCGCATTCGAGCTTGGAACTAGGATTTGAGGAGCGGGTCAAGGGAAGAGGGATGTGCTACTCTGGGTGGGCACCGCAACGACGAATTTTGGCACATGCTGCAACTGGAGGGTTCTTGACCCATTGCGGATGGAATTCTATTTTGGAAAGCGTGTGCATGGGCATTCCTATGCTTACGTGGCCCTTTTGGGCAGACCAAAATGTCAGCAATAGGTTTGTTTTGTATCTTGAATTGGGGCATTCACTTTTGAGAAGAATACATTTTAGAATATCTTTTTTTTAATCTGAATGGGAACTAATAATCTACTAGTGTTAACTTATCATTATAGAAGAGAGGTTACATTTGATCCATAACTACACTTCTCTTTGTAGTTCAATTCTTAATCTCATTCCTTAGATTATTTGGAAGATTATCTTGCTCCACCATTAGATATGGTTGTCTTCTTAGATAAATTGGTGTAAAATTAAGCATGTTCAAAATGATATCTAGTAGCTTCCCTTGTTTATCTACTCAGTAGATTCTTAAAAAAACATGATATCTAATAACATTATGCAATTTCTGAAAATACCCTAATTTTTAGAAAATTCAACATAATTTAAACAAGTTTTTTCCACTCATCTAACTAGACATAATTCATCAGATATCAAACAAGCCAAGAATAGGCCAAACTCTTTTAAGGAGACAACCACGCCATCAAATTCTCTAAGATTGTATCATCTTCATTCAAATTATGCAAATCGAGATGCTAAGAAGTCCAAATCCCCGTCCAAAACTAGATTCTAGAAGTAGAAAATATACATTACTCACTGCTTATGTAGCTTAACATGTACAACTTCCATAACAGGGCATTGATACATTTGAATTAAGATATGTTCACACTTGGTATTAAAAGTGGGTGTTAGCAAAGCAAATCTAGTTCCACAATATACATAAAACTCTCACAAATGCCAATCCATTCTTAACATACCTTTAACTACTACAGATTCAAGTTATAAAACTTGGAGTACAATTATGAGCTGCTGATATAACTTGGTTGAATATCAATTGTCTCCATTGCAGGTTCTTGGTGGACAGCGCAAGACTGGCAATTGAGTTGAAGAGAGAACCCATCGATCCAGAGCAAGACCTCCCAGGAAGTTGCCGTATCACACGGCGAGTCAAGAAGGCTGAAATCGAAAGGCAAGTTCGTCGACTGATGCAAGAGGAAGAAGGCCAAATCATTCGACGAAACGTGCAAAAAATGAAACGGAATGCGCAGCGTGCCGTGGCATCGGGAGGGTCGTCGAGGAGAAACTTTGAAAACTATGTCTGGCTGTTGCGTGCCAAAGACTCGGTTGCATCGAATGTCGAGCGCATCTCTACCAAGTCCAGCCAACCTTGAATGTTCACACACATTCAACAACTGTTTGAGATCAATTGAAATCAAAGAGAATTGATCAATGTTGGGTGGAAAACTTGAGTCAAATGGTGAATTTCATTAAAATGGCGGTATTATTCTGCCATCACTAACATATTCCATGCCATTTTTATGGAATGTCATGCAATGTCTAACATATTATGTACCATTTTAATGGGATGTTGCGCTATTTTACGGTAATAGTGCCATTTTAATGAAATTCACTATTTGAGTATTGAGGCTCTGGAACCATTGATTATTATATCATCCTATTGGAAGAAATCATGTGATTGTAAATTATATGGAGTTGCTTGTGTTGAATGATGGAAAGAATAAGGTAAGAGCACCCAATGGTGTCCTTGTACCCAATGGGGTCAGACTCTACAGAGCATAATCATTTCAAGCTATAAATGTAGGTAGATAGTAGAGTACTTATTTTTTTGACTTAAAATGATTAGATGTATACAATCCAATTGCATTCATGTTCTAGAATGAATTACCGGCCTAGAAAGAGTAGACAGTAGAGTGCTTATTTTTTCGACTTAAAATGATAAGATGTCTACAATCCAACTACATTTATGTTCTAGAATGAATTACTAGACTAGAAAGGGACGCCATCGGGTGCTCTGACCTTAGTTTTATTAGAAGTTGGTGAACAATGTCAAATGACTTTAGAAGAGAACATGGAGGAGAATTTAGAGGAGCAAAATAAGGGACCTTTATGTGGAATCAAGATTCCAATAGAGGATTTCTTCTATTGTTGTATTGGTTTACGAATGGTGTGATTTATGGTAAATAGCTTGTAAAAATTCAAGGAAACATGATTTTATGAATGCTAGTTGATAATAAAATCGGGAACAAAATACTCTAAAATGCCTTTGACTTATGCAATATGAGAGAACTCATGTAGTTGAGAAGTCTATGAATGCAAAACCAAAGAAGATGAACCGTCTTCACAACTAGAGAACGAAACAAGGAATCTAACAAAGATTGCAATTGAGATCCTATTTTACTTGTGTTGGGATCATTGTAGGAGTGTGTGTTTTGGGGCAATTTATTGCTCTAAAGTGATACGCATTTTTTTGAGGGAATATTAAATGATAGATTCCCCTATTTTCAATGGATGAAATCATTCAATTGCTACACAATTTAGGAACTATATTGTCCTACTATGGATGACTTTACACACTTTTGGATGAATATATGTATTTTCATACATATTTTGCATGTTTCATCCATGTTAGTGGATGTAAATAGCTTTACCACTCCACTATACCTTGCTTTGTATGGTGCCTAAAATTACAATGATGTGATCGTACTTGTTGTTGTTGGGAAACCGTAAACCATATAGAAATATACACTTAACCTTTGTACTCACCACACAAGCATTTTGTACTTTAGTCTAGATAGTATTCAATGACAAGAAGAAATCGTTACATCTAAGATAGACATAATCATAAAAGTAAGTCTATACTACTTGTATAACTATCTAATATTCTACTAACTAACCTTAATGTAAACTCTTGGCACTAATTATGATTATAGTATTTGCAATATTAAGATGATTAGTTGGACTTGTTCCAACAAACTAGTCCAGACAAGTTTCATAAATTGCCTCTAGAGTGAGTCTTCATTCCATTGTTGCATGCCTCAATGCCTAAACAAAAGAGCTTGCGTTGAATCCTTATTGGATGTCTATGACATAAGTTGAAACTTGGCACCGAACTCCAATAGCCCCCAATTTGGAGGGTTTCAAGAGTTTAATCTTGTTTCTATTTTAAGTCACATACACGTGGTTCACTTTTAATTAGTATTGTTTGTATGTTGACTTTTCTCTAAACTTCAGCTTTTGGTCCTTCATTTGAGACACTTTGCAGTTAATTCTAATAAAGCTAGATACTAAACAAAAGCTATTCTTCAAAGTTCAACATAAGAATAAGGAAATTAGGACACAAATATAGAAAAGCTAACAATTGATTTCATTAACCCTTCAATAAATTTACAAATTTTCATTTGAATATTTCAAAAATCACAATTCTTGTTGTAATGTATTTATTTTTTTATCGTTTGTTTTTTCATTACTAAAGTTTTACACTAGCTTACCTAGGAGCTAAGGGCAATACATCAACTCCAACTCAATGTAGATTCAACCCATTTTCACTCATAACTCATTCCAACATCCAAAAACCATCACTAAAAATTGACTTCATACAAATACAACATGAGCTTCACAAATCTTTTTGTTCAATGTGAGCCTATAATTGGTTAATTATACAATACAAATCTAGATGATCAAGGTTAAATGGGACAAACTTTATATTATGTCTAAACCTATGTAAGTTCAAGGTAAAAATGTAGGAAGGCCTTCTATAAGATTAAATGGGACAAACTTTATATTATGTCTAAACCTATGTAAATTCAAGATAAAAATGTAGGAAGCAACACCTTATAACCTCTATTTAGATTGTATTAATCCCTATTTGAATTCACCCTAAACCAATCACAAGATGATTTTCTTCAACACAATCACTCCATTTTATACCAAATCTGACCCACATGTAGGGTAATTTTGGCAAGAAAATTCTTAAGGACTATGTAACCAGCTCTGCATATGGATGAAAACTCTTGTAAGTGTTGCTTACGTGGATGAATATCGTGTGATTACGATCGAACTATCCTGCTAGTGGATGAAACACTGTCCAGCACACAGATGCATACAACCAGAGCTGGTTACGTTTTTTTCACGTCATGTTCCACTGATTTCACAGACCCGTGTCTCCAGAATTTCTGCCTGATTCAATCTTCCTGTTCTGCTTGCAGACAAATAAAAAAGATTCGCTTCCCGAAACCTTTGATGAAACCTTCAAGATTATTACAGTGTGAATTTCTACGGAACCAAAAAACAACAGCAAACCAAGTTCTGAATCAGGAGCACTTCTCATTGTTATAAACGGCAATTGAAATTGTTCACTCAATATTTATTGTGATGAAGAATTTGTCTATCAGTATGTATATGTACTGTATACACGTTTGACTCCCAATTTGAATCTGCGCCGGGATGTCCGCCGAACAGCAGGAGGAGTTCCCATCGCCAGAAAATGCTCTGCAAGGAAGAGCCCTTCATTTTTTGCCAAGAAAATCCAGAAAAAACAGAATCGTTGTAAAAAAACTCAGAAAAACCCTCAAAATAAATTTAAAAAAACACAGCATTGAATGCGAGCAGAGCGCGCCAGGCGGGCTCTCCCTGAGTCAAGACTGAGTCATGACTGGGTCAAGGTCTCTGCAATCTGGGGCTACTATCCTCTGATTCCGCTACCAGACTGAGCACCAGACCTACAGTATATAATCCCTTGTTGTGTACCTCCCAAATCAACTCCCCAGTTGGTACTAGTATTCGCTATCTAAGTCCATGTGCTGTAAGCTAGTTAGTAGGATTATTGTCAACAAATTTCTTCATTCACGTGTGATTTAGTTCGTAGAATTATTTATCTTCAACAAACTCTTCACTCACAATCATGTGATGTAGTTCCTAGAACTATTTGCAACCGACGACTCTTCATTCAAGTGCATACATGTGTTGTAGTTTTGTAGAACAATTTCTAGCAAACTCTTCATTCATGGTGGTTTTAGGATTAGAGTCCTTCTTCTTCGAGTTCTGCAATTGCTGATTCGACTCGTGTGGATGTTGGAGTTCATTGCAAAACTGTATACGATCCTTTACTGACTGACTATGAGCTTGGATGTGAATTCGTTTTGATTCACTTTGGTCGAGGATTGTATACAGTTTGGCTTTGTACTCCCATGTTCATATGCTGTAATTGCCGTCTGAGCTTGATCGAGGGTGATGCAGAATCGAAGAGGGCTTTCTGAAAATGCCCACATGATGTCACGGGGGTTAATCTCCTTGAGCTTCACAGGAACGTAGAGAAATGATACAAATTGCGTCAGTTGAAGCATTTTAAAACATAAGTAGGAGTGTGAATTTTGGGAGATCACTGATATACTTTGATCTGTGGAAGATCACTTTGGGTACAAGAGCCAAATTTGTTGTCATTTCCAGTTCAAGCTTTTATCATTCATTATGTATAAATATCTTATGCAGTTTCAAAATGGGAAGTTATAGACCATTAGAAATGACCCTAGAAAACCCCCATTTACATCAAAAAATCAGTTGTGATGGATATTTGGGCAAGTCATGCTTACACCAAGCGCTAAGTAAACAAGAAGTTTTAACTTGTTTCATGAATCGTGAATTCTTGGCGAAAGGTTCCTAACGGGTTTATCCTCTACCGGTGCTCCCAGCAGGAATGGCACCACGTTAGTCTTCTGTCTCGGACACAAAGTGTGGTGTTCAAATGTGTATTAAAATGTCTAGATAATTTGAATAGTGGATAGCTTGTTTGGGAAATTTATGTTCTTCTCCAGCTGCTCATGACATGAATCTGCTTCCTGCTGAAGCAAAATTTCAGTTGGTTCTATCAACGATTTCATGTTTTTTCAAAGCTTTCCAGATGCTCTGTGTGTTCCTTGTCAAAATTTCAACATTGTTGACAGACCGATGAAATGCTCCACTAGATGTAGTTTTTTTCGCTGGGATCATCACCTGTCAGATTATCAACTTGTAGATGATTGAGTGTGATAAGTGTATTGGCTATTTGTGTGCAAAACGTGGACATTCTCAGTGAAAATGATAATGTCGGGAAAGGAGTCACATTGACATTGAGCCTTCATTCAGTTCCACCTACAACACGCTTCTAAAAGCTGATTTTAAGTAAAGTTTTACTAACCCTAATTTTTTTTACTGACAGGCGCTTCTGTGCTGTCTCGAGCTTAAGGATTCCACCGTTCTAAGAACTTCGAGAAATTGGTCTCACTGGTCGTCTTTGTCGACGTCCCAGAGCCCAAACATTGGCAAGCATGCAATTCGTGGTTTATCAAGTCATTTTTATACTGCTATGGCTAATCTTGAAACGGAAGATTGGTTTAGACTTACAAGTCTCAATCCCAACCAAACAAGGCATGAAAGCAAAATGACCAAGACCAATGTCCAAATCGAAAGTGCATATCGTCGTCGTTATTAACAATGGTCAAACTTCAAAATTTTTAGCACATTGCCAGTCTACAAAACGTCAATTTCATCATATTGGCGCGATTGAGAAGAACCAAAATTGGGAAAATTAGGACCACAGGCAGTGTTTGAGAAAAGAAAATACGTTTAACTTGTGCTGCCGGCACTGCTTCTTTGCTTAGCGAATAAAAAACTGGCTCCTAAAAACTAGGACGGGCATAGATTTCGGTTTCAAGACATCAATGTTGTGAAGTTTAGAATTTTTAGTCGTGATTATGAGATTCGAGTGTCATGCAAATCCTATGAAGCCGAATGTTGCTCACCTTCCCAGGTGTGCACCACCACATCAGTGTGCTGCACAGTACAGAGCCCATTGAACATCATATCAGCAGATCATAATTCCCAATCTTCCTCATTCTAGTCACTCCCATTTCTCTCCTGAAGCTCATTATCTGCTGACCTCCACAGCAACATAGTATTTAAGTTCCAGAAGCCAGCAATTCCGGCCCTCAATGGAGCCTGGAAACACTACTAACAATGGCTTTATCGATTAGTTCTGTTCGTGTCTTGCTTAGGCAACACCTCCATTGACAGAGAATGTGAGAAAAGTTTGAATAGATTGCTACTCCATAAAGTGAACTAGCGCAACAGAGAGCAGAGCCTCTCGAAACGCTACAACTCATTTGTTGTTGAAATTCCAATTGGATGGCGACACTCATCTCTTAGCAAAGTCCTTTTTACTTAGAATCAACCTATTTATTGGACCGGGGTGTGTGTCTTGCATTAACAAATAGCAGTTCATTTACAGTGAATGCGAGCAAGTCTGAGTGGATGGCTCCTTTGAAAAGGGAGTCAGTGCAGCGAAGTGCCGGCCAGAGCCTCTAGTAACGTAGCTGCTTGTACGTTTTCCTTTTGTCTTTAATCGATCGGAAGAACGGCCATCTCTAAATGCGGTGCAATTTCTATACTAAATTTGATTGGAAGGACACTCGCAGATCTCAATTTTTTTTTCTTTAAATTTTAATTGGAAGGACACACAGTGGTGCAATTTTTTGGGGCTGGAAATTGGTGGCGGCCAAGATGGCAACCAAGCCATCGACAACGGCCTTGCTGGGGTCTGTGATTGTGGGAGTGGGTGTGCTCATTCTGGCCTGGGATCCACCCTTGATTGGACCCTTGGCAGGGTTGAACTTCGACTGGTCCAACTGGAACGTGTCCGACGTGCGGCCCTTCCTGGGACCGAACGACTGGCCTTGTGACGTTCACAACAAGCTGCTGTCTGCCACCATTCTCCCTTTGCAAAATGAAATTGGGCCCGAGAGCTTGGCCTTCGATTCCCTGGGGAAAGGACCCTACACTGGTGTGGCTGATGGAAGGATTCTTCGCTGGGATGGCGACCATGGGCAGTGGCTTACGTTTGGGGTCACCTCTTCTGTCAGGCAAGTGCAAAAATTCTTCTGTTTTTCAGCAAATATGTTCAAGTGCAAATATGTTTCAAGTGCAAACCTACAAATTTTTTCAGCAAATATTTTCCCATGAAAAACGTTGTTCCAAACTTTGGTCACGTCAGTAGAAACATTGAATGTCAACTGTGGAAGATTTCACGTTTTAGTGTTATCAACAGCTTTTGAACGGTTGCTGAAAACGTTGTTCAAGCCAGGGGTGAAATTCTAGTAGTGTAAGATTCTTATTCTTATTCTTATTCTTAATATTCTTGTTGCGTTGTCGGTAATTTTAATTAGCACATGAAAAATGACATGATGGTAAAGAAGAAGCAAGTATTCATCTTTCTGGACCTCATTTAACTTTTTATATATGTATTATAGAAGCATGCTGGTGGCAGTGATGTTGCTTGTTTCTGATGTGGTGCCCGGCTAGTGTGCGCTTTGTTCTTGTTCTTGTGCAGAACGGCGGCGTGTGATAAGCATCCGCCTTCATTGGACAATGAGCATGTCTGTGGGAGACCCCTGGGGATTCGGTTTGACGAAGAGGACAACCTTTACATTGCTGATGCGTACTTCGGGCTTCTCATGATGGGTCCGAAAGGAGGAGTTGCCAAGCCTCTGAGCTCCCAAGCAGAAGGGGTCCCATACAAGTTTGTCAATGACTTGGACCTTGATGAGAATGGGACTGTCTACTTCACTGACAGCAGTGCCCGGCGGCCGAGAAGGTAAGTGATCCCAGACAAACTCTAAACTTCAGAAAAATTGGTTAATTGCACTATTAGAATTTAACATTGTGGAGAATCGACCTCAAAGGAATCCAGACTCTTGTTACAGTGCACAACTTGGAGCTGATCTCAGGTACTGAAAATCGAAGCGCACCAAAGTCTACGAGTTTTTATGATGAAGAGAGTGCTTCCTGAAGGGTGATGCTGCATCAAAATAGCTTCTCATTCATTCAAAGTAATGTTTGGATATTTAAAATAAGAATCATCCTTTACGACCAAATTTGATGATAAATAATATACTCATGAATACAAAGATAGAGGCAAACTGAATATCAGTAAAGGAGGTTAAATTGGGGTTGGCAGTTTTACAGCACCACGCTTCATGTCTCCATCCTTTCTCTAGTGACGGTTAGATTTTTGAGTCTCTTTTCTGGTCTAGTTTCGATAGCGGAGAACGTTAAACCAACAGGCAATTGTTAAAGACTGTCCTGATCATTCAATAAGATTTGAAGCAAACGATTTGAGGTTTACTAATTTACGTTGGGGGTGTTTGAGAACACAGTCAGTGCAATATACTGACTTTTGAGCAAGACCGGTCCGGGCGATTGATGAAATATGACCCCAAAACTCAGAAGACTACGGTCATGGCAAGAGATCTGTTCTACCCCAATGGCCTTGCTGTTTCACAAGATAGTTCGTTCCTGGTCATGTCATCGACATCGAAAACCAGGTAATTCCAATTCACAGTTGGTTTGAATGCGGAAATCGCCATCATTCCCTAGTTGGCTTCAACATGCTATTGAAGTCTTCATTTAAAAAGAAATTCCATAGTCGTGTGAACTTCCCCCAAGGCTCTCAGTACTGTTTATTCACTATTACACTACCTTTGAAAAACTTTGATTTCGCATGATGGCAATATGAAAAAAGCTCTCTCGTTTGCAAGGCTTTCGAATCGTGGTCCCTGTCAAACTTTTTGGAACATGGATCGTCAACTACTTGAAGAACTGAATGAAATTTAGGGACCAAATCAGCAAAATAGTTTCTTCCAACGTGTGGTTAGATCCCTTTAGTTTGCATGATTATAGATATATTACTGATACATGACATAAAATGACCTTGTTGGCACAAATTCCGAACATTGACATGTGTACAACTTTTCAACTCATGAATGGAAACAACCACTTGGGAATTGAATGGAACCCAATCATGCAAAGTTTCTTCTAATTCATTCCTCTGTTGTGGCTGGCCCCCCAAAACTAGGATTATGAAGTATTGGCTGAAAGGGACGAGAACAGGAACTATGGAGGAATTTGCTGAAGTGCCCGGGTACCCCGACAACATCAGGAGAACAAGAGAAGGCGATTTCTGGGTGGCGCTCCACAGCCGCGTCACCCCACTTCAATATTTTCTCGCCAAAAATTGGTACCTGCTGCGGCTTCTGTACTGCCTCCCTTTGCCGTACGACACCATTTCAGCTTTCACGGCGTCAGAACCAGATGGCATGGCCGTCAAGTTGAATCCCCAGGGGGAGGCGATTGAAGCTTTGGAGGATCGGTCGGGGAAGCAGGTCAGTTTGCTGAGCTATGCGGAGGAGCGAGATGGGGTGTTATGGATGAGCTCCGTTTTCTTGCCCAAGATCTGGACGTTGCCGCTAAATGCCAGTGGCGCGAATCAGGGACACCCAAATTCAGTTTAGCCACTTTTGGTTATAAGCATAGCTTCTATTATTATATGATTGAAAATATTTATTCATATGTTCTTCGGGTGGGTGAATCACAGAGTGTTCTTTCCGACGCACTATAGAATGCGTTACTTGGATTAATTGTATGCAAAACTTATGGAGGATCAAAGTTTTATTGGTAGGTAATCTCAAAATGGTTCTCTTACAAGAGGTACTTCCATATTTGATTAAGGAATTGATGATCATGCGGTTTCCTATATTGACCCTTGCTATTAACATTTTTAGTTTGATTACGGTATTCATACTTTCAGTTGGATTTATTGGCGAGTGGTGTAAGCATGACTTGGCTAAATCAGTATGCGTATTAATGTTTGAATGGAAATGGGTTTGTTGCCTTGTCTACAACTATTGCCTTTGAATTTTCACAAGATATTCATACTGCATCAGAAACTGGACTGGAAGTTCTCGTGAGGATAAAATCTACAATTGCGAACTGAGGGAACATACTCAATTGTGCTCAAGGTTTTTCCTTGGCCTTGTCTGAATTCGAAACCTACTCCCGTTCAAGAACAACACGAGTCCAAGATAGCTTAGTTTCCAAGCGGAGAATCCGAGGTGATAGTCTCATACAGCACGGCATAACTTTCGAGTGAGAACATGCAGAAAGAGGAACAATACATTCGCACAAAGCAAAGAAGCCTACTGTTTGTCATTCAATTTGTCTCCAACATGAACTTCATTACCAGTGTGATTATAAGGGATCATCAGCTTGTAAATCTTTTACGAGCAAGGTCAGAGTGAGAGAGAAGGCTGAGAGAGAAGTCAAAAGCAAGCTAGGAAACTTCCGAACGTCCTTTCTTGACAGAGCTGAAAATGCAATTTAAAAGGTGAACAGTGGTCACCTGCAAAGTTAGTGCATGCACCTGTACAAAAGAATCGATACTCTTGCTGCCCATTTCTTTCACCACCTTCGAAGCATCACAGATACAAGAGCTGTGCTCGTACACCCTCTCAAATTTTAAGCAAATACTAACCTCACTTTGAGCGATTTGAGAACCTAAAGCGAATTGAGAACCTTCTAGATGACTTCAATGACAAGGAGAGGTGCAAAATCCAATAAGGGAATAAATTGCCACCTGCGAAGTTGGACCCTATCCAGAACATTCACTACAATTATGAGCAAATACAAACCTCTAGAGGATTTGAGAACTTGAAGCAAGGACTTCATATTAGAAGCAAATCGAGAGCGTATTTAAAAAAAATACTGGTGTTAGCAAATACTGACCTCCTACTTTAAAGGATTTGAGAGGCTGAGGCGAGTCATTCGCAAATTCAGAACCCTCCAGATGACTTTATTGACGCAGAGAGCTGCAAAATGGTCACCAGCAAAGTCGGTGCATGTAAAGAAAAAACCACTACTAATCATATAAGTAATAAATTCCTGCTTTAAAGGAATTGAGAACCTGAAGCAAGCCAGAAGGAAATCGAGAGCCTTGCAGATGACTTTATTGACAAAGACAGCTGCAAAATGATCACCGCCAAAGTCGGTACATGTACAGGAAAATCACTAGTACTCTTACACGTAATAACTTCCCACTTTAAAGGATTTGAGAATCTGAAGCAAGCCAGAAGCAAATCGAGACCCTTGCAGAATACAGATGACATTATTGGCGCAGAGAACTGCAAAACGGTCGCCGGCAAAGTCGGTAAATGTACAAAAGATTCACCTGAAGAAAGCCAGAAGCAAATCGATAGCCTTGAAGATGACTTCAGTGGCACAGACAGCTGCGAAATGCAATAGAAGAATGACAATTGGTCACCTGCAAACTAGTACCTAAGCTTATATAAACAAGCATTACTCTTGCTGCCTCACCTCAGAAAAGCTGAAGTGGCAACATACAAGAAAATGATGTAGCCAAATATTTTAATATTCATCTATATTTTGGATAGAACTATCTTCTCATTGACATATTTGGATGAGTTTCATTCAAAATTGGAAATTTCATTTGTATTATTTTCAAAAATTCGAACAACTTGGGATCAACATTCAAATTTTCTTCAAATTTACCTCAAGGCTTGGTGCTCCCCAATTATTTTTGGTGCTTTTAGGCATTTAAATGCCTAAGAGGGTGATTGCAAGAAACACCTGTTGTATTTGTTGCGTTTTCAATAGTACTCATGATATTTTCAGGAGTACTTTAAAATTAGAAAATTAATTTTTTAAATTTTTTATAAATATGAATAATGGATATACCTCTAAGATGAAGGTATCCATGGAGTGAATTGCATAGAAAAATTCTCTAAGTAGGAGAATTAGAAAAGTGTCAAATCTTAAGAAAATATATACCTTGATGTTTTAATTAGGGAAAAATAGTAAAAATTAAAAAATACACAAAATAAAAACTAACCATTTGTAACAACTCTATGGAAATGGCCATTCACCAAAAGAATCACTAAAATAATATTTTATATGTTTCAAAATGCAAGCAAAAAGAAGCTCACTTTGTAGACTTCCACACCACATAAAATTACTTATTTTTAAAATTCCTTCTGCCATTAGCTACAAGTCTACTAGAAGACCATCTCCTCAAAATTTCAACTCAAAATTCGTTTGTTTGGGTTCTAAATAGTACTAAAAAACTCCAAACTAGCAAGTGTGACATTAAATCGGGCTCTATTTTCGAACAGTATATTATTTTTGAAAATTACCAAAAAATTAGGCAAGGTCTATAATAGTCATGAGTACCTTCTCTATAAATCTTAAGTCATTTGGAGTAAAAACTCAAAAGTTATAACCAAAAATCATATCAATACACATTGTCATTAGAGAAAGTTTGGACTCTCTGGAGGGCTACCAAGGTTTGACAAACCAGTCTATTTCTAGAGCCTATTGAAGCTACTCAAGATAGGGAATTTTCTAACAAAACAAAGATTCACCTTGTGTGAATATTGGGAGTTTCAAAAGTATATTTCAATTTTCTATTCCACAATTGTCAGAGGGAGGTGCTTCGGGGCTGCTTTCAAATATCAAAACAACACTTGTCACAACCCTAACTAATAGTACTTGACAGTGAATGCTCTAACATTTGGAAGTGACGAAGTGCAGAAATAGGGGAAAAATTCTTCAAGCAAAATAAATGTAATACAATGAGGGTCCCTACCAGCACTTCCTAGCAACCCTCCGGAGAGTCCAAACTTTTTCTAATGGTGACAAAATAAGACAGGTGTTTCTTGCAATCACCCAATAAAATACCACTACATCAAAGTGGTTGTCAAGTCTACAATGCGTGACCACCAAGACCAGAGGGTCTTTCCTGCTCATGGTGACACCAAAGATTTCCTATTGATTGTCTTGCTGGAAGCGCTCTAGGTTGGTGCCTTTCAAAAGAGACCAGTGGTAGCTGTGGAGGAGGTTGCCCAGCATCAAGTGCACCATGGTGTTGCCCAACTGTGCACCCGGGCACATGCGTCAACCCACGGCACGCCAAATGGGATCAGCTCGTAGAAGTCAAAACCCAACAACGCGTTCACTTGGGGACGGTCTATGAATCTCTACGAATCAACATGCTGGGTTAGAAGCCAGATTTAACACACTTACTTCCACAACATGTGCTTTAATTTGCAAAATCACAAGCATTGAATGCGCTCATCAGCATGAAAAATGAGATAGAGATTGTAAATAGGCAGGATGGTACCTTGGGATTGAATGCGTCAGGATTGGTATACAAATCCTGATCCCGATGGATGGTGTGCAAGTTTAGTGTGATCTGGGCATTAGCGAGAGTTTGGTAGCCTCAAGCTTCCACAGCCATTGTGCATGCCTTTGGAGGCGCTAGAGGAGCCGGAAGGTGCAACCGAAAAGCCTCCTTCACGATGGCGCAAAGAAACGTGTTGAATTTAAAAGGCAAGCAATACTTGACAATAGATTGACACAATATCCAGGATCTTTACAAAAACAAGTAAACGTACTCGTACACCTCTTGAGAATCAGTCAAGCATATATTATACTCCAAATATATCTCTGACATACACTCGCCTCTGCAACATGCCGGTTGCAGAGTACACCATAGCTCTTAACATAGAGCACACTTAAGAACTTGGCCCTCACACACACACTACGTGAAGCAAAGCATCATACTAGACAAAGAGAGAGCCTCTGTCTACAATGTACAACTTAACACCTGTGTTGCATGGAGGTTAACGGTCACCCTCAGGATCAAGAATGCCCAGCTGCGGAATCATGAATCAAAGCTCGTCCTCGTACTTGGATGATGCAAGTCATCCATTATTGTTGATCATCCGATACTCCCACTCAACACACAATGTGATGACCTCTTCTACCTCCCACTTTAGCATAGTATGTTAGTAAGTAGCTAAAGGTCTAGCTAGTCAACAGAGACATTCAAAACGGTCACAGGGCAGTGGTTTGGTCATGATGTCAGTTATCTGGTTGTTGGTGCAGATGTACGTAATAGCAATGTGGCCACTTGCATTAGCATCTCGAATTTGATGGTACTTGGTGTCAATGTATTTGGTCTGTTGGTGGAAAACGGGGTTCTTGACAAGCCTCATGGTAGACTAATTATCATAGAACAATGGTGTTGGTTGGCGTTGTGGTGATCGGAGACTATATAGCAAGCAACGCATCCAGATTATCTCCTGTGTGGCTAAGCTAGCTGCGACGTATTCTGATTCGGTTGTACTGAGAGAGGTGCAAGTCTGTTTCCTACTGCCCCAAGAAACGGGACCACCATTGAGCATGAGTAGAAAACCAGAGCGTGATTTTCGATCATCACAATCTGCTACATAGTCCACATCACAATGGGCAGTGAGGAAATTCGGGTTCGGTCGACAACCATAAGTGATGGTATGGTTGAGAGTCCCCTGAATATACTTGAGGATACGTTTAACCCCATTGACATGAGCCGCGGTCGGGTTGTTGGTGAAATGGGACATATTGCTCACAACATAGCTTATATCAAAGTGTGTCCCTATATGCGCAAACTATAAGCAACCAATGCATTCACAATAAGGGAAAGATACCTAGGGTTCATCGGATGTGGCCAACTGCATTTGTGCAGCACTAGATGGATCAGAGGGTACAACAACACTGTGGCAGTCTGCATGGCCGAATCTGTGTAGTACCCACTCGAGATACCGTCGTTGGTCAATATGAATCAAGCCTCGATCCCGATCGTGAGTGATGTGAAGGCCAACGTAGACTTCGGCAAGGCCTTGGGTAATTTGAAAGGCCCCACCCATATAGTTGAGTATCTCCACAATATTGTCATTAAAAGTGCTGTAGACGATCCCATCGTCAACCCATATACAGAGAATGAGCTTGGGATTATGCTTGTTTATATACACACAACAATCGGCATCGGAGACTATGAGGTTGTATGCCTATAGGAAATGGGTGAATTTCTGATTCTAGACTCTCGTACTTTGTTTTAAACCATAAAGAGCTTTGTTAAGCTTGTAGACTAAACGCCTCCTTGTTGTACGCGCGACCTCAAATCCAATTGGCTGTTGCATGTATATGAGTTCCCGAAGCAAGCCGTTGAGGTAGGCAGTGCATATGTCAAACTGCGTGAGGTTCAAATCTTCAGCAGCAGCGACAGACAAGATAGTCCGGATGGAGTCGAATTTAGCCATTGGACTGAAAGTCTCTTGATAGTCAACACCGTGACGTTGTATGAAACCCTTCGCAACAAGGCGGGCTTTATAACGACTAACGGACCCATCTGCAGCTAGTTTCAACTTGTAAACCCATCTGCACTTTACAAGGTTCGCTGCGTTTGGGATTTCTTCCAAAGTCCAGGTGTCATTCTTGACAAGGGATTCGTATTCTTCGCGCATGGTTGCTAACCAATGTTCCTTTTCTGGCAAGGACATTGCTTCTTTATAAGATTTTGGTTCGTCTAGGATCTCCATGCAGGCTACGCAAGCTTAAGAATTCTGATCGATAGGGTACACCTAGTCGTCGAGTCTCGCTAGTGGGTTTCGGTTACGTGTCGGACAATGAGCAGCTTCACCATCAAATGCCGACTGTAGGGGTGCTCCCATCGGTGCTTCTACTTAGTCGCTCACCAATTCTCCCACTGGTCCTTCCATTGTTGAAGCTTCGGTGATGTCTACTGCTGGGTACGTGACCGGTTCGGCCATAGGTGGCGTTGTATTATGTATAAGATGATGTACATCGGCATCTTCAAGGCTGTCAAGATTGTCCATTGGGTCGATGTCTTCGTGAAGGATGTCAGAGTCGACTGTTGGGGGACTAGAGTTAACAAAGTCAAGGACTGCGAGTGGTGGAGTTGGTATGTTGTTGAATGGCTGTTGGATGGCCGGAACGAAGGCTGGGGCGAGGAGAATGCGAGCAACACTATTCGTCAAGTTGGCAGGTGCTTGTGTGGCATTTTCGATGTCGAACCAGTCGGAATTTGAAGAAATGTCCGATCCTGCCTGTAAACTATCCTCATCAAACAAAACATCGCGACTTTCATCTATCCTGCGAAGATCATTATTCCATACTCAATACGCCTTACTGGTGGCGGAATAGCCCATAAAAATTCCCTTTCGACTTTTAGGGGCCAGCTTCTTTCGAAGCTCTTTCGGAACATAAAAATAGGCTACCGATCCGAAGATCCTCATGTGAGAGACAGATGGTTTCTCTCTGTACCATAATTCAAATGGAGTGATGCTTATCACGGTCCGTGTAGAGGTACGGTTTAAGGTGTACACCGTTGTATGTGCTGCTTCAGCCCAAAATCTGATGTGAACGTCAGAGCCATGCAACATACTCCGGACAACCTCCACGATTGTCCGATAGTCTCATTCAGAAGCTCCATTTTGCTCTGGCGTGTATGGTGCAGTCAGTTCCTACTTGATTGCTTGCTCTACCAGATACTTGGTAAATAATTGATTAGTGTATTCCGTGCCTCGATCACTCCTAATGATTTTGAGGTGTTGCCAGTTTCTCGTTTGAGCTAGGCAACAAAATTCTGGAAGGCAGAAAGAGTTTCTGTCTTGGACTTGAGGCAATGAATAACTCTAAAGCCAGAGCAATCATCCTTGAACAGTGCAAAATACAAGGCCCCTCCCACTGATGGTGTACTCATGGGGCCACAGAGGTCTGAGTGGATCAAGTTGTCGATTGACTTGGATCGTTCACGGTGTACATCGAACGGGAACAACGCCCGAGCATGTTTGCCATACACGCATCCAGAACAAAAGGGTTTGCTCATGTCATTCAAAATCAATCCATGCACAGTGCCTTGAGATACCATTTGCTTGATCATAGCATGATCCAGATGTGCTAATCGACGATGCCAAATGTCAAGTATTTGTTTGCTATCAACAATTGTTGGTATGCCGATTGAAGTAGCTGAGAGAGTTGTGATTGTATCAACAGGGTGAATGACTTCTATGTTCAGGCGATACATCCTACTATGAACATCACCTGTCATGACAATCTGTCCGTTCTCTAGCATCTGACACCCCGTGTCCGTGTGAAGGGTATAAATCTTTCTCTGGGCCACAACATAGGATGAAAATAAATTACGACCAAGTAGAGGAACATGTATTACCCCCTTCAACGTTCCGATGCTGTAGTTTTCACCATTCTTGATCCTGATGGTGATGTCGCCAACGCCAGCCACGATGAGAGTCGCACCACCGATGCCTTTGACAAGTCTACACTCCTTGGATACATCCTGGTAAGTTGAGAAAAGGGATCGGTTGTCCGTCATGTGCTCGGTGCAGCCACTGTCAACGTACCATGTAGATGCATCAGGGAAATTTTCATATAGTGTAGCCATAAAGGCTCGGTGACCAGAGTGCTTTGCCTTTGAGTGATCTTGACTGCTCTGTCCCTGGTTCTGCGATTCTTGATGTCGCCTTTGATCAGCTTCACTGGCGGAACATTCATGTCCCCAATGGCCTAATATGCCACATTTCCAGCACTTGGAATTCTTTTTACGATCACTGATTTCTTTCTTTCTAGCGGCGCGTTGTTCGAGAGTATACTCGGAACTCTTGCTACTAGATGCTGCTACGTATGCAGTAGTTGCCATGACCTCATCTATTCTAGCCTTGAGGATACCCTCAGTTTGAAGCAACTGTAAGGTAAGATTATCAAGGGTTTTGGCAGCATCAGGCTACATGCGCCATGCCGGTATTAGACTATCGAATCCACTCGGCAAGTTACACAATATTTTAGAAATGACAGCTTGTTCATTGAAGGTATTATCCCCTCTAGCTGCAAGCTGCTGTACTATAACATCTAGCTTGCCCACAAAATCAACTATGCTATCCCCTTGGGTCATGGAGCATTTGTAAAACTCCTGTTGTAACGTGTGAATATTTTTAGTCGCATTTTGCTCGTGAAAAAGCTTGAGCTTATCCCAAATCTATTTGGACGAGACACATCTAGTAATATGCTTCAATATGCTTTCATTGAGCACTTGACAGAGGATACTAACGGCTTGATTGTCTTTCTTAAACTAGGCAGCTTTAACATCAGCCTCTGTTGTCTCTAATGGTTTGGTTTCAGAACCGTCTACATTAGCCATAAGCTCTCTTCCAAGAAGAATAGTACGCATTTGGAATTTCCAAATATGGAAGTTCTGTCCCTTGAACCTGGTGATGCCACCAAGCTCGCAATTGGCATCAGCTATGGTGTTGGACAAGCTGACCTAGTTATTGACAAGAAGAACAACAGTAAAATAAAAAATCACGTTTCTGAGAGAGGAAAGAGTGGGCCCATAACGTGTTGAATTTGAAAGGCAAGCAATACTTGACAACAGATTGACACAATATCCAGGATCTTTACAAAAACAAGTAAACGTACTCGTACACCTCTTGAGAATCAGTCAAGCATATATTATACTCCAAATATATCTCTGACATACACTCGCCTCTGCAACATGCCGGTTGCAGAGTACACCATAGCTCTTAACATAGAGCACACTTAAGAACTTGGCCCTCACACACACACTACGTGAAGCAAAGCATCATACTAGACAAAGAGAGAGCCTCTGTCTACAATGTACAACTTAACACCTGTGTTGCATGGAGGTTAACGGTCACCCTCAGGATCAAGAATGCCCAGCTGCGGAATCATGAATCAAAGCTCGTCCTCGTACTTGGATGATGCAGGTCATCTATTGTTGTTGATCATCCGATAAAACGGAAGGTTGGGCACATCAGATTCTTGCATGTGGCGGCCATTGCCGTTGCATCCCACCATGGCGTCGAGCTCCTGCTACGCCTGCTTCATCATGTCAAGATTCACAACCAGATCCGCCATCACCTACTCGAGGTCGTCTCCATTCCGTCAATGAGCAATTCCTGCACGTCTCACAATGGCGGAAAGTCTATAAAATGGTTAATCGTGGTAAAATCATACAAGGAATAAAGCGACTGTGCAGCTCTGGGGCGCCAAAAGAAACTAAATCTCTAAAACTTGTTATTTTAGTATCTGGCACATACCATCCCGATGGACGCCTAAATGGTCAAATGAATTTGCGAGTTCAGCAAATGTGAGATTTTGAGACAATGATCAAATTCAGCTAGCTAGTTGTGACCTATGACGAATCTCTGAGTGGGAAAATGAATTGACTGATGATCGAAAATATCACATATTTGTAAGGGCATTTCCATTAAATTGGAAAATTTCGGTGAAAATGGCAAAGTCGGTAGTGCAATTATACTAAATTTCAAACTATACCTACCGTGGTTATTAAATGAAAACCTACTTGGAAACTCGGAAACCTGCAAATTGCATTGAAATTGGATTGAGGTCTTACTAAAATCACCAAGGCCTGAATTCAGTCAGGCAATGGCTGAGTTCCATTGGCCAGAGGGGCCATGCACATCATGTCCACGAAGTCAGGCACGTAGCTATCATCGTTGCCCAGTCTCTCCTTGGCTCGTTCTCGGTGATTCTCCCGCTCCATCATCTTGCCAACAATTCTCAAAGAGTTGTCACGGACTCTCAAGTAGTTTGTCTGTGCCTTGCAGTTTCGCCACAAAGCTCAAGCTGGAAATGAAGTCGCCGATAATGGCGGACGTGCCCACCCTCAGCACCGTCAGAAACAACTGTTGCATCTCATCCCGTTCCTCTTGCAACGCACATCCACTTCCAAAGTATCTGTAGCATCGATTTCGTGGCGCACTTTCGTTGTAAACTTTAAAAGCTACAACTCATCACAAATTCGTTGTACCAAGCATGACAGAAGAATTTGATTTTATCCTTATGTGTTACTTCTACTCAGTTTCAAAACAGTGTTGGAAATGTCCGACTTACATAATGACTTCTAGCTTCTTGTATGTACCCCTCTTTCTGAACCTCACCTCCAATCACTAATACGGAAGGGTGAGATTGCAATAGCTTTTGCAACAGTTTAGGCATAGATATGCATTAATTCCATGCCTCAGAGTACTTTTGCAACAAGTTTGCAGTATTCTGGTTTGCAATAGACCATTACAAAGTTAGTTGAGATAGTTACGGAATCATTCCATAACCATTCCAAAATAATTGATGATGTGTTATCACCACAACTTCTTGTTGTAGTGAGTGACCCTGCTCTGCCATCATGGATTGGCTGAAGGATCTTTCATGAATTCCCGACTCAAATTCATCTTGAAGTTCTTGGAAAACTTGGGGCCGACCTTAGGCATTCTGAATAAGCAAATTTGTCGGAACTTTCAGGAAAGAAGCAAATGACTGTGCTGGTATGTAATGTTCCGATGAATAAGTAAGTCAAGAGTCAAAGGTCAGAGTTTACGAACCTTTTGTTGATTAGCATCCGAGTCATGACGTTGGCGTTGAGTTCGAAAAGACAGGAATTCAAATTGACAGCTCCTCCCTTGTCCGCCTGTTGCTCTAGCACCATCATAATGTTGCGAAGCTCTTGTTCGCGAGCATCTTGGTAGGAGGTGTGATGCAGGGGCGAAAAGAGCTCGCTACTGCTGAACTTGCGCAGCTGCCACTAGGAGGGACCGTGCGGGTCGAATGAGATCGTTTGTCAGTTGTCGGAGAAGATAGTGGCAGAAAGGCCTTTCGGGCGGTGGGAGAAGCCGGCATCGGTGGACGGTCGGGTCATTTCCTTGGCCGCTGCCGCACTTGAAAGCACCACACAAGGACTGGATCCTGGCACTCAGGCAGAAACACAAACTTCATGACTCTCAGCTCCACGGTATTGCAAATCCAATTGCTAAACCGTAAACCCAAAACCGAAAGCTGCACTCTTACTATAGCAATTCCTCTTGATATTATACAGCAAGACGTGGAATCAATTCAAGAAAATCTCTCAGATAGGTTCCCCTATGTGGTTCCCTGTGATTCGAGTCTCACAATTCCCTCAAAATTGAACACATAACGAGACAATTGACAAATGCTCCTTTTCTATGAACACAAGTTGCCATTATATAGCCAGCCGCGGCGACAATTCAAGACAATCTCTCAGTTACGTTTCCATGTGGTTCCTTGTGATCGAGTCTGACAATTCCCTCCGGACTTCAAAATTGAACGCACTTTGCCATCACGTAAGTGATAATGGAGAATATTGAGCTTAATCCTAAGACTCTCTGAAATTTGCGCATGTTTTCTCTAGTACAAGGAAAGCCCATACGAGACCCCGTGAATAATTTGCGCAAAGTGAGTAGGAGATTTTACGACGACTGTCGTACTCTACTGTTCAGAATCGCACAGGGTTGAAATTCCTAAAAACAAAACAAAGTTCCTTGACTACAATTGTAATTACCTGTGAGTAATCACACTCTTATATTTCAACAACAATTTCCAAAAGGGCGCCCAGTGTAGCTACCAACACAGAGTAATTACAGAAGGTTCACTGCATAGACCTAAGCAAAGGTACATGACGCCTCCGTACTGGTTCAAAAGCTTCCCCAGCGCTCGATGAGGCAGACGGGATGCCACCGCAAGGAGGTTCCCCACGATCGGCCACGGCCGAGGCCTCGGGGGAAGACGATGGTGTTTTCGCTCCTACGCTTGCGCAATGACATACAACAGAGCCGAAGAAGCGAGGAGCGCAAAGGCTAGTGTTGCAAGCTCAAGACTTGTGAATTCCCAAGGGGGGAGAGTGGTTTTCCACACAGCAAAAGCTTGGGAGGTGTTGGGTGCCATTTCGATCAACACTTTTGCTCTGTAATTTCGTAATTTTGTTACCAAATTGGGTAGAATACAATTCCTCTAACTTTCTTCAAATGACTAAACCGCAGGCGATTAGCATGTTTGTTACCAAATTGGGCACAACATGATTCTCCTGACTTTCTTCACAGTAATACACGATAGGATTCTTCTGGGTAAAAAAACAATAGGACAAACAAGTTATAAGGCCGAAGAAGAGATTGTGCAAGCAGACGGGAATGGCGGGGAGGAAGGGGAGCAAGCTCGAGGGGGGGGGGGCGGCAAATGTCCGTTTTTTCAGGAGGACATCAACCCTCGTCGTTGTGCTCGTCGTCTCCTGCCGTTGCTCTCTGTGTACGTTGCTCCTCCAAAAGCGGCAGATTGTGTATGTGCTCCTTTAGTCGTCGCCCTCATCGGTAGCGCGTAATGTGTATGTTTGATTTTTTCTTGCTGCACTGGAATTGTTGAGCGAGAGACAGCTTGTGAGTTAATATGGCAGTGTATATTTTTTGCACATGCTATTCGAGATTAACCCTGGTTGATTATTTGCATGCTATGCGAGGCACAGTGATCGAGTATATACTTAACAGTTTTGGCTCGTGTTTCAGAGTTGATTGTATATCAGATGCTTTTCCTTGTCTCCACTCCCAAGGCGGGGAGAGAACTCAAGACTCAGGACTTCAGGAGCAAAATTCACAACGAGAGATGATGTGAGGGAAATGTGAGCTGCGTGCAAAAATGGGAGATCGGAATCTACGAATGCTAGCCCTAAAGGGGAGACGTTAATCCCCCCCCGAGCAAAAGAGGGGCCTATCAATGGGGCCAAGCCTGCTTGTGTGGCTGGTTCCCTTGTTGGTCCTTCTCGGGTCCCGTTGTTGCTTCTCATCACTCCCGGCTTCCCCGCCCTCAGCCTCTCTCATCGCCCAAGGGGACGAAAAGTGTCCTCACATTGTCTGGCAGTCACATTTAAAGTGCTGTTACTTTTGCATCTGATGTCCGAATTCAATAAAAACTTGTTGGAAAAGTTGCGCATATTAGTCTAGTTTCATTGGTAAAATTTTCAGATCAATCCAAGATGTACTGAGTTTTTGAGAGCTCTTCAAAGTTCATAGGTTCAATTTGAGTTCACCATAGTACATTCTAATGGCTACAACTTTGGGGGCTTGTAACTTTTTCATAAAATGTTTGTTTTCAATAAAAATTTGTTGGGTTTTGTTCCTCTTAAGGTCTAGTTATTGTGGTAAAATTTTCATGTCAATACAATTTGTTTTGAAAGTTTGGGAGCAATTCAAAGTTCAAAATGAAGACATTTTTGCATTACAGTGAACTTCCATGGCTCATGAGGAGTTCAATTTTGCAAATAATGAAGGCAAAAAAAACATTAAAAAAATCATCTTTTTCTCTATATTTTCAAAATTTCAAAATTGAAATTAAAAAGAAAGCTATCAATTCTTTAATAGAACATTCTCACCAATGGATGTTACAAGATGTTACGAGTTCACAAGTTATAGGATGTACATGTTTTTTTTAAATGTTGAACGAGTTTAACTGGGTGTTTGAAAAACTAAATGAAAAAAAATCATATTTTTTTAAAGTCAATGGAAGTTGCTTGAGTTCTCGAAAAGCCCAAATTGGACTCTAATTGGTCCTCAAGGATTAATTGAATTTTGTTACAATGAGCCACGGAAGTTCACTGTAATGCAAAAATGTCTTCATATTGAACTTTGAATTGCTCCCAAACTTTCAAAACAAATTGTATTGACATGAAAATTTTACCACAATAACTAGACCTTAAGAGGAACAAAACCCAACAAATTTTTATTGAAAACAAACATTTTATGAAAAAGTTACAAGCCCCCAAAGTTGCAGCCATTAGAATGTACTATGGTGAACTCAAATTGAACCTATGAACTTTGAAGAGCTCTCAAAAACTTAGTACATCTTGGATTGATCTGAAAATTTTACCAATGAAACTAGACTAATATGCGCAACTTTTCCAACAAGTTTTATTGAATTCGGACATCGGATGCAAAAGTAACAGCACTTTAAATGTGACTGCCAGACAATGTGAGGACACTTTTCGTCCCCTTGGGCGATGAGAGAGGCTGAGGGCGGGGAGGCCGGGAGGCCGGGAGTGATGATGAGAAGCAACAACGGACCCGAGAAGGACCAGGCTTGGCCCCACTGACAGGCCCCCCCTTTTGCTCGAGGGGGGGGTGGGGTGATTAACGTGATAATTTACTCGAAGGCTGTCGCTGTTTCCTTCGCATCTCTTATGCTGCAATTGAGCCAGCTTCTCCATGGCGACTCTTGCTTCTCTCACCTCCATCCCGACCTCTTCTCTCAGGCTGCGTTTGGCTGCTTGTAAAGCTTCTTGCAAAGCTGTGAAGGGGACGAGCACCAAGCAGCAGGTGGGCAATTCGCCTTCGTTTTCGACTGGAAGGAGGCGAGCTCTGGTGGTGGGCAGCGGGGTGGGCACTGCAGCTCTGTTTGTAGGCTCAGCGGCAGCTGTGGCCGTGGTGGCTGCCGCTCGAGCGATGGCCACTGCCGGAGGAGGGCGCCAAGCGGCCGTTCTGGCCACTCGCCAAGGCATGCAGCTTTTCGCTCAGGTGCGGGTGGACATCATGGCCTTACATTCAATCAATCTTTTTGTTCCATGGAAGCGTGGTTTTGTAGCATTCAATGGGGTATGAGCAATTGGTTACGGGGGTAGACATACTATTGATTGCACAATTCTTGTACTCTACTGAATTTACTCAATTACTGCACACCTACTGATTGCAAGAATGTTTGGTCTCGGAGGAAGAAAGTAGTTTCTTCTTGTGGACTCTATTTGTATAATCAACAATTGCAGAATCACAAGAAAGCTTCTTATATGACAATCTTCTCTCTTGTAAGCAACGGTGCTATGTAACTACGTGCAAGTATTCAACCAATCTTCATGTTCAATTGACGCGTGTTTTTGTAGTATTCAATGGGATATGAGCAACAGTTGGGTGATGCAATTGGTTGCGAGGCTAGACATGCTATTGATCGCACAGTTCTTGTTCTCTACGCAAATTCTGCACACCTACTGATTGCGAGGATTTTTGTTCTTTGAGGAGGATTGTGGGTTTCTTCTTGTGGATTCTATTCGTAGAATCATCAATTGTAGAGTCACAATAAAATTTCTTGTAGTTGACCAACTTTCTCCTCTTGGCAAGGGAGAATAACTATGCACATTAAAAAGGAAGCACTTGTTCTTAATGAAGTTTTTGGACGGTCATCACTAAATTTACTATACATCACAAGAGATATAGGATTGGTGAACCATGTCTTCCCCCTGTTACGTGAACTTTGGTGTGGAGTCGTGATTCGCGGTAGACTTAGAAAGGGAGAGATTCTTCTTCTTGAGCCAGTTTTTCTTGTGGAAGGTTCACATTCAATCATCGATATTTCTAGAAAGTTTCAAATGATTTGATACAGTTTCGAATTTGCGAAGCCATTTGAACTTGGGGTTTCGGTGAACTACTATAAACCTAATTTCAAAATGTGGGGGTCAGGCATTCTGTTATTGTTTTTCTCGATCAATTCTTGGACGCTTGAGTGGGTAGTAACGTATGGTTTTTCTGAGAATTAATGAGGGGCAAGATGGTATGCAACCTCTACAGGGTGATGTGAAGGGGTCTGTGGCGGAGTTCGACAAGGCGCTGGAGCTGGACCCTCGGCAAAGACCATGTGGGGTCACAAACTCTCATGCGGGGTAGATTCTATCAGGGTTTAACAATGCTGTGGTTTTTAGAACGAATCTGAATTGTGACTTAGCCTGGTCTTTGCAGCTCTTGCAATTCTAGCTCGGTTTACACTCTATTGTGCTCTGATTTGCGGTGTGTGTTTCTGGGGTTGCAGATTTATGGCAACGAGGTCTTTCACTTTACTATCTGAACAGGTACTACTGGAAATGACACTCTTTGCCTGGACATTATTTGGGTTGCATCTTTAGAAACGGTCATTCATCTTATCTTTGTTGTTCTCTTATCATTTTCAATTACAGTGTGCATCTCTTAGACTGCCTCTTTTCCTATTCAGTCTTAAAATGCACATAAGGGACGAAACTCATTCCCGTGGCCCATTTCAGCTGTTTTTAGTGGTTTCCATTATTAGAATCTTGTCTAAAAAAAAAGTGTTTTTGTGGATCTTATCCCCATTTTGAGAGGATTCCACTGCAATAAAATATGTGTTACTTGGATACCATATAGATATGTTCTAAATTTGTTGAAGTTTTGAATTTGTAAGGTTCAAATCATGAGTCTAGACTGCGTTTGACCTATGAGCATTGCATTGCAGATTTGAGGAAGGGGCTACGCAATTTCGAGATGATGTTGCAGTGAATCCCAACGATACAGAGGAGGCAAGCAAACACTTCACAGTCCACATCATTCTGAACGCTCATTGAGTTAGCGTTCGAGTTTTGTCATGCTATTAATGTTACTACCAGTGTGATAAGTATCTAAGCCTTGTTGGCACATTCTTACTGGTATTTGGGTGCAGTCAATCTGGTGCTTTCTCTGTGAGGCTCAGCTGCACGGGCCAGAAGATGCTCGGAAACGGTTTCTTGAGGTGAGCTTTGTCTATTAACCCTGCAGGACGTACATGTCCCATTCATTACTGTCTAACTTTCATATTTGGTGCTTTGATGATTCGTAAAATGTCATATTTTGTAACGCAGTTTGTTTATAAACTGTTACCCACCTTCTAAATCCCAAGGTAAATGTTAGGTGTTACTGTTTTCTTAGAACATCCTTTGTTAGTGCTCCTTGCTAGGTTTTAGAATAGCATAGAAGATGGATAACGTAAATAGGAAAGTAAATGGCATGCTAATAATGAAGTTTGAATTAATGTTCAAGCAAGTATCATCAACTTCGAAAACGTTGTGGAAGTCATATATCATAGTAAATCTTGTAAGTTTAATCCAGAATCTAATAGGCATTTTGGGGTTAATGGACTACTATTCTGGCAATGTTCACCGTACATGACTACGCTGCATTGGTAAACATACGAATGAGAACATTTTTTCCAACGTAGGATGTTCACTTCCTGAGAGATTGAAATGTGTGTAGGTGGGACGAGACAGTCGACCTGTAATGCGGGCCGCATACGAGTTATTCAGAGATGGGGGTGACACCAAAGAGGTAGGCTTGGATACCTAGAACCATTTTTCAAAAGTTTGAATTGCATGAGAAGCATAATATTCTAGAGCAGTGTTGATCACCAACTCTTTTTCACTGTGGCTACATTGTAACTACACTTGCCAATATTTGGCTGAGTTACAAATTGTTCTTATACTCAAAATGTGAGAGGATCTATGCCGAAAAAAGAACTTGTCGGAGAATTGGAGCATCTTAGATAGCATGATTCTTTCTTGAATTTGCAAATGGGCCGGGAGTGTTTGCATGTCCTTTCAAGAATTTTATGAAGATTCTACTGTCCCACTCTACTTCTCTAATTTGCCGAAGTGGTGTTATGCAGCTTTTGAATCTTGCAAACGCTAATGCACACGACTTCTTCTATGCGTACCTGTATGTGGGTTTGTACCATGAAGCTAAGGTATGCTGCTTTAAATTCTGCTCGATTTAGGAGTATCTGATTTTAATGTTTTTAGCTCAACAGAGTGTAGCATCGTTGCTTTTGCGATTTGAAGCACAAGGTAACACTATCTATAATTCATAAAATATTTTATTCTTTCTTGGTCAACGGTACAAGTTGAAGGTCTATTGCGTATCGCAGAAAGAAACTGAAGCTGCCAAGGACGCCATGATTGCCGCAGTTTCGAGCCCCTATGGTTCTAGGTGAGCCTTTGGTTTCCCTTAAGACATAGTCAGTGTTTGCTCCAGATTCAATCAAATTCGGCCCCGTCACACTTAGTACCAATTAGCTGACTGCCGTGGTTGTTAAGGCCATAGTTGGTAGTTAACTAACCTACTGTGTGCCTGCACTTGCAAGTTAGCCTGTGGGAAATTAGGCTCCCAAGCTAACTTCGTTGGAGTGGGTGGACTTAGCACTTCAGACCACTGGTCTAGGCACAAGTATTCAATTGTCCGAAATTTGAGAATTAATTGGTGGAAAAGGAATTGTATAATCGTTTAGCGAGAATTAGCACCAATTTGCAATCTGAGACAACCTGATCAATTTAGCAATCAATAACTAATTCCAGGTAGCTAAGTTGCTACTTGGTTGGAAAGAGCGTGGTCTACCTACAAGCCAGAATACTGGCAGTGTTTTTTCATCTCTGTGGCATGTTGTTTCTTGTGCACAACTAATACTCGCGTTTATTTTTGAGTTTGCAGGTCAGGTGACTACATGGCTACGTTAGCGAAAGTTCACTGTGCATGTCGGGGTTGGCCTGTGAAGGAGCCTCTAAACGCCATATTGTGACGAAGCCTCGTAGGGATTTTCTGTATTTTCATTTTATAAATTTTTATTAGAATCAGTTTTCCACGCTGTACATGTTGCAGAAGTTTGAAACGTTCAGCCGTGTCTGTATTTAGTTGGTCCGTTTATGAGATTAGTGCCTTTGTAGAATGTAGGATTGAAATCCTAGCTGTGATAGAAATGGGAGCACGTGGAGAGGAACAGTGGTAGCAGACCGCACATACAATTGTCTACCTGTATGTTTTCGGTCTTATTTACACTTGAGGAAAGAGAATGAAGTGGAAGAATGTCGTTGGTCCATTAGAGTAAGGGACACTAGAGACATGACAAGAAGATTGAGGATTCTGTTTCATACAGGCATGTTTTGGGCATTTTATGTGACTCATGAAATATGACATGACAATGGAGAAGTATTCTTCTTCTAGACACTGTTGCTTAGAAATCCATGAAATGAGGAAATGGAAGAAGTCTTGTTTATAATAATTCATGTCATGTGGATAAGGTTTGGCGCAAGGTTGTTGCCTGCCTCGGCCTCGGCTTGGTGTGTTGTAGGGTGGTAACACCTTTAGACTTGAAACAAGGAAGATCATCCTTGAGCCAACTCTCGACGCAACTTTGAACAAGAGTGTCAGTGCCTTTAGAGTGATCCTCTAGTCAGCTCTGGTCATTTTAGAGTTAGGACTGTTAGGATCGTTAGGACTGATGGGCAAGCCAAGTTAACCAACTCGTTTTGTAACTACCTACGTGGATATTAGTACCTTGATTTTGACACTTTTTGCTTTTGTAACCAATACTGGTGATTTTACTACCCTGTTGATTAACGGAGTCCACAACGGTGAATGAAAAGGCAGGTGCTGAATTAGCAGTTCGATTCCAATTAAACTCTGGAGCTCAGGCCGGCCGAAACCACTGGAGAGAGGACGTCATAACCGTCGTCTCTAGAATCCTCGCTCCTTGGAGGCAGAAACAGGGGCTTGAGCACATGCTAGGGTAGGAGTGATATAAGGCTCTGGAATCATGCTCCGAAGGGACCTTGACTTGGAGTCATGGACAATAATCTGACCCTGTTACTTGAGGCGCTTGCAGGGAATGGCTGCGTGTTGCCTTCGGAGCACAGAGCAGCCCTGGACATCTCCCTCAAAGTGAAGAAGCAGGACGCAGGCTTGCAGACACTAGCTCTGTGGGGCCGCATTTTTACCACCACTGGCAACGACTACATTCTCGCACAAGGGTGCGTGAGCGCCAAGCGTGTAGGGAGGAAGCTTACATTCGACACTAAGTACTACTTCACGTAAGTTAAGCCCTTAAACACCGAGAGACTCAAGTTGGCGATGTCATGGGTTTTTTAAGTATGTCGTATGGGGTTTTTGTTTTGTTCAAGTTTACTTATTTCTGATCAACACACCGAATGTTTTTTTACTGATTCCGGTGATATAAAATTTGACCCCATGTTTCATATTTTTCACAATATCATCGATCGAATTGTTCATTTTCAAATCATGAATCCTTGGTCCCTGGAGGAGTTGAGAGGATAATCAAATGCTGCAGTTTAGGTTTCCGAAGATATGTCTATTCTTCAATTTGCGATTGGGATATTGTCAACGGAGCATGATCCATCCTTCGATTTGCAGTGCTCATGGAGTGAAAGCTGTTAAATTTATGCTCAAGTGTGCATAATTTATTTTGAAAAGCTTTATGTTTGTGACGATTGCAGCCAAGATGGTGTGTTGTGGCTGGACCTGCAGCTTCCAGAGAATGAGGACAGATACCATTTGTGCAAGAGCGCCAAAGGGCCATTCACAGGCGACCCTGCCAATGTGTTTCTTGTTCTTCCTGACCCAATCGAACCCTCTGAATATGACGAATGTGATGCTTCTGATTCCCTAACTTCCGTTACAGCTTTCTTTGCATGGTTTTCTTGTGCTCCTATTTGTTTGAAAGCAAGGTTTTGGAAGTCATCCAACACAATTAGGTCACAATGAAAACATGTAAAACTCACAACCAACTGACACATTTATGATGCTTGCCACCAGTTATTGAACCGGCATTGGAGGGAGACAAGTCAGGATCGTCTGCAACGGACGAGAAGACAGGATCTGAGGACGAGGAGAGACCGGACACTACCGAAACTGAAGGCGAGGATGGGGAGACTTCCGAGGAGCCTCCTGGTGAACCAGAAGAGGCCAAGGTGGATATACTTAAGGTCACCCAACTTATCAAGTTTTTTCTAATCCTAAAGGTGCAGGATGAACATGAACCTTTTTTCAACATCATTTTCTAGGTCATCGAAGATGAAGAAGTTGCTGAAGGTGAGGGAGAAGGTGAAGAGGGTGAAGGTGAAGAGATTCCGGCCGGCATTGAGCTTCCCGAGGTAGCTGACATTTCTCTACTTGTCTGATATTTTTTAATGAGAGTCAATGTGATTATTAGATCTTCACGCTCAAGACTGAGTTTGTGAGATTTGGCTGCAGCTCGAAAGATTGGCAGGGTTGATGAAATGGATAGATGAAGAGTGTGGTGTGGTCCCATTCAACGCTTTAGTTCTGACACCAGCCGACGATCTTATCAAAAACACTGCCTTCACAGGTCTAAATTTGTGCGCCAGATACTTCCGTTCTGTTTATTCTGTTAAACATTGCAATTTTCTCGTTTATGTCTCATATGCTGATGACGAGATCAATAGAGGTGCAAAACTCGAACATGCTGAGTTCGAATGCTATTGGTGTTTGTGAATTGAAGGTCTAAAGTTTATTGATGAGCTGGATTCCTACTGCCATCTTTTCACGGGCTACATGACCGCACCGCTCTCCAAAGACCTTCCAGGTAATTTGTCATTGTTTGTCATTGTAATAAAGCCTTCAACAATGAAGCTTTTGATCTATAGGGTCGATTTTAGAAACTAGCCGCAATTTGGTGCAATTCCCTTACAAATAGAACTCTCATTTTTGTTTTATGGTTCCAGGATCATGGAGTATCCACTCTATTCCTTTGCAGAATGATGTTATTGTGCGAAGCCTTGTCTGGCCTGGATACTTCTTATATTACTCCGCCACGAACCATGACTACGGGTCAGTGTACTTTGGTTTTGGCGAGAAGAACAAGGACATTGCTTTTGGAGTCCCATAAAACCGCATGAGGTATGTAATCTCCTTTTATAGCGTCCAAATAAACAGTTGAGCATGGTCCTATTATTAGACTACCTTAATTTTCGTTGGGACCAACTTAGTTAGCAATTGAAAGAGGATTCCAACTCTCCTTCGCATGCATTTTGGAACACCTTGAATAAACTATGAATTTTCAAAGTGTTATATAGGTGCACCCAAAATCAACTCCTATTGAGACCATTTATACTTTAGGCAAGAATTTTCAAGGGTAGCTTTTGGAGAAGGGTAAAGCATATGCTGACTTGACAAAGCCAAACTAGCCTCAGTAAAACCAAGTAAAACTTCCAGTGTGCATACAGCAATTCAGGTTGGTCTTATAGAATTAAATTAGCCATTTGGAACAAGTATCTGTGCATAAAAATGTTCGGCCCAAGTAGCAAGATATATACAGAAGATATATACAGTTTCCGGCCTATCAAAGAATTACTAAACCCTCATAAGGATTGATAGATCGCATGTCCTTCAGAGGCCTACATGTGACATAGAACTAGGTTAATGTCCAAAAGCCATCAACAGGGGGAGTCATAGAAATTCCATTGAATTCTAAACTTCGCCCCTATTCACTTCTTCTCTGTTCTCTTGGCACAGAAAAATGGAAGGTTAGGTGCCAATATCCAACGCAATCTTTAAACAAACTTTTCGTGTCTCCCGTTCTTTGTCTCCAATGCTCAAAAAATTGATTTCAACCAGGTTGTTGAAAGCTCTAATTGGCAGACTTTGAGGAAGTCACGTCTTCCATTGTTCATCTCCAATGCTCAATGAATTGAATTTCAGCCAATTTGTTCAAATGTGATGATGATTGAAAATCCTCTCAAGAAGTCATGTCTCCCATTCTTCATCTCCACTGCTCAATTGGATTTCAGCCATTTTGTTACAAGCTCTAGTGCATTCTCCATACGACTTCGTCTCCAATCAATATATGATTTCAGTCAATTTGCTGAAAGCACCAGCTGATATCAAAGAGGCAAATGATCCACAGGCACCCAAGCTGTCGCAAAACTGACCGTGTGTCCCTTCCAATTCAAAAACAAAACCTCCTCTTCTTCAGCTTTCCGAAGACCCCAACAACCTGAATGCTCCCCGAGCATGAGCGTATTCTCCGCCACCACATCCTCACTGAACGCCACCATCTCAAACCTAAGGCAAATTGCCAATTCTCCGTTAAAAAATGTCAACAAAAGTGCGCAGTTCCAGACATTAGCAAGCAAGTCAAGACATTCACCACCGTAAATGGCTTGGAGCAGATTATTGTGTAGTTTCTCAACCTTAAGCAAATAGACACAACACTGATTTGACCTATTACTGTGTGTTATAAAATGAACTTACATATGGTTATAATGTTAATGTTTTACAAGGGAGGACTATTTTTAGCCATTGAATGTCTACTAGTGCCATTCATGTTGAAGAATCATCACAAATAACATTGGTATAAATGTGTTCCTCCCCTTGTAAAAAGTTGTAACCATTTGTAAGTTCACTTCATAACACACACTACTAGGACAAATTAGTGTACCAATCTACACCTACTGCGCCTATTTGTATTGTTCATTGAAGACACCCCATCCACATAGGTTAACCCTTAAAGGATGGACTGGTGACCATGGAAATCATGCCTTTTGGAACAGTGTGACATCATCTACTTTAAAAAAATAAAAAATACACATTGGAGGTCAAATTACTGTAAAAGATCTTCCCTTTCTGAAGATCTTCCCTTTCTCCAAGGATTCATCTACTTTAAAAATTAAAAAATACACATTGGAGGTCAAAGTACTATAGAAGATCTTCCCTTTCTGCACAAAATTCCAAGGATGAATAGTTGCAATTATGTCCTAGATAGAGAGATTCCTTGTCATCCATCAGACACTAAACGTCCGTGTCAACATTTATGGGTTAATAGTTTCATGTGAACCAATAAAATGACTAGTGGGTATTGAGCTGACAAATAATAAGAGAAAATTATGTCTTAGTGAATATTGAAAATAAGAGTCACATTGAACTATCCTGTGAAGGGCAATGATGTTTTTCCCATAATAGCTACAAACCTATGTGACCTCAAATTTAGAAAGGTCACAACTTTTTCCACAAAACCTTAATATTTTTGTTGTACCTGGGAGCCAACCCCATCTGTATTTAACATTTCCAAAATAGTAAGATTTCAATAGTGACCACAGAAATTTAAAAAAAGTAGTGCTAAGTCGTATGTGACTGATGATTGACATTTGTAAGATCCATCAGATTTTTGGCAATTGAAATTGCCAAATTGGCAACTAACGGATAGGAGTGTTACCTGGCTCTCCTCATGCGCTGCACCCACCGGTCCTTCGTCTCCACTCGCTCACTCCGGTGCCGCCCCTCACACGCCACCACATCCTCAATCTTACTTGCCACTTCGTCTTCATACAATTGCCGTTGAAAGCTTTCCTCGGGCAAGAGCGTGTGCAACGCATCAAACGGTATCCAAAGGTAATTAAACGCAGCTCGAAGGCGAGGCACCAACTTTGGCGACGTCAGATTCGCATCCTCTTCAGTGAGTGTCACTATGACCGGGTTCAGGTTTCTTATAAACCTCAGCACTTGGTCTCTGGGACTCAAAGACGTCACCTATAGGAGTAATTTACACATTGTTTTAACGTCAAACAAGAAGCAAAAAAAATTTTAATGTCAATTGAATTGGTGTTTAACTTGACAATGAACGATCGGTGTTTTTGTAAGAGAGCACATCTCACAGCATGCTAACCTCTGAGAAGTATGTCAAAGACATTGATTAGTAGAGGTACCTGTGAAAACAAATAATAGGACATGCAAATCTTAGAAGGGAAATTTAAAGAACCAGTTTGAGGTACTTGTAAAACATCACTACTGATTACCTGCTCTCCGTGGATTTCCTCAGAGACATAGTGTAGTCTCAACAGGCAGTTCACAGCTAGAGCCTCATCTTCTCGTAAGTGTATCTTTGACATGTCTAGATTCTCCACGTCGTCCACTAGAATCTCATACTCAAACGGGACGTTTTTGGACCTTGCGAACTTCGACAGGCGTAGGAGAAGCTCATCATATGGAACCTCGAGTAACGGTGGGATGGGGGACTCGGAAACGCAGACAGTGAGACGCACCTGTCATCACAGACAGAAAAACGAAATCTTAAAAAAGTTCAGACACAACTTTGATGTCCTTTCTACTACTGAACATTTGAATTTGACATTTTGGCGTGTCCTTGATACCTGAGGAGGACCATCACTGCGTTCAGCCAGCGTCTCAATGAGCGTGGGCCATTGCATACAGTGGCTCACATTCAAATCCAAAATATGCACCTTCCCTTTCCCTTCAAAAGCCTGAATCAAGGCTCCATTGGCAGCAATGAACCCGAACCGGTACCAAGGCATCACGTCAATGTAATTCGTGAGCTCCAGCACGGTTTTCACCATGTTCTTTCTCCTCACACACACCCCTGCCGCCTCAGTCCACAACTGGGGAGCAAATTGGGAGGCTCTCAGCAGCAACGCTCTCAGAAAATAGGCCAGCAATCGCTGGTTGGGGTCTCCATCCACAGCAGCAATGTTGTTGATGACAAAGATCGTTTGCTGCGCTTGTGAAATATCTCTCGCTTCTAAAGCTGCAGCGCACTGGATTAGCAACTGCTCCATCGTGTGCAACTCGCGGGTACCCATGACCGTGCTTGAACACCCCGGGCCTCCTCCTCTCACCCCGATGAGAGACGGAGCCTTCTCTCTCCGGCAGGGCTGCGTTTCGGTACTAGAATGGGCTCGGAAATTTTCATGGGATCTTCGTTTCTTCTCAGCCGGAGGGGTAGCCTCATCGGCTCCACTACTGCAGCTGCCTGATTTCATAAAAGTTGGGTTGCAAGCTTGAATCTCCAGAAGCTGGGATGCCATCATTCTGGGGCTCGAGTCCTCAAATTCATGGTCACTGGGTTGTGATTTCGGGACACTTAAGCCCCAGGAAGTCGAAAACTGGAAGAAAGGCGAGCTGTTGTAGAGATTCACGAAACTGGTGTCGGTAGTGGGGTTGTGCAATAGAGTGGGGCTCAGTTTCAGCCTTGGCAAGTGGCTCCAGAGAGAAGGTTGCGACGACCCCAGGGCATCCAGCTCCCCGTAGTCCAAGTCCAGCTGGGCGTCCAACCTGTCGTCGTGAAAAGCTGAGCTGGAGAGTGGAGGCTCGCCGGCGTCGGGAGCTGTGGCGGAGAAGCCAGTGCTGAGCTCCTGCTGCTGGTCTCTGCTAGCAATTGAGGCGCTGGAGTCGAGGGGGTCGTCACTAGACGGACCCTTCCCTTGCTCCATGGATGAGTGGCGGAGATTTCACCCAGCCTTGGTTAGACTGATAAACCCCTCTGGGATAGGATTACTTTCATGAAGCATACGTAGCCAGAACTAGACATCAATGATATTTTTCTCAGGCTATGCAATCCAGAGCTCTCAAAGGTCTGGCCCGGTTTAATACGGTTGGCAAATCCCACTGGGTAGAGGCTCACGAAAATCACCTCTGGTTGCTGTGACTTCCTCAGCCTTGGCGCCATCTTTCTGTCAGAAGACACACTGACTGAAACATACTTTGGGTTTGCACTGTATTCCATCCTCGAGCCCCTCTGACATTCTTCCTTGAATGTTGGGTTGATTCTGATTCTATGGTGAGTGGGTGACCCTCGTTAACGTAACTGCACCTACTTAAGATCTTCCGAATCATTTGCTTTCTATGACAGTTCTGGTCACCCAATACTGAATCTCGTACGTTTAACAAAACCTCTACAAAACTTAAAAGCCATTCATGATACTTCCCCTCTGGCCTCCTTAATGTTTCGTCTTCCAGTGAATCCAAGGCAACAAGCTGGGTCTACCAAAATGAGTTTACAATCAAAGCTAAATAATCAAAGGAAAATGATCAAGCGGGATAATTTTACTCACCGTGGATACATGGAAGCAGCCAGCTTGAAGAAGACCGTTAAAATAAGTGAGCGTCTGAACTTTGGTATGATGAAGATTGAAGGCAGCTTCGTCGAGTTTAGCACTTCGGGGTACTTGTTTCAATAATTCTAGGACGATTGTTTCACAGCAAACTTACAGTGTCAATTATTTTACTACCTTGAAGGCAATTCTTAATTTCTCGCTAGCCCCTGCCCAAATATCCCACCACTGGATGCATTGATCATTGGAACGAGTGTCAACGTGTTGCGGAAGTAGAACTAAATAATTGCTTCAAGACAAAGTCCTGTAGCAAATAATCGATCATCGAAATTAGGAGTTTCCTGCCTTTGAAGACACAGGAATTGGCTGACTTAGCTAGATCGAGGCTTCAAATAAGAAACCAAAAATTCGATTCGGGTCTGGTCACAACAACCAGAAGAGGAGCTAACTACGGAAATGCTGGAGAAGGATACATCAACCTTCAAGCGGCGAATGCTCTCATGAATGTGCATTTGGAAAACAATATCTCCCAAGCTCTCAAAACTTACAAGAGGTTGGGGGAGACTAAACACTAGAGGCTAAAGGCGAAGGTCTTAACTCTAAGCTCCAATACTTGCTGCAGAGTCTGCTCTAAAAGGTTGAATCTTGTGAGCCAGAAGGGAGCAAAAGGGGGCAAAAGGGGGGGAGTAAAAAGGTGGCAAAAATCTATATGTTCCTTGTGAAGGTGATCGACCACTACAAGTATGGTTTCCAAACAGGCTAAGGCTGCAATTAACAGAACCGCAAGCGTAAGCTGATCGTACCCTCAAGCAAATCGAGTCAAATATTGGCTTGTAATTAGCATGAGCGTAGTACTCTCAGTAACAGGCTGTGGAATGCCGCGAATCAACCACAAGCTTGAGAGGATGTACCACAGGCCCGGTACTGTCCAGTACGAGTACTACAAGCTCGTAGGTAGTACCAGCTAATTCACAAGCCATCATGCCTGCAGGATGGAAACACTACTTCTTGTTCATCACCGAGGACGATGTACCTGACGCAACATTATTTCATGAGAAGGTAGCTGCACAACAGCGCAAGTGCTGTTTCACTGTTGCAATTGCCATTCAATGAAACCTCACCTCTCAAGTGGCAATTTTAACTCCAATACCGGTACCCTATCAATGCTTCACAATTGCAAGCTAACTACAACTCAAAGACTCTATCAACGCTTCACAATTGCAAGCTCCAACTCGAACACTCTAGCAATGCTTCACAATTGCAAGCTCCAACTCAAACATTCTATCAATGCTTCACAATTGCAAGCTCCGACTCAAACATTCTATCAATGCTTCACAATTGCAAGCTCCAACTCAAACATTCTATCAATGCTTCAGAATTGCAAACTCCCGCGGTAATAATCTATCCATGCTGCACAATTGCAAGCTCTAACGCAAATACTGTATCATTGCTTCACAATGACAAGCTCTTACGCAAATACGGAATCACTGCTCCCAATTTGCGACGTAGGCTTTCATGTGAGCAAACCTTGCTAGCTAACGGACACTGCTTCAAAATATGTTTGCGTTTGAGTTGTTCTCTCGTGTTCAATTCCTCGCCCTGTAACATAGACATAAAAAATGGCGACTAGTTTGGGTCCTGAGGGCACTACATTTCTGAAGCTTGGAATGCTGACAGGAATGAGGTAAGGAAGAGAGTTGGTGAAGCCGTGAGAGGAAAGTCTCCCCGTCCACTGGTCGCTGCACATGTTCACTGCTGGAGGAGGTGTGACCTCTGGAGGAGACTGGATTTAGTAATGGCTCAAGCTGTCAGCCTTTGCTCCTGTTTTTGCTGTGAGTGTGTTTACTGCTGCTTTCAGTTGGCTTCATTAAGGGCATGTCCAATGCAGACCAGATTAGGCCCCTCCAAATGAACTTAATTAGAACTTGAGGGGGGTGTTCATTGGAAGCACATTCAAAAGTATTTTGCATGAGTGCAAGGAACTCAGATTTAGACATTGGACAAAGAAAATAAACCACTTCACAAGCTAGCTAAAAGACAAAAAAAATTATAGTGGTGTTGGCAAATCATGGTTATCAATGTACTTTGCATTCCAAATTTGACGCAATTTGGAGTGAAATGTGCAGTGGTAAGAGTAATTTGCCAATATCACTATAATTTTTGTATTTTAGCTAGCTCGTTGAAGTGGTTTATTTTCTTTGCCCAATGTCTGAATTTTCATTTCCTTGTACCCATCCAAAATACTACTAAATGCGCTTCCAATAAATAGAAATTTCAACTTCTACTTCCAATATTGTGAAACTTAGATTTGTATTTTGGACTACATTGGAGAAGCTCTTAGGCCATCATCTTCAATGGTTTGTGGAATTTGTCCAACCAAATATAACTCTAGTTTTTAACCATTTTATAATTAGGACTTGTAATTTCTATCATTGGAAATGCATCCCAAAGTACTTTGCATAGGTATGAAACAATTCAAAGTTATACATTTGACAATGAAAATAAACCGCTTCAAAAGTTAGCTAAAAGACAGAAATAAAATAAAAAAGTATAGTGGTCTAGTTAAATCATGGTTACTAATGCACTTTGCACTCCCAATTCAGCCTTGACTTCCATTAGTTACTAGAAATTTTCCTCTCTTGATGGTGGTGGTGGAAAAGGCTAAATTCCATTATTTATCTACAAGAGGATTGTTTTCCTATAACCTTGATTGGAGGGGGGGAGGAAGGGAAGGATTTGGGGGGGAAATCTAAATTATCTTGCACAATCGTGGACAATCCATAGTATAATCTTCAAGATGATTATTGGTTTGGGAAGTCTTTGGTATAAATTTGTATACTTTGAATTATTCAAATGATCATTCATTTATCTTAATATTGTTTGCAAATTAATTGTGAGCTTGATAAAATAGTGTATCAATTAATTGCAAACCTTCTAAAACAATTTTTGCTTAGGATTGACTATTTTGGGGTAATTTTTGGCAAAGCAATAATAATTTATGTTGCTATGTACTATCTTGTAGGATACATTTGAAACTTCCATATAGATCCAATAGTGGGGCACAATCAAAGAAATAATCACCATTGGATGGAGTAATTCAATAGCGTGTAAGATCCACAAAATAACATCCAAAGAATTCCATTAGTGAAGGGATTTAGTGGAAAAATGTTTTTTGATTGAGGATGTGGCTTCATCTCACTCTTATTAGCTAGGGGTCTACTTTCCACCTTTGAAGGATTTAATGATTCCCTTCACCAAACCATTTTCTTTTCTTGACACCTAAATTCAATCAATTCATAGAATCTAGTTCCTTCAACTTTTAAAAATAAAATAGAGGTGAGCACACAACATTTATACCTAAAAGTATCCTGATAAATATTCTTTTAAATTCAAATGTCTTCTTTTACTATTACATCCTATTGACAATTGAAAAAACACTACGAATGTATCTTTAGAACTAGGATGTCCTTTTAGAACACTATAGGAATAAATCATGAATATTTAAAACAAGAATTACTGATATATCCAATACCAAATCTAAAATATTGTATCAATATTGTATATACTTCTATAAAAAAAATTTATGGTGAAGTGTAGTTATTTTAGGCCAAACTAAAATGTAAATTCTTTTGTGGTTAGACATTTAGGTAAAATAATAATAATTTTTTATTTCATTTTTGGGATAAAGTGTCTCTCCTTACAATGTGGAACCAACAATCATTTTTCTAAAAATGAGGTAGAAACACGTAAAAGTGACACTTTTTTTTGGTTCCATTGTCTCTAAGGTTAAGTGACCTCATAAAATTGGTGAGATTATTAGAAAACCCCAGTAGAAAACTTGAAAAAAAATGCACCTCAAGTGGTTACATAATTTTCCAATGCTCTAGTAATATTTTATAAAATTTCAAAGTTGAAAATATAAAATAGATTATATATAACACTAGTCAACTCATTGTGAATGGACACTCTTGAATAGAGGTAGTCCAAATTTCCATAATTGTAAAGATGTATTATAAAATGCAACTTAGAATCTTGGTTCTAAAGTTTCAAACGAAAGATGTTGAGTAGGAAAGAGAGTGACAAATCAATAATCATGTTTTCTTGTTCATGAATCATCTAAAGTAATTGACAATTTGATGTCAATATTCAACTACAACAAATTGTCTACAATTCTAATCATGCAACCATTGTTCTTTAAACCTTGAAGTCATAAGCTATGCATTGTTGTGTTTTTCTACCTTGAATTGTTGCAATTTGTAACTTATAGGTTTTCATTTCATCAACTTCAATTAGCAACTGTATTGTTTAGGGTTTCTTGAGCTCTCAATTCTCACGCTTATAGTTTATAGTTTGGATTTTAGTTCATTGCAATTTGCTTCAATTAGTAGTTCAAGGTTCAACGTTTCTTGAGTACTCCATTCAAGCACTTGTAATAAATTTTTTTGGGGAAAAAAAAAAAAAAAAAAAATTCCACCTACTTTCATTAGTTGTGATGTGTAGAATAGCCTTTGAAGTCAAAAATATTCAATGCTTCTCAATTCAACATTGTCACCCCCTCCCCCCCAAGTTTAAATACCGTCATAATATTGGTGCAACAAATAATATGGAAGCCACCTAGGCTTCAAAACATGTAAGTCCTCAAAAATCCACTACTAGAAACCAACAATCCCCAAATTGGCTAAATTTCACTTCATTGCTACTTATTTTTCATGCCCTCAGTGTTAAATTCAAAAAAAAAGTCTTCCCAAAATGAACATTTGGCTAATTTCCCTAAACCCATTACGGGATTGTGAAAATTTCCCTAGCCCTATGTAAGATTTTATGAAAAATTGGGGGTAGGTGGATGGGTGGGACGACACTTGAGTACCGATGATATTAGGTGCCCGGCCAATGACATAAACATTCTCCACACACACACACACACTTTCTTTCACCCATCCCCATGTAGAGTGAGATCCCCACCCACCCGCCGCCTCACCACGCCTCGCCTCACCCAAATGATACTAAAAATCCCGGTGCCATTTCTCCGTTATTGTTATCGTCATCGTTGCCCTTGTCACACCACGATCCAAGCAAGCGAGCAAGTCCGTCAGAGATGGTGTGTCAAATGGGGATGACTGTCTGTAAGTTATTGTATGCGATTGTACAGTCCAGAACGTACAGCTGCTGCTGCAGTGGCGAGATTTATAATGAGAGGCAAATGGCGCATGATTGATGATGTCCGTCGTCACCGTGAGTTAACTTATTGAGTGGGCATGCCGCTGGCTTCATGAGTCAGGTGAAGAAGGCATTCATTCACTCACTCGCAGCTTAACTTACAGCCAGCCCGGGGGGGGGCGGAGTGTAATCATGGGTCACCTCCGTCCGCCCGTCAGTGGCGGCCATCAGGCGGTTTCTTTTGTTTCTTTCGACAGGCAGCCAGGGCGCAGACGAAAAAGTTAACAGAACTCAAGTTTCACTTCACTTACTGAAATTTATCTTGCCGCTACTGCAGTCAGGGAAGTGCCAATTGACATTGACATTCATGGGCACGGATAAAACATGCAAAAATAAGTTCCCATATGCATGAAATCTCATGGATTTATGTAATTCCTGAGAGCATCGCCACCCATTCTCGCCAAACATGGCTGGGGGAATGGGGTGGTCCGGGCCTTGTTCCTTCTGGGTGTCTACTGTGCCCCATTCATTCCTGCCCTCAAGACATGCCAAATGAAGTCAATCTCAAAGTATTAATGTCTTCGCAAACCGAGGAGCCAATCAACATGTCAATTGATTAAAAAATGCAAGATATAATGTATTATAACACGCAAACCAATAACTTGACAAGATCAAGCACCCAAATAAGAAGGATGGCGGGGACGGGGTCCTAGTGTTTGGCGAGAGATTTTTGGAGTGACTGGTCTCTTTTCATTCCGGGTTGGGTCCCTGGTGGACTATTTTTTTCTCACCGGGCCCGCCCTAGATCGTTCCGGCCAACTTTGGCGAGAATGGGTGGCGATGCTCTTATGTAATTCCGAAGAGCATCGCCATCCATTCATGCCAAAGCTGGCTAGCTTGACTTAAGGCGTAGTTGGCCTCCAACAAGTGCCCCACCGTGGACCCGGCGAGAGACAAAAAAAACCCGGTCACTCCCAAAGTCTCATGGTAAATAGTAGGACACCTTCTAGCCATCCTTCTTATTTGGTTGCTTGATCTTGTTAGTTTGTTGGTTTGTGTGCTAAAATACATCATAACCTATATTTTGGGAATCAATTGGCATGTTGATTGGTTCCTCGGTTTGCAAAGCCATTAATGCTTTGAGATTGACTTCTTTTGGCCTGACTTGAGGGCGAGAATGACTGGGGCACAAAAGATGCCCAAGAGGAGCAGGGCCTAGACCACCCCATTCCCCCAACTATATTTGCAGGGAATGGGTGGCGATGCTCTAAGAGAACACTCACACCCATGGGCTAGTGGGATTAAGGTAGGAGACTCTGAAAGCAAGCAACCATTTAGAACCACCTATGTAGATGTGCTTGAACTGGACGTGAGGTGGCCTTTAAATGAACCTTAGTTATGTAGTCATTGAATGGATCGATAAAAAGAAATGATTTATTACAAGAAACAATAAATTTCTTTGCTTTCCCCATTTCCCTTTAGAATTGTAAGTGAACAATTTATGGAAGGCCTAGGGTCATAAATAGGGATCTATGATTCATCTTGTTTGAAAATTCATAAGTAATTTGCAAATGCTTCGAAAAATACGAAATGACTTGTGTTACAATTAGAATCTATTTCTCTTTGTGTGAAAAATAAGCTAAAAATATTCCCGTAATGGAAATACATGTAAAGATAGACCAAACCTTAGATGAGCAGTTTATGAGCCTCCTACCTTAACCCTTGATGACCCAAATGACCATTTTCTAGTTGATGCCCTTCTTTTTTGAACTTCCCGTTATGTATTTTCGAGTTTTTTTCAAAATAAAAATATTGACTAGAAAAGAGATTGTGTTTTAAACCCTATGGCTATAGTTTCATCAAATTCTTAGTTAAACGTTGCCTTTTGGAATTTTTCAAAGTTAAGTGGTGTAGTGTAGTTTACAGCTCATTTTGTGGGGATTGGTTTGGGCATGGACTAAAAAGTCAACCAACCAATGTGATTCTTCCCTACCTCAAAAAAGACAGATCCAAGGAGTTCAAGGAGAAGACAAGTGTCCCATTTTTCTTCTTCTTACAAACACTACTCTCATTTCAGTGCCCCATTGTGCATTGCAAGCTCCACATGGCCATATTCATTAAATTGAGACAAAATGGACATTTTGGACATTTTTAGCCCTATCATTTGAGACCTCTATTCTAACAAATCAAAAATTTATGAACATATTTTAACCCCTTATAAAATTAAAGTTTTTTTGAATGTATCAACATCTTAAATTCTCAATTCACCAAAAAATTCAATATCAAACACTTATTATCATCTAAATATAAAATCAAAAATAATCTGAGATTGTAGATTGTTTCATTTTTATAAGTACGGCCTTCTAGCACTATAAATTGAAAAATGTTTGGAATGTTGAGAAATTTTACATGTACATTTTCCACTCACTTATCTTTCACTTAGTACAAAAATATTTCAAAATCATTCTCCCAAAGAAATGCTCCTTCAAAGTGAGGTACCCCATATTTCCATCAACCCAAATAAAACTTCAAATTTAAATATCTCCTAAACTATGTAGTCAAATAATCTATTTAAAAAAATTTCTCACTCCCAATTTGAACTTCAATATCCCGTAGTTGTTTTCTCCAATCTCAAGAAAAATTGAGCAAAAACTTGTTCAAATTCTAGGCAATTTTGACCCATTTTGAAAATACCCTCTCCTCCTTTTAGTCATTAGGGGTTAACTTTGTAGCCAAAATGTAGTGCTTGACAAGCCATATTCACTATTGAAGTGGGTCCAATTGGTTGAAACATTCCAAAAAAAAAATCACCCCCAATGAGCATCCAATCAAAACCCTAAAGGACCAAGTATTTGTTCAACGTACACAAAAAATCTCAGGTAGGTTCTTGTGAAGTCAATTTTGGTTGAATGCTCACAAAATTTTGACAAATGGTGTGAACATATCCCCCTGGTGGGAATATAATTTTTTCCCCAATTGAGTGCCTAGATTAAAAGTTATGTTGCCCTAAATTTTTGGGGTAGCTCATGCACTTTTAGAGAGGAATGGTGTGCAATAGTGACTCCTGACCTTCCTTAAGGTTATGTTCGTTTTCTTTTGATTGTTTGTTTGTTTACTGTAGTAAAATCTTCAGACCCCTGCACTCTCCAATCATAGCCTTGATACAAAAAAAACCATATGGGATTTGTTTCATGGTGTTTGGACCTGTAGTATGAAAGTTATTGAATTTTGAATTGTTTTCAAGTTTTCAAGTTACTTTTACTTTCGTTTTGATTGTGGCATTGGCATAGTGCACACTAGTAATTTTGAATTTAGCAAGCGTATAACTTACATGATACAAGATGCATATGTCAAATAAAAATAACCATGTATAGTGTAAAAATCTCACTCTAGAAGGAGTTGAAGTCTATTGGCCCTCACAAGCAAGGTAAAACAAATAATAATATTCCTAACTTCAAATGTCGTAATCTTTCAATTTGTCAAGTCAAAGTTTCCAAAAAAAGTCCACATGTTCATATAGTATTCTAGCACAAATTTTTATGGTCGAATTATGAGAAAAAAAATTCATTTTTTTCTCATTGCTCTAAAAAATAGTAGTTATCACAATTTTTGCTTGAAATGTGCCTTAATCTTGCAAGGATTCAATCAATTCTTATAGGGATGGGAAGAGGGAAAAACCCTGCAAAAATGAAGATCTTCTTTGTAGATTCATCTCAAGTCATAATGTATTTTGTCTAAAAAGTTATCTATCTATCTATCTATCTATCTTCTTTTTTCCTTCCTTTGAGTTTTGATGGGGTTTAAAAGTTTGAATATTCATTGTAGAAAGAATGATATTGTCCCCTATTGGTGTAGCAATCTTGTGATTTCATCCATTAAGAATGTAGAATAATGAAGAAAATGTGATTATTTAGCTAGATTCCATATCAAATTTATTAGAAACTTGCTACGAATATCTAAAAATTGTATTGTAGCTACCAATATAACAAAAAACATTATGCAATATGTGCTAGAATAAAAATCCTAAACCAATTGTTTGGATGCCATTTCAATGAAAAAATGAGAAAAGTAAAGAAGACTAAGAAAACTCTAATCATGACACCAAGCTTTAAAAGGTTCAATAACTCCAAACTTTTGTTTTAGTTGGTGTAAATCAAGAGAGTGTACATCTTAGGGTCCACACAAAGTCCCTAGAAAATTGCATAACATTGTCAACTAGCTTAAACCATTCCCCTTTCGAGATTGGGATAATCCATCCTTGGATCCTCAAAGCAAATTTCATTTAATGTGCAGCTAGAGAATCATTATCTATCTCAAAAGTTGTCATGTTTGGGGTTCTTGTCCTTTTGGGAGCAAAATATCCCCTCCCCCCCTATTTTGATTAACCCTTGGAATAATGCTGAGGACCAAAACCATTCACGACAAATGACTTCATTATTCAATGTAGAAACAACAAATGAATCGATTGATCTAATAATTGGAGCATTTTGGAGACTACCTTGTTCAGGGGGGGCCACATCCTTCTAGGGTTAAGAATGTTATGAGCAACCCTTTTTTTTGGCACCATGGGGCCAGATTGCACCATTTCAAATTAAATGTCTCAATTTCACTAGATAAAAGTAATCTTTATTCGCCAAAAATTTTCCATTTCTACTACAAATTTGGATGAAAAAGTGTATGGATATGATTGAAAAGTGTTTTTTGGTCCAAAAGATGGATGAATATAGAAATACAATGCTTCACTAAATTTTCAGTGATTGCCATCCTGGCACTTTTTCAAAAAGTAAAAAAAAAGGGTTGCCGGTTATGAGTGTATGAATGACTACATGACTCCATACCTCAGTTAGGAGGAAGACTCCTTTCAGAAGGTTCATATCCATGTCACTTGTGGTAAATGCTCCGCATCTATCATGTCATTTTCTTGTCATTTTTCATGCCGAGTTTCCGTGGGACTGTTTCAACTTTCAACTCATGAACATGAAAATGACTTTCCTACTGCCTGTAACTTAACATAAGTTTATCAATGTGTCCGCAATCTTCTTCCTCTTCCGCCAAATCTGTGGGCCTCAGAATCCAGTGCCTCAGTCTGCCAGAAGCTTTGCTCAGCTGCTGCACATGCACGAACAAAACAAAATTCATGAGGCCCGGAGGGACTGATGATGGACGGAGTGATGAGTGACGAAGCTTAAGTTAAGTTGCACTAATTGATGAGATGAGCCACGCAAGTCAGTTGCCCTGGGCCCCCAATCAATAACTTAGTCCCGCAGATCCTGACTGCAGGTGTTGTCATGGTCAACTCCAAGGACCAGGAGTCATCTTAACTTATTATTAACCCTGTCACGTCGCATCGCTGCTGCGGACACTGATAAACTAAGTGAAGGTAAGGTGCTCCAGAAGCGACCCTGCACTGAAAGGGACCTCTAAGAGCATCGCCACTCATTCCCCGCAAACATGGTTAGGGAAATATGGTGGGGGGTGGTCCGGGCCCTGCTCCTCTTGGGTGGCTTTTGTGCCCCAGTCATTCTCGCCCTCAAGACATGCCAAATGAAGTCAATCTCAAAGCATTAATGTCTTGGCAGACGGAGGAGCCAATCAACATGCCAATTGATTAAAAAAAATATAAAATATGATGTATTGTAATACGCAAACCAACAAACTGACAAGATCAAACAACCAAATAAGAAGGATGGTCGGGGCAATGTCCTAGTGTTTGCCGAGAGACTTTTGGAGTGACAAGTCTCTTTTCGTCCCGAGCTGGATCCCCGGTGGACTACTTTTTTGTCATCGGGCCAGCTAGCTTTGGCGTGAATGGATGGCGATGCTCTAACACATAACAAAAAAGTACATTTTGCTTTCTTCAATGTACTAGCCATGTACATTTTTTTTCCAGGGGGAGGGGGTGCTTTTAGAGGCTGTTGTGCTTTAGCTTCAAAGAATCGTAACTAATTCCACAAAGGTTTGAAACAATGTGGGTTAGATGTCAATTTCACTTTTCATCCTAAAAAAATTTACTAGAACATTGATTCAAGGAGTTTGGCTTCCCCCTCCCCCAAATGCAATCAACTGTTAAGAAGTTGTTTTGAGAGTAGAATACCTTAAGTGTCTGATGGATGATAGATAATCCTTCTATATTAGATAGAAGTATAGATGTCCATCTTTGGAATTTTGAGTGAAAAGGGGAGGTCTTGCACAATAGTTTGACCTCCAGTGAGTGTTCTTGGTTGTTGTTTTTAAGCATGTGATTTTTACAGTGACCAACCCAATGTTCAAGAATTAAGGTAGGATGTCCATCAAGCACTTGAATGGGCTTTAAAAGTGTCCACCTCCCGAAATGTATATTGTTTTGGGGAACATTTTGCTTTCTCATTACACCAACAATGTACAAAAAGTATACATTTCAAGAAGTGGATGTATTGGGTGACCATTGTGTTTCAACTTTTTAAATTTACAACTATTTCCATGATGATTAATTAAGAAATAAATGTAGATGAAGATTTTAGCCTTGCTTTGGAAACTAGTATTTTCAAGCAGTTTTGAGCCTCTAAACATGAAACACTTCAAGGGTTAAATATTTTATTTATTTAAGTAACAACCAAGCTAGAAAAAAGAAGAGTAATTCTGGTTTGAAAAATCAATGTGAATGAAGTGTTTGTTAGGAATGGCTACCAAGCTAGAAACAATAGTGTTAATCTTATATTGTCGGTAGGGACAAAGATGTCCTTTTGACAAATGGAAAATTCTTTAGGAGATGGTAAACAAGTGTTTTTCATACAAATATTTTTGGACTCAATGAAAGGAGTCATATGTTTTTAGAGAAGTATTGATTCTCAAAATATGGATCACTGTATAGGGTGTTTTAGCAATACGTACTCTTTTATCTAGATTTGAATTTTAGTCTTAAAAATGATCTTTTTTGAATTTGAACTCAACAAATGAAATGAATCTTATCAAGTCTATTTTCTACTCCAACCTATAAAATTTATAAGCAAATTAGTTTCTTTTTAAAATTTCAAACCACCTTCCACTTTACAATTTTTCAAAACATGAATATTAAAATTTTTTAGTTAAAACTTTTTCTTTATGTTTTAAGCCATTTTCTAACATATTGATTGTGTACAAGTGATAGGGCATATGTTTTTGTTTTTCTAAAAATGTTGAAAGACAAAACTTCACATTTTGGAAGGGCTAGAAAGCCTATATTTTGAAGTTTAGGTACATTGAACTTGCAATTGATGGGGATATTCGCTCTAAAATTAGGGGACAATGTACTTGAATAAGTTAATCAAAGGTTACTATAGTTGGATTTGTTGAAAAAAAAATTATTGATGAAGATTTTGACCTTGCTTTGAGGACAAGTATATTTTGAAGCAATTTTGGGCTCCAAAACACTAGGGTCCTTTAGGGGTTAAAACCACTTACTTAGCTTCCCCAAACACACCAAAACCACATGATTTAGGTAGTTGTTCTAGTGCTACAAATAAAGGTAAACTAGCCTATGAAAAGTAGAAGACCTATTGTAGAGAATTTATGAATGACCCATTAACCCCTAAAGGACCAAGCTATGTTTTTTGGCAACATAGCGATTCGGAGTAGCTTACTACGAAAAAAAAAATTCTCTATATTTTTTGAAATATTTTTTGGATGTCGGGACAAGGAGTAACTTATTGCTCCACAAAAAAAATTACAATCAGATGTGCCTGTGAATAGTTATGGGGCAAATGTCATTTTTCATGGATGCGGGACAACATAGGCATGATAATTAACACTATAGGGAAATTTTATTGGGAATGCCTAGAAGAGCTTGGGCAAAGTGTGGGGCAGCCTCTTGCCTAGGTTCAGACCGGGATACTTCTCTGACATTTTCTGAATTAATAAATTTGATCCAATGTAGAAGGAGGTGGTGGCAAGGAGGTAGATTCTCTATGGCTTCATTTAGCCTAATAGAGAGAAGTTACTCCTAATTACAAACTGAAATAAAAACTAAAACATCCACAAGACCAATTGAATCAATAACTATATGTCACTTGACAAACGACCATCTGAAAAACAACTTGATTGTTAGTAGAAAATTAGTTATTTAATGTATAGTAGAATGGAGAGTGGAGAGGTTGTTTTTATAATCAAATCCATTGTCCATCATGAATTCTCAAAGGGTATGGGACAATTTGAAGATAAGAGCCGCTTGATCACTCATTGTCAAAACATAGGAATTATGTTCAAAGTAGAATTTCAAACCTCATCTTGATATAATAGAATAACTTATTTCAAAAAACTTTGAACTAAAAAAAGTTGAAAAAGCAAGCTAAGTTTCATTTCCAAAATCCCGTTTTTGATTTTGAGCCTCCAAAAAAAATTATGGACAAAATTTAGAGAGGATGTTTCAAAATGTCAATGAAAATGTCTTTTCCAACCCCTCTCTAAAATTTGTCCATAACTTTTGATTGAAGACTCTAAATACCAAACGGTTTTTTGGAGATGAAACTTAACTTGATTTCCTAACTTTTTTTAGTTCAATTTTTTTTTGAAATAAATTATTCTACTATGCCAAAATGAGGTTTGAAATTCTACTTTGAACATAATTCCTACTTTTTACTTAACTTTGACATGAGTTGATTTTTGAGTAATTCTAATTTACGTATCCCACATGGTTTGTTTTACCTCTTACTACCCCACTTGTATAAACATCTTCTCTACTCTACAAATGCCCACATGAGGATGTTGCTTTAAAAATGATTGGAGAGTATGCTTTGATATTTCTATATTTTCAACATTCAATGTAGAATATCCTAAAATTCCACTTCATTGAGCAAAGAACATCTTCAAAATTCTAGGAAAGTATAAAATCTTTGAAATCAAGGGAATGTGAAAGAGTGTCAGTGATTTCTGATGATGAGTTGGGCTTTACTAATCCTAACCCAGTCTCCTCCCTTCCCAAGCCTAATATCCCAACTACCTCTTCACTTCAGCTTGGATACAAATTGATCAAGCTTGTGGAAGTTTGATCTTTTGTGCGATTTTTATTTTTATTTTTTCCTCCTCTAGAGCTAGTTGAAATTTAGAACTCCACCATTCAAATTTTGAATAAATCATTGTATGTGCAAGCCATAAATTGTTGAAAAAAGGGCTTTGTATGAGACTTTTTTTGAAGCTAGTTCCTGATTGGAATTTTTTGGTACATGTTCCCCAATTTAAAATATTATAATTTTTTTTGAACATGTGGCCAATTTTATTGCAAAAATCATGCAAAAAAAGTTCAAGAAAAAAAGTGAAATTAACTTGTCCCAAAGCCTCCCTGAATGAGAGCTGCCCAGAATTTGGATGCTCCCAAAAAACATTTTTTTCAACTTTAAACACTATAATCTCACGATTTGTATGGTCAAAAACCTCCCATTTTTTACTACAATATAACGAAGTAGTCTAACATGAAATCTTACGGTTAGATGCAAAAAAAATCATTTTTCATTTTTAGGGAGCCTTTGCCATCAAAACAACCCATTTTGAGTGTTTTTGGGTGAAACATATTCAAAGAAATTTAGGGATTAATCCCTATAGGATGGGCCTATGACCATTGGTTTCAAGCCTCACTAACCATCACTCTTTTTTGCTACCATTTTGCAACTAGATATGAATGAAAAATTTTATATTTATTTTTCAGAGATGAAGTCATATATCTAATACATGTCTTAAAAAAATTTCAAATTTTTTTTGGGAAAATTTGAAATTAATGTCAATTTTTTAAGAAAAAAATGAAGAAAATTCATATCAAATGCAATCTATACTCAAAAAATCTGAAATTTTAACTATAAATGTACATTATAGTGCATAAAATCAAGGTATAAACCAAAGTTACCATGTCATATTAAAATTAGAAATTCAATTGACTATGGTTATAGGCCCAAAGTTCATATTGCTATAAAATATTGAAATTGAAGAATTTTCAAAATTTCCAATTTGAGTAGAAACTACACTTGATGTGCTTCTTTCATTATTGGACTGAAATTCCAAAAATATCATATTTATGGCTAAAATTTATATCAAGAGTAAATGATAAGAAATGGCTAAAATACACTCCAAGGGGGATTAGTGGATTATGCATCTTCTTCTTCTTCTTTAGTAAAGTCAATAATACTAGAATGAAGGAATTTGCAATATGATTCTTTGAAAATGTACTCAATCAACTTCCAAAAAATGTTGGATGAAAAAATGTATTTTTTCAACCTATAATCTTAGGTGAAGTCATCCAAACAAACACTTAGGGTCAAAGTCTTGCATCAAACCATAATAGATTTTTAAAATTTTTAAAATTTATTTTTGTCATAAATGAGATTTGGGCCACATTAGATTGAATTAGTAGCCACAATCAATATCTTGGATGATGGTGATGGAATGATTCGTAACTCCATTAATCCCTAAAGGACAAATTCGTCTCCATAGAAATGAGAGATTTGCATCATGAGCAAAAGACAAACTAGAATCACTCATTGGAGGCCAACCTACTACCGAAGACCATCCCCGTTCCACACAAATTCCATGGATGAAAGACTATCCTTCTCTTCCATATAGAAAGGTGCTTTATCATTCATCAAACACTAATTGTCCTCAACATCCTTTCAAGTTAAAAACTACAACCTTTAGAGTGCAAATTTATCATAAAAATATTTTTTTTTAGGGTTTCATATTGGGACCATGTCAAGAAATATTGTGCTTGCTTTAGATAAGTGAAATGACCTTTAGAAATACACTTTTTGTTGGTTTTGAGGTAGTTTAGCCCTTAAATGACAAATTGGTGATCTCAAAAATCATCCCTTTTGGAACCATGTGACATCATCTACTTTAAACAAAACCAAAAATACTCATTGGAGGTCAAACTATTGTAGAAGATCTCACCTTTTTGCACAAGATTTCATTGATGAATAGTTGCATTTTTGTCCTGCATGGAAGGATTCTATGTCATTCATTGACTAGAAAATGGCCATGGAGTCGTTTGTGGGGTAGATATTCTTTTAGGCCACTTGGGTAGCACAGTCACTTCAAAAATTGATAACAAATTCATCCTGGTTAAAGAAATTAATATCAATTGTTCTCCCTATTTCTCCCTACATTTTTCTTAATGTAGAAAATAATTTCAAAAATTTCAAACATTGCCAACAGGGCAAAGTAGTCATTCTGCGTATCATAGGCTGGTTTAACTTATTACACTATGGATGCAACATCAATCTCTTAGAAAGATGCTTAGAGGAAAATATCGATGTTCATCAAAAGCCATCAGTCTACAACAGAAACAAAAGTAGGCCAATGCCTTCAAGACGAAACATCCCACTCACTGCGCAAAACATAAGATACACAGAAAAGTACATCTCATCCTTCACTTGAGTCATTAGTTGACCCCTTCTGTTCTCGGAAGCTCCAACGGTCAAGGGGCAGAGGTTACCTGGTCCGTTTAGAGCATGGGAAGGGCACTACCCACAACCATTAAAGCTACATCTCATTTTGTACAATTTGCAGACAAAAGCCAAGAAACCGCCAGCAGATGAAACAGTTCCTACAGAACTCAATTGCTACCACCTACGTGTATCCCGCACTCTGTCTTCTCCGTCCCATCTGGATTTCTCAGACCCTGCAAAAGACGAACCTCCGTATCAGTTTCATATGTTGCACATAAGAAGCTTTCATTACGTTCACAATGTTGCGTAAGACTTGATTACTTCAAATATAAACCAAAAGTGGCTCTTGGCTCAAAATTGATAGCATCGAGGGGCACTTTTTCTGGGTGATTTGGTGTGTCAGTTCCAAGTTTAACCCTGATACGACGGGCTGGTCTCCGTGGAAATCATCTTTTCTCCGTGGAAATCATTTGCTTAAAAAAATCCAAGGGCACTCATTGGAGGTCAAACCACTGTGCAAGACCTCCCCTTTTCACACAAAATTCCAAGGATGAACATCAACACTTCTGTTTTAAATAGAAGGATTCTCTGTCATCCATCGGACACTTTTAGGCCGCGGGCCGCGGCGTCGTTATAGGGTTAAGTATTGACATGCGGGTACTCTTACCTAAGTTACATTTCAGATAAATTGAAGTGCGGTATACCCAGGCGATTGCTATAAATTCACAAGGAACAGTCGTTGAGCTATAGACTACTAATACATTCATTGACAAGCCAACTAGAATAACAGTCACCTGGAAGCGGCCTGAACGTTCTCCGGCATATTCAAACCATTTGTCACGAGAAACAGGAATGGTCGACTGCAGATCGCCAATGCTTGGAAAGCCTTGGTCGTGAAGAGGATGATAAGGCAACGAATACTTCTTCAAGTAATCCCAGCAATCCCTGTGAAGTCCATTTATACTCAGCTTGGTTAAAGCAATAATGTTTATGAGATTAAATCAATTGCAAGTAGCCATCCCATTTCAGAATTTTATCTAGACAGAAATAGCAATCTAACAGCCAACTTCTCGTGGTCGAAGTGATGCTTAGCTAACTGTCGGGTCATACCTGAACTCCCAGTAAGCAAGAGGCTGCACTTTACTCATCTTTCCTCCCTCAAAAACCTGCAAGTTCCCGTGTCAGAAACATACCAGAAGAAAGGAACTTTGAGAACAATTTCACACCAAGTCAATTCTCAGCGAAACCCTAGGAGTGTACTCAATATAAATTACCCTCAATTTGATTGGAAATGTAGCTGCCGCCAACGTGTAATATAACATTCACCATATAGATCAAGAAAAAGTGAGATAATTACCACAACCTCAACACATACCACGAGCTTGCAGATATCAACTCCAGGTGTGAAGGGAGAAAATGATCTGAACAAGTTAAACATACCTCAAGATGAGCCCTCTCTGCACCATGATCACGTCTGCGCCCGTTGATCATGGCATCTACCTGGAGTGGCGCACCAGATAATAGTTAAGACTCTTATCATAAAATTAAACCAAGTAGCTTATTCCCAGGCACAGTCAACCAGTACTTCACGAGACAAAAATGCTTGCCAACTTTGAGTTACCTCCAGTGTCTCCAGAGAACGGCTGAATGGCTCGACCTTACAGATGCGGTCATACTCTTCTATATCCTGTAATCCCCATCGGAAAGTTAAGACCATGAACAGCCAAGAGGCTCAACTACGTGCATCCCTTTATTTTGGATACGAATTGAAACGATTCTTAAACAATGATCGACAAACAGCCAAGAAGACGAATCAGCCTACAGTTATGAATAGATCGGATCCAAACTTGGCGTCAAACTCCTCCTTGCTGTTTACATCGGCGGCATGAAACTTGTATGCCTTGAATCCATACCGCTTCTGCAAGAAACAACGCATCCATAGGTGAGGTTGGCTTAATGCCAGAGGATATAACTGTTGCAGTGCGAAGAACTTCATTTCGTGATCTCGAATTTCTTACTGCGTACTGTAGTCATCACCGACACATATCCTGCATGCATTCTGTTGCACGAAAGTAGCATGTAAAAGCAGGATGAGAGCAGGTGATTCGAATGTTATAAATATGATCATATGCTTACAACATATGTAAGTTTATATATCTGACCAGACCTAGACAACATACTAAAGAGATGAGCAATGTAAAAAGTTCACGAGAACCCCAATGTTTCCAATGTAGCAGACCTACGAGATCAAGGTCGAAATATTTACCTCCAACTCGCTGAGAAATTCATGGGTTTCGGGGAAGAGATGGAAAGTGTCGATGAAGATAATTTTCACTTCTTCACTGGACAGCGCTCCTATCCTATTTAGAAGATCTAAAATAACCTGTCCACAGAACAATGTAACGCACGGAAATAGGAAAATAAGAAGACTGACCAAATAAATCCTCGAAGCCTTCTTCTAGAATATATCACTCCCAAAGCATTCGTGTAGTAATGACTAAATGTTCCAATCCTCAGCGGTGAATTATCCCTTTCACACAAGAAAGCTCTTGCTACGTCCATTTGCGAACTTGCCAAGGGAAGAAAATATCATCGACTCATCAAGTCATACTGTATCAACAGTAGAACCAGAACTTGTCGCAACCAAAGAAGGAGAGAGGAAGAGAGATTAAGTTCTAATCGGAATGCATACCACATCACCTGCGATCAAGGCACACGGAAACGCTGGCCTCTCAAAGCTTTCCACTGTAATCTTCAAGGTTTCTAACGCTTGTGCCTCTAGGTGCTGCAGTCTAGCATCCCGAGCTTGTTGGTTCCAATTCTCAGTGTCAGCAGTTACACCTGAGGTGCTCACAGGCGCAGCACATGTGACAGTCTTCCCTCTTGCATTAGCCCAACCAGGGCACTGATTTTGCAAGATAAGAGTTGGAAATGCATGTTTTTGCACATCGCATTTCCTGCGCAAAACAGGATAATAAAAATAACCAATTAATATATAAAGGAGTAACTATAATAGACTTGGGAATCAATAAGAAAGAGATGTAGAAAGAGACACGGAAATCAATATGCGCACGCAACATATTAGAGATATCCGTTAAGGCCATTCTTAGTTTCCATTAAGTGGTTTTCCTGGGACCTCCTAGAAACAAGTGTATTTGATAATTCAATGGAGTACGCCTTGCTCCTCTAGACTAGCGTAAACCTACAAACTTAATTTCTTAATCAATTCAAACATTGGAGGTATACAAATTTTAATTACAAAAACATAACATTATTCAAACATCAGGCAGGCAGAGATGTGTTTGGAAGTCATTAAGGCTTGTCAGTACTTATGATGTAATTATGATGTGATGTACCACATCATTATAAAGGTTTTCTACTCTCTTTCCAACTTACTCTTACTGTCCTGCAAGAATGAGGTTCTCTTACGTAGAAAACCTGAATTACTTGTTGAAATAATACGAATAAGTTGAATAATGTTATAGATTTGAAGTAGATAATCAGTTCATTTCTCTTTCAAAGTTGCTCAACTAAGGAACAAAATAAAATATATCCCACTAGGCTAAACGCGACCCTGCAAATCCCAATGTTTGGACCTCTCCAAAGTTATTAGAGCTTGTAGCCAATATTCCACTGAAGAATAAACACTATTTCGGAGCTCCAGTAGATAATCTGGAAGGCCTGTGAGCTAATGTAACAGAGGTGAGAAAATCGTGTCCATGACTATGATCTGTTTCCTGGAAGAAAAGAATCTGTCGTGCTCATTTTGAAAATACAGAAAAATTGCTGAATTAAGCTATTTGGTAGTGTCACTATTCCAATTTGAAGGAAGCATAACCAATTCTGAAAAAAAAAAAAACACCCGCAAATCAAGCGTCTCGACACACGCCTCTAGCAGAACCTAAGATGATAGAAAAAAGCAATAATTTCCAAAATTATCGTTCGAACAAACCCTCCCAGACACCACGAGGTCTCAAATTCGTCCGAAATTCTCTACAATACCACAATAATTCGAATCAAACGCCTCACTGCAGTAGTCAGCGCCACTCACGGAACTCTCCTCTCCGACCAAATTCTTACCTAGGAACAAAAATTTAACGCCGAATTCCGAAGAATAGCTACAAATCCTCGCTCCCACAGGCTCAGCGACTGACAAGTAAAACGAAACATAAAAACCTCAGTCAATTCCTAAGGACGCGCGGATAACGAAGCACCATTCACACGTCCGTGAACGGAATTCCACGACCAGGATATTAAACGAAAGCTACAAACCTGGGCAATGCGAGAGAGGTTTTCGACGCTGGAGCCGGCGCAGCAAGGCGCTGCGAGGGCACGCACGAGCTGAATGTGCGAAGGTGCACGTCCGCCATAGCCATCGCCATCGCCGTCCAAGTGGAAATCACAACAAGAGTATCCATCGGCGTCGGCTGCCGTTTTCTTTACTATACTGTCAGTACCCTCAAGTTAGTCATCTCATTAGTGACTCCGATTAGTAAAGTGACTAGTAAGAGTCATCGTATGACCAAGCGGGGGGAAGCACCTGGACAACTACATCTCGAGACGTCATTTCGATATCTTTTCGTTAATTTTGTTTAGTTCCTAATTTAGGTCTGTTCTCGCTTTGTATAATGCGTGTCGTCTTAGGAATAAATTTAGGTATATCTTTGAACTAGATTCATTTGGATAATATTCTTTTTAACCATTAACCCTTTGAGGATGGGAGGCCCAAAAACAAGTGATGCATGATAGAGAATCCTTCTATTTAAAACAAAAGTGCAAATGTTCATCTTTGGAAATTTTGTTCAAAAAAGGGAGATCTTGCGCAATAGTTGACCTCCAATAGTGATTTTGGATTCTTTTAACCCCTAAACAATGGATTTGTAATTGCAGGGACAAGGCGGGTTATGCACTATTGAACATGCATTGTCTAACCATTGGAATCAAACACTATTCACAACAATGAACAATATCATAAAAAAGGTAGTTTTAGTTGCCCTCATGAAAATTGAAGGAAGGACAATATAAGGTCTAACATTGTTCTCATGAATCTCCTTGCTATCTTCTCCATGTCCATACTTCCTAAAAATATGAATGAATACAAATGATGCTATTTTGGGCCCTCCATGATGCAACACGCCTCCACAATCATGTTTAAAAAAACCTGGATAAAAAAACACTTTCCTACATCTAGCAGACTACCTTCTTCTCATTCATTGGATGAAAAAAGTACACATCAGTATTTAGGGGTTAAGCAAATGGTTCATATGGTATCAAAATAGATGATTTCTAGAATGACCAACTTGTTGTTTCAAGACAAATTTGTCCAAGGAGCATGGTTTTAGGGTCAAACCTCAATTTTCAATTAGTTCTTGATTTAAACATTTTCAACCTTGAATAAGAAAATATATGTCCATTCATCTAATTTTTATTCCATTTTTGGTTTTTGAAAATGGTTAAAATTACAAATTATGTGACATTTTGAAGGTAACATCTTAAGAGCCTATAATATACCACTTTTGAACTTTTTTCTATCAAATTTCTCTTTGCATGAGTTCAAGGAGTACATTAGTTACACCATGATGTTTGTTACTATAATCTCCATTTTTGCAAAAAATTCATTTAACTTTAATCTTTTTTGTAATAACAATATTCTTTATATAAAAACATTATTTAAAAATTCATATTAATTTCAGAAAAAATTATTTAATTATAAAAAAATGAATTTCAATTTTATGTGTTACTGCATGAAAAATAATAATATTTTGAAATGTGTATTTTAATATTGAAAACTAATGAAATTTGACCAAATAGGAATATGGAATGTCCTTTAAGAATTAACATCAAGTGCTAGCATGTTGGCCTTTACAAAATGTTTCCTTTCTTCACAATTTATCCTAATATTTTGGCCATTTTATTGTTGTTATAATTCCTAATATGAAATAAACTACATCCATAAAGTAGTTATTGCATACTTGAAACAAATTACAAAGCTTCTAGCCTACATTCTTGTAGTATTGTAAAATGGATAGTCTCTTATTGCATATGACTTGTTTTGAAAATTTTCTAGAAGTTCAAATTGTACACTTTGACAATTTTCAGCATTCAGTTGTGTTAATCTTTAAGGACTATGAAGTCCATATTTTAGATGATGAATAAAATTTTCTAGTAGTTTACTTTGACAATTTTCAACATTGTACATTTAGCCATGTACTTCAAGATAATATTATGCCCCCCCCAAATCCTCATCATTCAAAATAATGCTTGAATCTTTAAAGGTCAACTTTCTCTATGATTAAAATGATGAAATTGCAGTAACTAATATATTTGTTCAAAAATATGAACACAAACTTTTGAAAATTCACAAAAGAATTCACAACGTCTAACAAAAGTAATAAAGATTTCACAAAAGGATTTGCAAAGCAATGAAATGCATTGTAAAAGTACATTCTTTTTCGAACTTGAAAGTTTTTTATATTCTATTCACATCTAATTGTGCAAATTCCACATATCAAGTTGTGAATAAATGTGAGTGCATTTAGAAGTCCATTTGTTCCACAGAGACAGCGTTATTGAAGAGGATTGAATTTATTCGCTAAATACTAAAGAGTTCTTCCTCAGAAACAGCGTGAAGTACAGAACACCGACAGAAGGTGACGAGGGTGTTTCTCAAGGTGTTCTGTACGTATGCTTATGCTGTCAGTCTAGAATATATCTGCATAAAATAGTACTCCAGGAAGGTTCGGCAGAAAGTGGAATGTGAGTACCACTAGAAAGTGGAATGTGTGTACCACTAGAAAGTGGAAAGTGGAATGTAACAAGTTTCGGAAGTACGAAAAAATCCATGACATCCTCTCACCCTTGCATATAATTACTAATGAGACTTCACAAAGTAGAAGAGAATTAGAAAGATTCCATCACAAGATAGATGCTCAGCTCATAATTACTTGAGAAGAACATGACAATGATTCACACAAATCCCATCGCTCCTAGACAGCCAAGCGAAAAATGCGTGCTCAAATGAGTGAGCGGACAATGGTGCTATATTTCATACTTCAAGAAGTAACAACAAACTCAGTCCTCGTGTCAGCCTTGAACTTCGAAGGAAGCCAGATTGAAAGGACGAGCATGCTCCTGCACCTCTAAAAATACATATCTAACCTTTGCATTAAGCTTATCTAGAATCAGAACACAGGATTGTAGTACAAGGCAGTAACGCCTACCAATGGCTCGACCAATTCCCCAACGGCTGCAGTCGTAGAACTGGAAACGCACACCATCAGATCAACTTCTATACCAGACAAAAAAGAAAAGCTATGGCACGTCTTCTAACTTACCAGTCAACTCAGCTTTAACCAGTCAAAAGCCTTAGTATCTTCTTTTTTAGGTTCTGTTGAGTATCTAGGACCTGCAGGGTTTGAGAAATCAAACCCATCGTTAAAAGATGGCCCAAAACTACTTGTAGGGACTACGTTTCCTTGAGAAAGAGGTCCCGCAGGAAGGTTCATGCCTATTCCAAGTGCTTGCATGCTTGCAAGGTTTGCTGCCAGCTGCTGTTGCATCTGAAGAGGTGTCATCCCTGCAAAACCAGCAGGTCCAGGACCAAATCCTTGAGGCACCATGTTAGGTTGAAATGCACCCCCACCCATCTGCATCAATAACGCCGGATTCATGTACATCTGTGATGGCAGGGCTCCTCCAGCAAGTGACGTTCCAACTTGGCTTGGATGAATCTGTCCATTTCCAACACCTGGTTTTGAGATGTGACCGCCAACCAGTGACTGTAAGTGATTGGTATTGGTTCCGTTTGCGTGAGAAGGTTTGGAAGCAGAAGCAGAAGGGGATAGACCCTGAAATGGATCCACCGAAGCACCATTTGCTTTTACAGGAGTTTCAGTCGAGAGACCGCCAAACAAATCTACCAAGCTGTCTGCAGCAGGTTGGGCTTTCTGTGAAGTGGTGGAATCCTCGCCTCCTAAAGAAAGTCCTTCGAAAAGACCAGAATCATCAGAGAGACCATTTGAGACAGCAGTCTCAACTGAATCTACCCGAAGCCCCGAGAAAATATCATCGGCAGAACTTGGGGTACTTGCGGCATTCATTGAGAACCCAGCGAAAATATCCGTTTCCCTAATAGGCTCAGTATTCTGTTGAGCGTTTTCGTTCCAACCAAAACCTCCTAGCAAGTCGTCGGTCGCCGAAGATGCACCAGAGGCATTAGTAGCGGGTTCATGTTGCTGAGAAAGCGTCCCATTGCCCTGCATCCAAAAAAACGTTCATTAGGTGATCTAAATATAGACATGCTAAAAGAACAGCCCAGCTAATGTCTTAAATCCAAACAAATTCTTGAACATATTCGCAAGCGCTACAACAAATTAATCATCCAGTAAATTCGGACACACTTGGTCCAGCAAGATCACCTGTGCACTATCAGTTCCTTCAGGTGCATCCCAACCATCCATGAGATCAGGTAACACCGCAGGCTGTTGAGGAGGCGCTACAGCTGATGCGGCCCCAGGTGGAGGTGGAATGCGCCCTGATGCAGTTTGGCGCTCGTTTTCCTCTGAGTTGCCCAGTCCAAGCAGATCCAGAACCTGCAAGAATACAATGCAGCACATACACCAGAGTCAGGCTTACCATACTACTCAAACTTCAACCCTGAAGAACACCAAATTCTTTTAGTATTGTCACGACTAAGAAAAAAGATATTGCATGCATGGATGTCTCGTAACTTGTACAAAATCATGAGGGTTCATAGTGCAACGAACCTTCCTAGATTTCTCCTTCAAAGAAGCCTGTGGAGATTGTGCGTTCTCAACAACGGGACCACAGTCCTCTTCAAACATCCTTGCCATTCTCTGAAACACATCATTGCTATCTCCTTGCCGCAGCACAGCCTCCACGACACACGTGGCTTTCAATCGAACCTAGTTCAGAGGACCCGTCAGTCTCCACCAAGTAGCTTCACTAACATCCAATGGCAGTCCCACTTTTACAAGAAAAATGAAATCGAGTTCAGCCGCCAGGCATAGTAATAATAACTCTACAGCTTATAACAAAGTCAACCACAGACGACATGCAATGCTCACCTGCCATGCGTGTGCTTGTAACTTGCTTTGTAACGCATGACCAAGTCTATCTCCATCCAATTTAGCACTTGCTGTGAGAAAGTTTTGAACTGCTTCTCGACTCGGTTGCAGCCGCACCCCCCCTGGAGTGGTAATTACATCGACCAACCGATCTTCCTGAGTCATAGGCCTTCCTTCATGACGTGGAGATCCCCCTCCACTGGATTCTGTCTTGCTACCCCGGGATTCGAAAGTTTCATGTGAATTCAAAGAATATGTCGATGCTTGATTATCTGAAGGGTTGTACTTAGTTTCTCTTTCAGTCAAAGATCTTCTTAAATTGGTTCCCCTGTAATGTATTTGCAAGCACATCAGAACTGAGTTCCAGCATCGACTCTACATGAATGCTCATGTGATTGTAAAGAAAAATAAGTAGTTAACGAGAATGCACCTGTGTCACATTCTCAAAGGAATAGAGATTTGAACTATACATTCTCGTGGCAGACTAAAACTTGAATGGAAACAACCTGTACGAGGATGTTAATACCTGTAGCTGCCAGAGTTTGAGCTACCAAAATTTCCGCTGCTCCCGCTACTAGTCAACCCACTCATTTGTCGAATTGTTGAACTCCCAAAACCCATCACATCATCCAACATCGACTTCTTAACCTCGCGAGTGGATGAGTCGTAATTTGTGTTCCCAAAACCCTCCATGCGCTTACTCACTTCTTCTACAGACGGTTTATCGCTGGACGCAAATATAGCAGAGAGCGCCTCTTGTGCGGTTTCACGGACAGCCTTGTTCAGTGCATCTCCTTTTAAAGCATCAGGTTGTCCCCTGCACTTTACAATAAAGGAAATCAAACAAGAAGATCCTTTTGCATTAAACATACTAACACATTCCTAGATACATTTGCGAACAATTCAGTAGCAAAAAAGACCGATGAATCGCCTATGACGTCATCAGATAAAACTGCTCCCTTCTGAACTTCAGCTGCGAGGTCAATGACCGATTCATGCATCTCTTTCAAGCTCGCAAAGCACAGAACAATATCCAACCTGTGGTGTAATAAATTTCGAATAACTGGTGCCTGCCGTTGAATTTCGCGGCGGAACTCTAAGCCTGCTTTTCCAGCAGCAAATTTTATGAGCCTCAATGCCTGCGCAAACCATTGCAAAATGAACTAAGCTGCAGTTCAAGTAAGCCTTCACTGGAATCAAGTAAATGTGAGAAAACCTTACAAGGCGCCTATTCAGGACGATTGACCTAGTTCGTCCCAGCATAGATGTCTATTGGTGTTCAGTCCAGTCATTCAACACTACGTACGTCCAAATCCCAATACGGAAAGTTCCACGCATAAATTTCCCATACCGATCATCAAACCACTGCATTGTATGAATGCAGAAGAAAAATAGCCAAACAGAAAACTGCTGATGCACAATTCTGTATCACACTCAGCAATACACAACGACCTACACCACTGCTTAATCCAAAAGCATTAACAAACCCTCCTGCTATCCATAGCATGATCACCAACAACCTCGGAGTCTGAAGTCCAAAGCACCAATTCCAACTCTCCGAACCCTAATGAAGAAATGAACACTGGTTTCCTCCTCTAAAACATCAATCCGCAATCTCAGTGAGCTGGAGAGCAACATATACCTTCTGCTTCACAATACGTCTAAATCCCAAATGGAATGCTCCACAGTCAAATTGACCATGATCAATCGCAGCATTGAATGACCAAAGGAATCCTGGAAAAAAATAGCCGAATAGAACACTACTCTTGCAAAATTGTGTGCGACTCCCAGCCACACCTAAGCAATTGCGAATTCAAAACATTACAAAACCCTCAAGCTTCGATCGGAAACAACTTCACAGAACCACCTTTGCAGCAGTCCGCACGCACAAATTCCAATCCCGATCAAGCAACCGACATGAATTCAATCCCCGATTATTCATTCAGTGCCCTGGTTAACGCAACCAAATACCTTCTGCTTCACAATCGGACTCTTGTGATCCAGCCGCTTGAGAATCCGGTCCAAAAGCTCCCGCACGATATCCAGAGACGATGTCCGCATGAGCGTGCAAATCTCCTCCAGCTTATACACGGGCGCAATGGAGTCATTGTCGCTCGTGACGCCGTCGATGAGGAGCGTCCGCCTGTAAGACTCCACGGCTCTCACGCCCTGCTGCATTGTGACGACGACTACCACTACCAGACTTTCCCCCGAGACCTTCTCCTCAACTCGAAATCGTGTTCCAGAAATGAATTTCACGAAGCGCGAATCAATCCATGAAGCGCAAGCAAGGCTCTCGCGCTATGCCCTGTCCCGGAGAAGGACCAAACCCTACTGACGGTGTGCAGAGATGTGAGAGTACTGTAGTTCCCTTTACACAGAACGCCTGGGGAGAGAAGGACGACAGTTCTCGCGAGGAATCAGAACAGGTGACCTGTACCCATTGGCCAGCGGAATCGGGCCAACTCAGCAGCTTCCCACGTCGTTTGCCATAGCCCATTGGTGGGAATTCGCGGGAAACAGTTGTGCAAAGGGACGGGTATCACGGCCGGATATTACCGTAGTATAAATCTATGGTCTGACCTGTGTCGTTTGCTACAATTTTAGACGTATCTATTATCTATCTCTTATTCCGTATCTCTTATATTATCTACTATTCCATATCTCTACTATTCAATACAAATAGTGTCATGACTTCTCCTGTCACATTCTCTTCTTGAAAAATGTTCAAATTTTCATCCTTACAAATTTTCATTCAATTTTAGAAGTATCATTGAGTTTTTAATTCAATTTGGACAAACTATTACACAATTGGATATTGTTGCTAGTCTTCAGTAATAGTTGTACTACCACTCTCTTATATTAAATGCAAGAGTGAGTCACAATATCATCCATCATATTTCCATCCATGATTTTTTCATTCATGAATTTGTTGTCTTGCCAATGACCTCGAAACACCTTCTCTATACAACCTTACAACTTAACCCCTAGATGTCCAAGCCTTTCTAAGTGTGTTTTGACTATGAAAAAAGAGTATGGCCTTACAGTTATCCCTAATGGAGCAAATTTTATTTATTTTCAAAATCTAACCATATAGATTTTTAAAGAGCTTGCTTATTAGTATGCATACCAATTTTGAGTGCAAAATTGCATAGATGTTGTGAAATTATAACAAGAGAAAACTACGTTTTTTTATTTTTAGTATGATGTCCCTCTCCACAATGTTTCAGAAATTTGCATATAAATGTTTCTTGGGATTAGAGGTGACATGACCAACTAGAAATTGTGTTAGCACACTAAAATGCACTTCTAATAACCTGAAGTCCAAGCGAAGAGCTATCAAACTCACTACACAATCCACCTTGCAATTATTGAAATGCAATTTTTCCTTACAAGTGGAAATCATAAATAACTCCAAATCAACACTTGCATGTTTAAATTTTCAATGGTGAAAATCATGAAAATACTTTACTCTTTCCATTGGGACCATTTTCTAAGCAAATGGATAAGTACAATTTTTAAGATCTCAAATCAAGTGAAATTGAAAAACCTTGTTCAAAGCTGGGAAATGAAGTAAAATTAGCAAGTTTTACTCTTCACTTATATGCCTTCAAAGACCTCTCAAAAATCAAATATTTACCTTTTTCAGTAAAAAATAAAAGTTTTTAATAATTAACCTTCAAAACTGCCCATAAATTTTTTTAAATTGTAAAAGGAATTTAATTGCCCATACCAAAATGAGCCTGAAATTTCAGATGGACCATATATGGTTGGTAGGGCACTTGGGGGTTAATGAAACCTCTACACTGTTATTAAATGCAACAAGCTTTGTTCTAGTATATTTATCAAAGTGTTCAATGTCACTATCCACTGTCACACTAGAAGAAAACAATGTTGATTTCAACAAAATCCAATTGATGCAAAATGCAGTTTTTTGCCAAAAAACGTACAAACTGCGTTGGCTACAACACAATTTTCTGAAAATTGTGTTGTAGCCAACGCAGTTTGTGCGTTTTTTGGCAAAAAAACTGCATTTTGCATCAATTGGATTTTGTTGAAATCAACACTGTTTTCTTCTAGTGTCACGTTCTCTTTGAGACAAATAGTTATGTTTTCATCCTAACAAATTTTGGAAGTAGTCGTAAAAATTCCATTCTCACAAACTCATAAAAACAAGTTTTCTTATGCAACAAGATATTTTTGCAAATGTTTCAATAGTTTTATTATTTGTTACATAAAATGCTAATGATGTTACATTTCATATGTCACAATTTTTGTCTCATTTTCATCCACGTAAATTTTTATTTTAGAACTTTTTATGATATTTTTACACCTTAACATCCCAATACTAGTATTACTAATATGTCAACTCATACACTTTTTATGTAAAAGACACAAAAGAAAACCATGATGTGGGTGGCTACACTTGTGATCCCTACTCAATTAAAGGTTAAATACAACCACCTCGGTAGAGAGGGACACCAAGGTAGCACCACATTACCTACCAAGTATCTAATATGAACTATGAGTTTTGCCCAACAACAACGCAATCTTATAAGTATTTAGAACTTGAGTAGATTATTAGAGTGCATGATACATGCATCACTTTCTATTGCTTTAAGGTTCTAAATGTGTAGTTTCCTATTGAGTCTATGACCCATTGTAGGAGTCACATGCTTCTTTTTAAAAATTTATTACATATTCACCAAATAAAAAAAATAGATTCTACTTACAACTTCACCATTAACGACATTAAGCTTTGGCTTGGTGGTTGTGTAGTAGTTTTGTTAGAGAGCTACAATGGCAATGTTAATTTCCGCAAACCATACTTGCTACTTTTCATGGATATACTCTTTGGATAAGTTGTAGAGAAGTCCTTAACAATAAAGGCCATTCACCTTTGACACTAGTATATGACCACATTAATTAATGTAATTGTATGAGGCCCTACACTTTTGTTCAAAGTGTATGGCCAAGGCATTAGGAGCCATATACTTTTGCCTGCAATGTATGGCAACACCATAGCTAGTTGGAAGGCCATATACTTTTATTCAAAGTATATAGCCACTTCAAAGTCAAACTTCTTAGATATGTGTGAATGTTATGTTACATGACTTTTAGAATTAAATACTTGTGTGTGGCGACTTGAAAATTGTAAAATCTTTCTTTTAAACCATAAATGCAATTTCTCAAAGCATTTTAATAAGCCCTAGGGTTTTTTAGTATTTCCTAAAAAATCTTGAGTTTCTTGAATCAACTTTAAGACACAATGATAGTATGTATTAAAGGCAAGATGAGAGGAACATACCCTCAATCTTGCCAACACAAGTCTTGGAGCCGTATAGCTAAGCTTGTTTCTTATACTCCTTTAAAGAATGCATTCATCTTGTAAACCTTTTGCAATTTTCTTGGCCTTGCTACTTGCTTTGGTTTTGAATCTTATTTCATTTGAATATTGATTCCTTGACCTTAACAATACTAGAGATTTGTAATCAATTTTTTTCTTTGGTGACTTCAAAATCATCCCAATCTTTGTATTGGCAATTTTTTACTTACACATGGTTGCAATTGTATGATCTTATACCTTCTTGATAGAGTGTCAATGGCTTCCTTTCTCTAAATAGATGGTTTCTTTAGTCTTTGAGCAAATGTTTTATAACCATAATTTCCATCTTGTTAGAGCTTTTATAAGGGTTTTTTACTAGCTAGTTTGCAAGATATGAAGGCCCTACCAAACTTAGGGCCTCTTCACACTATCACTGGCCAAGTCAAGAGGCCGTGGGATTGAGTGGCTAAACTTTGGTGCAAGTCCAAGGGAATGGGCAATAAATAGGCCTTCAAAATAGGAATTGGAGCCTTCATCCACCATAGTGTGAAGCCTCCAAAGGCCAAGGCCATAGTGGTCATTAAAGGGAAGTAGGTTCATTGAATGCAAAGATTCTCCATTGCAATGGTGGAAACTAGGGTTCAACCCCCAATGGTGGCCAACAAATAACAAACCTATGACAAAGCTTCAAACTTAGAGTCTAGAATTTTTATTTATTTAAAATATTTTCCCTTTTTTTATTTTGTTTGTAAAACCAAAAAAATGTAGAGATGGCAAAGCTTTGAATAGCAATACCAAACTAACCCATTTTATTTATTTATTTTTTATCCCCATAGTTTGTTTCTTCCGCATGATTGTAGAATTGAGGATATGCCATTCCTCCAAAATTCAATTAACTTCCAATTGCCCATTACAAAAACCAAGGCCCCTTAGACATGTGGCTTTGATCCAAGCCTACATAGAAGTTAGATAGCCAATTGTGGGAACTAGAATAAGACAAAAATGGGAGTCAAAGTTTGGCAAAGAGTTAGGAGCCATGGTTGGGAGCAAGAATCAATTGAGAGTTGGAAGCCAAGATTGAGTTGAGAGTTGGGCCACATCTAGGAGCTAGAATGAGACAAAGTGGGTGTTGAGAATTGGATAGATTTAGGAGCTAGAGTGGGAATTAAGTTATGGGCACCACAACAAAGTGAATCTCATCTTATGCTTGGAAATTAAGTTGAAACCCACACCTAGGTTATTGACACTAGGATATAGGATCGATACGTTCTCAAGTCATCAAAGAATTTAGAGGTTGATGATCAAAAGTCCACCTTTTTGAATCTTGGTTAAATTAACTAAGATTTAAAGAAAAAATTGCATATATTAAGTATCATTTAGTGTAGAACTAAAAGTCAACCTACCTTTGAGATATTATCCAAATTAAAAATCCATGGCACATACCTTAGTACCTATAGTTGAAGCCAATTCTAACCTTTAGAGAAAAAAAAGAAATTCAAATCAAAATTAGAGTACTTAATTATAAAGTGATAGTAAAAAAGAAAACAGAATTATAGAAAAAAAACTTATAGAAAAAATTAGAAAAAAACAACAACAACAAATAGAATGTTAAATAGATTTGGATTAAGATTTGTAAAATCTATGTTGTAAAAAATACAAACTTAAGCTATAAAAAAAAAAAATTAACAACATAGAATCTAACAAGGCAAACAACATGCTTGTTGATGGACAGAAGAGAAAATGGTGAAGTGGTGGTTAACACAAATGAGGTAAATGCATAAAGATTCCCTACTTTGGTAATCACATGTATTTTATTAAGTTAGGAAGTAATCAAGAGATTTTTCTGGAATCCTTTTAAAGGAGTTAGGACATTAAGCTAGTATAAAAATTCTCAAAAATTAGACAATTTTATGTTTAGAAGACAAAAAAAATTCAACTAGTTATTATAAATTTAGGTGTTGAAATAATACTCTAGTGTGAACTTAAATTCAAACTTTAGATATACATTCATGTAGAGAAATTTAAGAAGTTTTTAGAAACATACAACACTTAACAAACAAGAAAATATGAAGAAGATAGAGTAGGATGAAGTTTGAATGTGGACAAGTTTTCGATGAAAACCCACAACTTAGAATCTTGGGGGGGGGGGTTAGTGTGTTAAAAAAATAAGGATATAGGTGTGAACAACCACTATTTTATAGGGGGGGTATGAATTATTATTATTATTATTATTATTATTATTATTATTATTATTATTTTTCCACATGCTATCATTTCTAATGGGACCTATTATTCCATACCCTATAATACTTTAAAGATGTCTAATGCCATTTTCGATACCCTATATTACTCTAAACCCATTTATAATTTTTAGCCCCCATTTTTTTAAGATACCCTATCATTTGTTCACACGTATGTTGCTACTCCAACCGCTCACTACCCCTCCCCCCTCCGAGCTTAGAATGAAAATAGGAAGAATTACAACTTTCATACAGAATTAGTTGGAAGATACTCAAATCCATCAAAACCAACTAAAAAGACCAAAAAATCTAGAAGAAAACCAAAGATGAAGGATCAATGGCTAAAAATTATATGAAACTTTAGAAGTCTCTAATTCATGTTAGGAAGTTCCGATTAGCAAGTATCATACCATTCTACAAATTGTTTTAAGTAATTTAAATCCTAATTCCAGAATAAAACTCTTTTGCTTAGAAATATACCATGTAGTATACATTAGAAGTTTAAGGAAAACTAGTCCTTATAAGGCTTTGGAATTTGCAAAAATAACTTAGAAACAGATTGAAAATCTTACAATGTGAAGAAAGGGGGTTCCAAAAACATATAACACATATAAAACAAGTAAAAATCAAAGAAGATAGAGTAGGATGAAGTTCGGTCCTTCATTAAACTAAGTTAGGATGAAAAATTGTAACTTGGAGTGAAACTAGGAATGATTCATTAAACACATGAATCTATCAAGAAATACCACAAAACACGAAAAAAACTAAAAAAAAACCTTGGGTGAAGTTTCAATGATCAAAAGTCATCCCAAACTTTGAAATCCTCTAATTCATGCTAAGAATGTTTGAATAGGGAGATTCTAGGATTTGCAAATTGAAAACTAAGAACAAAACAATTTGACTATGAATCATACATGAGGAATTTTGTTAAAATGGCGCCATTCCACAACTTTGGCACTTTTACAGTTTAGCCCATGTAGTTTGAAATGTACACATGTCCTAAATGTCACTTTTATGGTTTAGACCGTGCAAATCTGAAAATGGTGTATGAAATATGCCATTTTATTGAAATTCCCTAGTAGGATTTTACTCAAAGTTGCTATCCAAGTATTCCATAGCAAATTGTTCTTCGTATCATGAGAGCTTAGTTAAACAATGTTAAGAGTCCAATTTAATTTTACAAGAAACCACATCATTACAAATGTGAAACATTCTGTACCACCGTATAACAGTTGAAGGCCGAATCACGTGGAAACTGATAACAATGACCCCACCGGTGCGCAATAACCGGAAACGCCACAACGCCCGCTACTGACGTGCAACCCATCAATCCTCCCCTAAAACCGCCCGTGTCTCCGCTTCGGATTGCTTCCCGTTCCCGCACCTCTTGATCATGCGCTCTGTGAATTGGCTCTCGAGACCGTCCAATTTGCGTCAGCAATACAGATCAATGCCTGCGCAGTCGACTCCCTGGAAGTCCCTGGAATTCGAATTTTTGTGTTCTGCTGTTGTAATGAGCTTGTGGAGAGCGATCCGGCCTTCTTTCTTTGGGCCGGGTCGCCGGGAAATCGCACAGGGCAATGAGAGTGACGCGAGAATTTCTGAGACGCTGTAGATCTGGTCTCTGAATTTTTGAATTGACTCCCCAGACCGTCGAATTTGTGGCAGCAAATAGAGGTTATTGCCTGCGCAATCGACTTCTTGGAAGTCCCTGGAATTCGAATTTTGTGTTGCGCAGGTGAGCTTGTGAGAGAGAGATTCGACCCTCTCTTGGTGTGTGTGTGATAGCTCACAAGGCAATGAGAGTGACGCAAGAATCATTGAGGCTCTGTAGATCTACCCTTTGAATTTGTATGCGTGGATTCCTCTGCGGGGGATTTTGCGTATGTGCACGCATGCTGACGAGAGTTAGAGACGGGATTTGTGTAATTCGTCACAATTCGGTGCAGGGGTAGGGATGCGGAGCCCCGGGACGCGATGGCTTCGCATGAGGAATCCAGTCTGCTGTTGCAAGAAAAAGAAACTAGCAGCAGCGTAGCTTTCGCGATTGAGCGCGCAGCCGTGACGAAGCCATCTCGTCGAGGCTACAGCTCCTGCCTCATCGTCGTCACCACCGCGTCCATTCTCCTCACCACGGCCGTGATCCTCGTCCTGACTTTCCTCACCCCGCAAGTCCGCAGTGAGGATCGTAATTCGGGGCTCCAGATTCGCGGAGCCCGAGCTATTGCGCTCGCATGCAACGCGACTCGCTTTCCTGAGACTTGCGTCTCAAACCTCACCGCCAATCCTTCGTCGCTCACCGCCGCACCACTCGGCCTCACCACTACGGTCGCGACGGTCGCGACGGACGCGGCCTCGACCTTGCTCTCGCAATCGATCGCACTACGTCAGGACCCAGAAATAATTCGCAACGCTACTTACACGGGACTTGTTGACGACTGCAAGGCGAATCTCGCACTAGCCAAATCGCATCTGGAGCGCTCCTCGCGCTTGCTCTCCGCGACTGACGCCTTGACGAATCTCCAAGCAACCGATCTTCAAACCTACCTCAGCGGCGCCCTCACGCTCACGGGCTACTGCGGCGACGGGCTCACGCGCGTCGCGACCACCGAAGGCATGGAGTTACAACACAGGGCGACTCTCACTTTTGAGGTTATCAGCAACGCTCTCGCGTTCGTGAATGCGCTTGCTGTGCATGGTGAAGAGTTGGAGAATTGGGTGCCCTCGTATTTTCTAGCGAATGCGCGTCGGGATGCAGGCGCCGCGTCTCCTCCGTCCCGGCGACGAATGCTGATGGCTACCACTCGAGAGTTTCCTCCATCGCTGCCGAATTGGCTTGGGTTTCAGGATCGAAGAGCCTTGCTTGGGGATTCTGGTGTGGACCCTAACGTTACGGTTGCACTTGACGGATCCGGCAATTTCAGTAGCATTCAGGCCGCGATGGCCGCGGCGCCGGTGAATGGGAGCCGGTTCGTGATTTATATCAAAGCGGGGGTGTATGAGGAGCTTGTGCGAGTCGCGAGCGATCGGATCAATGTGATGCTTGTGGGGGATGGGATCAACCGAACTATCATCACAGGGAATCTGAGTGTGCAGGTGCCCGCCATCACCACGTTCAAGTCTGCCACTGTCGGTAAGAATTCTCCCTTCCGAAATGTTTTGAATCTACACGGTAGGGGTGTCAGTGTTTGCAACTTCGACTAACAGAATCGCCAATTTTGTTGAGTTGTCGAAGTCATGGAATTCTGCCAATTCAGATATCGACGTTCAGATTTATTACTTACCTTCTGCTAAAAATCCTCGACCGTGATTCTAAGTTCGAATTCGGGTGAAAACTTTAGCTGTTGGGCAGAGTTTTCAAGTCTCTTCTCGTAGGATTCAAATCCTGTTTTGCGACCTAGTTTTTTTAATCCCTACAGATGTTCAAATTAGGGTTCATGCCTGTCATAGCAGTTTAGAGGAGTTCATTTTGGGTCTTTCTTTTGTCCAATTTGATTTGATTTTTTGACGGACAGAGCGCTATTAGATTAGTAGTTTTCATGAATTCTTGGTCCTTGAGGGTTTCAAAGAAGTTACATCCCAGGGTGTGTGGTGTGCCGGCTGGTGACTGCGGGTGTGTCAGTGCACTTTCTCATGATTCAATGAGTCTGTCACAACTCACAAGGGCTGGGTGGCTTTGTACGAAGGAGTACCGGTGGTTCAGTTAGAGGGTGGAGTCCGTGGCTCATAGCCAGGAAGTAACAACCAGTGTGACTTAAACGGATAACATCAGTTTCAGGGACAACTTTCGGTGGCCAAAACTGATAGATCCTTCTACTTTCAGCTTCTATCTGTTCCCATTTGCAAATCCCTCTTGAAACAACATCAAAAATAGTAACATTTGAGAAGTTGCACGGGATGTTAAAACACTGCAAACTCTTGTTAGTTAATAATGCATTGCCAACCTCTTATTCACTGAAATTGATGCAGTTTTAGTTGCCCAACTAGAACCTTATTAGCCCATTTCGTTAAATTGGCGTTAGTCAAACACCAAAATTGTGACATTCAAGTGAACATTCAGAGCTCTATAACCTGACAGAGACCAACACCTGCACAAATGGAGGTTCCACACAGGCGCTTGGATACTTCGAGACTCTTTAAGTTTCCTCATTTTAACAAAACTGACGTTCCTAGATTTGAAACACTCTAGAATTCAAAGTTTGAAACACACTGAAACGTCAGAGTTTTGGTGACTCTGAAGCACAAATCATGAGCAGGCACTACGGATCGGAGTCCATCCAACATGGCTCGAATTCGTCATGGTTACTCACATCCTGTCCAGCTAACTTAACTGCCATCAATCGTGGCCTCACCCGTGCGTACTTAGATTACATGCCAGTGTCAGGTTCAGATGACCTGCATGATGACCTGACAGAAACGCAATCCATGTCAGCTGTTGGGATCCAGGTAGGAGTTCATGCAAGTAGGAAACGTGAATTTCGTTAAATTGGCACAATTCCAGTACAATAATATGGTGTACCCTAAAGCCAGGAAAATGAACTGATATAGGAAGCCAAGACGGGATGGGGGTTACAGATAGAAATCCTAGCTTAGCAGTTTACAATGTTGTGGTGAAATACAAATTGCATACGAATTTGCTTACATATCGACACAGCAAGCTAATGTAAACTTCAAAATGACGCATGGAATACCGCCAATTTCATAAAATTGGCCTTAGAAGCTCACGCGGATCTTCACAAAATGATGTGGGGAAGGTGACGAACGGTGCAGGTTGTCATTAGGTTGTCGCAAAATAGATGTGGATTTGTGTTCAAGGGTTTAAGTGTTTAGGATTACGTTCATCTCAAACTGACGACGTGTGCAGGTGTGGATGGCGAGGGTTTCATGGCGAAGTTCCTCACGATTCAGAATACTGCTGGCGCCATCTCCCAACAAGCCGTCGCGCTCCGCGTCTCCGCCGACAAGTGCGCTCTCTACCAGTGCAGCGTGGAGGGTTTCCAGGACACGCTGTGGACGCAAGCGTTTCGCCAATTCTACAAAGACTGCACCATCACAGGCACCGTGGACTTCGTCTTCGGCAATGCCGCTGCGGTGCTGCAGAGCTGCCGCCTGCTGGCCCGGGAAAACTTGCCTGGGAAGCACAATGTTTACACTGCGCAAGGACGGTCGGATCCTGGGCAGTGCACGGGGTTTGTGATCCATAATTGCTCGCTGGATGGCACGACGGAGATGAAAATGGGGAAGCAGACGTCAAAGGTGACGTTCTTGGGGCGGCCGTGGAAGCGGTTCTCGCTCACTTTGGTTGTGGCGTCGTTCGTTTCGGATGTCGTGCATCCTGCTGGCTGGCTGCCTTGGTCAGGTATGTCTGTTGCTCTTGGTCTTTTCCATCGGTGTCTTAATCTCTTGAAACCAACCATTTTAAGTTTTTACATTTGGAAAATCTATTCGTCAAATCGGTTGTCATTTGGAATTGCCCAGAGTGAGATCCGAAACAGCACTAGCAGAGATATCCTGGAAAAAATATTCAGCCTAGCATTGTTTAACTTGGTCACAACTCAATACTGTAACACCAATATAACACTGGTCCAGATGTGGGACTGTAATTTGTCCGATTCTAGATTAGTCTAGAGTGTTTGATTGCGGTGGAGTGGGGACCATCCAAGTTTCTTCCCTGTCAGTAGTTCAGTGCCAATGAATATCAAATTGGCCGAAATTCATGACTCTGGTACTTTTAAAGGTGGGCGTCCTGAAATGTAAGGTAAACTTCCCGCAATCCTAATGTTTAAGTTAGAGCTTTGTGCAGTTGAATGTCTCAATTTCTGCCCATTGAATTGCGTCAGTAGAACGAAAACTTCTTTTAATCAATGATTGTACTCCTCCTATTGAATTGTGTGCCCAATTATTGGCATAAGATGGCAGGATTGTTGTGTTTTTTTGCAGGTGACTTTGCGTTAGATACACTCTTCTATGGAGAGTATGGTAACACTGGGCCCGGGGCCAACACGGAAGCACGAGTGAACTGGTCCACGCCCATCACGAACTCCTCGCTCTTCAGCCACCTCCGACCAAGCAAATTTCTGGCTGCCACATCATGGTTGCCCAGTGCAGGCATCCCCTTCACAGATTCCTTCTGGTAATGTCAAATTTCGAGGCTAATCAAGGAGCGGGCGGAGCTTTCGAGGAAGCGGAGGCGGACATTACTCACATTAGTTCGGAGTCTTGCTTACTTTGAGATTGGAAGGTAACTGCACCTAATAATCGGGACACTTACCTATTGAAATTGCGACCCCTTTGAAGTCTTTTCTAAATGTAGAAGCTCTGAACAGGAAAGCCTAGGGGTTGATGGGTTGATGCTAGGTTCATCTATTATCAGCACTTTGGAAGCTCATTTGTTTTTTTATTGTGTTCAAATAATATAAATTATGTATTGAAGTAGGTTGAAGGCGTTTTGCGAGTGTTGTTAAAATTTAGCAATATAACGACATTGAAGTTTTAGTATGTGTGCTAAACATCTGTATGATCATGAGCATGTTGAAATTTGTTGCAGGGAGCAGCATAGGTGATAGATTACATCTTGAAGAGGAATTCTTACGTGACAATGGATTCAACGGTCCATAAACGTGGATGTCCGAAGGAGGCTGGACAAATGCTAATGCTGCTGAGCGAATGGATGTGACGGGGATTGCTGGGATTACTGGGCGAACTCATCAGGAAACAAACCCCCAATTGCATCAGTACTGTTGCAATGGTTGAACAGTCCAAAATTGAAATCGTATTGTTGCAATACTGCAAATAGTATTGCAACAATACATTTTCAAAAGGTATATTACAAATTGTATTGCAACAGTATAATTTCAGTATTGGATTGTTCAACTATTGCAACAGTACTGCAACAATATTGATGCAATAGGGGCCTTTTTCCCGATGTGAAGTATTCGTTGCCTTTTCATCCTATTCACCACTCAAGGCTCTTCAAGCATTGGTGGGCCATAATGTCAATTTGATTAAATTGGTGTGGTTCTAGGCATCACAAATTGTGACATTCATTTTCACAATGCTCTATAAATTTAGGATTTATATTTCAAGCCACTCACCCTAAAAAGTGTCAAGTGGAATTCTACTAATTTAATGAAATTCATGTTGCACGTATTGTTAAATTGGCACAATAAAGAGTGTTAGAAGTTTCTGGCCAACATCCAATGTTTGGAGGATTGTCCAAACTTGTTTGAATGAATGATTTCAAAGTGCTACCTATTTGCCATTCAATGCTTGAAGCTCTACAATGAGTAACAAGAGGTTTCATTGGCCAATTTGGAGTTTTAATTGGACAACTCAAGTTTGCTTTAGTCCCTACTTTGAACTCTATAAATTTTATTCTAGTCCCCACTTTGAACCCAAGGTTTGATTGGTCAATTTGGAATTTTAATTAAAACCCTGAACCCTATTCAATTCTATTTGGAGCCAAGCAAATGCAAATAAGTTAATGTGCAAGATTACTTCACTTGGATTGCTTTAGTTGGATGCAACTCTATCTAATCCTTAAAATTTTATCACTTCACATATAAACTTGTGATCAACTTCTAACCTCCATATCTCTTATTAATACATCCACTATTTGACTTGATTGAAAAATTAAACCCATAGACATACAATTAGTTTATGGTCGTAGGATGCACTCCATTGATTAAAAAATATACTTACAAACAGAAGGTCAAAAGAAACTCAACACAAAATCTAGAGAATATCTCTAAAATGATAAACCAATCTATCACCCCTTTATTTCTTCTTACCATTTTTTTCTCAAACATTCGAATCAAGGAATCGAGGTCCGGACGTTTTATGAAACCGGGGTTGGAAGAAGCTTGCCTCCATTAAACAATAAATATCGTCATTCTGAGTTGTCCGGGGTCATGTCTCCCGAGGACTGAACGCAGTCGAAACTGCAGCCTCGACTCTGACTCCAGCCTTAAAATAACTTTGGGAGGAAGTTCTACAATTCAATTTGTGTTGACTTATTGGTATCAGAGGATCAAAGACCTTGAACTAATGAATTGCTATTGCTCAGATTCAGATGTAAGCTGACCGCTGACAGGTCTTTCAATTCACGGAGGAGACAATTCTCCATGTCACTTGCATGCTGCATGGCATCTCTACAAAACAACAAGAAAGAAGAAACGATTTCTTAAATTTCCCAATGCAAAACGCAGTTTATGATTTGAAAAACTGCAAACAATACGTAAACTGGAATCAATTACTTATGTGGTAAACAGGCAATACCTGATCGAAAGTTTGGGGTCTAAGGAGACTCCCACCTCCGCAACCACATTTCCGTGCAGAAAATGACAAGTTACGTCCTCAACTTTTACTAGCTGCGGCAACATTTTAAAAGCAACCTAGTTAGTCTTTCCACTACTTCAATTATTCCATATGTATTTCTGGACAATATCGCCTTCATTATTGGAAGTTACTACCAGAAAAAACCTCCTACTCGTAAGTTCTCAAAGAATCAAGAAGTATACCGCTAAAGATTGAAGCACCTGCGGGGGCACTGAATCAACTCGACATCCCTGGTTTTATTGAGAAAACCAAAAACGAATTTATATGGACACGGGCATTCTATGTAATGAATTCATTGAATGGAGATACGTCACCTATCTGCAAACTAGAACAATAAACAATAAATGCACTCTACCACACATAGGAACGCATAATTTTTATAAACCTCTTTACATATAGTCTTCAGAACAATCCTCTGTATAATCCTCATTTAGTAAAAATTAAAGACCATTCGACCATCAAAGAATGCCACTATTCCTATAACTACATGTCACTATTCCACTCGACGTAAGAAATTCATTCTTTGGAATGATGAGCCTAAACATCTTACTATTGCTTATAACACATGTCTTGCTTTCATCGGGTACCACAACTTCGTACATTTTCAAATCATTGCTTAGTTTCTCCCCTTCAGGAAGAGATAATAAATGGCATACACCAATATACATACCACAAGTCATAAATTAAATGCATCACTATCCATAGAGATCGGAAATTGCTGCAACGAGTCTAGAGAAACTTGCCTCAGGAAAATTGGCGTGAAGTACGTTTCGCACACAGCGTTCTACTTCAGATTGCCGCAAGGTGCCCACAGTGTCGTGAAATGCCTCGTGTCCATCCTTTGACATTGTGCCACCCCATGCAAACGTTTCAGCTTTTGGTCCAACTCCGGTAAGGTCCCTCATGTGTTCATCTTCTTCAACTTCACCACCAGTGCTCTTGTCATGCTTATTTACATGGGAGTGACCAGCTGTGTTTCTATCATGATAATCTCCTCGAGAATGCTGGTTTGAGTGCAGATGGTCATCATAGTGATGCTTGTCTGCTGCAACAGACTCAACCTCCAGCTCACCAGGGGCTACCGATGTTGGTCGCCCATCCGCTGGATCTGAATGCGGACGAAAACTGAGTTACAAGAAGAAAATATGCAGTAATGCGAAAAGGTTTCACTCTCTAGAGTTTTTGGTTTCTGGAGGATAATAACGTATCAGAAGGCATAATATTTTTTTTAATGGATTCACTATTTCTATTCATAAATACAAAACTGCAGAAACGAAACAAAACAGATTAATTGATACAACAGTTTCTAATTTGATTTTCTTTAAAAGATACTCAGCTTCTTCAATTGCGAAATTAGGTCTGTAGACTAACCTATATGGACAAAACTCTCAGTGACATTTGGATGATGCATTCGCAATTGCTGTCTAACTGCTTCTCCAATATTATGAGCTGCACTCACACTGAGCCATGGATCCACCTAACAAACCAAACCAAGCTTCCTTCAACCGTAACTTCCTCATGCAAAGCAAAGCATACCCCGACATTTTGCATAGCAAAAGAATATCAAACCTACGAAAACATGCCAAGAGTGAAGTGCGAAGAAATCAAAGTTTCAAGATTATTGCTCAAGCTAACCGTTCTCAAATAACGTCTATAGAATGCCATACCTCTATGTGAACATCAACATGGACGGTGGAACCCATTCGCCGGCCCCTTAATTGGTGGATACCCTGTAGATACGATATAATATAATATGAAGAAACCGCAGACTAGAGATCCCCTCGACTAGCAACCGTAATTCTGATTCAAAGTGCAGTGGAGTTTGACGCCTAAATACTTACAACACTAGTATCCATCTATCTCAAGAGGATATAGCCCAACAATCAGAGTAAACACCATAGAAAACACAAGTACTTACAGGTGAAATTATTTCATGAGGACTGTTTGACAATTTGGTGTTAAAAAAGGGTTAAGTTTGCAGTCATTCAACCCTAGACTACATGAATAACATGCTTTTTGCATAGATTGACACTGTTGCAATGCACTGTACAGTACACTAAGACCCTGCATTTCAATTTTGTCCCTCAAAGTACAGAAAAAACAAAATATCAACACGAGTTTCAAACATTCACGGATATACTCAAAGATAATTTCAAGACAAATGCTTCTAGGTGGATTGAATAAATTCAGCATGCCGGGTTCAATACCTCAACACCGTCAACTCCCAAAGCGGTTTTGCGAATGGGTGCCAGGACCGACTCGGATAGCCCCATGTCCAAGAGCTCCTGCATACTGCATTTCGCCAAACGCAACATAAGTTGATGTACACACAAGATGACTGATTAAGACAGGCGCTTAAACCTAAATACCAATCGATAAAGCACTGTCTTACGATGAATCTGGCAACGAAAGAAGGTAAAGAACATTAGGGCCTAAAGTCACATCAATAATATACCTCTGATAGCCGGTTTCCAGGCCTGCTTTTACGATCATTCCAGATACAAGCAGTGCCGCTACTGGATCCAACCAGGGAACACCCATCATAGCGCCACCTGATTGGAAATAACATAATACAGGTATTAGCGAATGCAGAAAATCTTACCTAGATGATGCGATTCGGATGTCATCTGTACAAATGATCAAAATATTAAGTCCTGAATACTGTTATCTGTGGACACATCAATGAATACTACACCCTGTGACCCAGTGTTGAGTGTACTGCAAAGTCTTACCGACACCGATGAGAGCGACAACGGATGAAATGGCATCACTGCGGTGATGCCAAGCACTAGCTGTCAACAAGGCACTTCCTGAATTCTCTCCAGCAGCCTTCGTAACCCAGTATAAGCTGCCACAAAAACAGGCTTAAATCAACAGCTCACAAATATAAAATATGCACATAGAACACACAGCAGGTCTGGTACAAAGAATTAGAGTGAGAAGAAAAGGGATTAGAACAGACAAAGATTTCCGTGCAGCCAAATGCCCAAAGGTCGCAAACACAACGTAAAGTCAATCAGACGATCCACAGAGAGAAATTTTACAAAAGAAATTAGTCGAATATTCAGGATCCTCCAACAGTGAATTGCAATATCCCCGATGATGAGCCAGTATTGTATGCACAAGTATTTATACAAAGAGCATACCCTTCTTTGGCCCCAATTCCAACAATCGCAGCCAATAGCGCAACCCCCATATGCTCCATATCAAGGCCATGCGTATGTCCCCAAACTCCTTGGCCGTGATCATGATCATGGCTGTGACCTCCCAGGTTTGCAACAGTGTCTACTGTTGTTTGAACTGTGTCTTGAACAGCTAACATTGCCGGTACCATGACCTTCAGAGAAAACAGATCAAATGTGAGCACGCATGATATGTATTGTATGTGCATAAGTTAGACAAAACATTTGCACTAATCAAACCGAGAAGCCTATGAGACTCATTACTCTTTCAGATCGAGGTCTTCAGCAATGCTCCCAAGCCCTACTTTAGAGGTGAACGAGACAAGCTTGATGAAAAAAGCAGCCCTCATCAGGTTCTCATGGAAATGTACTAGTGCTAACTTAAACCTACACAATCAATATGGTTTCCATGGTATTTTGATGTGAGGAATACTAAAGTATCGTGCCATGCCTGCAAAGTATCAACTGCACTCCATGCAATTCCACCACCGGTCGCTAATAGCAGACCTGATATAGTCAGCGCGCCCATTGTCTCAATCTTACCATGGCCTGTAGCATGATAAATGAAAAACATCAATGAAAGTGAGCAGAGAGAAATAAACATCACTAAACCTGCACGTTGTAATCAAAATTCCCTGCGCGGCGCAGGACATCCATCAAGGTTTTTTTGCGTGATAGTCCTCTAAGCATAAAATAGCATTATATATTTGATTTATGCCCATGAACAGAAATCAATCTAACTCGCCTATCTTACACTCAAAGGCGTACAAGCTCCGCACACGAGCACTCCATGAATAAATTATGCAAAAAATTATGTCAAGTGCATAACATTTACCATATGGATGCTGTTTGTCAGGTGGAGCACTCGATGCTCTGGACGACCACAGTGCAACTCCACTCAAAACCTACACCAGACCATGCCAATCACAAGTCAATGATCACTGAAACATCCTAGTTTCCTACAGAAGAACAAAGCGCGTAATCCAAAGACATATCGCAGTAACACTAGCATCTCTCCAACCTGCATGTGGAAGATATTGTTGCAACAAAAATATGATATTGCTAACACGTGGATTTGCAGGTCACAAATAAACAAGAAGCGAATCCTCAGAAAGTACACAGAGAAGCGACTGTTCTGTCGAGCACTTGCAAATCGTGAAAATCCAGGCGACTTCGCAAGCAAGAACATGAACTGCTATGACGATTACAAATGGAACGAGGCACCATAATAAAATTTGAGAAGATAGCTAGGAATATTATCATGCAAGATTTCGATCACACACAATATCCGACGCAGAATGTGCCGCGTCCGCAATAATAGCCGTACTGCCAGATATATAGCCTGCTGCGCCTTTGAAGATGGTTAATAGCGTATCTGTCCAAAGGCCCCAACGCAAGACCTTATCCCCGTATGAGCCAGCCTTCTCATCATGGCCGTCGTGATCATGGGCATGGCCCATGTGAGTTCGCCTCCCATCACTCAAAACCTGTCTCCATTCCTCTGAACCTCTGGGTTTAACAATAGAAACGTTCCAGCCGCGCATCGAGGCCTTAGCATATTCGCTTAATAAAACTGGGGTAGGTTTTGATCCATTAGAAGAGATTTCCTTGATGTCAGCAACACTGGAACGTAGTCTCTCACCACCAGACCAAAAGACGTTGAGACTTCGGTTTCTCCCATGAGGAAATGATGAACATGAGGATCTTGCCACAGCTCTATTTATCCCACCTTCGTTCTCTACAGGATTTGAAAAGTTCAGAGATCCTTCCTCGGAGTGTGAGCTGCAGTGTAAACCACGAGATGATGACAATGTCCTGACCAAATGCAAATTTAGGCATTTCCACGGCGGAAGAATTTCCGAAGGCCAAATCAAGAAGAAATTCGTCTCAGTCCAGAGCACATCCTCCATACGACTGAAGAAGAAACTCGTATGTCTGGAGGAAAGGCCATAGCTGAATCGGGGCGGCATCGATCGAAATCTTTTCAAGCGAACCCCGACGCCCTGCTTGAAGCTATCAAAAGAGCCATTCGTCCTGGCCAGCCATTTGAGAAATAGCAAAAATTACATAAATGCTCCCATTCCCGGCTGCGTAATCCTGCAACGATGACCGACCAATAGAGATTTAATGTTCAGAAACCACACGCACTAATGTAGAGAGAATTCAATTGGTGAAAAGGGAAGCGACACAGAGAATCATAAACTGGTATAAACAAAGGACTCTGGCATCTTACAATTCAGGATTAAACCCTTTCAGGTGTGGCACAAGTAAACCAACCCCTGCATCTCTCAGAATAAGCAAGAGATACCCAATTGTAGCCTAGCCAAGCTAAATCTAGGGATGCGTCCAATGCACCAACATCAAGCGACGAAACAGACAAACGTCAATCGAGCTATCAAACCATACCAACTCCTTCAAATTCTGTCGGAGATCCAAGTTTCCCTCAGGTCGTTCTCAATTTCCTCAATTCGATGTTTTGGTAGTCAACTATGCAGTAAGCTGAAAATATACAACACACGCTTCCAGCACAAGATGGCAAACTGTCTATCCGTTACCTCGATCAGTCACCCAGAAAGCGCTCAGACGCAAACCGATCACTCCTATTTCAGGTACTGGATGTCACCCAATTCACCTAACATAACGGTGCAAATAAATCTATAAACTTGATAATCGGGTAAAACTCCCTGCAGCTCTCAAACATGCCCCCGAAAGCCAATTGCACCTAGCTAAGCTAAATCTAGGGTTGCGTCCAAGGCACAACAACAGACAGATCTCGATCGAGCTATCAAGATACACAAAATTCCTTCACATGTCTCACAGATTCAATTTTTCCACAGGTCCTTCTCACAGTCCTCAATTCTATGTTCTGGTCATTCCAGAGATCTATTAAGCAGAAAATTCTCCACGCACACTTCACAGTAAAAGATGGAAAAACCGTCCGCATTGCCAATCAAGTACCAAAGAGAACGATCGCATCCGAACGGTCAATGCATCCCTATTTCAGCGCGCTACGCCACCAAACACAACGGTGCATATACCAATGTACAGAATAGCAACACCAGAAAACTATGCCGAGCTCATCCAAGTAGCAAATTTCATTCTCAAAATGCTCTGCACTAGATTCAGGAACGAAATTACAATTTCCTTTCAGATCCTTCTCACCGTCCTCAATTCTATAATCTGGAGATGCGAAAGATCAATCAGGCTGAAATTTCTCAAATTCACACTTTCCAGCACAAGATGAGAAACCCCGTCAACACTGTCAATCAAGCACCAAAGAAAACGATCACACCCGAATGGTCAAGGTATCCCTATTTCAGCTACTTCATACTCATCGGCGCATAAGCCAATGTACGGAATACACAGAATGGCAACGTCAGAATACTGTGCTGAGCTCATCCATGTAGCAAAATTCATTCTCAAAATGCTCTGCACTAGATTCAGGAACGAAATTACAATTTCCTTTCAAGTCCTTCTCAGTTCTCACCGTCCTCAATTCTATAATCTGGCGATGCGAAAGATCAATCAGGCTGAAATTTCTCTAACTCACACTTTCCAGCACAAGATGAAAAAACCATCAACACTGCCAATCAATCACCAAAGAAAACGATCACGCCCGAATGGTCAAGGTACAGTATCCCTATTTCATCTACGTCACCATACTCATCGGCGCATATACCAATGTAAGGAATACACAGAATGGCAACACAAGAAAAATGTGCCGAGCTCATCCAAACAGAAATTTCGTTTTCAAATTGCGTTGCAAAACATTCAGCAGGTACAGTACAATTTTCAATTTCAATTACAATGAGCACAGTCAGGCACGAACCGGAAGAATCGCCCGTCCGAGAATTTCCACTTGGAGTGAAAATGCGAGGAGCTGGAAAATTGCAAGAAAAAAATCGGCAAGCCAAATTCTTGTGCGTAGGAACTTAAGAATTGAAGCGGATGCAAACACAAACCACTCTGGCAGGAAGCGAAGAGGATCGATCGCGGAGAAGGCTTGGCCCCACTGGGTAAAGATACTAGTAACTGACTACTGTTGGAGGAGACGGACACGCTCACTTCCCCGAACCGTCCACGTGGGTCGACGGCATTGGTCCACCGTGGTGCTATATGTTTTTGGCGGAACTTTTCATAATCCCGACACGACACAAGTGCAATGAACGGGAAAAACCGGCGGTTAGTTCAAAGTTAGCCGGTGGATTGGGGAAAATATCCGGTTGCAATTTGAAAATATCGGTAAAAAAACAGTGAAAAAATCTAGAAAATTTCTATTTCTAGTAGAAAATAGAGAAAATAACCGGGATGGGAACTTCAATAACCAGTTGACTACAGGAATTGGAGGAAAATAGCTGGTGAAATTCAAAAAGTTTCCCAAACATGGCACAAGTGGTGGGAAGGAAGCTTTTGATTCTCTCATTGCTTAGCCCCTAAATGCAATGCCCAAGGCCTGTTTGGAGCTTTTTGAAATTTGCTCTGAATTGAACAAAAAGTCAACATTTTCATAAATTGTACCAATTTCTTTTGAATTGTAACTATACAAATTCAAACTAGACATGTTAGAGATCACATAGGAAAAGAAAACAGAACAATATCACTTACATATTGAAAGATTATAATGTTTGATTATGAGGGTGTAAAAACTATGAAAAATTTTCAATTCACTTTTTGCATGTCTACTCTAAAAAGTTGGTCACTAAAAACTATGAGGTTATAGGGCCTAGCATGTGCAACCCCAATTTTTTTACATGAATTTCTAATGTGATTTTGCCTCCAAGATCTAGTGTATTTGAGGCTCATTTCCAAGAGCCTGCAACACTATGGGAAGTCAAGATTGCACTAGGTATCCTTACACAAAACCTTCTATAGAAAAATCACAATCCATTATTTTTAAGATCATCTTTTTGATCCTAGAACTAGACTTCAAAAAGAATTCTCCAAAAATATAAACTAATAATAATAGCAATTTTGTTGGGTTTTACTTAACTTCAAAGTTTTCCAAACACCACATTTGGGTGCCTTGGGCATTTAGGGGTTAAGGTAAGTGCACCTCAATACATATGAATAAGTAATATGACAAGGTGTTTCAATTGCTTAATTTTTTGTTGGATCTTGTTGGAAATCTAAAGGATAATCTAGATTTTCTATTCAAGCATTTTTGTCAACATTGTATAAATAAACTATGTATAAAATTTTCAAAGTGCTAAAATTAGGTGTATTCAAAGGCTTTTATGTGGAAAAATAGTATGTTTTCAATGAGAATTTGTTAGGGATTAGTTTGAAAAATTGGTCACAATTAGGTGATGTTATTTTAGAGGAAAGCCATGTAGATTTTGTGGAAGATAAGACTATCATGTAGAAACCTTATTGAAGAGATGGTAATGATGGATTAGATGTGTGTTTGGTTTGCTTTGGCCATATGCAAATTAAGTCTTGGGCATCAAGCATGGGGTTGTATTTTAATTCTTTGTAGCAATGGACTAGCCTTGTTTGTCTAAAAACAAACAAATGTTTTATCCACTCTTTTGCTAAGGTGGAACCATGTAATTAGATAGCATACAAACCAAGTCCTGCTTTCATTTTTAAAACACAAGTTGAATAAAAATCCAAATGCAATTTAGAATAAATTATGAATAATAGAGAATAAATAAGGCCCACATGGAAGGATACTTTTATAATTTTTTATTATAACTATAAGGTCTTTTTATTTTTATAAATTTGCAAAGACTTGTTATAAAATGAAATTGGAATTAACATATGAATAAAAGATGTAAATTTTAAATTTGAAGCCATTTCCCATATAATTAAGTTCTACATAATACCCAATTACAAAGTGCATGGCTCTTCAAAAGATTGTTGAAAGCTCAAAGCAATAATACAAGCTCAAACAACAAGTAATTATAGTCTTTGGGTAGAATTAACTAGGAAAGTTAAGCTACGACATCTTTTAGAAAAATATCTTGTTATTCCTAAATACTTTGGCTAACTTTAAGTTAAAAGATACCCTTATACTCCTTGTACAAATCCTTTGCTAATGATAATTGACTTTGAAGAACTCAAATGAAAACTTGAATAGATTAATACAAAATCTGTTTTCAGTGGATTTTTTGGAAACTCCAATTTAAGAAATAGAAAAGAACTTTCTCCAAATACTATTTTTTTCTAATTAAGAACCTAATTCAAAAATTATGATGCACAAAGTTTTTGAGCAAGTCAAGTACACCCTAAACCCTCTATTACTTCTCAAATGTGGCAAATATACAACATACATGTAAACATGATATAGAATTGTCCCAAGCTTGAGGTTCGTGGGAACAAGAACCCTGACGTGGGAACAGGACCCTTTGGCTTGGGAACGAAACCCTAACCCTATTCCAAATCCAAGCCTGGGGAGCTCCTTTTGTCTCCGTCTCCGCGACGACTGTCTCCCTTTAGCGAGAGTGCGTCGGCGTTGCTCGCTCGCTCGCTCGAATTTTTGCGAAGCCATCGCGCAGAGCAGGGACCGCAGCAGCCAGGCGCCATGCTGATTCCCAAGAAGAACCGGGTGGAGGTCTACAAGTACCTCTTCAAGGAGGGCGTGCTGTACGCGAAAAAGGACTTCAATGCCCCGAAGCACCCCGAGATCGAGGTGCCCAATCTGCAGGTCATCAAGCTCATGCAGAGCTTCAAGTCGAAGGAGTACGTGAAGGAGAGCTTCGCGTGGAGGCACTACTACTGGTGAGTCCTCTTTGTTTTCCTTGGCGAAGTTTGCTTTTTTCTTGTGGCTTCAGTTGTCCGCGCAATTTGGGAGTGGATTTGTTAATTTCGGGTATCAATTCATAATCTCACAATGCAGTCTTTTGGATTCCTTGTCTCTGTTTCAGTACAAGTTTCTCATTGTGTTTTCTATTTGAGACCTCTTGGTCTGGATTGATAGTCTTGCTGGATCCCTGTGGGGTACTGTAGCTGTAGGCGTGCATTCGTGTGGCTCCTCGTAAGCGAGTGACGTGATTTGGAGGACCTTGTGATAGAAATTGATTTAATGAATTCTCACGCATGACTTCACTTACCCTACTCCTTCTTTTCCTGCACTTGTATCCGGGTTTCTTTTCAAATGATCACCTAGAATTTTCATCCTTAGGGTTTAGGTTTTAAATTCTCAGGATGCAATGTGTCTCACCTCACGACTTGCGAGATATCGTTTGAGGTAGTTATCTAGTGTTAGGTCTAAACCGGATTTCGTGCTTGATTGTATCACGATGGGAGCCGGCACGCATGTGTCCGCCTTTTGGATTGGAAGTGCAGTGTTATCATGAAATCCGAATGTTCTTCAATCCCTCGAGGCATCGGGATATTTGGAAAGCGATGATGATATAGGATTCTTCTGGATTGACGATTTCGTAATGTGCCGGAATGGTAGAGCATTTTATTGTATTAGCCGTTCCGATGGTTGGGAACCTTTTGCTGGAAGTTGTAGCTCACTCAGCCCCTTCTCCGTGCAGGTACCTTACCAACGATGGTATTGAGCACCTGAGGACCTACCTGAACCTGCCGTCCGAAATTGTTCCTGCCACTTTGAAGAAGTCCGCACGGCCACCGAGCCGGCCCATGGGTGGTGCTGGAGGTGACAGACCTCCCCGCGGTCCCCCCAGGGAAGGAGAGAGGCCACGATTTGGTGGCGACCGTGAAGGTTACCGCAGCAGTGGTGGCCGCGGAGGTGGTTTCGGAGGCGAGAAGGATGGAGCTCCCGGAGAGTACCGTCCCGAGTTCCGTGGTGGACGAGGTGGTTTTGGTCGCGGCGGTGGCAGCTTCGGCGGCGGCGCTCCTGGTGCTATTACCGAGTAGATTCTTGAACTGAGTTTTTTCCTTCGTGCTTCTCTTTCTGTGGCTGAGATTAGTTTCAGCCTTGATAATTTCTTAAATGTGAGCCTCAGTGTACCCCAATTTCATGATTTCCCTGAGCTTTTCGTGTTAGTTCTCTTTTTCTTTTTTCTTTTGGTGATTGTGCATTTTTTGTGACTTTTGTGAAAAGTTTTTTTTGTGGAGATTTTGAGAGCTGGTGAAAGAGTTTCTGCTCTTCCAATGCGATGGCCAGTGTGTTCCTCTGTACGTCATGTTGGTTTTAAATTACCGTATTCAGGTTTCAGCCAATGCCCGTGTGGGAAGATCAGCTTGCGATTTTATATGAGAACGTTTGGATTGGGCAGTCATGCGTATCTTTGAATGACAGTTAATACTGATAACGACTAACGTTGCTCTGTCTCAAATTCCAGTTTTAGCAAGTCACGGTTTTGCCTTATAGCAGTAAAATGCATCAGGTTAGGTGAGAATATTGCACATGTATGAGGATAATCTCAATGCGGCAAGGCAACCAATTTGTTGCGAACGACAGACAGAAGCACAAACGAGTTTTAAATAGCTGAACAATTAACAATCACTTCTAACAATCGAGAATGAAATTCAATCACATGAATGAGAAATTAGTTAAAGTTCAATGTATTCTACTGCACAAAACGCCCGTTGATTACAATAACTGAAATTGAAAACAATCGAAATCTCCCACTCAAGGTGATTCAGTAATGTTGGAAATTGAAAGAGCAAATTTTAGGGAACAAAATCTATCAGCAGGTAATTATTTTGTAAACAAAATCAGCAATATTCGCAAAAGGACAGTTTTTGACAATCACTTCACAAGCTTGAATTTGCTCCCACAAAAGTGATAGTGTCTATCAACATGTTCATTTCGTCCAGAATCATCCGGATAATAGCTGAATCAATTTGAAGCTTAGATGTCATAGTTAATTGTAGTTGGAGATGTTTGAGTATGATCAACCATCGATAGGAATCACCTCAACTAGATAGCCTAAGTATGATCAACCATTGATAGGAATCACCTCAACTAGATAGCCTCTTTAGTAACCACATACAATGCAATATAATATGCGTAACATTTGTTGATGGAAACAATTGGTTGTTTTCATGAACCCCATGCAATTGGTCCATTATTCATAATTATAATGTAACAATGTCAAAAAAATAATTATAATTATAATGTAACCAACAACTATGTCAATCATTCCTATCATTGGCAAAATTTGCATCATAGAAGGTTTGAACAATCAAAGAAGATTGACCTTCTCCACAAGAAATACCAAATCCAATGGTGCACTTCAAATATTTTAAAATCTTTTTAAATGCTTGGCAATGTTTAGATGTTGAATTGGCTTGAACTTGACCAATATTCAAAGTTGCAAAAATGATGTCAAGACGTGTAGTCTTGCTTGCAAATTCCAAACTAGGGAGAATTTCTTTATATGGAAATTGAACTTCAAATTTATTATCTATAAGTTTTTATGACTCCTAAAGATAAACAATAGCATTAGCTAGAATAATGCGAGACGTAGCCTCAAACATATCATATTTCTCAATCTTTGCTTTAATGTACATTGCTTGATGAATGTGAATCAACCTCTACAGTCTATTCGGACAAACAATATGAATGCCCATATAAACAAAAGGAACATTAGTCTTTACTTTGAAAATGGATCGCATGTCATATAGAACAATCATGTTGATCTTGGTCTTGGATTTCAAGCAAAGTAATCCATCATCAACAAAAGTTGCTACAATAAGAATTGATTCAATTCTAGAGAAGCATACACAATTGTCTTGTAGATTGGCTTTTAAAGAGCTACTTTTGAGGAATTTGTCAAAGCCTTTGCTCCAAACTCTACTTAACCATAAAGAGACGTCAATAAATGTCATACCAAAGTGGGATTATTTTGGTCAACAAAACCATCAAGTTGTAGCATATAGAACTCTTAGTCAAGCTATCTAAGAAGGTAGTAGTAATGTCAAATTGAATTGTTTTATAGTCCTCACAAGCAAAAATCACCAATAATGTCCTTAAACTCTCATATTGAACTATAGTACAAAAATCTTTAAGAAGTCAATGCCTAACTTTTGAATGCATCCTTTTGCCACCAACAATACTAGTGTATGAGCCTTGAGCATATGCATAAATATATATCCTACAACCATTTAAGGTGCTTACAATATAAGCAACTATAATATAGGTATCTATAACATAGTTACACTATAATCATGGAAGGTTTTCATCATATAGACACCTATAACATAGATGTCATTAGATAAAATGTAGCTAGTCTATGCGAGTTCTGTCAAGTTCACGAACTATGGAAAATTAGTCATAGTAGTAGGCTAATATGGAAGAGCAATTGCCATGTTTGATAATAATAATAAATTATATTTTTCAATACTTTTAAATTAAATTAATTAAATTATTTCTATCCTAATCATTTTTTCATTTTTTTGATATTTTTTAATTCTAGCTAGTAGTGGCTAGTTCCCATCATGGGGAACTAGTCTAAAACAACCCTTTAATGTAGCTGAAAAACATCTAATGATAGTCTTCTAGGCTCGCAAGCTCATGCTCCTAGGCTCACATAATAGCAACCCTCCTTTTTCCACCAACCTTGCTTTAAATTGATTTTAAAAACCATTTGACTTGATTTTATAATTGAATATCTATTTACATTGAATGACCTTATGTCTTGAAGGTAGAAGCTGTAACTTCCAAGTCCCATTTGTGATTAGTGAATTGAATTCATCTTACATAGCAAACTTCCATTAATTTGTATACTCACAATTTAAAGTTTCTTTGAATGTAGTCAAAATAGATGGTAGATCAACCAAAAGTGTTGAATAAGCATAATATGTGTGGTGGCAAACACTTGTTAAGAGGATTATGAAATCAATACAAATCAATACAAATTCCTTCAATGTAGAAGGTTGTTGTCGAATTGAAGCATCATCTTGAGGAATATTATTGGTGGATGTAAGAACAAAAACAATAGGAGGTAGTATAACTTTAGTAGGAGGAAATATAATTGCAACATCTTTTAGCTTACTATCAATTTAAAATGTTAAAAGAGGTGATTTCAAAGAAGCATATGATATGTCTATCTCATCATGGACAATATCTCAAAAAATCACAACATGAGCACTTTAAATATTCTAAACACAATAGCCATTTGAAGAATCAAAATATCAAAAAAAAATTCATTTTTGAATTTAGGTTGTAATTTACTTCGTTTAGAATCGTCCAAAACTTGTCATATGTGAAATAGAGGGTTTGATTCCTACAAGTAGCTCGTATGGAGAGAGACTCCCAAGTAAACAAGTTTTGGTCATGTTAAGAGTATAAATAAGCTAATGAACTACTTCTATCCAATAACATACCAATATTTTGCAATGATATAAACAACTCATGACCATCTCTATGATAGTACAATGATCCCTCTCTGCAACATTGTTTTGCTGTGGAGTATATGGTACAAATAATTTATGTCAAATATTCTCTTCATCCAAGAATTGTTCTAACTTTTTCTCCTTATATTCACCACCATTGTCCATTTGGAGAAAAGAAAATCAATGTTGAAATATCCTCAAAACCACATGTAAGACCTTTTTGAAGCAAGAGTTAGCTTTAGATTTATGCTTGATACAAAAGACAAACTTGTAATGGGAATAATCATCTATGAACAAAATGTAATATAGTAATCCACCATGTGAAAGCTTTGACATATGCCCACAAATGTCACTATACAGTAATGAATTAGGAAAAGATTCATGGATATGCTCTTTATGAAAAGATAGGATTCTTGTTTGTTTTTACCATAGCACATCCTAGATATGGTTGTTGTACATATTTTGATGTATGAAATATTGAGAGACCTCAAACTGATTTAGATGATGCCATTCAATGGATCATAAAAACATAAAGATGTCTAAACTTTTGATGCCAAATATCCATTGGAATTGGCCTGTCAAAAGAGGCAATTTCTCAAAAAAGTAGAACCACATAAGCCAAGTTGTTTCCTATTAAATCATGAAGGAATAACTTTAGAATAAAGAAGATATATATTGTCAATCATATGGCCTAGTATAAGAGTTTGTGTACATGTCAAAAGGAACAAATAAGACAATCACTTTGGAAAAACATCTTATAGACTTTTGTACCTCTAGTAATAGAGAAAAAGTTTTGTTGTAGATTTGAAACATAAAAGGATCAAACATCCCTATGAAAGACTTCTTCAATTGAGTTTTGAAGGTGTATTTTTATGCCTATGTCTTCAATAGTTGTTGCATAACTTACATTTCTACCAATCGCTAAAATGGATAGATTCTTGTTAGAGACAACAATACCAATTTTGAAAACCAATTCAACTTGTTAGTCATATGACAAGTGGCTTTTGTTTCAACAATCCATTTGTTAGAAAATGGTATATACTTGAGAGGATCTAAAGCCACAAAAGATATCTCATAAGGCCTATTTCCTTGATTGTTATGAATGTATAGATCCAATAAAGATTCAAACCAATTTCAATGATAAAACATTAGGAAGAATCTAAATAGGAACATGTACATTTTTTATTTGAAAAATCTAGACATGAAGCTGAAATAGAAAGTATCAAAATGATTTGAATCAAGGAATCTTTATTGGAATGCTTTCAATATTTGTGATGATGGCTCCAGTAGATTGTTTGGAAATAAAAGGATTGGATCTTCGATGAGGACACTCATTCACCCAATCTTCATATTCCTGAAAATTATTGCACATTATAATCTTTTTAATTTTAGGATCTCAAGAGCATTTTTTTTTGCAATGTTTGAATGTAGGACCTAAAAAGTTAGACCGATGCTAAATAGGATTGAAATCAAAAAGATTTTATAGCTAACATGTTGGTCTAACTTGTACAATTGTGTAAGGGAATCTTTATTGGTATTGAAGGGTTGCCATACAATATCAATGGAGATTGATACAATTATGGAGATAAAGCAAAGGTAGCAAACTTCCCATTGAATTGTGTAGCTCTCTCTTTGTAGAAATCAAGCGGTCTATATTAGCAACATGTGTTGCTACTAAAGCTAAGCAATAAACACAAATGTAGAATTACTTGCTTCCTTCACTTGTTGATTTTCATGTTTGTCTTTGCACAACAAAATGGATATCAAGTTTGACAAACGTATGTTCCCTTTCAAGAGATAGTTTCAATGTTATCATAAAGTTTCCAAGATATGAAGGCAAATGATGAAGGGGCTTGGCAATCATGCTTGGCACTATTTGAAATAGACTTGCCAATGTCAATTCATTTGGAAGAAATATCCTTGAGATTTGTCGTGATTGTTTAGATTCAATGAATAAAATCTCCCATAGAGATTATGAACATCAAAAATTGTCTTTGTTTCAATTTATATAATTTCAGAATTTGTTCCCGACACTCATGAGATGATTTAGTAATACATAACAGTGTATGTAACAAGGGGGTGTATGATTGAGTCAACCATTTTTTAAGTCACAATGTTGTTTTCAGCATGCCCTTTGCATAGCAAGACACATTGTAGATAATTCACTAAACCATTGTAGCTATAAATTTGAATATGCATTTCACTACTTGAATGCAAAGACAACAATGTAATTATTAAAGTAACTTTGTAATTATTTAAATAATGAACTATGCACTTTTAAAGTCGGCGTATGAATTTAGAAAACTCCATATAATTTTGAATGTATATATACTAGTCTTTTTAATGAAGAGAACATTCTTGTTATTGTATTAATGACTCATCACATGTTGTAATGCATATTGAGGGGCCTACAAATTATATTGGTGTACTTGATCTTGATCTTAAAATAGTAGTTATAGACTTTTGAAGGGGCTGAATTGAATCATACTTTCAAAAGTCTATAGAAGAGTCAAATCAATGTGTTTTCTCCAAAAAATTAGAAATCCTAAATGTTAATAGAAATTGATGATGGACTTCAAATCAATATTGAAGATAGGATCAATTTTGAACCATTGGCATTTTCAAGATTCAAGGTATTCGAATGATTGAATGAGTGGATGATGTCACTAGGCATTTATACATTGTAGGCTTCTAAAAGTACCGTCTCCAATGTTTATCCTACAGTGTTGTGTGTTTCTCTCTAAATTATTGTATTCACTTTCCTTGTGCAAAGTTTTTTTGACTAGCCTTATAGTGAGTTATTTGGATATGGACTTCTACCATTTTTCTTCCACTCAACCATGCACACACTCTAATTGTTGCTCTTTGGATGACATTATAATGCCACAAATCTAATTAATCTCTATCAATTTGATAACCTCTTCACCATCAACTCTTTGAATCAATATCTTAGCCTATAGGAGATCTAATATCTAAAATTTCCATGATAAAAAAATGAGTTCCATCAAAATATTGGATACCATGGAAATCCCTATTGGAGGACATAAAAACAAAAGTAAATGGCAACTAAAAGGAAAATATAATCTATTGGATAATTGAAATTATAGAAGATGGAAAGATCAAAATTTAAGTCAATGCAATAAGAATCTGAAAATATGTTTTACATTCATCAATCTAAAGACTTGTGAAATATGCCAAATTCCATGGATGTATAAGAGCATCAAACTCCTTCATCAATGATCAATATGAAAAGAAAAAACTTTGATGTCTTCAAAATTTGTCCACAAAAAATTTCATGTTCATACTAAGATGAAAAAAAAAAGAATTGAGGTAGTTGTTACATGCCATTTTTATAAGGTAAGGTTTATGAGGTAAATTAGTTTGTGATGACACTATAAAGTAGAACTAACTACTATAAAAGCTACAAGAGATGAGCCATAACGTCTTATGGGTAGTCTTCACTAGATTTTTAAAAATTTCTATCTATATGTGAGATTCTTTGTCAAGATATATATTTGATAAATTTTACCTTGAAGAGATGGAGCTTGAGAAAGCCTATAAGGTTTTACTATCAAAATTGCTTAATTAGCCATCATAAAATCTAAGAAAAATTCAAGAAAATTAAGAAAATGCTAAAAACTAAAAGAGGGATTCATTAAGAGAAAGAATGATAAGGCAATCAAAACTAAAGAGATACAAAAGCATCTAAAATAAATTTTGGAAAAAATGGCAAGACTAATGCAATAATATAGCTAATGCAACAACTAGCAAATGAGGCCCATAACCTTTTGTAACAAACACTTTTTTAGTAGACAAACTAACAAGCAATAAGAAGATGGACTACATATTAATTGATTACAAACAATAAAATAATTTATTGCACATGCATGAGAATAATCTCATTGTGGCAAGGCAAGAAAATTGGTTGTGAAAAACAATCTTAAAACCCGAACCAATTTTGAAGTCCTTGAAGAACTAACTATACATTCTAACAATCAAAAATGAAATTCATCACGTGGATGAGAAGTCAATTATAGTTCATTGTATTCTTCGATGTACAAAATCAACTTCACAAAAAAATAACTAACTTAGTGTCCCAGAAGATTTGTTAAGATGTATTAGAACTTTTAGGAATTGTCTATTGGATTCAACAAAGCTTCAAAATAGTTTAGTTTTAGAAAACCTAATCAAAGTTTTATTTAGTTGTTTTCAAGCCAAAGTCATTGTACTATACATATCATATAGACTTTGGTTTTCAAAGATGAAATCACTTGTCATCTATTATTCATGAATTTTGTAAACATTAAAAATTCTTATCAATTTTTAAAGAAGAAATGAAGAAAATACAAATATTAAATAAAATATATGTATAAGAGCACTAAAAATTTCACCAAAGAAATACTTGATCTAAATATGAAGCAAGAAATTTTAGAATACAAGATATTTCCTATTATTTTATTTTAGAATGCAAGTTTTGACTCTCAATTTCAAACCACAATGACATACTTGTAATTAGAAGATTTTTGAAGTTTTCATCAAAACACAAACTAAACAAGGAAACTCCATTCTCAAACCTCCATTATTAGTGTACACATAATTAACCGCAAGTATTCATCTCTAGTGTATGTACATTTTAGGCAAGAATTTACGTCGAAATGACGTGTTGTTACATCTAGCCAACGAATTCATCCAAAGCATGCCGTGGAGGGAGTGATTGTCGTTCATTCATCAATCATTCGTTCGAGCACCGGAACCCAAAATCGTTCATCACACCCGAAGCAATTGGGAACAGGACCCTTTGGCTTGGGAACGAAACCCTAACCCTATTCCAAATCCAAGCCTGGGGAGCTCCTTTTGTCTCCGTCTCCGCGACGACTGTCTCCCTTTAGCGAGAGTGCGTCGGCGTTGCTCGCTCGCTCGCTCGAATTTTTGCGAAGCCATCGCGCAGAGCAGGGACCGCAGCAGCCAGGCGCCATGCTGATTCCCAAGAAGAACCGGGTGGAGGTCTACAAGTACCTCTTCAAGGAGGGCGTGCTGTACGCGAAAAAGGACTTCAATGCCCCGAAGCACCCCGAGATCGAGGTGCCCAATCTGCAGGTCATCAAGCTCATGCAGAGCTTCAAGTCGAAGGAGTACGTGAAGGAGAGCTTCGCGTGGAGGCACTACTACTGGTGAGTCCTCTTTGTTTTCCTTGGCGAAGTTTGCTTTTTTCTTGTGGCTTCAGTTGTCCGCGCAATTTGGGAGTGGATTTGTTAATTTCGGGTATCAATTCATAATCTCACAATGCAGTCTTTTGGATTCCTTGTCTCTGTTTCAGTACAAGTTTCTCATTGTGTTTTCTATTTGAGACCTCTTGGTCTGGATTGATAGTCTTGCTGGATCCCTGTGGGGTACTGTAGCTGTAGGCGTGCATTCGTGTGGCTCCTCGTAAGCGAGTGACGTGATTTGGAGGACCTTGTGATAGAAATTGATTTAATGAATTCTCACGCATGACTTCACTTACCCTACTCCTTCTTTTCCTGCACTTGTATCCGGGTTTCTTTTCAAATGATCACCTAGAATTTTCATCCTTAGGGTTTAGGTTTTAAATTCTCAGGATGCAATGTGTCTCACCTCACGACTTGCGAGATATCGTTTGAGGTAGTTATCTAGTGTTAGGTCTAAACCGGATTTCGTGCTTGATTGTATCACGATGGGAGCCGGCACGCATGTGTCCGCCTTTTGGATTGGAAGTGCAGTGTTATCATGAAATCCGAATGTTCTTCAATCCCTCGAGGCATCGGGATATTTGGAAAGCGATGATGATATAGGATTCTTCTGGATTGACGATTTCGTAATGTGCCGGAATGGTAGAGCATTTTATTGTATTAGCCGTTCCGATGGTTGGGAACCTTTTGCTGGAAGTTGTAGCTCACTCAGCCCCTTCTCCGTGCAGGTACCTTACCAACGATGGTATTGAGCACCTGAGGACCTACCTGAACCTGCCGTCCGAAATTGTTCCTGCCACTTTGAAGAAGTCCGCACGGCCACCGAGCCGGCCCATGGGTGGTGCTGGAGGTGACAGACCTCCCCGCGGTCCCCCCAGGGAAGGAGAGAGGCCACGATTTGGTGGCGACCGTGAAGGTTACCGCAGCAGTGGTGGCCGCGGAGGTGGTTTCGGAGGCGAGAAGGATGGAGCTCCCGGAGAGTACCGTCCCGAGTTCCGTGGTGGACGAGGTGGTTTTGGTCGCGGCGGTGGCAGCTTCGGCGGCGGCGCTCCTGGTGCTATTACCGAGTAGATTCTTGAACTGAGTTTTTTCCTTCGTGCTTCTCTTTCTGTGGCTGAGATTAGTTTCAGCCTTGATAATTTCTTAAATGTGAGCCTCAGTGTACCCCAATTTCATGATTTCCCTGAGCTTTTCGTGTTAGTTCTCTTTTTCTTTTTTCTTTTGGTGATTGTGCATTTTTTGTGACTTTTGTGAAAAGTTTTTTTTGTGGAGATTTTGAGAGCTGGTGAAAGAGTTTCTGCTCTTCCAATGCGATGGCCAGTGTGTTCCTCTGTACGTCATGTTGGTTTTAAATTACCATATTCAAATTTCAGCAAAAGCACGTTGTGGGAAGGTGTGGTTGCATTTTCTTACCAGATTGGCCTTGTCATTGTCATTTTTGCGTGAATGTTGACTTAAAATCGTTAATTCCGAGTGTCTGAATCCAGTATGGGTGTCCTGGTACCTCGCTCTTGTGCCTTAACGATGAAAGTATGCATTGAGGTAGGTGAGAAATATCGCAACGGCGCAGTAGGTGCTTGGTCAGTTGGAATTAGAAGCTCGCCAATGGCTTACCGTGGAGGCAGTCTGCTGTAGTTCTGTTTTCTCGTGGTAACTTGAATTACCTGGCTCAAAATGTACTGTGGTCTCTACTTGGAAACGAGTCAGAGTACCACGGATTTATTTTCACGGAGAGGGAGAACTATGATATACTCCGAACCTGAATTGGCACTCGTCTCATCAGTTTCATTACTTTGTTACACCTCATTGGGATCCCTCTTTAGGAGGATGTTCTCATTTTTTGGAATAAGTTACGCAGACCCATCATACTTCCCCAGCCCATTTGTGAATCCTACTTTTGAATCATATTCACCAAGTTGTGTCCCAATTTAGTGTAAGTTGTAGTCACATTCACATTACAACCGTGAAGTATGGAATTGGGTTGAAAGGGTTGAAAGGGTTGGAATTGGGTTCATAAGTGACTGTTTTATGAATTCAATTAACATAATCATTTGATTTTTTCAAATGCCAAAAAGATCATTTATTATTCTACAATTTCAGGGATGATTATAGAAACCATGTAGGGACTTAATACAATTGTGTTGAATCCAAAGGGATGAGAATAGTCTCCCGTCAGCTATGGATAAGAGTGAGAAGCTATGTGTTTTTCCTTTGACTTCTGAAAATATATCTTCTTTTTTATCGAATTGAGTTCATTTAAATATGTACTGAAAATTGTTTGATTTGGCTTTAATTTACTTTCAAAGAATTGTGTTTGGATGTCATTGTGACAATTTAAAAAATATACCTTGGTTGTTGTTCATTCTCGAGTTGTCAAAAGAATTTCACTTTTTTTCATTAAATCCCTAAAGCCCCACATTCTTGACAGGGGAGTCTTGGGTTTTTGGGTAGGCTCGTGTGATCTCAATTTTTGACATGATTTTTTGAAATTTTTATTAAAGATAGGAAATTAAATTAGTTTTGGGGGAATATAATGTTTTTTCAATTGGTGCCTAGGAGCAAAAGTTATGCCACCTTAAGTCCAAAAACCAGCTAAAGAAAGTTAAGGACAATCTTGTTTTGGGGGCATCTAAGCATCTTCTTGAAAAATAAAGTATAGAATTCGTTTGTGAATGCACTTTTTACAATTTTTCAAAAAAAAATTTTAGACATGGTTAAGTTTGCTTACTAGAAAAATGTAACCATTGGAATTATTGTATTTCAATTCCATCTCAAAGTTATTAATGTTTTGGTTTTCCCTTCAATCTTAAACCTATCTCTACTTAACAAATTTTTAATGAGTGAAAATTAAATGTTTTTTTTATTGAATTTTTTTCCTAGACCCTCAATTCAATTCTTCTACATAAAAATTTAGAAAATCAAAATCCATAGTACAAAAATTTTAGGTTAAGAAGATTTAAAGCCAAAAAATCTAGTTGAGCAAAGCATTAAAAAACTTGTTGTCTTCACTTTAAATGCAAATATCATACAATCTACGTAGTGAAAGTTTTAGAGATTTCTAGCATGCATTCTGATACTAGTCTAGTACATGATCCTATAGATAGATATGGAAAAAAAATAATTTTTAAATGTTTCTGCTCTTTGCAATAGAAATGGCAATTTTGAGTGTGTTTTCTATGGAAAAGGCCTTGAGACTTTAGGGATTAAAATGAATGATATACAAAATTAGAAATCTATTCTATGAAAGGATATATGATATCTTCATCTACCAATATTTTTCATAGGAACCATTACTATAATGTATACAAGAAGTCAATACCATATGGTGAAATGTTTGGTGTGAAAATAATTAGAGCTATTCAACTTTGCACCAATTTTTTGTTGATGAGATTGTCTTGAAAAAACTATTTTTTTTCTATATTACAGCAATAGTCTCATTGTTATTTAGTTGACCTAGTGAATTGAGACAAAGATGCCCTTTCTATATTGTTTATGACTTCATTATTATTATCAACTAACATTCTTTCATAGGGTATAGTAAACTTGCCAATCATTGCACAAATGAAATTCAAATCCTTCTCCATATAAATATAGAGACTTGCATGTTTTGAAATTTGGCATGATCTTTAAATGTCATGTTAAGATTCACCTTCAAAAAATAGAATGCAAAAAGATTTCTTCCTATAAATTTTATTGCAATTTAAAGGTGATGAAGCTAAAATCTAGTTAAAAATTCCTTGCAACCCTATACTGCACAATGTGCGGTCATTGGGCAGTGATACAAAATTTTGTTCCCATAGCAATTGAATTGGTAGTTGCATTGTGTGGTTAGTGTATGGAAAATGGCAACATTTGTTTTGTGGTTTTTGGATGTGTGCAGTAAATGGCAAGTTTAGTCTATACACTTGATTGTAACTATGTTACAAAATTGGCCTCTTAAAACTTTTTTTTTATGAAATGCACATTTTTTGAATATGAGAATCTATTATCTAATTAAACAACATCTATAATCAACACTTTTAAAGTTCACAATTTATTCTATATGTGCTTTAACCCCTAAACATCTGGAATCATTTCCTGAATTAATTATTTGAGAAAAATATGTACTCTAGTAACACCAAATCCAATCTTGAGATAGAAAAAACAACTTGATAAAATATCTCCACAAATTAGAATAACTTTCATCCAAGTAGTTAGGAGGATGAAACTCCAGTTCGAATTTGTTCATCATCAAGAAAATGGACATTGGAGCGCTTAGGGGCTAGAATCTACAATAAAAGAATCTAATTTTTTCTTTTCAAATTGTCAATATATCTCAAACCAAAATGAAAGCAATTAATAGTAATCATGAAGCATGCTCAATTTCAAGTATAGTACCTTAGACTCCTATCAACAATGTTTATTTATCACTCAAAAACTATACAAAACTTTTGAAGGGATATTTGAGGCTAGATTTTCTTCAATTTTCAATGGATGAAAATAGCTTCACTCTCACCTTTCCAGTGGAGATTGCTTTTTGTGGTGCCCAAAAATAATGAAAAACAAAAACAAAACAAAGTCACACTACTTGGCAATGAATGGGGAGATTCAGCATTTAATAGAAAATCAGCCAAATGAAATCATCAAATTACCATCTTATTTTCAGAATTTTAGGTCTTATAACCGAATTAAAAACTAGGTGTACAGAAAGAGAATTGTTTATGGAAAAGAAATGACATTTTTTCATCTCTTCTCCATCAAGTACAATCCGATTTTCACTAACACACAAAAGTTCCTGCTGGTTCCTAAGAGTAGCCCTAGGGTATAGGTAATATTCAATTCTAAATGAAGAATAAGTATCCAAAAGCTACCAACTATAATTGTAGGTACTTCTTTCAATAAGTGGCTCTGGTAGAGAAGACGAACTCTTTATAGAAGTGTGGTGGTAGGAGGTTAAACAACCCATGTGGAATATGTAAATCAATAGAATTAGTTGAAGTTCAATCACTTATAGGTAAGTCATAAGCCAGAATCGTGTTCAAAGTAAAATTTCAAACTTCATTTAGACATAGTAGAATATTTTTTTTTCAAAAACCTTTGAATTAGTTATGTATGAAAAATCAAGATTAATTTTATCTCCAAAAATCCATTTGTGACTCCAAAAAGAAGTTATGGAGAAAATTCAGAGAGGGGTTAAAAGGGACATTTTCTTTGATACTTTCAAACATCCTCTTTGAATTTTATTCATAAATTTTTCTTGGAGTCTCAAAATCACAAAAAGATTTTTGGGGATGAAATTTAACTTGATTTATCACATTAACTAAGTTCAAAGTTTAAAAAAAAAAATATTCTACTATACCTAAATGAGGTTTAAAATTCAGCTTTAAATACAATTCCTGTGTTTTTGACAATGAGCTGTCAAAGCTCTCTTCTTCAAATTGTGCCATACTTTATGAGGATTCATGATGGACTATAAATTTGATTATAAATAGAACCTCTCCACTCTTCACTCACTAAATGTCAATGAAGTAATTCCTTCATTTTTCCATCAATTTCTTTTTGATGGTAGATGGTCAAATGATAGATTGATATTTGACTCAATGTAATATTATTGGATTTTTTGGATTCTTGACATATATTTACAACCATCTTTACATATATTTATAGATTCACACATCTAGTCCTAAGATTTGCAAAAGAATTCAAAACTTAAAAAAATATAATTTAGGTCGAACTTGCTATCTAAGTACGATAGTGTGCAAATAAGTTGCTTTGAATTGTTGAATTGCCTTCAACTTCGTATTTAAATTGAGTTGTATTTTATTTTTTGGTTTTTTAACCGATTGATTTTACAGAATTAAGGAAAATGACTGAAATGCCAAAAAAAATTAGGTTCTTTACCGATTTAAATGACTAAGCTTAGACAACAACCGAATAACCATGGAGAACCACCAAATGACATGTGAAAAGAATGGCAAAAAGCGGAGTCACCCCATAAACTCCCCGTTCACTGCTGACTGGCTGTTCAAAGTTCAAAGTCAATTATTGGTCCGTGTCTGTACGGTACTCAACATTAGTACCTCACTTGTCCACTAGGTCAAATTATTATTAAAGTACACACAAGTTGGGTATAAGAGATGCTTTTATTACTAAAAACTCTTGGAAGGTGTCAGTCACAGATTCCATTATGGATTATTGCAAAGTGGATTACTCCGTGTGTGTGATAAAGTAAGGTAAAACATGCCTATTATCAAGCAGATTTGTTATCTACACTAACTCTTAAAGGACCGAGGCACATTTTGGGCAGAAATTGTCAAAAATTGCCACTTTTTAGGGCAGCAAGGAAAAAATGAAAAAAAAAATGGTTTTTTAAAAATTCAACTGTACAAATTTGTACTAGACTTCTTTGGAAATATGTGGAAATTTTTTTAGAAACTTTGACGGCATGGATTGAAAGATTATAATGTTTGAAGTTAGGTGAAAAAGTTTTTTTTTCCAACCTTGCTTGATAGGGCCTTCAAACTTTAACTCCTAAAATGAGATTCTTACACTAAAAAATAATTATTTTTTGTGACATTTAAATCTTGTATCATGTAAGCTACACACTCACCAAATTTCAAAATCATAGGAAGAGTTTTGCACATGTTGCCCAAAGTTGCCCAAGCTGCCCAAAAAATTTAGGGCATCATAACTTTTGATATGGGCATGTGATCAGAAAAAAAAAAAGATTTTCAAGAAAGGGGTACATAGTTAGACATCATGTCCAAATTTCATGAACATCTGACCAAAAATGACTTCGTAGGAACCTACGTAAGATTTTTTGTGTACGTTGAATGGACACTTGGTCCTTTAGAGGCTAATTACACAAACAAAATAGTGAAATAAAGTTGCCCCACACTAATTTCTCAACATTTGACACTATATAAATATTTTGATTTATTCTACAAGAATGCACTACTTTTGAATTAGGTGATTGTTGTAATTGGGACTCAAGAATCTTCATGTGTACAAATATAAATATATGTAGAAGTTATTGTCGACTTAAATGATTTCAAAAGCAACTTTCCTTGGGTAAGGCAACCTAATTTTACTATTTAGTATAGTGAAATTAGGTGAATTTAACAATCAAGTTGTCTTACATCAAGAATGTTACTTTACAAACCATCAAAGTCAACAAATACTTCTCCAAATATTTCCATTTGTATACATGGAGGTTTATGAGTCCTAGTTACAACAATATCTAATTCAATGTAGTGCACTCTTGCACACTAATAGTAAATATTTATATCATGTCAAGTGTCAAGAAATCAATGTGGGACAACCTTATATCACTATTTAGTGTAAATTTTTCTTAAATGAAGGAAATGTATTCCAAAGTGAATTTGATGTGAAGTTTTAGAATATCATGAACATTCATAACACATCTCATTAGGGCAACTAGTTCTTGTAACTAACATTATTCAACAAGAGTCAAGATTGTCTTTGGTAGGTATTAACTCTTAAATGACATTTCCTTGTCTAATTGGAAACTCAATGAGGAATCAAAAATCTCCTTGACATGGGACATGGGTCATATTGCTTATCCAAAGTTTGTACACTTATGGCATGCAAAATTGACTAGTGAATAGTGTTGTGACTTTGCAACATAGCTATATAAAATGTGGTATTTGATGAGCCATATTCACTATAGAAGTAGGCCCAATAGGTAGAAACATTCCAAAAAATCTTAAAGTCATTTTTTGTCAAACAATCATTCAAAACCAAGCCTACTATTTAAGGGGTTAACCTTATAATGTTGGAAGAGCTTAAAAGTAGTTCATTGTTAGTATTCATCATAGAAAATAGATGATTTTGATATGTTTTTCTATATGCAATTATTTACGTGATTTTCCTTTCTTTAAAATGATTTGTTGTGGCCTCTATAGTATTTATCTTTTAACCCCTAAGGTTCTTTCATGTTTAGAGGCCTTGAACTGCTTCAAAATACTAGTCTCTAAAGCAAAGCTAAAATCTTCATCTATATATTTTTTTAACAAATCCAACTATAGGGTCCTTTAGTTATCTAGTTAGGTTACACCCTTGTAGAATTTCATGATTGAAAATTTCACCAATTGCAAGATCATGATGTTTGGATTTCAAAAAGAAGTATTTTCAACTCCTTCCAAATGGTTAGATTTCATCTTTCAAACATTTAACCCGAAAATTTGTGGATCCAAAAACTTGCAACTCTCCATAATATATTGAAGAAATCAGTTGGGATTATATATAAATTTAAAAAAAAAATTCATACTCATGCTTAAAAAAAATAGTAAGTAGAAAGAAGTAGAGAATGATTTAAAGCACTAAATTGTTAAGAATTTAGTTATAGGAATTGAAAAATGTCAATCCCAATGTTCCTATTGTTGTAATAAACAATCTACATCCTCTGATTTTATTTTATTTTCAAAAAATATTGAAAATTGAGTTCAATAAAGGATTTCAAAGTTTCTCCTAGAGTAGAAATTCCATAACTACCCACAAATTAAAACTCCTCATAACTTTCATCTCATTAATTAAAATGGAATGATTCAAAGCTTTTCATGCATATATAAATCTAGAAAACCAATTTCAAATTTTTGATTCTTGAAAAAGTGATTTTTTTGGAGCTACATAAGCTACCCAATTGAAAAAAACAACTACATATCTTACAATAACTTACTAACCATGTAGTCAAAAGTTATGAAATTTTTTGTGCCTTAAAGCTACTCCTTGACCAAATGTTGTGTGAAAATTTCAAAGAAAAAAATGAAAATTCCATTCATAGTGAGTTGCCAAAAAATTCTATGTTGCCAAAAAATGTTGTTTGGTCCTTGAGGGATTATCTTGGTTCTTGATGGGGTCTAATTTGTTTGTCACATAACCAAATTCAAATTTTTTTGTGTCTAGTTTAAGTGATTTTTGATGCACTTCCAATAATAGTATTTTAAAATTTTAAGTAAATTCAAAATTAGTCAAAAGTTGAAATACTTTTACTTGGTTGTTTAGTAAGGTGCATTGAGGATTCTCTTTGTCTTCGTAGAAGAAGAAAGAACTTCAATTACTCCAAGTAGTTGGGTTAGGTGAAGAGTCTATTTGTTTAAGGTCCAACACTTGATTTTGAAAAGCTAGTCCAAGTGGCTCCTAAACTACATATCTTTGTGAGAAGGGAAGCTATAACCTAACTAAAGGGAGATTCTATACTAACTTAAATAAAGGAAGAATTGGAATTTTATTAGGGGCGGTCCAAAGTAAGTCGGATTAGGTGGAAAGGAAGATTAGAGACTAAGAGCTTGATTGTATGTAATAAGTGTTTTAAAGTAGGTTGTACGTAATAAGGAATGTTTGATTGTTTTTGAGTTTTTGTTTGTAGTTTTTTCTATGTGGTGTATTTGATGGTTATCATGATGGTAGAGAAGGTGTATTTTATAGTAGGGATGGAAATTTGAAGTTGTTGTTGGAGTGATTGGCTCAATGATTGGATTGATGGTGTATGTGTGGTACCACGGTTTTTGGCAATGATGACCATTTTCTAGTAGTTGTATATTCTAACTAAGGTTTCAAGTATTGTCAATGAGGGAGTTATGCTTGTTGATCTTTTGTGTTGTTGTCTAACTCCAGAGTGAATTTATCATTGCAATATGTGAATTTGATGAATTGAATGGTGTGTTGTTGTGAAGAAATTGTTGGTGGGTCATGTTGAAATTGGATGTTGTTCATAGGCATAGTGTGTCTAGGCATAAGTGTGCTTCACAAGTGTAGTATGTTGGATTGGGACATTGACACGAGCATTGACAAGTGTATAACCATGGGGGGACTATGTGTTCTAGAATTTTGTCTCTAAAGTTTCCCACATTCATGAGTATAAAACATTAGGACTTAGTATGTGATAGTAGTAGTTTACATATTTTGTGAATTGCTTTGTTAACTTAGGATGCACAATGCTTTGATGTTTGGGTGGGTTTAATACAATAGTAAGTGTATCAATGTGTCAATTTGTTCTAGATTACATTGTGTGCAAAGTAGAGATGGATGTTGAGTTGGCTAGAAGAGATGTTTGCGGGCTTATCCCATACACTATCTATCTATATGAAAATTTATAGAGGTGTGTGAACATCATTAAATACCATTGGATACATGGAAGAGTGATTAGGGGTTGTTTATAGAATGTTCTTGATTCCATCCTATCAAAAGGTTTTGTAATTTCATGACAATCTACTTCAAAAATTTATAGAAATTATAATTTGAATCGATAAATTATAATTCTACTTGGGTTTGATTTGTGAAACAAGTGTAAGGTAGGCAACCCATTTTCAACCACTTAAGTGGTTACACATATTTGAAAAGCAAGTTTCTTGGGTGGGAAAATTTTCTAGTGTGTAGAAATAGAGTTAAGAAGGTTTCCATAATTTTATAGATTTTTCTTTTTCAAAACATAATTACTATGAATTTTTGAGCTGAAGATTCCATTCCTCCTATTTTGGTCATGTAGACCTTCTTGTTTCCCCACAAGGGCTGGTTGCAAAATCCACCAAGGATTGAGAGTGTTGTAAAACAATCACAATGTGCGACAACTATATGGGGAACTATGTTGTAATTAATCACTACCACCTCCTCCTACACGGAAAGAAAACAATCTATATTGTCAAAAGGGGCCGGTGATGAGGAATGGATTGCCTCCCATACACCTTTAAAAAAAGATGTAGAGAAAACTTGCCATTTACTGCACACATCCAAAAATCACAAAACAAATGTTGCCATTTACCATACACTAACCACACGATGCAACTACCAATTCAATTGCTATGGGAACAAAATTTTGTATCACCGCCCAATGATTGCACACCGTGCGGTGAAGGGTTGCAAGGAATTTTTAACTAGATTTTACCTTCATCGCCTTTAGATTGCAATAAAATTTGTACGAAGAAATCTTTTTGTATTCTATTTTTTGAAGGTGAATCTTAACATGACATTTAATGATCATGCCAAATTTCAAAACATGCAAGTCTCTATATTTATATGGAGAAAGATTTGAATTTCATTTGTGCGGTGATTGGCAAGCTTATTAAACCCCTCTTGGAGTTGACCCCTAGATATTTAGATTGCTTGTGTGCATGGTAATGGGCTTGTCTATGTTAGATACAACAAGCCACCGACCTTTTCAAATTTGATAGCCGATGCATGAGCTCATCCATCCTTCGGTGAACATCATCCATCCTTCGGTAAGCATCATCCATCCTCCAGCAGACAAAGCCAGGTGTTGCCACCAGCCGAAAGGGACAACTGCCGGACTGAAAGCTGAAGGGGCCCACCGGGGGTTTAACTTAAACCAACGACCGTTAAAACCCTCGCAACAAGTGCTCCACCGATCCCTGTCCTACCAAGCTTCCCGCCCGCCCTACTCGCGACGACTCTTCGATCTCCCAAGCAAAATTTCCTTACACGGCAGTGCCGGTTTTCCCCTTGGACATCGCCACTCTCCCCTTTTCATTAGTCACCCATCACTCCAAATTTTCAAAACCCTAGATCTGTGAGCCTTGGTTGCACACATCGATCTGCTACAATAAGCTTAGTCCGCATTATTGACTCCGCGGTGCTCGTTTCACGCGTCTCAGACTCTCAGTCTGTGCGCGCAGTGTCCGAGGAGGTGCTTCCCTAAATTATTCGTCAAATTCGTCGGCAACTCAGTACAGTAGTTACTTTTGGCGATTGCTTTTTATTTTTTGAAAATTTCCGGGCAAACACGTTCCGCGGGGCGGTAGGGACGGAGTAGTAGTGCAGTGGAGTGGAAGTCTTGGTCTCGGGGGTTTTGGGGATGGCGTGAAAGAGACGAGGTTCTGCTATGGAGTGCTTAGTTGTTCGATTTTGGTGTGGCGGAGGTTGTCTGTGAGAGGCGCTTCAGGGTTGCGTGGTGTTATTTTTTTTTGTTAGAGATTGGATCTGATTTGTTGGGGATTATTATTGAGGTTTTCGTCGAGGTTTGAGCATATTTTAGTTGTTGGCGTTTATCTCGGATCTAGAGATTTGGCAGTCTGCTGCCACTCTATATATGCTATGCGTTTTTTGGTAATTAGGAGAAGCTCTGAATTGGCGACGAGGTTGTTGGAGGGTTTATTCGTGGGGGGTGACTTTAAGGCGCACGTTTGGAGTGGGGTGGGCGACTGAGGAATGAAAAAGATGAACTCCTTACTTGTCAAGGGCTTTCAGGCCTCGAAGTGGTAAGGCGCCTGACTCTTCTTCTTTCTCGTATGGTAACGAGGCAGTGATTTATGCAGTTGTTTATTCAGCGGATAAGGTCACTGGTCCCCTAGAAACTGTATTAACGATGGGTCCTGTGGAATCCGCCTGATATTACTTTGGTTATCTTCTGCATCATTTGTTCTCTCCACTCTAGGTCAGCAGTGTTAGCGATTTCCATGTATTTCACTGGAACCGTGAGCTCGGCGATGTCATGGACGTACTCTACCGCAGTGTCTTGGCTCATCCGGTGTAAATAGTCCTCCGTGGAGGTTCACTTTTGGTTAGGGTTATGCTGGCATTTGGCGACCGAATTCTGGCATTACGTGCTCGCTGCTGTGTGAAGTAGGATCTGTCTAGGTTCTGTTTTTATCGTATATTTCTCCTATTGTAATTAGTTGCCCTAAAGGACTGGGTGGTTGTTGAAGTACATCATGTCCCAATTTTCTCCCGACAAACCTCGTCATGTCATAATGAATAATAGAGATTTGTATATGCTGCTTACCCTTGAATTTAGACGAAATTTAAGTGTGATGAGCCGCGTCCGATCTGTCCAGGTATGAATTGTCTAGAGAATGGAAATTTCAACTCAGACCATGGGGTTCTGAACTTCAGTTCGAAGTGATTCGAGTCTAAAAAATCTTGTCATTAGGTGCTGATTGAGACGGACTGCGTCCATTGGTATTTTCTATTCTGCAGCAAAACTCAACTTCGATTAGGGACATCTCGAATCAAGCTGTTGCGAAACAAAAAACTGGCACAGATTGCATCCGATAGAAGAGAAGTTTCTGAGCTCTTGAGGAATAAGCAAGACAACAATGCTCGATTATTGGTTTGTCCACTCTTTGTCTTGCAGCGATGGATATGTATCTCAATGCCAGTGTTGATGACTTGTTATCAGCGAAGGATGTTATCTCGTAAAATTTATCTTTCAATTATTCATAGCTACAATTCTTGTTAATAATATCGCTTGTAAGTGTCTCCACTTTTAGTGGAAGAAGTATATCTGCAAGCCCATAGTTGGATGACGTTGGGAATCTAAAGTTTTCCCCAGTAGTTCTCATGATCGGATCTTGTGATTACAGGTTGAGCATGTGATAATAGAGCAGGATCTTATTGAAGCTTATGACTTGCTTTCTCTCTATGCGGAGCGAATAGCGGCACAACTATCGGTTATCGATTCTCAAAAGTAAATTTTCTGCCAATAATTAAGGCTCATGCACTTTTCCACTTCACCTTCGGCTTGATCAGCAGGAATGTTTCTGAAGCATCAATTGTGTTTCTTTACTTCGTTTGGATTTATGGGCTTATTTGTTTGTTGTTTTACACAGGACTTGCCCTCCGGATCTCAAAGAAAACATATCGACCCTGCTATATGCATCTTCAAGGTGTGCTGAATTACCTGATTTTGCCCTGATCCGTCCTATGTTTGTCGCGAAATATGGAAAAGAGTTCGTTTCTGCAGCAACTGAGCTGCGTCCTGGCTGCGGGGTGAATGTGAAGGTACATTAAGCACGTTCTGTATCTGCAGTGATATGTGTTCTGAGATTTCCGCTCATTTTCGACTGTCAAATTACTCGCGTTGTCCGGTTCTATGCTTGTTAGCCCCACGTGTCTGTCAGCGGTTCCCTTGCCTCTGCTTGTGTGGAGATTGTGTTTGAATATATATGTCCTTTCGCATTCGATCGGAAGTGATGTTTAACGGACGTCACGATTTGCCCGCAGGTCGTTGAGAAACTCTCTTTGAATGGTGCATCAGGAGAAACAAAGCTTAGGTTGCTGAAGGAGATAGCTGCAGAGCATAATGTAGATTGGGATCCTGCTCCCTTTGAGAGGGAGGGCAGGGTGGATCGCGATGATGTTCTTGTAAGTGCCTGTTTTCCTTATACAGTAGCAACTGCTCAGAGGTGGGAATATGAGGAAAAACATATGAGCATCTACTAGTTGCCTGTGCTGTCTGGTTTTGTCAGTCGTGTGATACTTGTCAAGTGTATTAGATGCACAAGTTCTTTAGTAATTGGAATTTTTCGTTGGTATTGCAGCCTGGACCTACTGTGGTCTCTGGAGCTGACACCTCGTCGTTCTTAGTAGACGATTTCCCCTCTGTCCCGAATCAAAAGCCTACATTGGGGATCCATGTATCTCAGCCTGCAAATATCACAAATCCAACTTCGGGAAGGTTCGAAAACGTAGTTCCATCAAATTCGCCACGCCCACATGATGACTGGACGGATTCATCAGGTGCTTTCCCTAGAGCTGGGCCTCCTTCCAGGGCCCCCCCTGGACGAGATCAATCGAGGGCAGAGGACCTCAAATTTGATGATGGACATCCTGACGTAGATTCAGGGATCCCGGAAGCTCAATCTCGGAGGAGTCAAAGGCGCGAATCAGACAGTTTTATTGCCCCATCCCCGCAGACACGACATGAAGTTCAGGATTCAAGGCGCAACTCTATTGGTGTGCCAAGAGAAAAGAGTCTTCGGTCTCACACCGGATCCGCTCGCAGTGACGTGGACGAGTCCTTACTGCGGGATTACAAGAAACACAACCAGAGAGAAACTGGATCAGAGGACATTGACGAAGCAAGTGATAGGAAGGGTAGCCATGGAAGAGAGTATGAAGCAGGGACTGATGGCAGACCGAGCCAGAAGTTTACAGGTAAGGAAGTTTTCGGAAAGGGAAGGTCACAACATGAAGACCAGTATGCTGAGGAGGATAAGTTCGGAAGGACTTCAAACAGGGATGGTTCTGGAAAGGGAAGACCACAACATGAAGACCAGTATGCTGGGGAGGACAAATTGGGGAGGGTTTCAAACAGGAACGGTTCCAGTAAGGGAAGGCTACAACATGAAGATCCGTATCGTGAGGAGGACAAGTTGGGGAGGGTGTCAAACAGGGATGGTTCAAGTAAGGGAAGGCTACAACACGAAGCTCCGTATCCTGAGGAGGATAAGTTGGGGCGGGTTTCAAACAGGGATGGTTCCAGAAAGGGAAGGTCACAACATGAAACCCAGTATCCTGAGGAGGACGAGTTGGGGAGGGGTTTCAGGAGGGAAGGTTCTGCAGATAAAATGACTTATCTGGAGACATCGGTTGAAGAGGGTTCCCGTGGTCGGATTAGTGCCAGGGTCAAGGAGGTTAAGCTATACGCAGGGAAGAAGCCGAATCACGATTACTCCGACGAAGAAGCTAACCATGTACCTCACCGGAGCGAAGAACCACGGCGGAGAGAATCTACCAGCAACACGTCCAAGCACTTGGACGAGGATCCTGAGTGGGATGATGAGGACTTTAGAAAATCTGTAACTACAAGGGTGCCCAGGAACTCAGAGGATGAATATCGTGCTTCTAATAGGAGAACATCTGTTGAAGATATGTCGAGAAGGAGCAGCAAACCATCTGTTACCAAAAAGGAGGTTGCGAAGTATCCCAGCGAGAGAGACACTCCTGATACACCTCAGTTTGACTCTAGTGGGGACGAGCATGACTTTCGACGCAGCGGTGCGAAAAAGCCTGAGCCAAAGTATAAGACAACCGACATTCGAAACTTAGACCGGTCTTCAGAGGCTGGAGAAGAGGGTTCTCGCAAGGATACAAGGAGGACCTCCAGATTGTCCATCGTCGATGAGCAAAGGAGAGACCCTCGAGATGATCAAGGATCTTCCCGAGGTAGGAGAGAGGACCCTGTGAACGATCACTTCAGTCCTAGCTCCAGAACCCCCAAGGATTCGGAGAAGAGGATGAGTTTGCCAGGAGGAGGTGGTTATGACAAATCAAAGTACAAAGGGAATCGACCCCATGATGATCACGACGACTCTGTTAGGCGGCGAGTGACACTTGGACCAGAGGAAATCCGTCACGCCAGGGCTCGGGAAACTACAGATTCTCTAAAGAGTAGGTTTGGAGAGAGGGAGAAGCAGGTGGAGAGTAGGAGACAATCTGCACCTCTGTCAAAGGAAGAGGGAATGGAAGGACGTCAATCACAGAGAGATAAAACTGACCGACAACACAAGGTCGACATTCCTGCTCATTATGATGACGACAGACCGCCTCGCTTTAGTCCAAAAGTTAGCTTGCGAGATGATGATGAGTACACGCCAAGCACTCGTACTTCCAGGGATAGGTCTGACCGACAACGAAAGGCCGAAATTCCTCCTCGGTTCGACGATGGCCGACCTCCTCCACGTTTTATAAAGGTTGGCAGTCAGCCGAACGTGGATGATGAAGATTTGCGAGGATCACCGGCCTTCAAAGGCGACAAGCCCCAGAGGTTTGTCACCCGTAATGAGCCGCGATCTCGGACTAATTTGCAGACTGCGAAGACTGACCCCGAGCTGTCAGGCACGTCGAAATCATCATCTCTGCCGGAGCACCGGAAGTCCCGATCTGCCTTTGCCGAGAGTTCCTCTCCCCCCTCCAAACCCACTTTCAAGAAACCTCCGGACCTGGATACCTTGATTCTAATGTTTGCACCGAAGAAATAAAGAGGTGTCCGATTGAGTGTATCATATCGACTTATGGTTTCAACTGCGAGTGTACAGAATAGCTCTAAATTACGATTGCCTACTGGGTGTCCATAAGAGTATTAGTCGATTTTAGCCTCTTTTGGGATCCATTTGCAGGAGAACCCAATCTTGTCTTCAATTAGGTTTTATTGAAAGATTCTTCTCACACTAAGCCTCTTCTTGATGGCTTAGAATAAATAAAATAGCTTCATGGTTATCATTACATGTCGGGCGGGGTGTGTCATGAATTTTCAGCTGCTCTTGTGAATTATGACATTGTTGGTCACGCTCTAATTGATCACTCTTCCTACTTCACGCTTACTGGGAGGTCGTCATCTTATTCAGCCATTTCTGCATGAGTGAATCCTTTAACATTTATCCAGCCATTTCTGCATTTAGTTAACTAGCCTTAACGACAATACCAGCCCTTCCAATTACCTTCACCTAAAAACTCTCTGGTAACCTTACGTCTCACGTTCAGGACTGGTAAACTAATTGTTTTGTTGCCCGTGCTACCTGTTTCCCTTAGGGTTTTCACGAAGATTTCTTCACATCCTTGTTCTTCAAGGTTTCTTGTGGGGAGTGTGGTGCTGTAGTGCGGGTACCAGTAGTGCGGAGTTCGGGAGCTTCCTCGTCTTTTGGTTGCTCTAGGTACTAAATCTCAGCGCTTTTTCAACCCAAATTTGTTGTGAAATGGAGGCAACTTGAGATTGAAACGTGTAATGCAAACGTGTAAGCATCTACTTGTCTTTTCTCTTCGATACGCACTTTTGGTGTCATTTGGGAGCTGTTCTGTAGAAATCGAAGTTTTGTCATGAGGTATTACATTGCACCCTGAAGTAGATTGAAGTGCAGCACTTGAGTGAACTCAAACGCAGTGCAAATCTTTACTGTCCTTGAATAGTGCTTGGTTACTTTCTGAATCTCTGCTCCCATTGTAAATTTCCACCCCGTCAATGTGAACCTTGTTGTCTAATAGATTCTATTTGAGACTGAAACAATGCAATCACTCAAATTTAATGAAATTTTATGTTACCCTTATTTGCGAACAATGTGCTTTATTGTTCTGTTCCGAAATCAGATATTATTTTGCTTTAGACTGTTCAGTTTTACAGAACGAGGCTGGTCTATTATTTTTGGACGTAGTTTCCAGAGGTAGTCAATGATCGTTAAAGCTTGTATGGCGTAGAATGCTGATTAGGAAGCACTCTGATTTGAATAGATTGTCGCACTTTAAATGTATATAAGAGTTCAATCTCCTGTTAAGGAGCATGATGAATTTCAAAACATTTACTTCAATCTACACCTGTGAAGATACCAGAGCTGAGCATAAGCTTAAAACTTCTGTGGGGCAGGGTGTGGGACTCACCAAAGAATATGCTAATGAGATCTGCACAAGTTCCAAGTTATGATACAATTAACAACTATGACGACATGGCACTTCGATCTGTATGAAGCAAAGAAAGTACTTCATATCATATTCATACAAATTTGGAAAATTATCATTCTTTTCAATAAAATTCATAATTTTCAATTGCCGATGTGTTAAACAGTAATTTCATGTCAGTGTTGATTTCATCTCAAAGTATGTAGAATTACTTAGAGCAACAAGAAAAGGTGTCTCCACCTTACCGTTGTTGAAACACTAGATTTTGAGCATACCATCTAGTGCCTTATGTAAGTGGTAGTAACTGTAATTGTACAACAAATTTTGGCTCAAAAATAGAGCCATTGATCATAGTCGTAACCATAGGTGCCAGAGGTACTAGTACACACGTTCCAACCATCCAAGTATAACATGCATAAAGAATTTAAACTTTCCAAATCATCTATAAAACACACATTAAATAACATTTATAACATTGCAATTAAATACTCGACATACATACTCCTTCACAGGAGAAAACTAGAAAACAAGCAACCTCTCCCCACATTTATGGATCTCCTTTAAAAAAAAAGCTTCTAAAACTCTCCAAAAGGTATAACCTCTCCACAAAAACTCAACCCCATCTTCCACAAAACATACACAAATCTATTACCCAATTCCTGCAATCCACCACAAACCTCCACGGGGTCTGCTATATCCATATCAGTAGTATAGAGTCTTTCCCTTCTAACGGAGGTACGTAGTCTCGGTGTAACTCTTGTCATCCAGTGGATTTCAAGTAGGACCCAAGATGATGAACAGACTCTTAATTCACGGCGTTCTTATTCTTCTCCTTCTTCTTCTTCGTAACTGCAGTAAGTTGCCTGAACTAAAACAATTGTGAACGGCTGACCACTTGAGAATGGTGCCGGCGGGGACTCGTTTCCAGTGAGAGTCCTCTTGTCGCCGTGGCTGATTTCCTTCCATCACTATGGGCAGAACACCACTTCGTAGTTGCTGCCGATGTTGCAACCGTAGACGACTCCTGGCAGGTTCTTGTCGTCCTGGGAGTAGGAATAAGAACTGGGGCAGACGTTCTTGAAGGCTTTAGTTCCATCGGTGGCAACGGTTCCAGGTCCGTCGGTGTTTTTGCAGCCATCCCCAGGTGCGCCTGTGAGGGAGTTGGGAGGCTGGCAGAAGCTGTTCAGGTCAGGAATCGTGCAGCTGGGACTCCCACAGTGCAAACCATCGACCTGGCCTCCTCCCGCAATTTCAGTGGGGTTAATCTCCAGAGCCAGATTGTAGGCGTTCTGCGTGCATGCACCACCCAGCCATTTATCGATCATCCCAGCAACCAATTAGTACAGTACATACTTTCTCTATTCAGCTTTTTGTACACTGAAAAGCAAGATATCACATCATGAAATTAAAGTTCGATTACATAATTACATCACTCGCTATTTAAGTTGATGTTAATCTAACACGAAATCAACATTATTATTACGTGAGCATCAACTTACACTGGTATAATAATAGACTTACACTCGTTAGATTAACATGAACTAGTTGAGGTTAATCTAATGTTAGACTTGGGGGAAGCTTTTATGATGAGTTTGAAGTTCAGGATAACCCTTATTACCACATTGCTCAGGTCGTAAGAATCCTGTCCGTTGAGGCCGATGGTGAACTCAGCAAGATTTGCTTGAGGCTTGGCGTCGTTTCCTTTAACTGGATCGCCACTGTTACCTGGGAATCCCCAGATTAGACCTCCTTGCCAGACAGTGCCCACATCGAGAAGATGTGAGTCACCGTTGTTGAGTACGTAGCAAGTGACGCCGGTGCCTTGAGCTTGATCGCAAGCTGTAAGAACAGACGAGCATTGGCTGCGGACATTGATTGTGGTGCCTGCAATTGAAAGGTTGATAATTAAATTGCAAATTTGTCAATGACAGGTATGATTGGTAATTGGTGATTAGACCATAAAGAATCAAACAATAAGGAAATGTAAATGAGAGTTCAAAATTCAAAGAACCACTAACAGACTATGTGCATAATTATAGTCATATTTGTTACACTGGCAGGCCGTTTCAAAGCACCAAACTGATACAGTATCACTATCGATACACTTGGCATTCATACTGAATAGTGCAAAAATCTAGTATGAATGCCAATCCGTTGCAAGTGTATCGATAGTGATTTCAAGCTATCAATGTACACAGTAAGAATCTTCACAAACAAAGCTCAAGCAAAATATCTAAAGTTTACTCCATTACCTTGAACAGCGCTGCTGATTGCTAGCAGCGTGAGAACCATGGCTGGCCATCGGATTTTTGCCCACAAGTTGGCCATATTGGCACAAGAAGTGCAGCTTGGAAACTTTCAATGGGAAGACACAAACAATGAACTCTGGTTTTCTGGGTCAATACTAGTGGACTCAACCACGTGAATCTCAGTTGTGCATGAAATGGATACATATGCTGATGATTTAGAGCAAGCATTTATACTTGAGAGCTGCTCCTAAGTGACGACAATTTACTTCACGAGGGTTGAACATTTGACTGATGACGGGGTGCCACGGATGACAAGTTTAGTTCATGACAGGTGCATCATCTCATGCTCTCAGCATTCACACCAGTCCCATCTACATGATGTGACATTTGAGATAATTTTTTCTTTTTTTTACCTTATATCCATAAAAGGATATAAGGTAAACCAGACTATGACAGGCAAAATGACTGGTTTGCATTGTTCACATTTTTGAAAATTTTGAATATTTTTTACCATATAAAGACAAACATGAGAAATGGAGAGAGCAATTGAAATTTTATTTTCTTGACAAAGTATGAATTTTTTCTGAATTTTTCAAGTGTGCTGCCCAGTTAGCCCAAAACAATCTGTAGACTATTCTGAAACCATCATGGTCATCAGTCCACCTAAAGTTGTAAAGCAGAAACAATATTTTCTAACATGGGCTTGACATGAAGGAATATAGGCAATTTCATTAAAATGGTGATATTATTCTGCCATTTTAATAGAATGTCATGCAATTCCTAACATATTTTGTGCCATTTTATTGTAATACTTCCATTTTAATGAAATTGCCTATGAATAAAAAATTTAGTTCTTGTTATGAATATACACTAGAATGGTGAAAGTTCCTAAAGTAGTCATTAATAACTCCATCAACATCACCCGAAGCACTGATTTTGACCATTAACCTACCTAGTGAAGTCCTAATTTCATTTTCTAAATAAAGTCTGCCATGAATTGATGGAAGATTGTAATGGATGATTTTATAGGTGTCTACATTTGAGAGTTGACTTGTCATGGGCTAATTTACCTTATTCTTACGGCAAAAAGGTGAGTACAACCCACAAGTCACATAGTTATGGGAACCCAACTCTGGGAACAACTTTTGGACTATGAAAGAAACCAACTATGGAAGGACTTTTGAACTATGGTTAGTCCAACTATGGTCAATTTCATTAAAATGGTGGTGTTCCGGTAAATTGGTGGTATTCTAGAAAATTGGTGGTCCATTTCACTACTTCAGCATGGTCTGAAATCTAAACCGGTCCTAGATGCTAGAAATCTAGAATCGTCCTAGATGTCTAAAATCTAAATATTTCATAGATAGTTTAGACCGCGCGGTCTGAAATCTATACCAACTCTAGATATCTGAAATCTATAAGTGTCCTAGATGTCAGAAATCTGTAAGTGTCTTAGATGTCGTTTTACAGTTCAGACTGCGCGGTCTGAAAAATGGCATTTGAATACCGCCAATTTAATGAAGTTGACATAACTACGGAAGGACGTTACGTTTGGCCTGCGGGAGAATCGAACTACGTATTGACGAGGTGGCCAAGCCTCGTGTTTGAAGACTTTAGCATTTCGCACAATCCAAGATGCCCAAAGAATGAGCCTTTGGATGACTAACCCACGTTTCCTGACTTTGTTGAATCTACCTGGAATTTTCTTCCCGAAGTGTGCATGACGCACTGCTGCAAACTGACTTGAGGGGATCGATTCAGAGGACCTGACTCGAGCTTTCCAAGCAAGCTAGTTGAAGCTCCATTTCCAAATTTCTTGTAATTTCTTGCAGATGAAAGAATTATCTATGGATGTAATTATCTTCTGGTGCTCCGAGCTCCACAACGACACCACAACAAAGACAAGAAACGTTGTTTCGTGTAAACGTAGAACGCCATGAATTCATCGCCAGTGCTCTATGCCAGCTAGATTGCGCAAATAAATGCCTCTTCTGTTCTGAGTCCTTAGTTTGTGCTACCAGGTTCTTTATGGGAATTTCTTGTCCCATTTGCGCTCTGCTGGCCGCTACAGAGTCGTCTGGGAATTGATCATATCTCTGCCTTTTGTAGCGTTATACCTGATAAATGGGATTCCGCATGACCAAGACCAATGATCTGGATCGAACTCAGTAAGAGAGGAAGGTAACTATTCCATAGTATACGAAAATACCAGGAAGCAAGGAGTTCTTCTTTACCTCGGAAACTCTGAAAATTTTGCCATTGTTGTACTTCTCCCTCTTTTGGAATTGGCCGTCAGTGTTTAGATCTTGATCTCCTGTGGAGGATTGAGGATTGAGAAGTGAGTGTGGTTGCCATTGTCTCTGGGTTTGAAGGAGAAATATCGGATTTCAAGCTGCATCACTGGCGAAAAACCGGGCGAAAAACAAAGACTGCCAAAACTAAGACTGGATAGACCGAGATTTCAAGGCGCGTGCCTCGAAAATTGCGAAGGTCGCGCAAATATTGACCAAAATATATAAATATATATAATATGAAAAATATGAAAGTGATGTTAGTTCGTGGGCTCCTTGCTTCATTTTAGGCCTTTAGGTGACGCAATATCGTTTCACATTGCACAAGGTCAAAGCAATATTGAAGCTTGAGATGTTGATGGAATTCTCAGGTCGCAATGATGCAATAACGTGAGATAAGTAGAAATCATACCTAGTCAGATCTCTTTACGTGCACACTTGTCATACCACGTTGTACACTTGTCGCACATTCAAATAATGTCGAAGTCAATTTTTCTGAATCACTTCGGAAATCTTATATTAAAGAACTCTTGGTGCACCTTTGCAGAGTTCTGTAGGTGCACGGAGTCCACCACTTCGGATCTCTTATTAAAGAACTCTTGGTGCACGTTTGCAGAGTCCTGTAGGTGCATGGAGTCAATCACTGAGGAAATCTTATAAAAGAACTCTTGGTGCACATTCGAGGTAAGTTAGGAAGCTCTTCAAGTTATGAAAATGGTAGTTTTCAGTGTTACTGACTTTGTTTCATTGGCACACCTGAAACCAAGGTCGAAAATTCTAGAAAATTTGAAGAGCTCTGGGCACTTGAACATGATTTTAGAATTTTGAACTGCACCGTCTAAACAAACATTTTCACACTGACATTACTTCTGAATCATTATTTTTTTCTCTTGTACACATTATTACATTCATGTTTGAGACTTCATATCTTCTAGGTCTATGAATTGGAAGACCATGGTTCATGTCTACAACTCCGCTGCTTTCTTTCATGCCATGAAATCTTGAGGTTTGGAGGCTTCAGATTTGTAAGAGCTCCTTGGCTTTATCATCGACTAAAACTTGATTGAGTTCCCAAAACTCCTCCAGCCTTTCTTTACAGTTTCGCGTAAATTGAAGAAGCCCTGCAGGCCAGCAATTCCCGACTGCAGAGTTTGGGGTGAAGTACAGATTGTGTTCCCTTCAATTCTACGCAAGTACTAAACTAAGATTTAAGAGATGATTCGAGCCGATGGACCTCTCATCACCTGCTGTGCTGTGCTGTGCTGTGAGACATTGGAGAGGGAAGTAGTAGTAATACATGGGGTCATTGGCAAGAATTGGTCTCTCTGCGTCTTACAACAGAGGTTGGCGCTGGAATATTTTACACCACACTGCCAAAATCCAATCTCTTGTTCGATGCTTGCAAAACAGTAAGGAACACATGCCTATTACCAAGCAGATTTTGTATCGAGGTACCTTGGAGAAGCCATTTGTCAACTCAGGTATTTTTCAGGGATGGAGAAGTTTGAGAGAAGTCATTTGCAAGCAGAATCAAGACATACTGACAAGAAATGAATTTTCTGAGATTTTTCAAAGTTTATTGGGACTAAATTGGTAAAGTGTGGGTAGACCCATGCTAAATCCACATACTGACGTGTCCCCTTGCCAAGTGAATTTTCATGACGCTAAAGGGTTGCTAAGATTGTTGTAATGGGTCCTGGGTGCTTGATGCAAATGGGAGGGTCCAGTAGATGTTGGAATTGGATGATTGACAACATTGGGTTGGTCTACCTTAATTAGGTTTTAGACTTTGAAGAATGGGCACGAAGGAATGGACACTAATTTTGGCTTCTTTAAATCCATTCATTTAAGATAATTTTCACATACAAATGATAAATGACTAAAGGTTATTTCTTGAGGGATCCAAGAATTTATGTAAATTTTAGAAGTCAAGAGTTAAAAATCCCTTAACCCTAAAAAGATGTGCTATTATCAAAGTAGTCAGACCCAAAAGTAAGATCTATGAAGATAAGTACTTGCATTCTTCGTTTCTTCAAGAACCTTGAAAATCATTCATTGGACAATTATTGTCCTCTAGGACAATATGGAGTTATAGTGTGCATTCTTGGATATGTCCGTTTAGTAAAGGCCAAAACCATCCACAACAAGGGCATCTTGAACCACATGTCCACATGGATATTAGTTGAAGACTCCACCCACTTAACTATCTTACTAGGTCATATTGGTAAAGCTTCTTTTGCATGTCTCAACAATTTCTTATTTACTAAGGCTTTGTTTTGAATAGAAAGAATTATTAACATTTCCAACTATTTCGTCAGAATGGCCAAAAAAACTAATTTTGATAAAATATCTAGTGTAATATAATTCAACAACAAGCTAAGGGAGTCTTTAGAAATCACTAAAGCTTACTTATTGATCAAATATTTACCAAATCATTATAAATCCAATTGCCTATTTTCCACTCTCCACTTTCTTTCAAATCTACAAAATCTAGTTTTACTAACTTAAGAAATACTTTTGTTGGCTCTTAATCCTTATAATAATAAGGAGAAGAAGCTTTACATTAATCCCTAAAGCACTAAGAAGCTCACTATGGTTTTCTGGAAAACTTGGGCAAGTTCTATTAATCCCTAAAGTTCCTTGACTATGTTATCACCAAAACCCCTCAAAAACTGTCATTTCTAATACAAGTATCAAATTTTTGAAAAATATCATTTTTGGACACATATAACTGTAGGATCTTGTATTACACTAGATTGAGAAGATGTAAAAAAAATTCAGAAAATTCCACCATGTAGATTGCAAGATATTTGCGTTTCAAGTGACAAAAATCCTTTGGAGGGCCTTGTAAAAAATCGGGCAGCTGCACTTCACAAGGTCACATTTGTATGAAAAAATGTCTAAAATGGTGGTGCTTCTTTAGATTCATTCTTCAATACAAGTTGTCTACATGCTTGAAAATTTTCATATCACTTGGAATTGTGCAACATTTAGGAAAAAAATAGTAAGTAGAAAGACATAGAGAATGATTCAAAATACTAAATCATTAACAATTTATTAATGGAATTGAAAAATCCCAATCCCAATGGTTGTAATGTTTTAATAAACAATCTACATCTAATGTTTTTATTTTTTTCAAAAAATATTGAAAATTTAATTAATTAAAGGACTTTAAAGTGTTTTTTTTGAGTAGAGAATCCATACTTGCCCGCAAATTAAAACATCTCATAACTTTTGACTCATTGATCAAAATGGAATGATTCAACACTTTCTATGTATATATAAGGTAGCCAACCCATTTTCAACCACTTAAGCAATTATGCATATTTGGAGTAGATTTTCTTTCAATGCAAAATTTTTCCCATGTGCAAAAATAGAGTTAAGAAGGATTGCATATTTTTCTAGAATTTTATTACAAAAAATGTAATTACTACAAATTTTTTAGTGTAAGATTCTTTTTGACCTGTTATGGTGGTACAGAGCTTTCTATTTGTAATGATAGGCTAATTGCAATTGACCAAGGGCTGGTTGCAATATTGAGAGCCTTGCAACCAATCATAATGTGACACATCTACTTTAGGAACTGCACCACAACTTCACAGAAAGAAAGCAGTCTACAATCTACTTAATGGAAATGGAGGGGGAGATTAGAAATGGGTTGGCTATCTTAAATCTAGAAAACCAATTTCAATTTTTTATTTTTGAAAAAAATGATTTTTTCAAATTTGCCCAAACTATAGACTGATTGAGTTGAGTAACAAATTACATATTAGGCCATAACTTTTGACTCATATTTCCAAATTCCTTGAAATTTTGTGTACATGAAAGATATTCCTTGTCCATACCTTCTATTAAAGTTTGGGCCAAAAACATGGAAATCTCTAGTCACAGGTACCTGCCCAAAAAAGTTATGTTGCCAAAAAATGCACCTTGGTCCCTTAGGGGTTAACTTCATAACTTTGAATTTTTCCATGAGATTTTAAGGATGGATTCTAATCATCCTAATCTACATGAAAAGCTTTGATTCACACCATTCCAATAAATATTGCAAAAGTTATAGGGTTTTTCTTATTTCAATGTCAAACCAAACAACTGAATTTTAATTCAAAGAAAAAATCAATTCATTTATTTTGATTATATAGTTTTATACTTACTCAAAAATTTACAATTCAAAAATAATTAAAATTTACCATTTGATACTTACTCAAAATTTTGAAATTTTGAAATCTAGAATAAACTACTTTTTGAAGTTTAAGCACATTGAACTTGCAATGAATGGGGATTTTTACTCTACTATTTTCAAAAACTTTACTTGAACAAGTTCACTGAAGGATTTGTTAGTTGAATTTGTTAGAAAATAAATTTGGATGAAGATTTTGGACTTGCTTTTGGTACAAGTACTTTGAAGCAAATTTGGGCCTCAAAATAGTGCAATATTTTAGGGTTTAAAATCCAACTCTTGCTCAACAAGTTTACAAAACACTAGAGCAATGGTGTCCCTTCTCATCGTCAACAAGTGCAAGGAATTTTGGACTATGCGGCCAAGCTTAGTGCCACCTTTGACACATCTTCACTACATTAGACATTTTATCACTACATTGTTTGGTGAGATTGAAGTGACATCCATCTCCAAGTGGAAAGCCAATCATAACACAACTAGTTGAATGCTAATTTTCAAGCCACACCTTGAAGGAAGTGAAATACTTTGTGCCTTTCATTTGACTCATGAGATCAATCAACCTAGCTTACATTCAAATGTTATAATCCCCTTGGGGTGCTTGCTAGGCCAAGGCCTTGCCTTTGACCAATTAGTTTTTGGATCCCCAACCCTCAATTGGCCTCTACAGCCTCACCAAGGTGCATTGCCCTCCCAATTTTTTGTATGGTGTTTCTTCTTATTAATTCTTTTGAAAAAGGGCCTTTACAACTTACTAATATTATGATCAACTTAATAAACATCATGTTGAAAACAAGAAACTCCACTTCAAGAGGCTCTATCCTTACAAGAAGGCCCTGCTTTTTTCAAGTAAGGTAAGGTAGGAGGTCCTTAAACAATTTTGGCACTAAAAACGTTCTTTTAACATAGAGGTACATATTGCTTTTTTCAATGTACCAATAATATTCCTCAATGTCCAAATACTAAACATATTGAGGGGTGGATAGTTTTATTGCCTTTTGTAATTCCCACTTCAAAACTCACAACTAATTCCACAAAGGTCCAAAAACTATGAAACAACTTGGATCAGATGCCAATTCCTCTTTTTTTTCAAGGAAAATTTACTGAAAAATATTCAAACTCTTCAGAATTGGAAATCAGCTGGTAAGAGGTCGGTTTATGAACCTCCTACCTTCGCTACTCAAACTTCCTCCCGCGGCTAGCGCGCTTCTGTCAATGCAAAGCCTCTCCTCCTTGAGTCCAGAGCCAATGATAAAATCTGTGATTGTTGGGGGCGTGGGTGCATTCCATACCTTTGGAACAAGTTCGTTGTCGCGGCCGAAGGAACCGAAGCTTCGTTCAGGGTTGAAGCGGGTGCTGCAGGCGGAGTCCGAGGGGATCCGCGCTGTCGTTCCGCAGGCGTCGCACCCTGTGCGTCCCCAACGCGCGGTGCTGGAATCCGTAGTGCTTCAGAATCTGATTGTCGCCGAAGTTGAAGGCGCGCTCCATTTGGGCCACGCAGCGCTCCACGGCGTAGTCGCCGTAGCGGCCGCACGGCTTGCATCCCACGAAGTGAGTGACGAACGGCCAACGGTGGTCGCCACTGCCGGGGTGATGCGACGCCATCATCTCCTCGAAACGCTCCACCAGGATCACCCAGTAGCCATGCAGGTAGTACTGGCTCTCCAAGTATACCTACAGTCAATGCAAGTTCGGTAAATTGGCACGATTCTGGTCTAAAATCTAGGATATGTAAAAATCTGTGTTTCAGAACAAGCATTCTGAAAGATGCCAAAGTATTGGATTACCGCAAACTTCACGAAATTGACGTTACCTTCGCCGACCAACGCGCCTTCTGCGTGAGCAGTAGGTAGATGAGCGCGCTCTGGTCGTCCGCCTCGAACGCGGGTCGGCCAGCCAGCGTCGCCGTCAGCACCTGCCGAAATTGATTTCCATCAATTTGGACAATTAATTTCCAGTTAGAATGCGCTGCACAATCCTCGCTGTATAAGATTTGAATCAAGGCATGTCCTGGTGCATCACATTTATGTATCATACAGGGAGATTATCCTTGTTCCCATTACGGAAATTAATACCAGAAATTTCTCTTATGATTTGGCAATGCGAGCCAGGGGAAATCAAGGAACAGCGGCAAACAGGGGAAATCAGTGGCACAAATTTTCACTGTTGGTGATACTGGAAACAGGGAATGGCAATCCGGGAACCAGAGATTATCTGCCTATGCATTGTCACGTGCAACCGCAATTTCGTTAAAATGGCACGATTCTGGCTTTAAAAATTGTGACTTTTATCTACACATGTGTCCAATTTCAGGCCACAAACTAGGGCAGGCATGGCTTTATATAGGTTTCAGGCTGCTCGTCCTGAAACGTGCCAAAGGATTGGAATACTGCCGATATAACGAATTTGACGATTTGAGCTCCACAATTTGGCTATGGAAAAATTGTCAATTTTTTTTATGAATTGATTGTGTATTTTACGTACCTTGCCCGCGTCCACGCGGATGTGTCCCTTGGGTCCCATGGGCGCCCACGCCTCCAGCAGATCCAGCGCCCACTGGCAATTTCGCAAAAGAAAGCTGCCCGTATTCAACCCCACCCAGCTCTTCTGCGAGTAGATCATCTCGTCGAACCCGTGCAGCACCATGTTCACGTCTCTATACTTCTCCATGGGGAGCTCGAACACCATGTCCGTGAAGAAGGCGTCCGAGTCCATCCACCAGATCCACTCCACCTCCGGGTGCGCCAGCATGAGCTTGCGCAGCAGAGGGAGCTTCGCCCAGAACCCCGCCATCACGGGGTCCAGGTGCGCCAGGTTGTAGAAGATGGCGATGTCGTGCAAGCGGCAGTAGTCAATTTTGTTCTTCAAGCTCTTGAGGAGCAGGTGGTCGCCCACGGCACTGTCGCACGGCTTGGGTTGGGATCCCGTCACGAGAAGGATCCTGTCCTCGCCGCGGCTGTTCTTGCGTAGGCTTGGATGCTGCTGAAGCCACAACGCGCGTTGCTCGTCCCAGTCCGTTATCGCAGGACCCAGAGTGTATGGGTCGTCACCTGAATTGATCAATTTTACCCCAAGTATCGTCAATTCCGTTCATAACATTCTTAAACATCACGGCACGAGACCCTTTGCTTTCCATGAATCAACTGAAGTCTCTTGAATCCAAGCTAGCCCATGCATTGCGAGCCATTATAGATAGATAGTAGATATAGATATTGATACTGCAGGACCTCCTACCTTCGCATTAAAAAATGGTAAGTTAAATTGGCAATATTCTGGACTTGTGGGTGCCAAAAGTTGCGACATTCAGCTAAGTAGCTGCACAAAGCTCTCAAAACTAGGACTGATATAGATTTATGTTTCAAACTGCACCTTGAAAAATCGTGGAATTCCTCCAATTTAACGAAATTGACGACGTTAAGAGTTTTCTATTTAGGGATTTTATTTAAAATCCCTAAATGAGACCCAAAGGAAGGGCAATAACAATTCGATTACTTCAAAAAATCGAATTTTGAAATCTGCTTTCATGGAAGATTGTAGTATTTCAAATAACGAATTACATGACATGTTAATCCTAGAGCGGCATGTAAGGATATCTAGTTGACGTTCTTGTGAAAGCTCACTTGAGTCGGGCTCCGGTTCCTCCAGCTCGTCGGTGGTGGCGCTGAGGACGCGGCGAGACTCACTGGAACTTTGATCGTGGGATTGGGCGCTTTCAACGCCCTCGGCCGGTTGAGTTTGTGAACCAAATGTGCCGATGCCAATGGTGCCCCACAGCACCAGGACCGTGACGAATCCGCACAGGATTGTCACTCGCAAGTTGTGCACCGCCTTCTGAAGGTTTCGACCTTTAGGAAAGGACCACTTCAGGGTCGGTACTGATGTGGGCGCTACCGGACACATCGACTCGGAGCTCATTCTTGTGGGATTTCCTGTAAAATCAGTAGTTGTGAGGGATTTGTGAGAACGCAATGGTAGTCGGTAGAATGCCATCGCAAGCGTTTCCTGCAGGCAACCCTTTCTCCCAAAGAAAATGACCATACTTGTTAAAAACAATCGCCTGTCTCCCGACTCTCTTGTGAAATGGTTAAATCGTAAGCGTATTAAAGAGTACCGTGCCAAAATTGCGACATTCCAGTGCCCAGAGCTTTCTAGACCTAGGATTTTAATTGTCCAGAGACCTGATTAAGAACTTGGACCGATATGGCGGATTTGAGGGTTCAGTTAAGATTTCATCATGCTGCAACAGAAATTGCACAATTTTAATTCTGGAATTAATGTGGTACGCTTGGAGAATCACCAAATAAAATCCACAGAGGGTAACCCCGCATAGAATGATTTCTCAGACTTTAATTATAATCTGAAGGGAATTAGCTGCAGTACCTTGGTTTCCGCTTGAGGTTGGAATCAAGACTCCGTTTCCAACTTCTGGGTCACATACTCCTCGTGCATGCCTGGAGCTCACCATGTGGCAATTCCAAATCAACAGCGAAAGCAACCGCGCCTGCTGGACGTAAAAAAACCACGAAAACACCACAGCCAAATGTTGAGAGCCAATTTCACTTTCACACAAGTTAGCAATGTGCTCACAAGTAACATGGGTGGGGACATTACCCAGGGTGAATCACAGTCGGACAGCAAGAACGGAGACCAGCTAGCATGAACCCTGGACGGCGCGCAGAGTAGGAATCGAAGCTGAAGAATCTAACAGCGAAAACGACCAGCCGGAGCTGCATGTGGCGATCGAAGTGCACTGCAACGATTCGATATGACTTGAGAAATGTATGTGTGAGATCACGGAGCTGAGGGGCGACGGACGAATGCAGTGCAAGTAATTCCTGGAGAAAGGAATTGAGGAAGCCAGGCCGAGTTAAGGATTGATGCATGCTTGGCCGTCTTCCTGGCGGCGGTAGCGAGTGCAGTGGAGTGCACGGATCAGACAGAGCACTCGATCGACCAGGAGAAGCTCAAGCGCTTCGTAACTGAATTCAGTTACACAAATTCGGCCGTCATCGATCTTTGAATGCATGGAAGAAGATAGGGTTCAAGAAACAGACCAGCATCGTTCAAGAAATCAAGGCATTGCAAAGCCGATGGATCGGAACGCTTCAATTTTGTAAATTAATTGCTCCATCTCTATCTAGCTATCAGTGTGACACCCAATTGCATTTCAATTATTTGCAAAACGCGGGATGATCGATCTGAGTGTGTGTAATTTGTCTCCCAGATGATCGATCTGTGCTGAAACTTGTGCTGAATTGAACTCAATGTCTTCATGCAGAAATGGAATGGACGGCTAGATTGAAGTGTAGAGGATCGCGTGTGAGGAGAAATCCTAATGATAGGGTTTTCTTCCTCCAGAGCCAATGTTTTAGAAGACTCATACATGACAAACCCTACTGACTGGAGCAAAAGGCGGCTAAGTTTATCAGAGACATCCTTAGTAAAAATAAAAGACCCTATTTGCGTCACAATTTCCAATTTGTGCCACTATGTATTAATAGTGTTCATTTGAAACATTCAAATGTACACTATTGGTATATAGTGGCCATGATACACGATTGGTACATAGTGGCCATGATACACAATTGGTACATAGTGGCCATGATACATAATTGGTACATAGTGGCCATGATACACAATTGGTGCAAATAGTCACACGGTGTAATAGAGTCTCTCACTTTAACCCCTAAATGCCCAAGCGGACTTTCTTAAGATTTTTGGAATTTACTCTAAATTGAACAAACGTCAAAGTTTTGAAAAGTTTTATCAATTTTTTTGAGAGTTCTAACCATATATATTCAAACTATTCATGTTAGAGATTACATGGGAAAAAAACCAAAAAAATTATCACCTATGGATTGAAAGATTATAATGTTTGATCATGAAGGCATTGAAATTATTGTGAAAGTGATTTGAAGTCTTTCAATCTTCTTTTTACACGTCAAATCTAAAAAATTGGTCACCAAAAAAATATGAGGTTAACCCCTAATGACCCAAGTGGGTGTACTTTCAAAATGGGCCAAAACTACCAAGAACTTAAGTATGAAGTTTTATTTGGGTTAATGGAAATATATGGCAATGCACTTTAAAAGAGCACATCTATGTGAGAATATCTTGAAATGATGCCCCATTTTTGTTTAGTGAAAGATAAGAGAGTTGATGCTTATGATATTTGCAACATTCCAAGTATTTTTCAATTCTTAGTGGAGTTTGCAATGCATGGTAGTCAATGAAATGAGAGTAGTACTCCCTCCATCTCAAAATGATCTTCTTGATGCACTCAATCTTTTGTTCCAAAATGATCTTCCTATTGCACTTAATGATGTGAGAATTAGTCAAATTCAACTTTTGATTGCTATTTGGGACTAGCAAAACAACTCTAAGCAATAGTTTTCCTTCCATCCATGTAATCATCAATCAAAATTCAAATTATATGACTAAAGATGTCAATCAACACTCTTCATTCTTATTTTTTGCATCTCTTTGAGTGTTTCTTGGTTGAAGGAGATGAAGCTTTGGGAGGTGGGTACGAAGTTCCACACATGCTCTTGGGCACATTCTAAGTGCCTAAAAAACAATGACCTCACACTCAATAGTTATGTGTCCACTGGTGCTCCTTGAAAATGCCCAAAAAATTCCACTTTTCAAAACTCCCAAACTCCATTTTGACAAGGGTTCCGAAACTCAAAATTTCTAGGACATTAGAAGTGCACCACAACCTACTTACAATGTGAAATGGGTTCAAAAATTGTTATTTTCCGCCTTAATCTAGAATACTTTGTCCAACAGGAAGATTATTTTGGAATGGAGGGAGTATGTAGTTGTAAGAAAAAAAAGAATGGGGGCACTTCTCTTCTCCTTGAATTCCTTGGATTTGCCCTTTTTGAGGTGGATTTTTCTTTTAAAGGTGGGCAAGAATCACAGTAGTTGATTGACTTTTTAGTGCTTGCCCAAGCCGAACCCCCCAAATTGAGCTAGAAACTACAATACACCACTTAACTATGAAAAATTCCACAAGATAGAATTTCACTCAAAATTTGATAAAACTATTTCCATTTGATTTATAATGTAGTCTCTTTTTATTTTAAATAATTTTTATTTTAAAAAAATTCAAAATTAAAGAATAGACAATAAAGAAGGGTATCGATTAGAAAATGGTCACTTGGGTTCATTATGGGTTAAAAAGCATAACATGCATATCTCCAATTAATTTATGGCTTTTCAAAATCTACTCTACAATTTCTTTAAATAAATTTTCAATGTGATTTTTTCTCCAAAATCTAGTGTATTTAAGTCTCATTTTTAAGAACCCAAAACTCTAAAAAATTAAGATTTGCAATGAACACCCTTGCACAAAATGTTGAATAGAAAAATCACAATTATTAATTTTCAAAATTGGATTTTTAATGCTACAATTAGACTTCAAAAAGATTGTTCAAAAACAACTACTAAAAAGAGTAACTTCGTTAGAAATATTTAATTTCAAAGTATTATCAACACCAAAATTTGGTGCCTTGAGCATTTTGGAGTTAACGATACTTCTCTAATTTTCTTGTTGTGTTTTCTTTTACCTCTTACAAGCGAAGTAGGGAACACAGCATGGACCTTCCACCCCATTCAATGCAAATCTACGTGTACATGTTCAACATTTTAAAGCATAAAATGTTGGACTGATGTAGATTTGCATTGAATAGGGTTAGGGGTCTATAACGAGCTGCATGCTTTATCTATATTCTATAATCAATCAGTATAGCACATCCCATTGCTCTAAACCAATTACATGCAAGAGGATTCAAATTTTTATTCAACTCAAGTTCTTAGGGCAATTGAAAATCAATCCAAGTTCTTGAAGAGCATCACGTACTATTAGTGCAAATCAATGTAGTTTTTTGTTGGAAACAAAAGTTAGTTAACAAAAAACTTCAAAAGAACCCTAAAACCCTCCTAAACCTTAAACCCTAAATCCTAAACCCCTCCTAAAGTGTTACTACCTCCAATCCAAAATGATCTTTTTGTTGAACAAAATGTTTTAAATTAAGGTCTAAATAACATTTGAAAGATTTGTTTTGCATTGTAAATAGAGTTTAGTGTACTCTTAGCATCCGGAAAATTGTGAGCTTTAGAGCCCTTTTCAAAGTGTAGTTTTGAAATAATAGAAAGTGAAATTTTGGGGGCATTTTCAAAGAGCATCACTAGACATTTAATTGTTGAGTGTGAGGTTTTCATTTTATGGGCATTAATCACATGCCCAAGATTATGTTTGAACATCTATTTTGCCTCCCAAAGCTTCATCTCTTTCAATTGGGAAATACTCAAAGAGATGCCAAAAAATACAAACAAACCATATTGATTGATTCCTCCAATCATTTCATTTGTCTTTCGATTGATGATTGCATGGATAGAGGGGGAACTACTACTTAGAATTGTTTCGTTAGGCCCCAAAAGCAATTGAAAGCCAAATTTGACCTATTCCAATGTCAAAAAGTGCAATAGGAAGATTATTTTGGGACAAAAAATTAAGACCAACATGAAGATCATTATGAGACAGAGGGAGTATTAAATTGAAGTAATTTATCCTATTTGTTAGGGTGAAAAATAGGTGTCCTTACAAAAATGCTTGTGGCACTGAATTTTTCTTTTTCTTTTTGAAGTAGTTCAATTACACAATTATAATATTTTAGCTGGTACTAATTCAAATAAAAAACAAATATTGTGGCTTCTGTAAATTAGTGTGACATGATAAATTAGTGTACTGACTTTTGAGAGAGACTAACCTATCTAGTGGATGTTTGCCATAATGCCATGCGAACTGAATTTGTGGTCACATTAGAGAAAGTTTGGACTCTCCGGAGGGCTGCTAGGGTTTGACAAACCAATCTATTTTTGGAGCCTAGTGAAACTACTTAGGAGAGGGAATTTTCTAACAAAACAAAGATTCACCTTGTGTGAATATCGGGAGTTCCAGAAGTATATTTCAGTTTTTTATTCCACAATTGTTAGAGGGAGTTGTTTTGGGGGTGCTTTCAAATATCAAAACAACACTTGTCACAACCCTAACTAATAGTACTTGACAGTGAATGCTTTGACATTTGGAAGTGACGAAGTGCAGAAATAGGGGAAAAGTTCCGCAAACAAAATAAATGTAATACAGTGAGGGTCCCTACCGGCACTTCCTGGCAGCCCTCGGGAGAGTCCAAACTTTCTCTAATGCCGAAATCTTTTTCAAAGGATCGATCAGTAACGGAATGCGATGCATTGAGTGCCCGAATTCAATCTCCCCTTTCATCCCTTGCATCTTCAGTTAGTCATCTTGATATTGATCTTCCTTACGACACCAACTGCATTCGGAGTTCAAGGAATTGAAAGTCAGAATCCTAGGAGTGATTTGAGACCCATTCGTTGTAACAGAAAAAATCCCATAAAGAAATTGAAGAAATGTCCATGCATTCGGGTCCAATTTGCATTCCAAGTGAATCCTATCACTATAATCCCTGGACAGTGACTATGGAAATCTTCCAAAAATTCCATAGATGGACATTTTGGATCTCCGACTCCTGTCTAAGAGTCAAAACTTATGTAGCACGTCACTGAAGTGATCGACCAACAAGCTCTGTGTACGTCGTCAAATCTGCATGCATCTAGATGGATTCAGAGCACAGAAAAGTAAGCTTAATCTCAGTCTGTGGTATGTTGTCCACACAGAGAAGAATCGAACATTAGCGCCACATAAAAACCATTCCATAAAACAGAAGTCCCACCCAATCAATCAGTGGAACAATTATTCAATGGTTCTTGCTATAGATCGATCGAAGCTGCACATTCCCGAGCATTAAAGTGGTATCCACGAGTTTCTTGCAAGCGCAGAGGCCATCAATCATCTTCGGATCGGAGAAGCTTTTCGTGTGGATCGAAGCTCTGGAGGCAGAAAAGACGTCAGGGTAAACCTGGCTATGACATGGACGCAATTGCGACATGGTTTTGAATGGAATTTGGACACAAAAGGATATTTATCCGATTTCCATTTTGCGTTTACTTCTTCTCCGCAACAGGTCTTGGCAGTCAGCGGCCCATCAGAGTTCGTCGACTTCTCTAGAGCGTGCCGAGCCGCTCACCGCCATAGCCCCCGGAGCGCACAGGCTCCCAACAGGAGCGATTGTCCAGAAACCACTGCACAGTCTTCCGGAGACCAGTCTCAAAGGTCTCAGCTGGCATGGCCGCCAGCCGAGCTCACGCTACATCTTCGACGCATCCATCGCGTAGCGAAAGTGGTGTCCCGGGCGGTCAGTGAGATGGGTGATGAGATTTTCGCGAGGCCCGATCACGGGATCCGGCACCATCTCGTCCACCAGTACGCAAATCGCCCGAACCACATCGATGTTGGTTCGCTCGTTGTCACCTCCGATGTTGTATTTAGCTCTCGCCCACCACGCCCCTTTTGAGTGGCTCACAAAGCATACCATCATTTACGAGAGTGGCATGATGTAAACTGGAAAATATTCCACAAAAGGATATGCAGGTGAGATCAGTGTAGGCTCAGCTTTGAGCAATGAGCACTAGCCATTCCCACTTGTGGCAACCAAGACTCAGGTGAAGATTCTCTATGAGTGGCTTAACTTAAACTGGCATTTCAAAATTCAAACAATGAGAGTAAATCAAATGCGCAAAATTGAATAAAATGAGCGGGCAATGCCACAATACAAGTACAAAGAGATCAAACTGGTTCACAAGATATTGTACGATCATTGGTTCAGACAATATTTGCAAACAGATGAATATGTACAAATTTGATTCAAAAAATGAAGCACAGTCAGCACTAGGCCCTCACTAGCTACGAGAGCACATGGTGATTATCCTCTCCACTCAAAAACCTCTTATGCCTTTGAACCACAGTCAAAACTAAACGAACACTTGCACAATCAAACGTAAATCAAGTGCCATCAAATCTGAACGAAGAACATGCAGCAATTGTACCAAACAGGTCATAAATGGCAAGATCATTGATTTGCATGAACTTCGGTTCATAATTTCATATCTCCAAAAATGTACAGATTGCTTCGAAAGTTGAAGCATGGTCATCACCCGGCCCTCACAGATAAGAGCACATGATGATGATCCTCCTCTCCCTCTCTCTCTCTCTCTAAACTAAAAACCCCTCATGCACTAAACTAGCCCAAACTCTAGAACTCACGCGAGAGAGGAAAACTTGTATTGTACAAAAATGGCCACAAAACCCAAAATCTGCTCAGTGGTAAACTGTTAATGCATGAAGGTCTCAGAAGCTCCGCGGCGGAGGACTGAGTGCCCGGCGTCCCCCACGAGGTGACGGAGGACTGTGGTGCAGCTTGCGAGCCGCGGCTTCCCGGTACGCACGGTTCTCGCGCCGTTCCCTTGCGCGTGAGTGCGGCGACACCACGACAAAGAAGAGCGAGGTGGCCATAATGGCAGGCACGCGCCCCACTACCAGAAACAGCAGAGTCACCAGCAACCCTACCATAGGCCACGCCACGGGCGCCGCTTCGTGCTCGCTGCTCGCTGACGACCACGATGTGGAGCACTCCTCGCCAACCTGATTGTAATGCTCCAGGGTTTCGGACGACAGCCCTCGGTCACATCGGAAACCTTGACTACTGCTGCTGTAGCTCAGAATCTCCGAGGAATGATGTCGCCGCAGTAGTCTGCACTTGCTGCGGGAGCCGTCGTGTGATGATGATGTGCTACATTCGGAGACCTGGACCTCGGTTCTATCGACTGCTTTTCGAGAGAATGGGTACATGCGGCGATGACTTAAGGCTGATGATGACTTCGGGCTAGATGGGGCGTGAGACGACGATTCGGGAACGGTTCTCACTACCGAAACGGCGGACGAGGATGACCTGAGCATCTTCAGTTTCTTCAAGCGGGACGAGATTTTCTTCGCCAGTCTTCGCGACGAGCTCCCTGCAACGTTCTTTGGGTTGGGAAGCGTCACGGGGTTTAGCGATTCGGATGACGGGCTGCTCTCCGGATTTGGAAGCAGAGATGGCGCCTCCACTGGAAAGCCCAACTGGTCCCGTACCTCCGACTGAGCGACCTCGCTCGCGATGCACTGTGATGATTCAGGATTCTGTGGCACTAAGATGAGCCGCTTTGGAATGCGCGTGATGAGGTAAGATCTCAGCGGCGTGAGGAAGTAGAGCACCATCGACGAGAACATTAACCAAGCGGAGACTTTCCCCTTACGCCAGATTCGTATCACCACACTGAACGACAGAACCGCCGCAAACGGCTTCCCGACTTTCCCAGCCCGTGTGGACAGAAACGCGCCCAGCGCTAGAAGCATCACGAAGGCGGATTTGGACGCCATCGAGCGCCATCGCCTCGTCGGCAACCGCACACTCAACAGCACTCCCGAATTCGAAGTGCTTACCTCCTCCTGGCATAGCTGCCCTTGCCTGTCCTCACTCAAATTCTCCGAATCTCGCTGCAATTCCTTGACGGGCGCAGTTGGGGCCTCGCATAAATTCTTCAAATCTGGCTGTAATTCTCCGACAGGTGGGGTTGGGCCGTCCACTGGAAGCGCACACTGCAAAGCCTTCGTGGTGTCAGGAGAGCACCGGGCGGCAGTGCGGACAAGAGTGGAGGCTGTCCACTCCTGCGCAGATCGCGAGATGCAACGGGCAGCAGAGAGCGAGGAAGCTGTGCGCTCCACCAGCGACGTCGCGGCTTGCTGCTTGGTTTGAAGTTCCTCCAGTAGTGTGGTAAACTTATCAAGGCCGATGGTCGCATACGGGTTGGTCGTTCCTTTTGATCCCTTCCGAAAACTCTTGCTGCTTGAGCTTTTCGTCGCCTTCTTCCCCTGCTGCAGCTTCTTCCGCAACCTAGGCCAAATTTCCGCCATACCCACTACGCTTGCAGATCTGTCTATTAACCTTGCAATCCTCGTGCACTCAGCTGTATAAATACCATTCTATTCCAGATCCGAGTACACCTCCGCTGACAATCACCAGGTGACTTCAACAATTGTAATTCGGCTTGACTTCTCTGCCCCAGTACACTGTTGTGTACGAAGTCCAAGTCCCTGCAACGAATCACAACCGTTGTCAACGGCACTGATGGTCGAACAGACCGCGTTACCGGATCACTCTTGGGGAATGAAAAGCCGCAATCTAGTGCACGGAGCCGACTGAATTGCAGAGATCCCAGTGCCGGTAGTACTTGTGGGTGTGGGATCATCACTTGGGGTGGTCTCCACTCTAACAATTCCAGGTGCAGAATATTTCTGGGTCCCCAGCTCCGAGAATTCCGGGTTGCCGAAGTAGCGATGCAGTAGCTAGTAGGCTAATTATAAGTACGTGGTCCGACACTTTCTTGTGCGCTCCACATTCACCCGGTAATTCCCATGACAATTATATGCGTCTCGTTTTATACAATAAGGTAATCCCGGAGAGGGCTCTAAATACTGCGAAGGAAACGCCACGCGGGGGACGAAACTACGTTGAGCCGCACCATTTTGAGCAAGTCTGCAGGGCGAGTTATTAGAGAAATAACCGGGTTACTTCAGAGAGGGCTGCCCGACTATGCTATTACCCTACCGTATGTATGCAAGACAGGGTCAATGAGCCATTCTTCTTGAGCTAAGAATTGCCGAATTCAACAAACATTCTCGGGTGTAGCTATTAACCTAGTCTAAGAATTCTACAAGGAAAGGAAATTATTGAGCTTGATTTTATATCAATATTGAAAATTTGTTGTAAATAGACATATGCCGTAGGAGATAACCATTTGGAATAATTGTTGTAAATCACAAGAAATTGTATTACTCATGACATTCTTAACATTCTTTAACATTCCATTCTATAAAATACTTTACGAGCACCCCCATTGTCACCCTGAACTGAGAGTTGGCTACTCATGGTTGTAAATGCTCCATCATTGGGGATAAAATTCTTGAACGGCCCTCCAAAATTTGAGCTTGGCATAAAATCCTTCAAGGTTGTTCATCACACTTTCTGTGCCCCCCCCCAATAGTTGAGATTTACTATTGAGATCTCACCATTCCAACAACTCATTGGGCAAGCAATACTAGGTGTGTGAATGATATCCCTAGGGGGTAGTGAGCAGTTGGAGTAGCAACCTACGTGTGAACAAATGATAGGGTATTTTAAAAACCTTGGGGTTAATAATTATAATTGGGTTTAGAGTAATATAGGGTATCAAAAATGGCATTGGACATCTTTAACGTAATATAGGGTATGGAATAATAGGTCCTATTAGAAAATTATATAATGATAGTATAAGGAAAAAAAATTCATAATTCATACCCCCCTATAAAATAGTGGTTGCTCACACCTATATCCTTATTTTTTTTAAACACTAACCCCCCCAGTGATATCCTTGACTTCCTTCATGAGTAGAGTAGCCCACATATTCTTGAGTGTGTTGGATAAATATTGTGCCTCACATTGGGGAATCATCACAGACATTTGTGGAGCCCATAACGAGATATTTGGTGAGTCAGATTTTTTAGTGTGCCCATGGTGATGGCTCTACCCTTGAAAAAATTTCAGATCTTCAAGAATTGAATAACTCAAGTATGATGCAAAATGTGCTTTGAAACAGATGAGGTGACCACACTTCCTTGGCATAGTACAACAACTATGATTCTTTCTTTCATCCTATCGGTTCTTAGAAGCTTCCATAGGGTTCAAATGTTCCATAGACCCTTGTTTCATTGGTTCTGAATGTTACGTACTGACACCAAAATAGCCAAAGTACTTACATGAAAGTCGCCAAATTGGTAGCTTCGACAACATTTTTGAATCAGTCCGCTCTCATCGAAAAAACCCAATTTAATGAGAAAAGAGAGAGTGGGGTCAATAAAAGAATACAAAAGAATACCGTCGCATTGTACACTATGTACAGCCACCTGTACTAGACGGAAGCAGGCTTATCTGGACGTCGATGAGATGCAGCCCATGGCCCACGGCCCACGGCCCAAACGCGCTGGCTCGCGCGTCCTCCACTCCACTCCACTCCACTCTTCTCTTGCAGAGTCGCAGGCAAGCGCAGATTCCGCTTCGAGACGAAGACCGATGGAACAAGCGCACGAAGGAGCGCCCCATCTGAGCATTTAGTATTGTTGTCCCACACTCCTTCATGAGATTATAATAATAACTGTAGGTCTGTACTCTGTACTGTAGCTCCATCTGTGAGTGGCGCACTTTAATGCATGCTCCGAGGAATCAGGTTTGGCCGTTAAAGCGCCTGAGATCCAAGCCATCCAACCCTGCGATGCGATGCAAGTCAAAGACGAGGGTAATTTTGAAAATTCTAAAGTTAGATAGTCTACGAAACAGATCGAGACGGAGGAGGAGTGAGGAGCACCGGAAGGAGCCAAGGAGTGAGCTCAAACGTTAACTTTACGATGCAATTTTGCGGATGGATTTTTGACAGGATGTGCCTCATTGGATGCTCCTGGTGATGAATGTATCCAGGCAATTATAACCCGACTAGATTTCGAGATACAGAATATACTTCGTCATATAAAGTGGACAGTCGGTTTCCAGAAGGTTTTGTATAATTGGACTGTGGCAGGAAGTGACATACGTAAAGCAGATTGATGAGGTCGACAGATCTGGTGTGCCGTCAGTAACTTTGAGTTCAGCTTTTGTAGCAGCTTGCAGCTTTAGATATGTTCCCACGTGGTGTTAGGGGTGATGTTTGCAATGTGAATCCGGTCCAGAAATAGGTCTAAATTTATTTTTAAGATCATTAGTAACAACACTCTTTAACACCAATTGTGAACATACCATTAATGTTTGTATGGTATGGGTGAGCATTAACCCATAAACGTCGATGCGGACATTTTTCGTCCGATGAACAACAAGAAGGTAATCTGTAGGAAGTATGAATGCATTTTTCATCTGTTGTTTTTTTAACATAATCATGGAGTCGTGCTGCATCATGGAGGGCCAGAAGTAGCATCATTTGGATGCATTCATATTTTTAGAATGCATCATGGACACAGAGAAATTGACATGGAAATACACGTGCACGGTGTTAGGCTAGAGGCTGCCCTTCTTGCAATTTTGATGAGGGCAACTGGAAATGCAGGCTTCCGCAACACTGGGCACTCACGGTCAGACAGTGGATGCTGAACAGTGCGCAGCCCACCTTTCCCCATGGTTACCAGTCCGTCATTGAGGGGTTAAATGTTGTTTCCAAAGCACTAAGAGTCCAACCCATACACGGTGACAGTCACCATGAGGAGGAGTTTCAATAAAAACAAGCAAATAAAACAGCAGTTTGGTTCTGTGGTAGCAGGTTGGGCTTAAAATAATCGTTTCAGTACAGACTGAAGTGCCATGTGCCATTGTAAATAGGCATGGTCGTTGATTGGATTGTCTGTGGAAGGAAGTGCCCTTAACCCCCTAAACGTAAAGAGTAAGAGTATTCTCTAGAATTGACAATTTGAGAAAATCATCTTAACTCTTGAAGTAGGGGAGGCAACCCATTTCTGACCACTCAAGCAAACACATGTATCAGCAAGGGAGGTTTCAACTGTGGGAAATTTTCCCATGTGTAGAAAGAGAGTTTGTATGATTTCGGTAATTTTCAGATTTTTATTTCTCAAAACATAATTACTATGGATTTTTAGTTAAGGATTTTGTTCCACCCATATTGGTCATATGTACCTTCCTATTTCCAAACAAGGGTTGGTTGCAAAATCCAACAAGGGTTGGTTGCAAAATCCAACAAGGGTTGATTGCAATATTGAAAGCCTTGTAGCCAATCATAATGTCACACAATTGCACCAAGAACTATGCCAACATTAACCCCTAACAGACTCAATGACTATTGAATATACGTTGGTAATCTTGGGTAGGTTTGTATGAAGTCATTTTCTAATTGATGTTCTTCAAATTTTGACACAAGGTGTGAACATGTACCCCCTATGTGGGAATGTAATTTTTTTTCCAATCGGGTGCCCAGATCAAAAGTTATATTGCCCTAAACTTTTTGGGCAGCTCGGGCAGCTTCGGGCAGTATGTGCAAAACACCTCTTCTACTTCTGAAATTTGGTAGGTATGTAACTTACATAATATAAGATGCAAATGTCAAAAAAATAACCATATGTAGTGGAAAAATCTCAGTCTAGGAGGAGTTAAAGGCTACTAGCCCTATTGGATAAGGTTGAAAAAAACTCTTTCTCCTAACTTCAAACATTATAATCTTTCAATCCGTAGGGTCAAAGTTTCTGAAATTTTTTTTACACATTTTCATAGTAGTCTAGAACAAATTTGTGTGGTTGAATTTTGAAAATAATGATTTTTTTTTTCATTTTTTTCTCACTGCCCTAAAAGTGGCAGTTTTTCACAATTTGTGTCTAAAATGTGCCTTGATCCTTTAGAGGTTAAACATTGTTAATCACCTCCTAATCAAAATTACTCCACCTTACACGACCTGAATGGAACATTGATTAGGAATGGGTTGCCTCCCCTACCTATGCCATCTTTCTATCAAAAAACACTCAAAATTGCTACTTCTACTACATTCACCTACAAAATTAGAAAGATAGATAAAGAAAAAATAGAATGTGAGTGCAAGATCTTGTTCTACATTTGTCTTAGATCACATTGTAAATTTTTTGTGATTTTTGACTATACCAATTGAAAGATACTAGCATTCAAAAGGAAAGATAATATTACTTTCAAGTAGTTGTTGTGATTGCCTGCAAAACAAGAAGCTCCATAACTTTCACATCACCAACCTAAATGGAATGAATCAAATCTTCTCATTTAGACAAAAATATAATATATAAAGAAAAATATTAAAAAATCTTATTTGTAATTTTTTGGGATTTTTTTGTTGCCCGTTTTCTCCCATTTCAAGGTTATTGTCAAACAACTTTTTCTCTTAGGAACCGATTGAAATGAAATGAAAATTATATTTCCATAAAGCTAATAAGTTTTTCTATCTTATGAGAATTTTCAAAAAGTTTCAATGAAAATTGAAATCATAGAAACTTGCCCAAAATTCATTTTCATCCAATCTAGGGATATTGGGACTTTAAGGGTTAAAGCACCATTTGGAAGAGTATTTCGGAATTGATATTCAAATAAAACTTTTAGATTTTGAATTTTAGATTCCATCTATATGATGAAATCTAAAATGTTAAGATTCACCAATGCTATCACCAATTTTTTCTATAAATTTGAAAAAAATTAATTCAATATTTCTTCTAAATTTGAGCACAAGCAAAATATTATGATTTTTTTAAGTAAAATTTGTTGGAATGGATTTGAAATGAGTTTCTCTTGACATGGTGATTTTTTGAAATTTTTGTGTTATTTAAATCTAAGACTTCTTTACAAAACTAGTTTTGAACTAGATTCAAAGTAATTTTGGCTAGGTCAATCCCTTAAAATACTTCCACATTTATAATTATAGAAAGATATCTATTCTAATAACACCAAATTCAACCATTAAATAGGACAACAACTTAATGATATATCTACAAAAATTATGATGACTTTCATCCAAGTAGTATTGAGAAAGAAATATGAGTTTCAATTTGTTCATCATCCAAAAAATTAGAAGTTAGAGCACTAAGGGTTTAACCCCTCACCGCCCAAGGCTTGAACAGGTTCCAAAACATCATTTCTTTTGAAGTGTTATAGATATAATTTTCACTGAGTTATAGAGATCTCAACCGTACAATCTTGTAGTGCACTTGTTGCAGATCACATGCACCAAATTTGGTGCCATTTGACCGCATAGATTGCAAGATTATAATGTTTTAGTGTTGAAAAAGGATGCTGAATTTTTCCTAAAAATACAGTTGGAGGCGAAATTTGGTTTCTAAATCTACTCGAACGGAGAAACTTGAAACTATAAAGTGATTCAAAATCAGCATAAAAACACATTGATGAAAAAAAAATTCTATTCAATTGACTCTTTGTGTCTACATAGTGAGTACATATAGTACGAATAGTAAGGTTGTCTTTTGAGTGGATAGTGAGGAAGGTTATCTGAGGCAATTAAAATTAGATTCAACAGCCCCCCCTCTCGTGAGAAGAAACAATACCCCCCCCCTCACTTTTGTATTTTTGAAAACAAAGTCATTTGACAATCGATATGGGATAATCCGCATCCATTTTCCATATACATATACATACGATCTATGTACAGTATCATAATATTCATATCAGGATCAACGGCAGGGAAGGAGGTGTTTTTATTTTTTTTCAAAAACAATCAATGGCTACTAATTTTTTAGGAAGGGGCTAATTAATTGAGCAGGAAGTGGTCTGTCTTTTGAGTGCATAGTGACTTTGAAATGTCAAAAACTAGCAAGAAAAGTTGCAAAAAATACATCAAAAACTGAACCTCCTTCCAATGAAATGCTTCTCAGTCACTCATAACTGTTGGGATTGATATGAAATTTTCTACACATAAATTAGACTAGTATGCACAACTTTTCCAAAAAAATTATTGGAATCGAACATTGTATGAAGAAGAAACCAGTTGCCAAAGTTCACTGTAATCCAAAAATGTTGGGATTTTGAATTTTGAATTGCTCCTAGACATTTAGAACAACCTGAATTGACATGAAAATTCTACCACGATAACTAGACTTCAAGGGGAACATAACCCAACAAATTTTATTGAAAACAAACTTTGGATGAAGGAGATACAAGCCCCCGAAGTTGTAGCCACCAAATGCACTTTGTTGAACTCAAATTGAACTTGTGAACTTCGATTGGTTTCCAAAAATTCAGGAAACCTTGGATTGATTTGAAAATTTTACCACTCAAACTAGAAGAAAGAGTGAAAATTTTCCAACAAGTTTTATTGAATTTGGACATCGGATGCAAAAATTACAGCACTTTGAATTTGACCTGAGGACACTTTTGGTCCCCTTGAGTGGTGAGGGGTTAACCCCTAAAGTTCTTTGACTATGTTTCACAAAAAACACTCAAAATGGGATGATTTTGATGGCAAATGCCTCCCAACAAATGATGAATCAAATCTTATTGTATAATCTAGGAGAATTGCTATTATGTGAGCATAGGAGTGTGAGCCTATGAGCCTATAATACTACAAACCTATGTTATAGGTATATTTACTGTAGAAACCGTCTATGATTATAGGGTATATATATTACAAATACCCATATTATAGGTGTTCATGATATATACACCTTCTATAGTGTGTGATACCCATATTATAAGTGCTTGTAATGTAAATTCAATGCTCACAAGCTTGCATTCTTAGGCTCACAAGCTCGCATTCTTAGGCTCACAAGCTCACATTCTTAGGCTCGCATACTAGCATCATTGTAGTATTTGAAGTTGGAAAAAATATTTTTAGGGGGGCATCCAAATTCTGAATAGCTCTTATTTTGAGGAGGCTTTTGCACAAGTTAATGTCATTTTTTGCTTGAACTTATTTTTTTATTTTTTTATAGTAGAATTGACCACATGTTCCAAAAAATTCATAACATTTCAAATTGTGCAACATGTACCAAAAAATTCCAATAAGGAAGTAGCTTTAAGAAAACTCTCATGCAAAGCAAGTTTTTTTCAACAAGTTTTGACTAGCACACACATTAATCTCTTGAAAACATTAATAGAGGAGTTTTAAGTTTTAGCTAGTTCTAGAAGAGAGGGAAAAAAAACACTCTAATTTTGTGGCTTTGGCAAGCTTGATCAATGTATGGCTATAAATACTCAAGCATAACTCAAAGGCAGGTGGATGTATTAGGTAGAAGGAGGCGAGACTAGGGTTTGTTATGCCTAACTCATCATGAATCAGTAACATTGGATAATTTTACTACATTCCATGTCCTTTAAACACTACATTCTCCTTGAACATAAAGATTTTATTTTGCTCCATAAAATATAGTTTAAGAAAATTTAACATTGAATTCAAAAAAATCAAAATATTTAGCAACAATCTCACATAGCTTCAAAAGCCATTTATATTGTATGTAAATAGATGAAAATACAAGCTCTTTATATAAGAGGGATGTTAAGATGTTGTAAGGTAAAGAAAGCTTGCCTTGGGAAAACATCAGGGTTTGTTGTTGCAACTAGAATTGGTCCAAAATATGAAGGATTCCATAATCAAGTGAAAAAATTCCTCCATAATCATATTCATACTTTTATGACCCTCATATAGTTACATAAGTCAAATAAAATACCATAAAGTTGTATAAAGATAGTAAGAGTTGTATAATTATGAACCTCGTAAGTCCTTTGAAGAAGTATCCAATACTTAGTTGAGTGCAAAATTCTTTTCAAAACTTCAAATAAAGACTATGAGAACTTTCGATTAATCAACGCAAAAGTTTATAACTCTTCCAAATTTCAAGTCAAAAGTTCATATTGTCCAACTTTCATAGTCAATCATAGTTTTCTATCTCCGATTTGAAGGCAATTGTTCACTACTGTACCTTCAAGTCCCTAGCTTTCTCTCCCACTCTAAACTAAGAGTGTGAAGACTTTTCAAAAATCTATTACAAATATCTATAAGCCTTCTAAATTTCAATTCAAAATATGATATTGTTTGATTTATATATCTGGTCAAAGTTCTCTCTTTTCAACTCAAAGGCAACCCATCACTATTTTACTTCTTAGTCCATAATTTTTGTATCCTAACTTCAAACTATAATAGTGTTAGCTTTTTTAAAAGTTTACAATTCAATGTATAGTCATACAAAATCTTCAAGGAAATATTTTCTCATTGAACAATTAAGAACACTCAAAATTCTTGCCTTCAAATTTTATAATAATTATCCCTTTTACAATCCATTAATGATAACTTTCTCTTACAAACTCCAAATGAAGTGAATGATAAGTTTTTGAAATTATAAGAAGAAGTAAAGGACACTTATGAATTTTCACTGGAAACTTTACAAAATATAACATGCTATGGCTCTCCAAACAAGCATCTCTACCCACCAAACTATGAAAAGGAGAAGAAGAGTCACCACCTCATCTACTTGAGTAAGTGGATTTTAGCCCTTAAATGCAACATGGACTACATTTCATCCATTGGCTAATTCTTTATTCCCCATATCTCTATCTACATCCCCTACATGGAATTCTAATCTATAAAAATCAAACTAAATGTAAGACAAGCATCACTTTTTGTTTTAACAGCTTCATAGATATTAAATAAAGTTTTAAAATATCTCTAACTATGGAAATAAAAAATAGAATCAAATTGTTATCTAATAGAGGTAAAAAAAGTAAAATTTCAAGAAAGTGTCACTACTTTAGCTTCTTGAGACTCTAAAAAGCCCATCTGATTCAACATGTCAACATATATTTTTACATAGTATATATGCATTTACAATGCAACAATGTAAAACAATTCATTTTGGATATGTAAATTAGAATTATTAGGATTTCAACCACTTATAGAGTTATAGTTAAGTCAAACACAAGAATTGTGTTCAAAGTAGAATATTAGACCTTATTTAATTCCTAAAGTTCCTTAACACTCTTTTCACCAGAAATGTTCAAAAATTGTCATTTCTAATATAAGTACCAAATTTGAAAAGAAAAAATATTTTTGAACACATGTACCTATAGGATCTTGTAGTATGCTAGTTTGAAAAGATATGAATTTTTTTCTAGAAGTTTCCACTATATGGATTGAAAGATATTAGCATTTGAATTGACATATTAAATGATTTTTTAGGCCCTCCAAAAAAATAGGGCAACTACACTTCACAAGGTTACATCTATCTAAAAAAATGTCCAAAATGGTGGTGCTTCTTTGGATTCATTCTTCAAGGCAAGTTGGATACATGCTTTAAAAAATTCAGATTGTTTGGATTATAGAACATATAGGAAAAATCAGTAAGTAAAAAGAAATAGAATGATTTAAAATACTAATTTATGAAGAATTTAGTTATGGAATTGAAAAATGCCTATCCTAATGGTTGTAATGTTGAAATAATCAATTTGCATCCAATTATTTTTATTTTTCCAAAAAATGAAAAATTGAGTTAAATAAAAGATTTAAAAGTTTATTTTAGAGTAGAAAATCCATAAATAGTTGCTTGCAAACTATAACTCCTCATAACTTTCATCTCATTAATCAAAATAGAATGATTCAAAGCTTTCCATATATAAACAAATGTAGAAAAATAATTTCAATTTTATTTTTTTGAAAAAGGTGATTTTTTCTAATCTACCCAAATTGCCTTATTGAGGAAAAGAAGTACATATCATACAATAAATTTTTAAGTGTGTGGTCAAAATTGATGAGAATTGTTGGGTCTTAAAAGAAAACTTTATCCCCATGTTGTGTGAAAATTTTGAAAAAAAAATCTTTTGTAGTGAGCTACCCAAAATCACTATGTTGTCAAAAACGCAATTTAGTCCTTTACGGGTTAAGCATAGTAGAATAATTTTTTTCAAAAAACTTTGAATCTAGATAATATAGAAATTCAAGCTAGATTTCATCTCCAAAACAGGTTTGTGATTCCAAGTCTGTAATCAAAAGTTATAGACAAATTTGAGAGAAAGTTTGGAAAGAACATTTTCATTGTCATTTTCAAACATCTTCTGTGGATTCTATCTATTACTTATTTTTGTAGACCATAACTCTCAAATAAATTTTTGGAGATGAATTTATCTTGATTTTCCAAATAGACTTAGCTTAAAGTTTTTTGCAAAATGGCATTCTACTATGCCTAAATGAAGTCTAAAATTCTACTTTAAACACAATTTCTACATTTAATTCAAGGATATTTCATGTCTAGGATTAGTCAAACTTCAATAGATTTCTACATTAAAACACACATTTTAAAATTTTGACATTTTTCATATGTATTAACATAAGTCTAAATTTAACTTAATTTTCTTACAATGAAAAACTTCAAATTTGAATTTTATATGATTTTTTAAAGAAATTTATGTATAAAAATCATTGTAATGAAAAAATAATTCAAATAGAATGAATTTTTTTAAAAATTGAAATAATAGTGAAAAACATCATGGTGATATTGGTGTATTCTTTGAGCTTACACCAAGAGAAATTTGATAGAAAAAAGTTCAAAAGTGGTGTATTTTGAACTTTCAAGATCTGTAACAAAAATTACAATTTTCACAATTTTGAAAAATATGATAATGAAATACAAAGTAGATTATTGGAGCTACATTTTCTAAATTAAGTTAAATTTTTAATAATCAATAACCATGTGAAAACTTAGGTTTTGACTTTCAAAATGCCCGTTGCATTTGCAATGTCCCTTAAAGGTGAACTATGAGTGGTTGAGCTCCTACTAATTCTAATTTACATACTCACATAGGTTGTTTTACTTTCTACTGAGGGTTGCTATTATGTAAGCCTGTGAACTTGAGCTTAAGGTAGCAACACCCATAACCATTATTGTCCCCATACTTTGACTGTAGAGTTCCTTTAAAGTGTTTCCAAGAGTACCTTGAAACAATCCTCATATATAATTGGGGTTGGTGGGCTCTGTTTTTTTTAGATTTTAGTGCTAGAACCAAGGCAATTTTATTAGAGTGTGGCTTAGGGTGCCCTAGGGAGTTTTACTCTGACGATTCATAGAAATTAGATGCCTTGTTTCATTTTATTTTTTTTGAATTCATAATTTTCAATTGCTAATACCAAACACACACACACACACACACACACACAAATATATATATATATATATATATATATATATATATATAAAATAGGTGCCTCCAACTATGTTGAATTGCTTAAATGGATGGTTATAGGTATTGCTACCTCATTAGCCTAGAAGACTATATCTCTATATTATATGGGGCTATATGTAAAAAATATTCTATGATTTGGGCTATGATTATAGTGTAACTATGTTACAGATTCCTAAATTATAGTGTTTAAATTATAAACACCTTCATTGGTTGTAGGATATCTACATCTACATATGCTCAAGGCTCACATGCTTGCATTTTTATGCTCACACCCTAGCATTATTGGTGTCACTTATAAGGGGATAATTAATGAGTGAATTCACTTTACTTATCCCTTCACTTAATAAGTGAGTGAATTATAATATTTTTTTCATTATCCCTCCACATGTATATTTTTTCTAAACATGCTAGATTAAAATTGATATGAGATTACTCATATATTCTACCATATTAGTATTCCGTGTAACACCTCTATATTCTGTATATCAAACCCATATATATTTTGTATATATTCCACATATCATATCCATATCAAAGTTATTTTGTTTTGGAGGTGTGGGTGGGCAAATCATGTGTTTTATTTATTTATTTTTGATATGCAAAGGTGATTAATTAATTAATAAGATTTGAGTATGTCCCTTGTTAGAGGACAATAATGCTCTTCAACCAAATAAATGAATCTGGAGTTGAATGAAACACAAATTCTTGTCAAGTTGTTCCAAGCAAAGAAGAATGTTTGGATTTTTTTTAGTTGATATAGGGGTTATAATCTTATCCCAACTAACAAAGAATATAGGTTATAATTGTCTCATGACTTATCGATGACACAATGACATGAGTCCCTTGAACACTGGACATGATATTATGTACTTATTACACTATTCAACAATGAGGCATGAATATCTTTGAGAGTAGTTCAAACTTATGGTGAATTTCATTAAAATGGCAGTATTATTCCACTGTTTATGACATATTTCATGCCATTTTAATGGAATGTAGTGCAATTTCTAACATATTTTGCGCCATTTTACCATAATACTGCCATTTTAATGAAATTCACTATACTTATAGTTAATTCTTTTGCTTTCACACAAGTAACATGTACCAAATCACTATGTAGCCACACCTTCTTTCAAGTCTATTACATCTTGAATCCAATAATGGTTTAAGAGTATCTTTGTGCAACATTTCTACACACGTGTACATAACTTTCTTTCAGGCTTACATAACTTGTCCATTATTCTTGTAGAGGACTCAATGATCTCCATTAGCCACTAACTTCTTACTCTTCTTTCAATTTCCTTTCATGTTTCACAAAATTTTGTAAGTATTGGTACATCTCCAGGCATTGAAAGCTAAATCTACATCATTTAGTTTTTGCAGTTTTTTGCAGTTAAATACGTGTCTTAATTTTTGGCTCTTCAATATATAACGTGCTCTGCCCCTATATAAAGAGGTCCCTTTTCGTTAATCAAACTTCTATCAATGCATCAATTTCGTAGTATCAGCTCTAGGATAATCACAACATGGACACTTTTCAAAGCAAAATCAATGTCATTCAGTCCTAATTTTTACAGCTTTGTGCAGAACTTTGACTGTCTTATAATTGGAGCAATGGAATTGCTTCAATTCAGGCATATATTGGGATAGCACGAGAGTCTTGCACATGCTCTTGTACTATACTCTAGATCAGGCGTTGTCTTAATGCGTGAGAGAAGGCCTGGAGTGCCAAGAGTCGGCCTGCGGAGCAAAGCCAAATCAATCTCACTTCACATCGCTAACCATCATCGTATTGTACAATTACTGTAATGTTGAAGTTCAAGTATTCATTGCTTTTCGCTATTTGAAGAAACAGGAACAGGAAATTAGTCCTGAAGTTGGAATCGGATGATCACTGATCAGACTACAAAAAGTTTTAAGTATGTTTTCCAGTGAAGTTACACATATTTCTAGGTCGTTTAAAATTGCTCTCTTGACGGAGTTTGAATTGAAAGGAATTTCTGTTTCGACGGATTAGCGAATTTAGGGCGGTAATCGCGAAGTGTTTCCTTGTTATTGTGCACGAGCTTGCACATTGTGTTACGTTCATTTGATATTAAGACGGTCTGAAAACCAATAATGGTCAATTTCATTAAAATGGCGGTATTCAAATGCCATTTTTCAGACCGCGCAGTCTGAACTGTAAAAGGAACATCTAAGAGTGTCATAGATTTTGATCATGTAGCACTCTTATAGATATCCTAAATCTAGAAACACTATAGATTTCAGACCGCGCAATCTAAACTATCTACGACGTATCTATATTTTAGACATCTAGGACTGATATAGATTTCAGATCATGCCAAAGTAGTGAAATGGACCGCCAATTTACTGGAACACTGCCATTTTAATGAAATTGACCATAATTGGAGATGCACATTTTTTCCAATCGTAAGCCTTGGAGCTGGCACATCATTCCTGGAAGAGATGCCAGTTGATGTAGTACGTAATTATGTGCATATGCTGGCACAGATTGCCATGCACGATTCACAAGCTACCATATGGCCACTTCCATTTATTTGTTGAAGGTATGTTATTGTGGCAAAGGTTGGCAACAACACTTGTGTAGCTGGTGGATACAAGTTCTTTTGAAGAAAATCCAGAATTCATAGTCATTTAGACAGTTTGAGCTGTACACGGCTCAACCTTACTGTGATTAAGAATGTAATTAAAGAAGTCCTGAAACTGTCCGAGTATTTCTGAGCATGCCACCGAACTATATAAATAGTGGTGATCGAGCACATGCATGAGTGGAGGAGAGCTCTATGCACTTCCAAGCTTCCCAATGATGCAGCACTCCGACCTGACTGCCAGTCTCCTTGTTCGAAGTCACAGCCTTGCGCATTTGATCAATCGAATCGAAACTAGTTTTGATTCAAGCAAATTGATGTTTGACTCCGATGACATTGTTGGAAAGTTTTGACAATTCTGTTAACCTCCGTTGTCACCAGCTTGTCAATTCGTAGCTCGATCTGGGAGTGACAATGGAACAAGGTGCGGAAGGACACGTGAAAAAAAGATTTCTCGTGACTGGTGGGACTGGATTTATTGGCTCGGCAGTGGCCTGCCACCTGGTGCGTGAAACACATGCACCATGAGGTTCTAGTTGTGGACAAGCTCACATATGCGGATAATCCCGACTTACTGCACCCATTGCGGAACATCCCCGATGTCGTTTCGAGCAGGCGACCAGACACGAATGCAAGTCATCGTTGCAGCATTCGAGCCAGATATGATCATAAACCGGGCGGCCGAGAGTCACGTGGATCAGTCGATCGATGATCCAGGCGAGTTTGTGCAGATCAATGTGGTGGGCACTTTCACACTCCTGCAGGTGGCTCTGGGCTACTGGCAAGGACTCTCGCCTGCGCGTCGCGCCACGTTCCGCTTCCATCACGTCTCGACTGACGAGGTGCGCGCTTTGCATGAGACCGACGACTTGTGGACTGTCGTCACCAACTGCTCCAACAATTGCGGTCCCGGAGAAGCTGATTCCACTTGTCACGCTCAACGCTCTTCAGGGCAAGCAGTTGCCCGTCTGTGGCCAAGGCTTGAAATTCCGCGACTGGCAGTACGTGGAAGATCATGCCGTTGCGTGGATCATGGTTGCCGAAAGGGGCGTGGTTGGCGAGAGCAAAGTACATATACAACATCGGAGGCAACAACGAGCGAACCAACATTGATAAAGTGGTTCGGGCGATTCGCACACTGGTGGACGAGATGGCGCCGGATTCCGTGATCGGGCCTCGCGAAAACCTCATCACCCATCTCGCAGATCGCCTATGGTAAGGACTTTCGCTACGCGCGGGATGCGTCGAAGCTGGAGCGTGAGCTCGGCTAGAGGCCAGCTGATTCGACCTTTGAGTCTGGTCTGCGGAAGATTGTGCAATAATTCCTGGACTATCGCCCCTGCTGGGAGCGTGTACTTGCGCTTCGGTGGCTATGGCAGCGAGCGGCTCGGCACGCTCTAGAGAGCCCCAGACGCGATCCTGAGGATGTATTGACAGGGGTGTCTCACACTGCAAATCTTATATGAGAAATTGAAACGAAAGGCCGGCTGGTCTGTCCAATCCAAATGAAAGAATCTTCTTGACCACCCAGGCGGTACGTAACTAGGTTCGGTAGCGAGGAGTCTCTGCTGGAGCATCTGAGTAATTGTTTGATTGCAATTCCTGCAGCAGATTCCGACTCCCACACTTACGCATATCGATCGTTGAGAGTTGAGACATGATTAGGTTGTTGATACACCAGCTACTCTTTCAATTCGATCTTGTCCGGACAAACTCTAGGCTGCGAAAAATATAGATAGGTGGGATATATACTTGTTTCGGAAGCTTTCCAATTATCACTACCAGTCTTCCAAACTTAATTCAATTCAATTCACCTGCACCATAGCTCTCTCTTGATTGAGGAATTTCCTCCCTTCCAGTTGGTTGTCCTGCAAGAGGCTAAAAAACGCTCCTCCCGAGCTCAGAAGTCGGTCGTTTCAGGCCAAACGATTGAGAAGCAGCCTTTTTTTCACTTTTTGAGAAAGTGCCAAGATGGCAATCACTTAAAATTTGGTGAAGCATTGTATTTCTACATGCATCCATTCTATGGATCAAAATATACTTTTCAATAATATTCATGTACTTTTTCATCCAAATTTGGCGACTTCATCCACATTTTAAAGAATAATGAAAATTTTCTGACAAAAAAAATTACTTTTATCTAGCAAAAAGTAGACAATTAGTTTGTGATGGAGCAATTTGGCCGTATGGTTCCCAAAAAAAAGGTTTGCTGAGAAGCTTATGTCAATTATTACACCAGTAGTAGGATTAGGATTTAGTTTCGAGGGAACGATTTTGGGTGTACCCACCTTCCCAAGTTCCCATACATGAATAGGAAGGTGGGTACATCCAAAATCACTCTCTCCCTAAATCCACCATCATCACATTGAGTACATCTCTAAATTCTATATGTACACATTTCGAAGAAATGATTTTAGAACACATACCAAAAAATAAATAAATAGACTTTTCATAATTGTTGCCAATGATATCCAAATGTTGTGTGCTTTGGTGCATGGGATCCTCCTTTCACTTGCCAATAAGACAAAATGAAAACTGGACCAATCTAATAATAGTAATTAGATACAGTAGCAAAAAGTGGTGGTTGGTGGTTACCCTCCTTAAATTAGTTGGTTGAGGTCAAATGTGAGAGTGGACATTGTAATTCCCACTAGAGTGTATTGTGGAATTTACGAAAAAAAAGGTCATGGAATTCCCCTTCAAATTTTGAATTTTTGTTATAATTTGGACAATAGGAATCATACTATTAAACGATTGAAGAAGTTTTAGGGCACTAGACACCCTTCACATGTTGTTGAGTTTTAGTCAATAATGAGTAAATAACATGTAATTACTTTTCAATTTTCAATACTTGCAAATTTCAAGCCATTTTTCAACAAAAGATTACTATAGTATATTTTTACCAATAAATGATGCACAAAACACTTAGAAGAAAAAATAAAAGTCTTTTTTGGAATCATATATTAAGAAAATCTTGAATTTAGGAGTTAATTGATAGAGATATGCATTTTCAAAATAATTCTAAAATACATTTTTGATAATTTTTTTAGTGAAATTTCTTGATTTTACATGATAATTTATTAGAAAACATTGGACAGGTGAAGAATTTTGAAAATTCAATTGTGTAGGTATGTAGGTGCATAGGAAATATTCACCTGCAAATCTTGCAAGTTAATAAAATATCTTTAAGTAACAAGAATTGAATGTATATTAATAGAGGATCATTGCAAGAAACACCAGTCTTCTTTTTCATCACAATGAAAGTGACGTTTTTGTTATTTGCTATAACTTTTGAAGCACAAGTCCAGTGAATATGAAATTTCCATTAGGGGAAATTCGAGGTTTCTACATGCCCGTTTTAGGGCTGCTCCTCTACTTGTTCCCTGTGCTGTCTGGGAATGGTTGGTTGTTGTCAGTAAATAATTTTAAAAATAAAAATTATGAGTTCTGAAATGAAACAAAAGTTTAAAAAAATAAAAATAATTTTTTTTTGATGTGGTACGGTCTCAGCCATGTCTTAGACTACAACAGTGGCACAGTTCCTTTGTTCCCCGCAGTCTGGGAACTCGCAAGTATGTAGAGGCCTCAAATTTCCCCCTAATGCTATGGAACATGTCTAACTTGATGTTAATCAAATCCCTTATTTCTTAGAAATTAAAAAAAATCATTTTGTATTTGAAAATCATTTTTGCTAATTTGTCACAAAGTGTTGTTTAGGGGTTTTCACTACATTAGGAGTCCCCAAATTTTATGATCTAGAGTTGAAAATTTCATGGTCTATTTTTATATTAGGAAAGCATGTATCTACCAAAGGAAATCAAAAAAATATTATTTTATGTCCTCTACATGAGTGCAAACAACACTCCTATTGTGCACAATTTTTGAACATTGAAGATGGTTCTAAGATCATTCTTTTACTGAAATCTCATCTTCATCAACTCTTCCCAAATGGACAATTTTTCATATAAAAGAAAATTATTTTCCTATTTATTACAAATGAAAATGTGAAAGTGCCAATTTTCATGAGAATTGACACTTTTCAAGTTCTCCTATCTAGAGAATTTTTCTATGGTTTTCCTTCCTAGGGTAACTTCTTCTTAAAGGTTTATACATTAAAAATATTTTTATCATTTTTTAAAAATTATTTTTCTAATTATAAAGTACTCTTGAAAAAAACAGGAGTACTATGGAAAACACTATAGAAAAATGAACGGTGTTTCTTGCAACAACCCTAGAATAAAATACTAAGGTCTTCACATGTCAAAATTGAAATGAGGTATATTATACTGAACAAAACTAGATATTTCTATTTGAACTTCACTATTACTATTTTAATAAATTTGATCATGATGGTAAACATTGATTTTTCAAAATTTCAATTTATACGTAAATATGTAGGAACAACAAAAACTTAAATATACACATGGTAGATAGATTTTCACAAAGAAACAAACAAGAATGAGAAAATAATGTCCTTACCCTTTTAGAATATTAAAAAGTGATTACTAATTTTGCTTGAGAAACTCCTTCAACAAAAATAAAGTATGTTGTGAAGTGAATTACAAGGAGTACATTTTATTTTTCCAATATTAAAGACATAGTCTACAAGCCATTGAAGTTGGATATATATGAGTGAATCTTAGCAACTAGTATAAATAAAAGGAAAGTTGGCTATGTCTTTATTAATAAGTAACTAATTATCTAAACAATTTATATGACAAATTGGTTGATTTATAGAATGTAGGATTTTTTAATAGATATAAAACAAACGTGACAATATAAAACAAAGCCATTGGATAATTACACACTATAGTACACAAAGTTCCATCATTCACTTAGGGCGCATAGAATGTTGGATTTGCACTAGTTTTGCATCAAAATAACAACAAGATTTCTCCAATATTTTTATTACTCATTTGTTGATGATTTTGTTTTAATTCTATAATATTATGTTTTTTACATTTTAAGGGGTGCTTGCAAAAAAGAATGGTTGATTCTGTAGTGCTTGGGGCCATTTTCACAATACTATAAGCTTTTGGAAAAAAACATTTAAAAATAAAATAAATGCATATAATTAGTGTAACACTAAAATAAACATATGACCAAAATTTGAGACCTAAAAAAATGAAGGTCAAAAGTTATTCATTTAATAGATTGAGAATTTTTTTAAAGAAAATTGATATTTTGATATTTAAATTATTAAAAATTAATAAAACTAGCCAAAATAAAATTGAAAAATAAATTCTTAAGAACTTTATGAAGAGAAGATTTTTCTAAAAATATAATGGAAAAATATTTTCAAGTATCTAATAACTTGCTTACAAAGGAGCCATTTTTGCACCCATGTTTGAGGATTTGAGTTTTGCTATTTTTAATTATCTCTTTCACTATAGATATATATCTATAGTCAAAAGATATTTCTAGAAGTCCACTTCTATTATGATAATTTTGGATACTCAAAAGTCTTTCAAACTATGAAAATTTAAAGTATGATAAATTAGCAAAAATGCTCTTTAAATATTAAATGAATTAAAAAAAATCTTCAAAAATTATTTGCTACAATAAAAGAGGTACTCCCATCTTCATTTTTAATTTGAGATCTATTGGCCCTATACTTCAAAAGTTATGGTAGAAGATATAATTGACATACTACATATACATATTGATTAAGGACATGTGTTTCTTGCAATCATCTTCAATATTAAATCAACACTACATTTGACCATTCACTAAATTAAAATTTAAAATTTTTAATCAATATTTGCTACCAAACTATTAATTAGTGGAAATAATCAAATTACAATGACATGGAATCACATTTTAGGAGCTTTTTAAATTGAAACATTTGTAAGTGCTTGAAGGTGGGTCCAAAGAAGTTGATACTAGTGGGTATTAAACCTACATTACTTTTCTTCCTCATTTGGAACATATTTTGAAACTTGTTCCAAATACATAAGGTAGCCAACCCATTTCCAACCACTTAAGTAATTATGCATATTTGGAGCAAAGGTTTTTTGAATGCAAAATTTTTTGCATGTGCAAAAATAGAGTTTAGAAGGATTGCATTTTTTCAGAATTTTTTTACAAAAAATGTAATTACTATGAATTTTTTAGTGGAAGATTCTCTTTGACTTGTAATGGTGGTATAGAGCTTTCTATTTGTGATCCTATGCTAATTGCAATGTTGACCAAGGGCTAGTTGCAATATTGAGAGCCTTGCAACCAATCATAATGTGACACAACTACTCCAAGTATTGCACCACAACTTCACGGAAAGAAAACATCCTGCATATTGGAAATGGGGGGGTGATCAGAAATGGATTGACTACCTTACTAAATTTTTAAGTTTAAAAGTTTGAAAATAGAAAAAACAATCAAGCTTATTTTTTATATGTCTTGATATAGGATTAAGCACAACCATTGGTTCTCTCAACATCCATTCTCTATGATCTATATTGAATATTGCAAGTGATATGCTATGGCTTGTGTTTAGTGCAAAGCATACCAAATCATGGAGTAATGAAGTATTGAAATGTACTCACTAAAAGCAATAATAAAGCATTGCATCAATACTCCATCTAGTATAACCAATGACAAAATATTAACACATACTAACTAGTGTACAACAAATTATAGTCATCAAGTACAAAATGAATCAATGATGATGTACTATACATGCTCTTTTAAACTAGAGTTGGTTGTAAATGGTACAATATTAAGTTATGAACACCCATGATAGAAGCACATGAAGTACACCCCCTAAAAAGTATGTCAAAAAAGTATTTGGGGGGATTTACTCAAATTTGACTACTTTGGGGGATTGAAGAACTAAATCTTTTGGTTTATATTCAGATGCATTAGATGAGTAACTTGGCTTGTAAAGATTTGTTTTTGTTGGCCATGAAATTGTAAAAAAAAATTCCCAAGCTGAAAAAAGTAGTTTTTTGAGAATTGAAAGTATGTCAAATATATCAAAAGAATGGAAAGTACTTTGTGGAGGAAAAACAAATGATTAACTTTGAGTGATTTATCAATACTTTAATAGATTATTTGCTATGTGAGAAATTCTTGCTCATAAATAGGGTGTAGTTGTAGTCTAATCCCTTAAAATATTTGTATTTTTGAAGATATAAAGTTTCTTGAGTTAGTAACAAAAAGTACTATGAGTACATGGAGTACATTTTTGAGGTAAACTCTGTCATTGATTCCAAGGTTCATTTAGATTTCAATCGTACATTTTCCAACATTTTTGGACTAGGTCCTATTATTGTGGAGCGAATCTCTTTGTCTTCATTGTCTCTTCTTTCTATAGCTTGCATACATTGTGTTTTCCCATTTAGAAAAAATACATTTTGCATACAATATATGAAATGTACACTTCAAGTACTATGAAATTTTGCCAAAAGTGTACCTATTGTAGTTGACTTCTAGATAAATCAACTCTATATAAATATCAACAACTAAAATATGAGAATGAATGATGGAGATTTGAAAGAAGACATAGTAAATAATCAATAATCTTGAAGAAACCATTTCAAAAAATCATTAACCATATGTCATCACATTACTTCACCATTTGAATTCACATAGTATTTTTTCCAAGATAAATTTGTTTAAATTTAGGGGTGATCTTATTGTCAAATTGATTATTAAATATGAATGTTTCGCAAAGATGCATTCAAAGGTGAATATTTATCTATTATAGGGCCAAAGTTATCTACTTCTCCTTCAACATATCTTCTCTTCTAATTGCTACAATCCATATATCATCAAATTTTGATAAATTTTTGCCAAATTCCCATACCTAGCAATGATATGTGTACATTCCTTCGTTATAGTTTGTTCAAAATTCAAATATTTATGTGCAAAGAGAGCATGCTTATATTTAAGACTATCATTATAGGTTATTCAAGGTTTAAGGAAATTATAGGATTTTAAAGAGGGATGAGGTTTGATAAAATAAACTTTGACCTACAATACAATTGGGATTCACATACAAACGAGGTATGTTCAAATCTTACCACCTTACATGGAGCCATTTAGGATCGGTATTTATCAATTGGTCGGACAATGAATTGGTGCCAACCCCCACTTAAATTTATAAATAGGCATTGAACTCATGTCCCAATCTTTTTTGCAATTTGTGTGGGAACAGTCCATTAAGGGAGCCAACCCATTACTGATCACAAACCCAATTTAGCAAGGTAGGGTGGAGTAATTTCAATTAGAAGTTGATTAACAATGATTATTGCTAGCACAGTTCCCAGGTAGTTGTAGTGCATTATAATTGGCTACAAGACTCTCAAAATTGGAACCAATCTTTGTTGGATTTTGCAACTAGCCTTTGGTCAAAAATAAGGTCTATATGGCCAATATGGGTAGAACAAAATCTTCAGCTTAAAAATTTTTAGTAATTATTTCTTGAGAAAAAAAATCGGAAAAATTATGGAAACCTTACGAACTCTATTTCTGCTCATGGGAAAATTTCCTCACTGTTGAAACCTCCCTTATAGGTATGTGTATCACCTTAACCCCTAAATGCCAAGGTGGACAATTTTTATCCAATGAATGACAAGGAATTCTTGTGTATAGGACAGAAGTGAAACTATTCATCCTCGAAATTAGGGGTGAAAAGGGAAGATCTTCAACAATAGTTTGACTCCCAATGAGTCTTTTTGATTTGTTTAAAGTAGATGATGTCACACGGTTCCAAAATGCTTGATTTCCACGGTCAACAGCCCGGCGTTCAAGGGTTAAGTGGTCAGAAATGGGTCGGCTCCCTTACTCCACTTTGAAAATTTCCACATGTTTTCCTCAGCCAATATTAATTAAGCTTGTGGGGTGTTGGTCACGCCCGGCGTTTCGTGGGGTCATTTCATGTGGAGAGCTTCTTCTGCACCCCCGCTGCAACCGAATTAGGGCTAGAGAATTAGGGCTTGCCATTCCTGTTCGTGTGAACTTGAAATTATGGCACTTACTTAATCTTCAAGCAGTGAAATGCGTGTCGGAATTTTTGATTCACGTGATCACAACGAGTTGCGTGTCGACGATTTTCAGTAGCATCTCTCACGTGCCAGAAATACTCTGCCCCAGCCTCTGGGGACTTGTTAACTTAAGTGAATTGTTTCTTGATGAGAAGTGGATTGTTTGTGCATCGGTTGTGCGGCGGAGGACGACTCTAGGGTATTGTAGTCAAAGCGTCCGTTGGTTCACATCCCAAATTTCTGAACCTATCATTCGCAGCGCATCGGATTTGAAGTTACGTCCGCTACTTATTAATTCTGTGATTCTTCATTGAAAGTTTGATTACTAGTGAGCTCGTACTATTCATACTACAAAGTCGACGAGAGGCCCGGGCAAGGACGTTGACCCTGTTCTTGACTATCTTGCTGTAGGGTTTAATCACTTTTAGGTCGTGTTTGCTCTTTGGTTCGCGATCACAGAGGTGTTGGTGTTCCTGGAAGCTTAGGATTCAAAGAATTTCGTTGGCGTTTTGAGGTAAAGGTAGTGACTAGAGATGGCGGGGGATGGGAATAGAGATTCGCGGACTCGAATTCCGGTAGTAGTAATTGGGGATTCTGGAGTTGGAAAATCTAGCATGATTTTGGCAGTCGCGACGGATTCGTTTGCGGAAGCCGTTCCGCCCGTCCTGCCACCTACACGTTTACCTGCGGATTTCTATCCCGACTGCGTACCCGTGAGTATTTACGATACTTCATCGTCGAGGTGAGAATCTCATGCCTTTTGTTGCTCTGATGAAATGCAACAGGCTGGATCGGTGTGACTTGTTGTAGTGGTGGTGACTGGGACTTGCCTCGTGAAGCTGACTATTTCTGCAGTCTAGATAGGGTTGATAGTATTGCAATGAAATGAGGATGCAGGAGGGAAACAAAACTATTCAACGTGGCTTATTCTGTGTTTAGGGTTTAGTTAGATCTTAGTACTCCGTGTGCATTTTTGTGGACAGAGCTGAAGATAAGACGAAGCTGGAGATGGAGCTCAGAAAAGCAGACGTCATAGTACTGACGTACGCCTGTGATCAACCAGAAACACTTGCTCGTTTGTCTAGCTACTGGCTACCAGAAATTCGGCGTCTAGGAGTGAGTCTCTCCTCGCACTCTCGGTTCATGTCATTCTCTTCAACTACATCCCTCACTCTCCTTTCTTCGTCGTCCATCTTGTTCAAATTGATTCCCTCGAGTCTCTTCTCGGATCATGAGGTTACTTCTGTAGGTGTATACTTCACTTTCTGTCAGATTATCCTCCTCCGAGGACGTGGTTGCAGACTTGCAACACCAGCGAATTTGCGTAAATCCTTTTTATTCATCGGCGTCGGCTACAAGATATTTTGTTGTGCTGGCTAAATGATCCCGCATGTTCCCAAGTTGTTCTATAATTTTCTTATAGTTTCCATTTCGTGCACTTGCTTCGCATTGACAAGTGTATTTGTCCTGCAGCTTAATTTGCCAGTGATTGTGGTCGGGTGTAAGCTAGATCTACGAGATGATCGGCAACCGGGTTTGGAGGAGATGATGGCACCCTTGATGCAAGAGTTTCGGGAAATTGAAACTTGTATAGAGTGTTCAGCTGCCAAGCAGATTCAGGTAGTTGTGGAAGATGAATCACATGGCGCTCGTAATTTTCCGTTCATCATATGTAGTATCCTTAGTGCTCACTCAAAGGTTAGCGGAGTCACGCAATTTGGGTGGTTCTGAACAGGTAGCCGAAGTGTTCTATTACGCTCAAAAAGCTGTACTGCACCCGACAGCTCCACTCTTTGACCAAGAAACGCAAACTTTGAAACCCCGGTGTGTGCGAGCTCTGAAGCGGATTTTCATCCTCTGCGATCATGATCGGGATGGAGGCTTAAGTGATGCTGAGCTGAACGACTTCCAGGTGGTTCCTCATCTTCAAGGATAGCCCCTTCTTCTCTAAGCTGTCCTGAACTATGTACTAATCACATTCCTGTCCGAAGTTCTTACATTGCCCTTGTGTCCGGTTGTAATACGTGGAGCACAAACCACCGAGGCTCACTCGAATCGATCGATCCTAATACATGCTACCTATTTTCCTGCACATCTGGCCAGGTCAAGTGCTTCAATGCTCCCTTGCAGCCTTCTGAAATAGTAGGAGTGAAGAAAGTTGTCTCTGAGAAAATATCGGAGGGTGTGAATGAGAATGGACTGACCTTGACGGGGTTCCTCTTTCTCCACGCTTTATTCATCGAAAGGGGTAGACTGGAGACAACATGGACAGTACTCAGAAAATTTGGTTACAATGATGAAATTACGCTGCGAGATGATATACTGTCCATTCCCTCCTGGAAGCGGGTATCTGACCAGGTACGTGGGGCAGGACTGGGGCTAGTAGAATACTCTCTTTATGATTCTTTCGATTCTAAACTAGGGCATGGAAAACAGTTTGAATTGCCAATGGTTACTCATCTGACGCACTCATCTGCCAAGAGTGCTTTCCCGTACTGTGGAGGCGAAACTTGATACTTGTTTCGTTTACATGTAGAACCTAATTGTAAAAAGTTTGCATTTTGATGTAGTTAAGTGTTATTATAGTTTTCCCTTTTTTTTAATCGTAATCTGGGTATAGGTTTCTCTGACGTTTCTGTGTACTCCTTTATGCTCCTATGCTTCATAGCTTGATATTTTTGCCCCGCACACGTGCAGAGTGTTGAATTGACAGAAAAGGCAGCAGACTACCTGAAAGGAGTTTTCACGGCATTCGATCACGATGGGGTATGAAAATATTGATCTTAATGTCGGTAGCAATCTCGGAGTGCGGGTTACTTTTAGTGATCAGCATTGTCTACAAGTGAAAATATGGTGACCCAATTTATGCTGTTGTGGGGCATGGGACTTGGCATTTAAAGTAGTGGAACGCTTTTACGAAGTGATGAACATGCGGAGTTGGGCTGACTAGTTGCCATTTCTTCTTCCAGGATGGGACATTGCGACCTTTCGACTTGGAAGAAATTTTTTCAACCGCTCCATCAAAGTAAGTGTCGAGTTCAATTGAGGACATGGTAGCGTCGAAATTCATAATTCATCCAACCTTAGATTATGCAGGAAGTTTAAACGCCTATTAAGTATTTCTCGTTTCCAGCTCAGACTGCTTTGTCAATCCAAAATCTGCCATTAGGTTTCAAAATCACTTTCTGCGATCGATGTCATTTGGATGTTGAGTTGTTGAACTAGAAGTGACTCTTCCTTTTTCCAGAATTGATGCTTTGAATCATGATTATTGCAGCCCATGGGACAGCCCAATTTACAAGGGCACGGTGCAAACCACCTCTGTATCAGGCATTACTTGGAATGCATTCATCTCGCAGGTTTGCGTCAATTATTCACGTCGATAGTTCGGTGATGTTTCATGGAGTGAAAATGAAATAGTTTTAATGTTGTCTGGCCCTCTTGTTTGTTTCATTTTCAACGTTTTTGCCTATCAAGATCATTCTTTATGAGCTGATTTTTATATTTTTCTGAGTGCGGGCATTAGTTTGGGGTAAAGACAGTTCTAATCAAAGTTTTGTCGTTGTGAAATGGCATTCTGGATTTTTAGTATCTGAATATTCTGCTGAACTACATTCTGATGGGCAGGATGAACTGGTCGTGCAATTGTATGATTCTTTCTGTATTGAGTTTTGTGTGATGGTTGCAGTGGGAACTCATGACCTTGCTGGAGCCACAGAAGAGCGCAGCTTCTCTGGTTTACATGGGGTATCCTGGGGACCCATCCACGGCATTCCAAGTGACTCGACGCAGGAAATATGATCAAAAGAAACAACGCTCTCTGCGAGGGGTCATACAGTGCTTTGTCTTTGGCTCAACGAAATCAGGAAAATCTGCTATTTTGGACGCTCTAATTGGCAGGTACGTTCTTGCTCTTATTGTTGGCCATCTCAGAGAGGGTGTTTGTCAAGTGTTAGTACCGTGCTTATCGCTGAAATGTAAGTGTCCCTCTTTGTATATACGTTCCTAGGATCTCAGGTAGAGGAACCTTAATCGTCAGGTTCTTGGCTGCTTGTGTTAGACTGGAAATTTTGTATTGGATAGTTCATTTCATATGGAGAATTTGATGCTGATTCTTACCCTCCTAATTTATGTTGTTACCTATTTTATTAATTACGTTAGTTGTGATCTTTTTAGTCAAAAACATGAAGATCTTTTATTTGCCCTTGAAAATCATAACAAGGAAAGAGTCTCAAACCAACAAAATGCCTTTATATGCAAATCCTATCGTGGCTCGCTACTATACAACGTCCATACTCTTTGGGTTCCTTCACTTTTGGTTTAAGACGCCACCACCTACATGTTATAAATACCAGTACCATTGTGACGGAGGCTTAAACCTTAGGAGAGTTCAAACTATGTCCTGGAATGCATAATTTGGTTCGCCTCTACATTGTGTACGCGTTTCATCATTTTCAGACCTTATGGAGAATCACGACCGCAAAGCAACGGTGACCGCTATGCTGTCAACAAAGTTGAACAAGCTGGGGTACGTTTTTTTGGCCTTATTGGATGCCCCTGTTATTACGGCAGCTACGGTTCGTCGTGCCATGTTTCAGGCTATGAGATCTCAATTTTTGACTGCGAACTTATAGAAGGGACACACTAAAATCTTTTTGAGTTTTCGGGTCAGTGTGGATGTTTGATCTCTGAAAATTGAAGAGATCTCATTCATTTTGTAGGTTCTTACCTTCCATTGCTAAGAGTTAATTTTTGAACCTCCATTGAAGATTTTTATTCAATAACGTACTCAAGTTGTTTTCTGATGTCGAGTGTAACTTCGGTATGTAGCTAGAATGATTTTAGGCACTTGGGTTTACTATGTTTACACATTTTTTCAAAATTTCAACTGCAGTAGTGTTGGCCGTTGTTGCTGGTGCAGTGGTGATGTCTGTCAAGCAGATGCGCTACTTTTGTGTGTGCCTGCTTGTAGACATGACTTGTGTTTTCTGCATGCTCTTTGATACCATTTTTCTGCAGGGTGCAACCAAGACTTTAGTCATGAGAGAGATCAGGGAAGAATCTGTGTCTGCATTCTTGGAGAACAAGGAAGCATTGGCTCCTTGTAACGTCGCAGCTTTTGTCTATGACAGGTGTGTCAAGATGCTTACAATGTGTACTCTACATGTTGTTATACTTCTATGTCCCGTGATGTTGGAACTAGTAATGTAGGTCTCAATGTCAATCCAGATTTCGTAAATTCACAAGATTTAAGAGCCTTAGACATCATCTTCTCTCAAGTCTGTAGGGACTGCAAATCGTAGGGTCCTGTGAAACTTGGAGAGCATACAGTATCTAACATGGCCGTTTGGTTGTATGGACCAGCTCCAGCGAGGACTCATTGAAGCGATCTGATGAGTTACTGGAGCAGGTAGCTGCCCATGGAGAATGTTTTGGATACGAAGTTCCTTGCCTGCTCATTGCAGCCAAGGATGATGAGGAATCCAATCCTTCTTGCATAACGAATTCCGCTCGGGTACTCTCTGACTTCCTGACCTCCGAATCCCCGATTAGCCTTGGTTTAACTTGAATAGTCAAAGGATGTCACAATGTTGTTGCTACTGGGTTGCATTTGTCTGTGTGAATTGTATTATGTGAATTGTATTGGTAAAGAAGATAGAAAACGTTCGACTGAAGGTTGCATCTGCATATGTCTGGTGAGGGTTAAATACTTGCAGTATCTTTGGCATACTGCTCTTTAGTCTTAAGCATTTCCTTTTTAAAGGATATGTCGTGCTGACCAATTGTTTATATTTGATAGAGCTTTGCTAACCAAATAGTCTGCTTGCAGATATGCACGACGATGGGTTTGGAAATTCCTATCCCCGTAAGTATGAAACTAGGGGATAATAATAACTTATTCCGAAGGATAGTTGAGGCTGCTCAGCGTCCTCACTTGAGCATTCCAGAAACAGAGCAAGGGAAAAGTACGAAACAACATCGTCATTTAATCCAACGATCTGTTGGATATGCTGTGGGTATGTTTCCTTTCCCACTTCTGAACTTGGTCATCGTACTTGCACGTTCTCTGATGTCATCTATTGTGAGGGAGGCAACCATGCGATCAGTCTCGTTTGCTTTTTCGTGAATAGTTCGTGGGTGCCTCTCGCGTGCCTCTCGTGTGCCTCTCAATGTAATCCCCATGTGAACTTCTGCAAATTGATTGGAATGTTTTGCACTGCGGGGTTGATCAATATTTATGTTGAGGTTAGCGATATTGACATGAATTCCTGGTATTGGCAGTCGGGGCAACTATTATTGTGGGAGGAATAGCATTGTATCGGATGTACCATATGAGGAAACTGCACTCGGGCAGCTGAGGCGTATACCCTCCACTTTTCGCTCATCGAAGGTGATCGCAGGATCTTCCGCTTGGAGTTTACTTGTAGCTGTGGACAGTATGAGACATGGGCGGGTTGCACCATGGATTCAGAAGAAATTCTTGACAATTATACGTCTCTCGGCTCAAGAAACCATCTGGAATTGGCGCCCGTCGCCACCATTTTGAGGAGCTAGACCGCATGTTAAGTCGGGGTGGTGAGGACGGGTGCCAATTGCGGTCGCAGGACTTGTGTCCAGCGAGACACGCTAAGTTGAATCTTTGTGCATAGAATTGATCAGAATGTGGCACCGCATTAGGGACGAGTTGTGTACAGGAACTCATGTCTGGAATCGGTTATGAAGATCCGCTGAGGATATGTACTCGGAGCACGGCAGGCCTAGTGGCTAAGCTATCAGAAATGAAGAGACGCTCAGCCTGATCTGCTCGCACCCGGTTGAATATCCCCGGGACCAGCCAGTCAGTCACATGGTTTAGGGATAAGCAATTGGCTGGGTTAGAGCCTGCCAAATGGTTTTTTTAATGCCTCAGAGATTTGTGGGAGGGGGAATGTAGATCTGAAGCTTTTGAGGCAAAATAAATTATAACAAGATCGCAGATGCAAAATCTTAATTTTTGGAATTTTTTTGGCTTGTCCCATCTCAGTGTGATTAGCTTTACAACCTTGCTCAAATATCATGAAGCATTCCAAGCTACTGTAGTCGCTATAGAATATACAAAAATTGTATTTCCAATATATTGAGATGTTCTTCGCACTTTTCTTACTGCTCAATAAGTACAGTATGCAGTTAGCTTTTGAAAGTGTCCATCATCCAATGGGTGTCAGCTCGGCGGATTGTGGCTCAGCCATGTGGAAGCGAAGAAGTGCACTCGTGTTTTTATAGTGCCACTCATGTTGCATACTCCCTAAAGGAGATCACCCATTTCCGACCAGCCTCCCATTCTCGCAGCTTAGGCTGCTGAATTTCCGATCAGCTGTGGAGTAAAGGAGATGACCCATTTCAGATCAGTTTCCCATTCTTGTGATTGAGGCTGCTCCATTTCTGATCACATGAATTGTAGGTGACAACTCTTGCACCACCGGACCTAGGAGACAACAAAATGTTTGGGAGATGTACATTGAAAGCTTACATGATCACAATGTGTACATTGAGAGCCTTACATCGAATTTAGAACCATCCTATGGTTGGAAATAGGTTTGCCTACATATCAAGAATGGGACAAATAGAATCTTCACGAAAAAGATTTGTGATAATTTTGCTTTTAAGGGAAAAAATTTAGGAAATTATGAAATCCTCCTGAAATCTATTTCTCTACATGAGGAAATTTTTTCTTGAACTTTTTGCATGTTGCAGATAGGCTAAATTGCTTAAGGTAATTAAGAATGGGTGATCATTATGATAGGTGACAGCTCATGTAGAGCAAGAATAGTAGAAGCAACAAAAATGTCCAAGAGGTGAACATTGAAAGCCACAATGATCACTTACATTGGTTTTCTTTCCAGACTATTGTTGGAAATAGGTTTGCCTACATATCAAGTATGGGGCAAACATAATCTTCACAAAAAAAATTCATCATAATTGATTTTTAGGAAAAAAATGTAAAAGATTGTGAAATCCTTTTGAAATCTATTTCTCTATATGGGAAAAAAATGTCACAGATAAGCTAAATTGCTTAACCCTTGAATGACATAGTGGCCAATTATTGTCTGATGAATGATAAGGAATTCTCGTGTGTAGGACAAAATTGCAATCATTCATCCTCAGAATTAGGGATGAAAAGGGAAGATCTTCAACAATAGTTTGACTTCCAATGAGTATTTTTGATTTTTTTAAAGTAGATGATGTCACATGGTTCCAAAATGCTTGATTTCCATGATCACTAGCCCGGTGTTCAAGGGTTAAGTGGTCAGAAATGGGTGATCATCTTGGTAAGACATTAATTACCCCCCTCGAGCTAAAGGGGGCTTGCGTGGCAATTGTAGTGGGGCCCTTCCCAGCTTGCCTTGCTCGACTTCGTCCCTTGCTACTGGTCCATGAGATCTAGAGTGGGATCCCGACCCTTGCCTCCAGTTCCCCTTGCTGATTGCCATCTCCCTCTTTAGCTAACCCTAAGGTCAACATTTCCAAATCACATTTTTTTTTGAAACATAAGACCTTCAAGGGATGCAACTAGACTGATATGACTCAACCAAGGCAACCCAATTTATTTTTCCAGGAATTACATGCCTTGGGTATCCTTGTTGGGAACAAGTGGAGGAACAACCCCCCTCCCCATGCGAACAAAGCAACACAAGGAGCCCCATGCGAGCAATGTCAACATGGGGAGTTGAACCGGGAACCTCTTGGGTTTCACAGAAGTCCCTTCCCCTTGGCCTTCACCCGGGATAGTTTAAGGTCATTGCGGACCATTTTTTAAAGGGAAGATGGTGAATGGAAGCATGCCAGAGAGGGTGATCTGCGCAGAACATTCAGGCTCGTGGTCCCTCCACTACCCAGAGCAGGAAGTGAATGCTGCTCGGTTGCCCGCCTGACGCGGTGCCTTCCGTTCTAACACCGCGACCACCCCTCCCTCCGGTGGGATCATCGCGACGACTCCAGGTTAGGAGTGGGCAAGCCCTCAACACGTCTCCACAGGCCCTAGCCTGGCGCCCCATGGCAACACCTTCCTACCCCCGCTTGAGTGACAGGCAGACGCTACACCGGCCGGATCCAGATCGCATTTTTGAACGCTCTTCGCTGTGTCGTTTGCATACTGTTGATCTATAAACTTTCGTCCCTTCCAGAATGGTAAGGTCAAGATGATCACCTCTATTGGAAAACTTCCTTTTTACAGCTCTCACAGGCGAATCCTGACTTTTAATTTGCAGCTTTGCACACCCAAACCGAGTCAGCATGAGAACATTCTTCGCAAACATTTATTCTCTTCCAGAAATAATCCAAACTAAGGGAAGAGCACCCAAAAGCGTCCCTGTACCCAATTGGGCCTGATTCTACGTCAGGAATTCATTCTAGAACATAAATGTAGCTGGACTGTACACCTCTTATCATTTTAGGTCAAAACAAATAAGCTATGTACTATTTACTTACATTTACAGCTTGAAATGATTATGCTCTATAGAATCTGACGCAATTGGGTGCTCTTACCTTATTGTGAACACAAATTTGAGAAGACTTACTGAGTCAAGCCTGTAGGACCCGTTCCTGCCAAGAGGTTGGAAGCAAATTGGGCAGTCCAGAAGCTCACTCGCTGAGGTGCTTTGTTCAGCACGGAGTATTTTTATATGACTCCTTGAAAAAAGGTGGATGAAGAAGTATCAGCCTCTAAGCCTTGAACTTTTGAACATAATATCAAAAATTGCCAAACCAACCGCACAAACTTCTTAAACCCCGAAAGCAAAGTTTGAGGAGCAGAGTCTCGAGCATGGTCCTCCTGCAGATGATGTTCGTCATGCAAGAGACTTGGAAAAGGTCATTGCTGGTGAAGATGGTAAGAATGAACTCAAGACTATTATCTGCAGTTCGAGATTAGTGGTTATTGCAGATGTGACTGTGGTTGTGATCTTCTGATTCTTCGTCAGAAGTAATGGTAGGACTTCAGATGTTGCTGCATTCCGATCCTGCTCTCTTGATTTTTTGCCTCTTCATCGTGTGGTAGATGGAAGCGTACTGATTGTCAATAGCAAGTTCAGGAGTCAGAGAATCTTATTTGGGTTTTTGGAATGTTGGTTGCAGGTGTTGCTAAGTTTCCTTGAAGGATGTCCAGGTACTAGTTCTGCAACTCCACACTTATGAAAATGTTAACCTTGGCCAATCAGTATCATTTACTTATGTCACAATCTAATTCTGTGTCTAAATCAAATGGGAAAATCACTTCAATCTGTGTAGATTCCTTTGAGCAGCGTCGACTCCATCATCGGCCGTGCAGTGGTGTTCCATGGCGACCCTGTTGCAGAAGTCGAACCTGAAACTGAGCTCTTCCCAGTGTGTTAGCTTATATGTTGATGCCCGTTTAGAGTGGGCCGGAAAGTTAGCCAGGGACGGAGTCGAGCAAGGCATGCTGGGAAGGGCCCCACTGCGACTGCCACGCAGGCCCCCCCATTTACCTCGAGGGGGGTAATTAACGGTCGAGCTTAGAGCATCCCCACCCACCTGGCAAAATGCAAGGGTGGTTCGGCTGGCAAAATGCCAGCCATCCACTTTGCAAGCCGGCTGGGAAGGGAGTGCCCCACCAGCAGCCTGTTAACCAGCGCAGGAGGGATGTAATCGCTCAAATGAGGATCGTGGATCCTGGGCGAGCAGTTTCCGCCAGCAATTCAGATTTTGTCTTTTGCTGTTATGCTAGCCCCAGCCAAAGAGCAAGCCGGCTTGCAAAATGACCCGAATTTGCCAGCCAACTTCGACTGGCAACCCGGTCCTCCTAACAAGTCATCCGTTTTGCAGGACGGGTGGGGCGGTTTTGCAAGCCACTCTTAACAAGTCATCCGTTTTGCAAGACGGGTGGGGATGCTCTTATAGTTGTGTGACGAGCCTCTTGTGGAGGCGTTTTTGCCCCCATATTTTACCCCTGGGGAAAACACAGGAACCTTTTCTTTGCTGCGCAAATTTTTTTTTGCAAATTTTGAGTTCATATTTGCAATCAGAGGCCCCAAATTAGCAACGAAAGCAGTTAACATTAAAGTTGTTACGGCACAAAAATAGGGGGGCTTTTTTTTACATTCACCCTTGCCTGGACCTCCGCAAGAGGCTCGTCACACAACTATAAGCTCGACCGTAATTAACGTCTCGCATCATCCTGATAATAGGATAACTTAAATGTGTAAAGATGCGAACATTCGGAGGATCCCCCAAGAAAAGGCGCGGAGAAGAACATGCGTGGCGGGGTCACCCCACTTGGTCATATGCCAGATGTCAACAGCCCACCTGTGCCCTTCATTCTCGTGGAATCCTCCACTTGTCGCGCATTCAAAGGCCGGCACCAGAAGTGACCCGCTCAATCCTTCACTCACTACGACACCTTGCAAATTTTCCTCTCTAAGCTGAAGCTCAGTCGCCTCTCTCTCGCCTTAGAATTTCACCAGAGTATCCAAATCTAGGATTATTGCGGAAGACCCTTCTCTCTAAACTTTCCCGGTGCGTAGTTCTGACGAATGCAAATTGGTACGACAATCTTAGTCTTGCTTCGATTGTGTTCTGTTATCCTTTGCTTTGCTTGATCGAAGTAGCGAGAAGAATCCTGCCGTTTGTGTTGTTTTCTCTCATGAGTGCTAATTAAAACACTTGTGCACTGATCGACAGCTGCATAGCAGATACGGTGTTGCAAGTCTGTTCTGTTATCGTTTATTGTTCCCGAGGGTTGTACTTAGGAAAGAGTCTCTGCTCATTCAAGCAGAGAATTTCAGCATATTATGCACGTGAGAGCTATTGTGGAAGTCCCTTCTCTCTAAACTTTCCAGGTACTACTGCATGCACTGGAGCTTAGTTCTGATGAATAGGAATTGGTACTACGAATGTGAATCTTACTTATATTGTTTACTTTTTTTCCTTACCTTTCCTTTCCTTCGAGCGAAGTAGCTAGAACGATCCTGCCGTTTGTGCCGGTTGCTCATAATATGGATGCTACTATTCTTGGGCATTGATGGCTACAAGTTGATACAGTGTTGCAATGCTTTTTGATTATCGATTTTTCTCCACTAGGATTCTACTTAGGAAAGAGTCAAGTGCTGCTCAGTCGGCAGTGAATTTCAGCAGATTATCGATAGTAGGGCTATTTGGGGCGTCGCTTCTCCCAGAACTTTCCAGGCACTACGTCATGAACTGGCATTTAGTTTTGATGGATGCAAATAGGTGCTACGATCTGAATCTTTCTTAGATTGTTTCGGTTCCTTTGTCTTTGATTTGATTTGATCGAAGTAGCTAGAAGATTCCTGCCGATTGTGCCGGTCGCTCGTACTTGTGCATTTATGACTATATACTTGGCACGGTGCTGCAATTATTTTTTGATTATATTTTCGTCCCCTAGGGTTCTATGTAGGAAAGAGTCTTTGCTCATTTGGCAGAGAATTTCAGCAGATTATGAACACGAGGGCCTTGGTGGGAGCTGTTTTTTTCCTAAACTTGCAAGCTCCAGGTACTCTACTGAAGCTTACTTAGTTCCGATGGTGCTATCTGAATCTGGCATAATTTGTTTTCTCTCCTGGTTTCCTTTTTCCTTTTATGTTAGCGGAGTAGGAAGAAGGATTCTGCCATTTGTGCCGGTTGTTCTTGACGCGACAGTACTTGCGCATTGATGGCAACATGGTTGACACTGTTTTTCAATTCTTTTGAATTTACTTTTTCCCCTTCGGATAGAAGGGATGAGTGTATGCACATTCGGTAGAAATGATTCTGTGGATTCTGTGGATTCTGCGGTTGGGCAGGCAGGTTATGTTGCTATCAAATTCTTGTTATAGTGTCTTGTGCTTTTTGTTTCGGCGCTTGGCGAAAATGATCTAAACACCATCGCAGTTTCGTTAACATTGGCAGTGTTTATGGTTTTGAAATTCTAATGGACTGTGATTTCTGCTGAAGGTTGATCGCTGAGCGAGCTCACCGAGTGGTACAGGCTATTTTTAATTTTGCGAAGAGGTGAAAGGAGTTTTAGGGATCGATTTTGAAGGGAGAAATCATGGGGGATAGTGCTGTGACGAGAATGGAGGGTTGGGTTTACTATCTGAGCTCTAAAAAATTGCGATTAAATCATCCTCGCAAACGTTATTTGATTGTTGCGGGAAACCGAGCGAGCTCTTTCAAGGACAAACCCAAAGCTGGGGGTGAGGTGAGGTTCCGTTCCACATATTTGCATTGAAGAAATTAAGATTTGGGGCGGTATCTGTTTGGAGAGTAATGATAAGGTGCCAACAGTTCCAGATTTCAAGCCATATATGCCACAACATCCTCGCAAATTAACATGGTGTTTCTAATTTCTTGATGCTTGATGCCAATCTGGTGCAAATTTTTTGTTCCTTTTTTTGGGCCTTGCGGTTCCAAAAGCCAATGTGTTCAGAGCAATTTTGTACGAGGAAACCTGGTGTATGAAGCGGAGTTTTACAGGAATGGGGTGAAATGTTGACCGCAGAATCCAGTGAGATCGGGCATTATTGATCCAGAAACAAGAGTTACCGACAATGGCCGCGAAACTATCTATGGCCGAGTAAGCTTACTGAACCTGCCCTCTATTCCTCACTACTATTCTGGAGAATAACACCATCTCTTGCTTCGAGATTTTCTGCAAGAATCTCATGTTATCTTGTTTACTGGTGTCTTCTGTGTGTTCAGGTTTTCTTTGCGTTTTCCATGCACGACCCGTACGTTCCTGAAGCCAAACTTCGTGTAAGTAAAGTGAGATTTTCCCATGGATGATTTCCAGATCGTCTGGTTTGAACAATTCGCCTTTCTCTTCGTTTCATGAGTAGTTTGCGTTTGTGGTGCTGAATAAGCTGTTCAGATGGTATGGGATTTGTGCGAGTAGATTAGTAGCATAGATAATGTGCTGAAACTAGGAATGAACGACTGCGGTGTAGTGTTAGGGCACTTCGGTCGTGTGCTTCATTTAACAGGAGACTCTATGTGGATTCACATGGCAACCGCATCATGTACAGATTGGAGTTCAAAATGCGGAGGATGCTGCCAAATGGATGCAAGCTTTCAGGGAAGTTACTGCGAGGGTATGGATTTCAAAGGAAATGACTTTTGTGATCGATTGTGCTGCGACTCAACTTTGGACGCAAATGCTTGCATGCCATTTTTAGACTGATCTCATTCGAAGCTCTTGAACGCTAGATTTCTCCTATTGTGATGTGATGTTGTATCTTCCCATCAGACTCACAATTGTCAGATGAAATTTTCAGTTATTCTGGATTGCCTTTGTATTTGCTGAATTTGCAGCTTTTGTACAGGCACTGCCTCAAGGTACCAATAAAACTTTCCTTCCGGCAGCTCAAGGACGTAGGCGCCTTCCAAATCTCAGGTCTGACCATGCGAAACCATTTCTGAACCCTTGATTGTCTCAAACTCCGTTGTTTCTTGGCGACAATTAAACTTCTCGAAATGACTCCTAGTAAATCATGCCACACAGAAGTGCTGACACATCGAGAAGAAAGTATATGAATTGTGTCGAAATAATTTATTACCAACCTATCCAAGAACCAAGAGGGATAATTTACAAAAAGATTAGTGCCAGTGCGGTAACTGTTGATTATCATAAAGTCTCTTTGAGACACCCTTCCAAAAGGGCGTGCTCAGTGGTTGATTATTGTATATATCTTACGATTGCGATCTTGGTTTTGTACTGTGTTTTGGTACATATATACTGTATTACTCACTCTTGTTTTGTTCAAATTTTGTGAGAGATATTGCAGACGCTCAGGAAGGGGAGGAAGTGGGCTGATTCGGGATTCGTCCGGAGGCTCGGGTAACTTGCTCGGCGAGGAGTCTAATGGCGCACCTCATGCAGGTATGAGTCTGACTGCCTCGTACAAGTAACTAAAATTGAAGTTACCGATTCTCAGGCGCTATGTATTTTTATAGAATCACTTTACAAGGCATTTTAGAAGATGTGGGACCATATTATTGCTCCTGTTTATAAAATTAGTTCTGCAGGTAATGCATGAGAAAGCCTCGTCTATTTGTAGTATGTGCATCCCTCAGTACAAAATTATCTGTGCCATGCAGGAATGCCGAATTGGACGGGGACTTTATTAGCCAAAGACCAATCACCTGATGTGGTTGCGTCCTCTCCGTGGCAAATTTTTGGGTGCAAGAATGGTGCGTAAGTTGTCCAGTCTTTGTGTCCTTGTGTCCTTGTACTAGATGACCTCTTCTACGAGGGATTGATATAGAGATATTTGGCCTCAAAGCTGTCCCTCGTTTGAGTAGGGAATGTGAGACCACCAAATTTTTTAGTTGACTTCTATTCTTCATACACTGGGTGTTCTTAAGAGTGACTGGCTTGAATTACCTCAAAAAATAATACTCATTTGAACTATTTTGTGCATATTTATCGCAGCTAAAAATGCATCTGATCAGAATCTCTAGGGTCATTGTATTATCATAGAACAAGTCACCTATGTTCTTGAAAATGTTTCACCTTAAATTTATGCACTTTTACCTCGTAATTTAGGTCTACGTTTCTTTGAAGACACTACCGACGATGACGAGGATGTTCTTCAAAAGGTATTTTCAAATTCTGGCTTGTGTGTTACTCAAGTACGTGATACATCATAATCACCTTCAATTTGAAACTGGACAAAAATGTTTTGCCACTGGTTGCAATTGTTACATGGTTTTGTTATCCCAAAATAATTTCACAATTCAAAGTCTACTGAAGAAGAACTACCTAAGTTGGCCAGTTTGCGTGCTTGTCCATCTGAAATGTAACCGTCACTTTGGGACCCTTCCTGACATATGATCTGTAATAAATATGTGAATTTGACTATGGCTTCATTTTCATCGCTTGCTTTCATAGATAATTGGGGACGACTCTCCGACACTCATGGCAGTCGGCGTAGTAAATGCTAGCCCTGCGAGCGTCTTTGATACAATCATGGCTTTGGGGCCTTCTCGGGCTGAGTAAGTTTTTAGCGATTTCTTTTCTTTTATGTGTCTGTTTTATAGATTGTGCATTGAAATGATGCTTCTATTCTTGTTATTTTTGGTTTTAATTTGGTGGTTTTGATTGACCATATCCCATTCTCGTTGAATTATTTTATGCTAACAGTAGTAGAGTTGATGATGTATTGTACAACACTTGAGATGCTGCCTTCCCAGTTCAAGCAGATCTGTGTAAGCTGTGAAAAATACAACGTACGCTTAGTATTGATTAAATTGAACCGCTCAATCAACCTATTTATACACTTGGGATTGTGTTTTGATAATGTAGAAATAATGTCTTATGCAGGTGGGATTTTTGCTTTCATCAAGGTCGAGTCATAGAGCACGTGCATGGCCATGTGGACATTGTACACAAACAATTCCACTCTAAGTGGCTTCCATGGTAGGTTATTTTGTCATATGCAGAATGAGTGGATTGGAGGTCTTTAGAACAATTCGTGATTATTAAAACTGAACAGCAGCCTCTTTGAAGGACTTATATGACTTTTATCGAAATGTTATGATCGTTATATACTGTACATTGTAAAATGTTTACGTTCTTTGGGGGTAGTGCAGGCGCATGAAGCCTCGGGATTTGGTCTTCCAGCGTTACTGGCGGCGAGATGAGGACGGCACCTACGGTATGCCATCTGTAATGTAATTTTGTATGGGGTTAAATTGGAGCACCACTGGTCTTATTCCTTCAGAAATCGTCGGAGTGGCATTTGAGTCTGAAGATGAATGTCCTTATGATTGAAGGTTCCGACATAGTGTCATACGTTTTGAGAAACTTGTCCCTCACGTTTTTGAAGTTTTTTTAATTTTCATGAATGTGTGGCAGTCATACTCTACAACTCAGTCAAGCATGAGAAGTGTCCTCCCAGCAAGAAATTCACACGAGCTTGGTTACAAAGTGAGATCATGAAGTTCCTCTAGTTTTCAGTGTAATCCTTACCTAGCATGATGTGAAATTTTCAGGTCACTTCAATCTTATTGTTTGTTGCATTGCAGGCATGTACATTTTTTATCATGTGCCTTTCAAGCATCTTAAACGTGCGAGCATGATTCTAGCAACTTAAATGAATACGGTTTCCCACTTAATGATATGAAATGACCTTTCCTCTGGAATGTGCTTTTCTTACTACAGAATTGGAAATTATATGCTACACGTCTCATCATTTACTGAAGCGGTGCTCATTTCTCGCAAGATGCTGCAATAACTGAAATTGCGGTTTCTGCTTGTGAAGGCGGAGGCTACATAATATCACCATTGAAGGGGAAGAGTGGGGATGTGAAGCGGTGCACGGTGATGCACATATTGAAGGTGGACTGGAAGGACTGGAAAGCGCTTTGGAGGAAGTCTCGCAACCGTGACATGACACTTCTCATGCTCGAGCGTATTGCAGGTTATTTCTTCTGTCTGACCAATTTGGTGGGAACGAATACCACTTGAATATGAAGTTCAGCCCGAAGTTCAGTCGTCGTAAATACACGTTTGGGGACTGAAAATTTTCCTTGGCACACGTCATCTTAGTGAGTGTGTCACTCTTGCGGAGTCACATGATAAATTGGTTAGAGAACGATAGTTCCATGGTGATCTTTTCCTTTCAGAAGCACGCGAAGATGTTGTGATCTATGAAGAATAACGAAGACCATTAGAATTTAAAGCATCAGGACTTGGGATGAAGTGTAGAACTACATGAATTTAAAACTCTATGCAATTATAGTTGGCTTCTGAAATTTTCTCAGGACTAATGACCCTATCTTGCACATTCTATCAGCGATTCGTGAGCTCTACAAGGTGAAGGATAGACCAATCATCTCAACAGAACCGGAAAATCGGCAGAAGAATGAGGACATTTTCTTTGAGAGTACGGAGGGCCAACCACTAACTGCGAACATAGAATCGAATCGGGATAGGGCACCGATGCAACCAACTCTTCAAGAATCAGAAAGTAAATTCCTCGTCGTTGCTGATGATGAATTCTTTGATGCTGATGAGGGCCAGACATCTTGGGAACGTGGAATGGAGCCTGAGCTTATATCTTCAGATGAAGGCCAGGGTTCATCCATGGACGAAGCTGAACATGAACCACGCAGCTTCGTACGATTTCTTCGCACCCTAATGATTCTCTCTGATGCCTAGTACATTTTTTTTCAATGGGTCGTTTGCATAACGTTCTGAAATTTCACCCAATTATTTACGCAAAAGAGCATACATCTTTGTGCATAAATCTTTTTTCAGAGCACAGCACAAGAAAAAGAAATTCAGTCATACCTAAACCAATATACGATGGAGTTGAAACTAATGGTTTTTGTCGTAATCCTCAGCCTCATTTTTGACATGTTATCCCTCTGGTTTGTGGGGGCACTTTTTAACTGTTACATGTTGATGCACGCTCCTCAGAACGCTGTATCAAGGGCTGCAACAATTGTCAAACGACTTCAGGACCTTACCGCAGGTGCCGCAGTACATCCTAAAGCTTAGATCTCGACTTTAAAGTTCCTAAGTTCACCTCGCTTCCAGTATCTTTGCTATCTTCTGAGCGAACAATTACAGTAGAAAGTCATGAGGGCTATTGCCTTCATCGTTGCATTGAGCATTGACACTCATGTTGTGTGATTCATCAGCCCAAAGACACCCTTCGTTTTCTAGGAGCAGTGGACCAAAGGAGTGGACAGATGATGCTGACCGGGAGTTTATGATTCGAGAATCCTCGTTGGGGACTGCGACATGGGGGGCTGCTGATCCTGGCACCTTCCTGATACGTGGAAAACACTATCTTAGGGACAATAAGAAGGTGACTGCCATCTTCTTTATACCATGATTGTGAAGTGTCTTTCAAATCTGTAGAATTGGCACAGATAGGTATTGATACTACTTTTTTTCTTTATCGTATGACTGCTATGCTCATGTAAAATAACTAACTTTCATGTATTTCATCTATTTGGGCCTACGGGAAGTTGAGACTTTGCCTTGTCTAACTGCGGGGTTGATGTTTAGGTGAAGGCAGGGAACCCATTGATGCAGGTAGTAGCGGCGGACTGGTTCAAATCAGACAAACGTGAGGACCATATTGCTGCCCGCAACGGTTGCGTCATTCAGAAGCTCTTTGCTAAACAGGTGCTTAACTTCTGCCTTATTTTCTGCTGCAGGCTCAATCTTTCCGTCCCAATCTGTGCATCTACAATATGTATTTGACCTTGAATTGGTTCTGCTTTAAGCATTAGTCATCACTGAGTTATCCAATCCATGACTCCAGGTCTACTTTCCACTGCATTACCGCGCTGAGTCCGTTGTGTACGTTGTGTTTCTAATTTCTATTCCTTCACTTGGATGGTTTGCATAACCAGTTTTTCTTTAAAATAAATCAAACCTAAACATCTTGTCTTTAGTGACTGACTTCTTGGGTAATCGGTATGGCAGAAAAGTGCTCAAAAAGTGACAGAATCATATTTTGTGGTCGTCAATCTTCAAGTGAGTTCAACACTGTACTTCGTCCCAGAGTCTAGTTATTACCCACTTAGAGATTGTGCCGTCTTGTCTTCTTGTTTGCTCATAGCTCCTCCGTGCATTTTATTGGCTAATTCTACGTGTTCTCATTTCTTTAAGTTCTATGCTTGATGTAAATCTGGTAAAAGACCCATTTGGCTAAGTCTATTAAGGGACTGCAGGTACCTGGTACACCTTCTTACAGCCTAGTGTTATACTACATGGCTAACAAGCGGCTCCAGGATATCCCTCTTCTTGAATCCTTTGTCCGTGGTGACAATAATTACCGTGATAGCCGTTTCAAACTCTGCCCTCATGTAACCAAGGTTCGTTGTCTCCAACACTGACTTCTTCTTGTAAAGGAACATTAAAGGCGATTATCCTGAGCTACACATAAATAGGTTCATTGCGTTCGAAACGTGGGTGACAAATAAATTAACTTGAGAAAATCTTAAAGAATGTGGGTTCAACAGCGATTCAATTAGCAACCTATACATTATTTCCGATGGTTAAGGCCCCAAGCCCTTGATTCCAATCCATCAAGAATCTTCAAATACTGTTGAAACCAGTTTCTTCTAGAATTTTTTGTATGTTATATAATGCCAAAATATTCATGTAGATGATGGGGTGGGTCTTAAATGGTGTAAATCTATATGCCTAGATTTGTTTGAGAGGCTATGACTTGAAAAATCAAATATTGATAAGATTTTCAATGATTTCCAAGATAGATAATTAACTGAATCAACGGGATCGTCAACTTTGATATTTATTCATTTACAAGTGACAGTTTTTTTTGCATTAATTTTTTTCTAATCGCGCCGTGCATTGTGTTTTGCAAGGGACATGTTTCTTTGTTCTAATGCGAATGATCTGTTTTTCAGTTGTGCCTTAGACACTCATTCTTGTCCACTGATGCATAATTCCACAGCTCAGTTTGGGTCCTTCATATGATCAAATTAATTTGTTGTGTGTATTTGGGTTGCAGGGACCATGGATAGTGAAGCAAAGTGTAGGAAAATCAGCTTGCTTAGTGGGAGAGGCTCTGGACATAACCTACTACTCCTCCGACAACTACTTGGAGGTAAACACTGTTAAATTGTTCTTTCACATTGCTATGATCACAGGGGGCAGCAGTTGATGCGTTAAATTTCCTTTTCTGGAATTGAATTTCATATGAGGTTCCAGAAGACTTTGTTGGCAATAGATCACAGTAGTATCGTTAATGGAATGTGGGATTATTTGGAGACCTTACTGAAAATTTCACTAATTGGAAGTTTGATGGTCTGATTTTGTGCAGTTGGACATCGATATCGGATCATCGTCAGTTGCGAAGGGAGTGGTTAATGTCGTGCTGAGTTATGTCACAAAGTTAGTCATGGATCTGGCTTTCCTTGTCCAGGTATATTTGATTCCATCTCCTTTCTCAGGATCTCGTCACAGGATTATTTTTAAGGATTATTTCTTGTGACTTGATTATTTTTAGCTGCTTAGCAGCCTGGTTACCTCAGATTGGGTACTTCTCTCATATTTGAGGTGGAACCTTCCTCCCTCCATGTCATCTGATAATCTATAATGTCCTGAAACTGGTGGCGGTGCTTAACAGGCAAATACGGAAGAAGAGCTACCAGAGAAACTATTGGGGACTGTTCGTATCTCTAACTTGGAAATGCAAAAATCCGTGCATCCACCGTCAGAGTAACTAATATACTGAACCACGGATTTGGCCATTTTCTTCTTTTCCTATTGGTGTGCAAAATATACTGAGGATGCAAGCGAAAGGCCGAAGAGTCGAGGTACAAGCTCACATCAGCTAGTGCCAACGTTGAACAAATTGATCTTAGACATCTTAGGTTAAATCCTTTCTGATATGTAGTGCATTATATAATCAGAATATAAACTGTGCAAATTTAGCTTTGAGATGCTGAATCTTGAAAAGTGAGTTCAAGAGTCATTTACTACGAGGTAATCTGCAGAGATGTTGCAGATTGGACATCCTCATGATAGACGATTGTTTTATTTGATACAATGAATTGGTAGTTGTATTTTTTTTAACAAGAACTTTGTTTAGAGACATAAGGTGTAACGCACCTTGTGCTGTTGATTTTTGTACATTGCATGTGGTAATTTTTTCAAATGCCAAGAATAAATGCCGTGTTTTTCTTCATTAGAAGCTTTTTCCGTCAAGCAAAGGCATTTCTATTTTTTGTCCAAGTAGACACCTGACTACCAGGTCATCGATTTGCTTGTTGTTTAAGCTTACCTACATTGCGTCTCTCAATGCAGGGTTGTGACATGACGCGCGTGCGCACTCGGGATTCTACTTGCGTGCGTGGAATAAAGGGAACCAAAATGAGTCTTAAGTTTATGGTATTCACACAAGGAAACAAGCAGTGTTGATGGATAGTAGTACTTTGCAAACTTGGTTACCAGATACTTGTGCAGATAATTGATTTTTGCGTGGTGCACGTGCGAGAGAAACTAGAAGCAAAAGAACGGTTGAAATGTAATTGAGAATCCAGTGCCAAGGTCAGATTTCCTGCTACGAATCTCACATTTTTCAATCATTACTGAAGATCAAATAATTCGATGAAAGCATGCAAATTTGAAATAAGCAAATAAAAATAAATAAATAAATAAATTCGAAATAAACTGCACCAAAATGGAAGGAAAGAGGAAATATCTAGCTATGATGTTTCTCACATGGCCTAATAAACTAGTTGGGTCTGGATCCTGTTCCTGTAGGACGCTCAGATACTGTTCGATTGCAGAGAAACAACCTTTAACCTTAAGCAACATTTTTTTGCGTTTTGGACAGGCGAAATATTGTTGCTTCGATTATCGTTTTTGCACGAAGAGCATTCAGATCAGCTACTAAAAAGAGATGTGGAATGAAATATTTGCAGTGATTACCAGTTTTGCCAGGGCTTGTATCATTCAGCAACAGAATCAAGAAGAACCGGACGAATATGCACCATATGCACCACTATGCCGCATAGTTAGCCAAAAGAGGAAACACCCATTACTTTTAGTACACATGACGACATACTCATCAGCGATGATTTTTGCAGCGTCCCAGACTCCCAGCCATGTCATCGAATTTATTGACCATTCTCTCTGAGTTGATTTTTACGTTATTTTCGTCCTGTAAACCCGGAGACCGCTCCAAATGAAGGAGACCCACTTCCAAAAGAGACCGCACCGCATCAATGGCAACGCCCTTTTGTAACTTTGAACCTGATCGTGCCACCTACCCACCAAGCAGTGTTTTTTTTATGCACGATTTTTCGCCATTTGGGTAAAGCTAAAAGACATTTGCTATTTTTTGTAAAGGAAATTTTCATTTTTTTCGGTCAAAATATAGCCAGATTACTGCTGTATATTTTAACACCAATAGCCAAATTTTACGAATGTATCACCTAGTTTTGATATTGATATCACCAAGTATCATCCAAGTATCACATGAGTATTGGAAAAATACATGGTTACTTCTCCAAAATGATGCTCCGTAAAAAAAAACCTGACACCAGGCGTTTCAGGCTAAAAGGAGCCAGCGTACCCATGTTGGGAACATCGGTTTCCAGTGGAACTGAGCGCACACACTGGATGCAAAGGGCGGAGCCCGCGATGACGGTGACGACGGCCGAAGGGGAATGGCGATGGCGATGACGGAGGGAAAGCAATTCATCACAGCACTGACAGCAGGCGCAATTTTGTTGTTTTCCGAGGCTGGCTGGTGCTGCTGTTGTTGATGAGCTGTGCAGATCAATTTTGCTGGAATGCCGCCGATTCCAGGCATTCTAGGATCATTGCCCCTGACTGTCGCTCACCAGTACGATACTCCTTCGTTCCCGTGCTATCAATAATAATGCCGCGTATTCTTCGCGCTATGCGTCTTCCGTCCCTCATATAACGCCCGCGCGTTTGCTTTTAGTTTTTTCGGGTGGCGACCATTGCCCGACGTATCGGCCCTAACGGATCGGCAGTTCCTTTGTGTGTGACAGCGAGTGAGAGCTCCTTGGAATGCTGGAGGTGATGGTGAAGTTGCTGAGACTCTTGTGATGTGGGCATTTGTGGAGGAGAGACTCGCTTTGGTGTTAGGTATGTCTTGATGGTGGATTTCTGCGGTGGAGTTTTGGTGTATGCGTTTGTAAACATCCGTGGCGGAGTTTGATGGATGACTGATTTCGGAGGGGAAGGGGGAGAAGAAGGTGCTGCATTGTGTCGTGGTTGCGAGGTAGGGAGTTATTTTTGGTTGCGTAAGTAGAGGTCTGGATTTGATCTGGGGAGAAGAATCATTCTTGGATGTCCTTTTTCAATGCGCACTTGTTGCATTTTTGTGTAGACATAGGACGAGAGTAGTAGAATGTCGTGTTTGAGTGCCGGAAACTAGGGCCGTGCTTCTTTCCTGGTGTAATCATTTGACAGGTCCTGGTTGTGTGCTGGTGGAGTGTCATTCAGGGCAGTGTTGAGCTCGTTGGGTACCTGTTAAATCGGAGGACCCGTCCGTGGGTGATTTCGCGTTGACGACAGGGAAACACCGGTTTAGGTCGCTTCTTGCGCCAATCTTTGAAAGCAAGGAAGATATTCAATGATGATTTTGTACTAAATGCGTTCCACATTGAAGGCTTGAGAATCCTCATGCGCTGCAGTGAGCTACAGGTGTACGAGCCTCGTGGTTGCGTGGACAGGACTACTGCTTTGCCTCTGTCCTACTTTCCTACTCCCTTAATTTGCGTTAATTTGAGACAGGAGTAGCGGCACCTGTTGGCACATCTGTCGCGTGTTCTTTGGATTGCACTGGTGCGAAGAAATGGTTGGGCGGTGTTTTGTAGGATTTAGTTCATCTCGAACATGGTGGAATTTGATGAAAGGCCGTCAACTGTAACTTTTGTTACTCATTGTTCGAGATCTTGACTGCGGAGGCTGAGTTGCACACTGTGATGATGGTCCTTGGATATCGTCCTCTTCCAACGTCACCCTGTATTCTATTCCTCACCAGGTAGGTGTCAGGTTAGAACTTGCGTCGAGTTTTCCTAGATGGTCACATATGTTACACGGTAAACTTGAACCTAGCAGATTTTGGCCGATATTTTACAGTTATATCTTCCCTACGCTTCTTCCACTGGAAAGTCGTAATGGAATGTGGTTTTTTACTGCAGAGGTTGCCAAGCATGGAATGTGAACACTTAACCAAGACCTTGATATCTCCTCAAACAATGAGAGTCTTTCAAGACCAGTGTCTGATGCGGCTACGTGAATCTTGAGTGGTGACCTAGAGTTGCCGGACTTGGCATTGGAAGTTTGATCAACAGACTCTTTGCAGTACTCTATCTCGACTTTGGAACAGAATTTTTTTGGATTCTGTCAATCGTAGAACTATCAGGAGCATACATGAGTGTAGGAGTGAGCGAACTAGGAAATTAACTCAAGGACTGACAAGGATGGTAGGAAGGTCTGGATGCACTGGATATGAATGCTTAAAGCATCAATTGTTTGCATCTGCGTGCAGAGAATCGAAAGGCTTTAGAACTTGTTACTTGCTACTCCGGTGCCTTTATTGGTTCGATTTGGAGTCTGACTGAAGGGTTTGGAAGCCTTTCACCTATAGATATCTACAGCTTCCCGGGGTCAAGGAAGAAAGTATTTTAGGTTGAGACACTGAGAGAATTAAAGTAGCCTTTAGTGGGCTACTCTCACCAGCATTCATGTGTTTTAGCGTTTGTCAAAATGTGCAGCAATCTCTGCAGGATTGTAGGGTTGCTGCCTGTGCTATTTCTGGCGGCAATTCTTGGAACCTTTGGTTATGGTAAGTGTAATTTTTTACCCTGGCATTTTGTATGTTTATCCATCCTGTCAGCTATCTGACCAGTTCCTTTCTAACTTGCAGATGAATTCTTAAAAGATATTTATAACCAGAATGTCGAGAGAGTTCTTCTGCTTGAATATTTGCTCGTGGTTCATGTTTCGCAGTCTCTTACATCATTTGTACATCTTGCAGATAATTTGGAGAATTCTCCTGCATGCCACTCAGGTTTGCAATGCAAGAACCGGGCTAGTTTAGAGTTAGTTTTTTTCCGCAGAACTTTATTGGCAAGGAGGCTTTCCATAGGAGATCCTTCTTTGCTCCATTTTGCAAAGAGACGGTCTTCTGAGTCAGCTACTGAATCAAGTATTGAGCCAAACTCTGCTGATGAATCCTTCACTTTAGCCGATTTTCCTGGTCCATCTGGATCTGTAGTTGTTGCTACATCTGCATCTATTGCTCCATCCGAAGCTGGCTACCACACAGAAAGTTCTAACATACAAGCTTCACCTGCCCAAGCACCTGCAACTGGTGAGTCGATATGGGTCTTGCATGCATGTGCTGCGTTTTCTCTTGTCCAGTTGGTTGATGCAAGCCACTACAGTACATCTTTGCATTTTGGATATTGCACATTCTTACACTGTGCTATCCCTATGCTAGGAATTTTGTTCAGGAACTTAAGGAACATTGTCTGAACAGTTCACCTAATTTCAGTTGTGCGGTTGATGTTGTGATAACTTCTTTCTGATTTACATCTATTTAAGTCTCTAACACGCTGCCTCATTCGTCTATGTCTGCAGCGCCTCCTCCACTCGAACCTGTTGTTCCACCATCTCCTTTGAATTTCACCTATCCTGAAGGTGAGACTTCTGCTTTGTGATCTGCTGAATGAAGCAGTCTTCCTTTGTTTCTTTTCTGTGGTTATCCCTCATTTTGAAGTCTCATATTTTCTTCAGCTTGGCTTCGAGTGACAGTCCTATAACTGGGCATGTTTATGAATACAACTTCCTAATAGTTTGTGGGGAGCAAGCTGTCATTCTGATGGACAACTCACTTTGATTCAACAGACTGTCGTCAAGTTTGTCCAGATGGATACACATACACACCTCCAGGCGCCCCATCATGTAGTTGTGTCATCCCTATGCATGCGCAACTTCGGCTGGGAATCAAGTTGGAAAGGCTTTTTCCCCTGGTGTCTGAGCTGGCTAAGGAGCTCTCTGGTGGTCTTTTCTTACAAACCAGCCAAGTCCGTATCGTGGGAGCCAATGCCGTTGAAGCTAGCCAGGACGATACAGACGTGAGCGCAGACCTTGTGCCCTTGGATACTAAATTCGATAATACTACTGCCCATCTTCTAGCCTCACGCCTTTGGAGTGGTCAAGTTCCATTGAATAAGACACTATTTGGAACCTACTACGTCATTTTTGTCACTTATCCAGGTATCATCTACGCTAATAACTCCTAATCGAACGTTTTCATTACAACTTAGTGCCGATTCACGCCAGTTTTTGCACAGTTTATCTGCTTGAATTTCATGCTAACAATTGAAATAAGAACCTAATATTTGCATCGGGAACTAATCCTTGTTTCTTGATGTTTCGTGTCACTCTTATTTAGGTCTTCCTCCTCCTCCACCTGCTCTGGGAAGCGAAAGTAATATTTCATCGCCAGGTCCGGCTAACCAGCTTCCATCTGGAGTGAATCCAAATCTCAAAAATCATAAGCTCAGTTCAGGGCTAATCACTGTGATTGCTTTGGCATCAGCTATGGGTGTGTTGTTATCTATTGGTTTCGTATGGCTTATTCTCCTACGCCGCAGCTTGAATGAGAAATCCGCACCTTCAGTTGTTGGCCCCCTGCACACTTATTTCAATCCGAAACCTGAAGGTGTGCAACTGATCCAATTGAGAATGAATGCTTATTTCAACTCTAAACCTGAAGGTGTGCCTCTTCATCTGATCCATCTGAAATGAAGCATCTGTCAGTATGGTGTTACTGGCTGAAATGGTTGCTTTAGTGCTGGGCGTTTTTGGTTTTGACATGATTGCTATTTGTTTTAGTTCTAATGACTTTGCCCAATCTTGCTAGCTGTTTCTCCGTGGCTGCTCCATATTAGCGGTAATGGTGATACGCCCTGCGCTTTAAACTCCTGTGAGCACGACTTCCTCTCGGTAAGGCTGCCATGTTCTGAACATCTGATGTCCGATGTACTGCAGGATCTTTATTATCAGGAAGTATGGCAAGCTCCACAACAATATCTTATGAATCTAGCATGGCAAATTATACCGGCACTACCAAGACCTTCAGTTTAGCAGAATTAGAAAGAGCAACAGATAATTTCAGACCAGACAATGTAGTTGGTGAAGGTGGCTTTGGACAAGTTTACCAAGGGGTGCTGGACAGTGGTATTGAAGTGGCTGTGAAGGTATTGAGAAGGGATGACCATCAGGGTGGCCGTGAGTTTATTGCGGAGGTGGAAATGTTGAGCAGGCTGCATCATCGCAACCTCGTGAAGCTGATCGGGATCTGCACCGAGGAAATTCGATGTTTGGTTTATGAGCTCATCACGAATGGCAGTGTGGAATCTCATTTGCATGGTATGCACTAGTTCTGAATCCTGGAAACTGCGACTCAGTGAAGTTCTTTTCGATGAAATTTGCGAATCTGGATCTTATTTCTCACGAAATCCTTTACATTGAGAACTCAGTGGGGTCTGCAGAATCCTGAATGCAACATGATGTATCACTAATTTATGTTTTTTCTATAATATGCACATTGCTAGATCATGATACATCATCAGTGAGTTTGCTTTACCCAAGTTTTTCAGCCAAATTTTGATTCGCGTTCTCTGTAACTTGGTGGATTATCGCTTCTTTGATGCACTGGTTGGCCTGCATGGCAGTCATAGTGATACGGCAGGAAACTGCACGTGTTTAATCGTGCTCTGTTTTACTGCTTTCAGGTATAGATAAATATAGTTCTCCTCTCAACTGGGATGCTCGTGTCAAAATTGCGTTGGGGTCTGCTCGTGGTCTAGCATACCTACATGAGGATTCTCAGCCTCGGGTGATTCATAGAGATTTTAAAGGGAGCAATATTCTGCTTGAGGACGACTACACTCCAAAAGTATCCGACTTCGGTCTAGCTAAATCGGCAGCCGAGGGAGGAAAGGAGCATGTTTCAACTCGAGTAATGGGCACGTTTGGGTATCTACCTTCCACCTTGTTTCGATTTCATGTATGTTGACCAAAGCAGGAAATAGGCTCCCAATTATACTTTTAACGTTCGAGTAGGACCGACTCCATCACCAGTATGTCTTTTGAGAAATGATTCAATGGTGTTTTCTCCTAGGTTAAATCCGAAGTCAAAATTTGCTAGCGTTGTCTTTATATCGAATCTTCAAATTCACCTCTCACCCTATTGCTGAAGCTCTCCGCTTGAGGGACTTTCACTTATTCCCTCTCGTCAGAATCGGTATCTCTAGCTATCGAACAAGTATTCAGGGAGCGAATAGAATTGTTTTCAGAATTTAGTACCAGATTCAATTTTGATACGGATTTTGAGGTGTAAGCCCGTATGGGTGCATGGAATAGAGTGTTTGGGAGTATCAACTTCTGTCAATTGGATACAGATTTTGAGGTGTAAGTCTGCATGCGTGCATGGATAGAGTGTTTAGTCTAACTTGCAATATTCCTTCTCGGGTGACTAATCGGTCTTGCATCTAATCGTACTGCAGGTACGTGGCTCCGGAGTACGCAATGACCGGACATCTCCTGGTGAAGAGTGACGTTTACAGTTATGGAGTGGTCCTCCTGGAGCTCATCTCGGGGCGCAAACCTGTGGATATGTCGCAGCCGCCTGGGCAAGAGAATCTCGTCACGTGGGCTCGGCCGCTCCTTACAAGCCAGGACGGTCTTGAGCAGTTGGTCGACCCTTATCTGGGAGACGACTTTCCATTCGACAGCTTTGCCAAGGTGGCTACCATAGCTTCCATGTGTGTCCAACCTGAAGTTTCGCATCGCCCGTTCATGGGTGAGGTCGTGCAGGCTTTGAAAATGCTCTACAATGAACCCGAAGGAGCGAGATCGGAGGTAACGTCATGGCTGAGGGAAACATCACCGACTTCTAACTTGGTAGAAACGCATCACTCCGAGTTTCTGCACGACGCCTCCTTCATTAGTAGTGATTACGATTCAGGGCCCTTCGAGACCTTGGATCTTCAAGAGCAGCGGAAGCGGAAGCCTCTTTCAGCCTCTGCTACCATGACAAGCTCTGGATCGAGGGGACTCTATCGACACAATTCAGGTTCTATCCGACGCTACAGTGCTTCTGCTCCGCCCAAGGCTTCTTCACTGCCGAGATCTCTGTGGTGTGCATTGCGAGGAACTAATTCCAAGCCTGAAGCATCAGAAAGCATGAGTGAGCATGGAGCAGATCATCTTAGATACTTGGATCCTCAACGCAGGAGATTTTACTCGGGGTTTTGGTCTTGAATTATAGCGTTGTTTATTGTCGATGGATCCATATTTGAAGCCCAAGGCAGCTATTGATTGTTTCGTAATCTACGACGCATAATTTCATCACCAATCAACAAATTAGTGTTCGCATTCCCCGCCCCCAGCTAGGGCGTCGATCAGCTTGTATATTGAATCCTCATTGGACTTGCAGAATCACATTGGATTCTGTAATATCATTCCTCTCTTTCTTTCAGTCCTCTTCTTCAGTGCATTGCATTCTTCATTGCACTGTATTCTGTGGTGCGTGCTGTTGATCAATGGGTCATTGTTTACAAGTCAATAAATTTTCTCCTAAATTTCACTTTGTAACACTTCTTCATATTTTTGAAAATGTGGACTACCTCATGGTCCAGGTTAATGGATGACTTTCAAGATCACTGTAGAAATGAAAAATGCACCTACTAGTCCAAAAATCTTTTCATATTTGACATAGCACATTGCTATTAGGTTTTGTCCTTCCAGGGTTAACCGTTAACCCCTAAATGCCTAAGGCACCAGATTTTGGTGTTTTGAAAACTTTGAAGTTAAGTAAAATCCAACCAAATTGCTATTAGTAGTAGTTTATATTTTTAGAGAACTCTTTTTGAACTTTAGTTTTAGGATCAATAAGTTGATTTTCAAAATAAAGGATTATGATTTTTTCTATTGAAGATTTTGTGCAAGGATGCCCATTGCAATCTTGACTTCCCATAGTGTTGAGGGCTCTTGGAAATGAGCCTCAAACACAGAAGATCATGGAGGCAAAATCACATTAGAAATTCATTTTTTTAAAATTATAAAATAGATTTTGAAAAATTGCAAATTGATGGGGTTTGTGCATGCTAGGCCCTATAACCTCATATTTTTATAGTGACCAACTTTTTAGAGTTGACATGCAAATTGTGAATTGAAAAATTTTCATAGTTTTTACACCTTCATGATCAAACATTCTAATCTTTCAATTTGTAAGTGTTATTCTTATATTTTCTTTTCCTAAATAATCTCTAACATGTCTAGTTTGAATTTGTACAGTTACAATTCAAAAGAAATTGGTAAAACTTATGAAAAATGTTGACTTTTTATTCATCTTAGAGAAAATTTCAAGAAGCTCCAAACAAACCTTGGGCATTTAGGTGTTAAACACCAAGTTGGTGACCATAGAAATCATCCCTTTTGGAATTGTGTGACATCATTTACTTCAACCCCTAAAGTCCTAGTATCCCCTCGAAGGACAAAATGGATTTCGAGCAACCTCATTACAATCTAAATATTCATATGGATTTCTTAAAACTTTTTGTGATGATAGAAAAACACTATACCTTCCCAAGAATATAATTTTTATTTCATTCAGTGCCCAAGAGTAAAAGTTATGGGACAAAAAGTCCTTTTTTCAGTGCAATAGGCAGAAATCCTCACACAAAAAAAATTTTAATATTTTTTTCTCATAGATTGTAAATTTATCTACATAGGAAACTTTGATTCATTTCAATTAAATTTGTTGTGTGAAAGTTATAGACAATCTTATTTTTCAGGTAATCACAACATCATCTTGAAAAAATAACTTATAAGATTCATTTTTTAATGCAATCTTCTCAATTTTTTACAAAATATTGTTTGACAAGGTTAAATTTGGTTGCTAAAACAATTTGACCATTGGGATTATAGTGTACCAATCTCATCTTAGAGCTAAGTATTAACGATTGAGTTTTTCTTTCAATCTTGGACCTACTTCTACTTAATAATTTTTTAAAGAATGAAAATCAAGTGTGTGTTTTTTAAAGACTTTCACCTCAATTCTTCAACAATTTAAAAAAAAATTCAAAGTCTATAGTGTAAAATGTTTCCATAAATGGTGGTCAAAGTCATCTGAAATTGCAAGCTAGCGTTCAAAAATAAATAAATTCAACTTTGAATGATGATAACTTCCAATCTTTATGGTCATACTTCATGAAATTTTACCACATGATTTGAAACCATTGAAGTACAAGATCCCACAGTTAGATTCTAAAATAAACATTTTTTTATTTTCTTGGATGAACACAACATAACTGGTAGTTGTAAGTCGTTTTTGATAGAAAAATGGCCTCGGGACTTTAGGGGTTAAAAAAACAAAAATATTCCTTGGGAGTCAAACTACTATAGAAAATCTCTACTTTCCACCCCTAATTCCAAGGACGAATAGTTGCACTTATGTCCTACACAAGAGAATTCCTTGTCATTCATCAGACAGAAAACTTCCGTTGTGTCATTCATAGGATAACAATGACCATTTTGATGAAGTGTGATGTCCCTCATCCAAATTTGATTAAAATGTCTTACATTATGGAGATGCCAATGGTTCTATTGTTTGCATGTGTAACAAGTAGTGTAACTTACCACAATGACTTGTTTGATCATTGTTTTTGTTTAACTCAAAAGTGCCCAAGCCTTTTCAAGTGTATTTTTCTTAGGATAAAAGAGTATGGGCTTGCAATTATCCTCAAGGAAGAATTTTTTTTTTCAAAATCTAACTATATGGATATTTAAAGAACTAGTTTATTAGTGTGCGTACCACTTTTGAGTGTGAAATTGTGTAGGACCTATGAGATTCTAACAAGAGAAATGTACTCTCTTATATTTTTAGTATATTGACTCTCTCAATAATGTTTGAGAAATTTGCATATAAGAGTTTTGGGGATTGGAGGCAACATGGACAATTAGAAATTGTCTTAGCATCCTAAAACTCCAATGTATGATTTTTCAAACTATTTCGCTTTGTTAATATGTTTGATTCAATTGATGAAAACCATCTAAAACTAAAAACAACATTAGAAGTGCATTGAAAATGCATTGCAATGTTGATCCAATACATTTTTCACAACATGAAAATAATAGATTTGATATCAACATTTCATAAGAATTTGGAACAAATTTGAGGTCACCAATAGGCTTATCTTATGTCATCTTAGCAATCTTCTAATTTTATATAGGTTTTGCTTCAAGGAGTTGTTTTAGGTTGATTACAATCACTTTTGACTTATGTTCTTAAGTCTTTATATTTTGTGTAAGAAATACATTCACATGAAATATAGAAAACTTTTTTTAAAATCTAAAAACTATAGCATATCTAAATATTGTAGTATTGAACAACATAGTGTAAACCATAAATTTTTGTGTCAATTTGCACTAAGAAATGTTGTTATATAATGCCAAGTGCAAACTATGATAAAATATGTATTTTAACTCCTAAAGCAATTTGATGTTTTTAGGTCCATAAGTTCTTCAAAATACTAGTCTCTAAAGGCAAGGCTAAAATCCTCATCTATATACATTCATTAATAAATCCAATTGTAAGATCTTTTAGTCAACTTAATAGAATACACCTTCCTAAAATTTCAGAATAAGAAACCTCACCAATTGCAAAATCATAATGCTTGGATTTCAAAATGAAATATCTTCAACTCTTTCCAAATGGTTAGATTTAATCTTTCAAATTGATTTTACAAAAATGTGTAAATCCTACAACTTGCAACCCTCCATAGGTAGGTTGAAGAAATAAGTTGATAATACAAATAAAAAATTTCAACAAAAAATATTTCATATTCATGCTTGAAAAAAATAGTAAATAGAAAGAAATAGACAATGTTTTAAATACTAAATTGTTAAGAATTTATTTATGGAATTAAAAAATTCCAATTCCAATGGTTGTAATGTTTTAAAAAACAATCTACATCCAATGATTTTTTTTTCAAAAATATGGAAAATTGAGTTAAATAACGGATTTCTAAGTTTTTTATGTTTCAATTGATTTATTCTTTTACCATAAATATATGGCATCTAATAAAATTTTCAAAAATTGTAATATGTCATAATTAAATAGTAGAAAATTTATTAATAAAAAAAATCTTAATCCTCAAAAGAACCATGAAGCCAAACCCATAGGTATAGGTAAAGTTGTAGGTATTGATAAAGCCCTAAGTGCTAATAAAATTGTGAAATTACTAAAGGTCATACAATATTTTGAACAATGCGAAAGGTCATGAAATATTCCGAATCTTGTAAAATGAAATTATAGAAATTCTAAATAGAGTTAACTAAAGGAAAATAAATTGAAAAAAAAAATGATTTTGTTTGGGGTCTAATGAATCTTACTCTAATGTACAGAAGAGTGAGAAAGTGCACAAAAAGATATACTTGTCCAAATTATGTAAAATACAACGTAGATGTGTGTATAGACTATAGAGTACTATAATGCATCTAGACTTGGGGATGGCATTTTTCTATTTTAGATGAATGTATATTCTTTTGGATGAATAAATGAAATTTCATTCATATATTCAAAGGCTTCATCCATTTCCGTGGATGGAAAAAAATAAAAATAAAAATAAAAAAACTTGGGCCAACCCAATTCCCCAATTGCAGCCGCCTTTGGGGGGGGGGGGGGAAGTGGGCGGGAGGGGGCGTGGCAAGTCGGCAATGCATGTCGTACTTTGGTGGTAAATTTGATGGCATCCAGGCCGCAGATTTTCTTAATAATGCGAAAGTGAATCGATGGATGGGCTTTTGCCACGTGGGAGAGAGAGAGAAGTACCGGTATCACTGGATCAGTAATTCAGTACTGTACTTACAGACAACTGCCCTCAGTTTGAGGAATGAATGATACCGGAAGTAGACGGACGGACGGAGCTCTGAATTTCGTTCATCCAATCACTGTGCTCACCAGCAAAACTGTTTGGGGATTTATTAACCCCTGAGGTAAACGTCCAGTGTCTTCTCCCAAATTATTATAAAAGTTATCATAGTTTGAAAAAAATTATTATAAAGTGCTACTTGGAAGAATATTTTGGATTTGATACACAAATAAAAGTTGTAGCCTGTGATTTTTAGATTCCATCCATATGGTTAGATTCACCAATGTTGTCATCAATATTTTTTTATACATTTTGAAAGGAAAATTTTAAAATTCCTTGGAATTCGAATACAAGCAAAATATTATCATTTTTTGGAGTAAAATTTGATGGAATGGATTTGAAATGAGGTTCTCTTGACATGGTGATTTTTTTTGAAATTTTTGTGTTCTTAAAATCTATGAACTCATTCTTGCAAATCCAATTTTCAATAGAGTCAATGCAATTTTGGCTTGGTCAACCACTTCACACACTTGCACATCTATAATTTTAGAAAAATATGTATTCTAGTAACACCAAATCCAACCATTGGGTAGAACTGACAACAACTTGATAAAATATCTCCACAAATTAGGATGACTTTCATCCAAGCAATAATGAGGATGAGACTTGAATTTCAATCTATTTGATATCTAGAAAGTGGATGTTGAAGCACTTAGGGGTTAACCCCTAATGCAAGTAGAAACTTGAATGTGGTCCATTGTATCAGGGGTTGTTCATTGGATCATGTTTGTATGGTCTCCATATGTCAGGTTCCAACTTGCATTAGGGGTTAAGGGAGATAACTCATTTCCAACTATTTAAAAACTTGAGCATATGTAAAGCATATGTATGTTGAATTGAAAATTTTCCCCATATACAAAAATAAGTTTTAGAAGGATCCTATAATTTTTAGCGATTTTATTTTCCCAAACAAAATTACTATGAGTTTTCTAGGTGAAGATTCTTTTCATCCCATATTAGTCATATATGTCATCCTATCTCCAACCAAGGGCTACTTCCAAAAACAAGAGTCCTTATAGCCAATCATAATGCTCCATAATTGTGCCATAACTTATCATTTACTCATCTCTACTTACATGGAAATGCACCACCCTACAATGTGAGAATGGGAGGTTGGTCAAGAATGGGTGAACTCTCATAACCCTCAAAAATCATCATCTCTTGCTTGGTGGGTAGCTCCAATGGAGAATAAAAAATATTCTTGAAGTGTAGCATCATTTTTGTTGCTTGCCAAAAATTTGTTTGGTCAAGGCATGCAAAAGTGGATAATGAATGCTGCATTAGAGAAAATTAGGGGCCTACAAAGGGCTGTTTTACTTTGGATTATCACCACTTAAAGAAAAAATAGAAAAACAAAAATAGAAAAATTTAATAAATATATTTGAAAAAACATATGGAAATCAAAATCTGACATAGCACCTAACTTTGCAACCTACATGCAATCCTTACATATTGTAACAATTTTGACCAATGAGGCAGGGACCGCTTCTACATATTTGGAGCCCCTTAGAGTGAAAAATATTGTCTTATAGGACTCCTCAACCCAACCCAATCATTGCATTAACTAATAACTCCCTCCCAAGTATCTAGCAAAGCATAATACCTTCTTAGTATAGGAAGGACCATCGCCTCATTATACAATGTTATGTAGCAAGCCATATTTATTGTAGGAGTAAGTCTGGTAGGTTGAAACATTCTTAAAAAATGCAAAAATACTTTTCATCAATGATTCTCTCAAAACCAAATTGAAGACTTGGCCTGTCATTTAGAGGTTAACTAGATCGATCATATGTCCATCAATATAGTCTCTCTAAAGGTGAGTGGTTGTGGAAAACAAGTTTTTAGCAACCAATGAGTGTTTTGAAAATTGAGAAAAAGAAAAAGGAATCTAACTTTATATTTGAAATTTTAGGCCCTGGGAGAGAATATTGTGGTTAATACTTGTTTGTAGCTTCTTTCAAATGTCTACAATCTATAAAATCCTAATACAAATACACTACAGCTCTCACAATTCAACTCATGCAAAAATCCTTCTATCTCTAACATCCCTTGTATCGCTCCATTTATCAAAGACTTCACTTTAATTGAAGTCTCAAATATCTAAGGTAGAAGATGTCTTGAATAAAAACATCTTAGTAAGGACTTAATATGACTTTTTGGAACCTTGGAGGGCTTGCAAGATGGGCACCTCACCTACTAAACAATTTTCAATAAAACTTTCCTTTACAGATAAGCCCCACATGATCCATTTAAAAAAAATTAGTTTGGTATTTTTGTAGAATTGATTATGAATTTTGAAGTAGAAATCACACAAGGTTTTATGAATATTCCCATTGTGACTATGACATGTTCAATATTAATACCTGTGGTCCTTGTAATGGGAATGTTTGGGTACCTCTCAATCCCCCTAAACCAAGAATGTGTCAATAGATATAGCCTATTGGAAGCAATCAACTGAGATTCCTTTTCTTTTTCAAACTCCTACTAAAATCCCTATCAAAGTTGGAGATATATAGTATAAGGATAAAAAAATAAAAATAAACTACTAGTTTTTTTTAATAATCATTTATTAGAATCAAAATTAAAGATTAAGTATTGTGAGGAGCAAAAATGAACAGAAATCCACTAAATATAAAATACCATATGAGAAACATCCAAAATTGAGTCTATAAATTTTTTGTATAGTGCAAAGAGTTATGGAGTGAGGTAAACTCTTAGAAAGGAGGTCTTGAGGCACTAAGCTACAATATATGAATAAAGTACTCTAAGGCTTCTATTTTGAGAATGGCATACCAATAAGCATTTAAATATAGTTCCTATTATAAAATTGCCTTGATTTTATTGAATCTTACTAGGAATTGAAGGAGTGTTTCAAATTCTCTTAGTATGTATTTGTTAGACACCATATGAATAAATGTTAAAATTTCAATCTTCTATTTACAAGTGTATCAAAAATCAATCCTAATTTCTTATTCAAAATGTGTGTTCAAAATTCATACATTTCTACTTTTCTAGATTTCCAACATGAGCCATGATTCGTGGTCACAAATCTAGCTAAATGTCGCAATTTTTTTTGTTAGAACCCCCGTATAGCTATATGTCCATTGACATTAGGGGGCTAAAATCACTGTCATTCAATTCACTCCATTGTGCATCTAAGTTGATGTTAGGGAGACAAGGTGTGAAGAACTCATAGGTGTAGGAGCAAGTCAATCCCCCATCCATGAGGTCATTGAATAGCTAGATTTTAACATGGGCCGTGCAATTGGAGTTGGGGTGGCTTATCTGGGCTATCCATGTAGCTTAGCCATTCTCTTAGATCCTTTACTTTGACACAATCGCCCCTTTGTCTATCCCTTTGCTACCTTATTGCACAGCCTCCATTCCCCTCTGATGCCCTAGATCTTAGAATAAGATAAGAATCCATAAAATAGTTCAAGATCTAAAAGCATTTTCTAACATAGAGAAACATGTTGCTTTTCTTGAATGTACCAATAGTGTATTTGTCAATGCACCGATAATGAACATATTAGGGGACAAATGCTTTTAGTGCCATATGTGATTTTAGCTTCATAATTCATAACTATTTTCACAAAGGCCCAAAAAATATAAAACAACTTGGGTTAGATGTCACTTCTACTTTCTCACAAGTGAAACTAGGAAAAAATGAGAGAAGTTGCAACTAACTTCTTTGTTACATAAACTTTTGACATTGGCAAGATGTCAACCCCAAGAATAAAATGATCATAGAACTTTAAATTTGTTTCACAAATCATTTGTCATGGTAGTTTATCTCTCATGTATGAAAAATTAAAAATGTAGCCACTTTAATGTAAGTTAGAACTAAAAACTCCATCGCCAATGACTAGGGAGGGTTGACCCCCTTATTGCCCCATCCAAGGGTAAATGTAAAGATTTCCCCCTCTATTGTGCCGTGTAAATTTTGTATTTCTTCACCTCTCCTATCTAGTTTGGGACCTTTGATGCAAATTCAAATTCAGAATCTACAGATTTTATCATGGGTGGAAAATAAAAAATCCAAAGGGGGGGGGGGAAATTGTAGCTGGCCATTGCCTAGCTACATTTTAGAAAAATTTCATCATGTGGCAAATATTTCACCTACTCGTAAGGTAGGAGGTTCTAAAAGTGCACAAGCTCTAAAATCGCCCACCTCTGTAAATGTACACTATTTGAACATGCTACTTTTTCATTGTACCAATGCTGGACAAACAGTGTACATTTACAGAGGTGGGCGATTTTAGAGCCCTATGTCATTTCAACTTCAAAATTTCAGAACTACTTCTACAAAACTCCAAAAAATATGAAACGACTTGGGTTAGATGCCAATTCCATTTGTCTTTCATGGAAAATTTACTGAAAAATATTTCAGGAAGTTTTACCTCCACAAATTCCGGTTTCAGCTCTTAGATGAGCGCTTTATGGACCTCCTACCTTACAAGTTTGTAGAAATTTGGGCTACTTCCAGAACTTGAATTTGAGATTGCTGACGCACGATAGTTCTGTAGGGGAGTGAAAGTCTGTCCTACAGACTGTCGGAGAAAAGATGCAGTCAGCAGTGCAGTACAGTCTGTACAGACCTCCATTTTCCTCCGCGCTTTGAGTCCTCTTCCGCATCTTCGCCGAACCCACATACAACAAAGGATTTCCCTGAATATTTTCTCCGACAACCGACTTCCAGAAGAAGAAGAGAGATACATAACTTAATTGATATAACATGAAAGTCAAGCCCTGTGCACACATCATCTCTTTACAAGTTCAACTTATAACCTCGCCCACTCAGCCTTTTCCTTTTCAGTGTAGAATTTAGCTTGATATGTGAGCTCCACGCGGGTCTCCGAGAATGTGCATTTGGGGATTGAAGAAGAAGTTGATGCTCGCTTGAATTTGGGGAATTGGAGAAACATTCGATCACTCGCGGTTTTCAGAGCAAACTTGGTCGGGCTGCAAGGTTTCACTGTCTCTTTCCCAAATTTTTGATCCCGGAACCCGAACGGGAAACCCGAAATCTGGTCTCAAGAATACTCCCTTCCCCCTGCCTAGAGTTTCCAAGTTTCGAAGCAGAATCGGCGCCATTTTTCGGAACCAAAAGCTTGCACTCTGACACACCTGTAATCTAGAGTTACAGAGGATCTTGGATATTCGTGGCCATGGCTGGGCAATACTTTTCAGACCCCCGGCCGTTTTATTTCCTGTCAGGAGACGAGAAACTCTCCTTTCTGGATGATGTGAGTGTCCAATTGTCCAAATTTGATTGCGAATTCCTCTTGTCGTGGTTTGTATGTTAAAGGTACTGTTTAAAGCCATGGGCTCTCCCCGTCTGTCTGTTGGCTCTGGATCCAGAGGGAGGGAGGTTTGCATTGTCAAAAGCTACATTTGAGGAAGTTTGAGCAGGACCTTAAGTTTGAAAAGTGAGCCAATGCTACAGAGAGGGAGGCTCAGAGCCTCTTGGCGTAGCTGCTTGTTTCGAGAAAAATAAAAGAAATGACTTTAAATTGAGAATCTCTCTCCTTCTGGAACATGCACTTTGATGAGTCGTGTGATGACAAGTTCCGTGCATGCCTGTGTTGCAGTGTTTTACCCCGGGGAAGAAGGAAAGCAACAAGTTCGTCGAGAATGATCGGAAGAAGGAGCCTGAGAAAGCCAAGGGCAAGGAAGGGGATAAGGAGAAGGAGAAAGTGGAAGCTGAAAAAAAGAAAGTGGAAGAGAAATCCAAGGTAGTAGATTATATGAATTTGAGGAGTCAGTCGGCTAGAATTTGGTCCGAGTTCAATCGATTTCTTATTCTCCGTTTCTGCCTTGAAATTATGGCTCCCAGGATTGTTTTAACAAGTTCACGGATTTATTTTACTTTGTTGAGTGACACAGATTCAGACAGTTGAGCTGAACGTGAACATATGCTGCGACAGCTGCGAGCGGAAAGTGAGAGAGGCTCTGGAAGACCTCCAAGGTAATACAAACTTAGTACTAAACACCCCGCCAGTTTGTAAAACAATTAAAACTTCATGTGCAGAAACATGAATTTTCACCACTACATTCTAGTGTTTATTTACTTAATTCTCACAGGGTCCTACCTCTAAGAGATAATACACAACACTTTTCAGAGGAGTGAACACATAAGCTGAGAATACAAACTCAAAATTTCCTCCGGAATGTTGAATAGGAACTCGATCATTGCTTACCCTGAGTAAATCAGAACCACAGTGTGGTGCATGGATCAATCAATTGTGTGATTTAAATGCGGTGTCGCAGGAGTGGAGAAGGTGGATTGCGACCAGATGAACAAGAAGGTGTTTGTGAAGGGCAGCGTGAAACCCGAGGTCGTCCTCAAGAAAGTGAAGAAGGTGAAGAGTGACGCCAAACTCGTGGAGAAGAAGAAGTAACCAGTTCCATCCAATCATCTCTGACAGACTTCATATTAACAAGCTATGAGAGGGACCAACATTCTCAGCATCTTCTAAACAGAAAAAGCACACAGAAACACAATCTCCGGAGTGCTGCACAGATACATGTAGAATGAGCTGAAGTGAGCCAGAATCTAGTATTGAAGTCCACCCAGAATGGGTAGATATTTTGTAAATGATCGAGATTTGGTTTGAAGTAAAACTACAAGTGTCGACTTTGCCTAGCACAGCGTTGCTAATGTCTAGGTATATCGGGACACGTGAATGCCGTGTCGTGAATTTCTAGCTATGCGGTGGCAGCCAACTACGGCGATGCGCATCCAACCTCCAGCTAAACGGCGCCCAGATGACTTCTACGAGGTGACGAAGTGACGGCGATGTCGTGAATTTCTAGCTGTGTGGTGACGCCCGTGTTCGGTGATGCGCACCAAACCTCCAGCGCGCCCAGCGCCATTCCCTGCTGCACGAGATTGCGCATTTTGATGTTGGGAACCCGAGTAAAATTACAGAGTGCTAAATTTCCTCTACAACAAAAGGGCGACGAGATGAATTCAGCACGGCGCTGTTAATCTCTAGCTACGTCATGATGACGTGAGCGCTGCGTCGTGAATTTCTAGCTATGTGGTGACGGCCGTCTCCGTCGACGCGCATCCACCCTTCCCCTCACGCCCAGCGCCACCCCCTGCTGCTCGAGATTGCGCATGGTGACGTTGGGCACTCAAGTAAAACCACAAATTGCTAAAATTTCTCTACAACAAATCGATGCCGCAATGAATTCTTCTTGGGGAGGACGTGCCGCCCCTGTTCGTGGACGCGCGTCCACCCTTCCCTCACGCCCTGCGCCATCCCCTGCAGAACGAGATTGCGCCCGTTGATCGATGCTGGGTCGTCAAGTAAAATCACAAACTGCTAAAATTTCTCTACGTCATAAGCTTGCCGCGACGAATTCGACGTGGTGACGACGTGACGACGACGTGACGACCCTGTTCATCAACTCGTATCCACCCTTCCCTCACTCCCTGCGCCATCCCCTTCACCACAAGATTCCGCATATCGATTACCCCGTCCCGTCGTCGCTGTCCTTGAATCCCCAGCAAAACAAGGTCGAAGGTGGGCGGCGACTCCTCCGGTCTTCGCTTATACCTCGGCCTATCACTCTTAAACTTCCACTTCTCCTCCTCCTGTTGCAACTCTTTCAGAAACTGGGCAGACACAATCCCCTCTTCCATCCACTCGAAGATCCGCTGGTGGAGAAAGATTCGCACCTCAGTGCTCTCGCCCGTGTCTGCGGCATGAGAAATCGCCGCAATCTCCTTGCGCACCAAATCCGAAAACAACAAACCCGAGCGTTCACTCAAAACAGAATTTCGTTCGCTCAAGACGAGTTCGCTGATGATTTGGACGACGTTGCGTCGGGCGATAGATTGCGGCTCGCGTTCGAGAATGTAGAGAAACAAGTTGAGCCACGATTGGGGAGAAAACGAGTTGCTCTGGAGCAAGCGGAGTACGTAGTTAGCGACGGAGCGAATGTCGCTGTCCTCAAGGGATGACACCTTCCACAGAGATCGATAAATGGCGTCCAAGCTCTCGGTTTCCATGCCTGCTCTGCAAGATTGCTGTCAGGAGAAGTGAAAGGATTGGAAAGGAAGGTGGAAATCAGAGGGGCTGGGGAAAGACTGGGAACTCTGGATGTGAAAATTCTACTGGAAATCGACCATGGGTGCCTAATTTGTGAAGTAAAAGAGATGGAACTGTTGATTGTGGGGGAATTGGTTGTGGGTCGAGGAGGACTGTCTGTGCACGCTCGGAAAATAGTTTTGTCTGTGTGGGGAAGGTCGTGTCTGTACGCGGTGGGAGCAGTGTCGGTAAGGAGGGATGCCCGAACACGCGCTTCTTGACTGGGTAATACTTCCTTCTCTAATGTCACATCCTGTGTTCTCGTGTTTTCAGGTCTCGGATTTGATATCCTTCTGTAATATCACATCTCTCAGAGTTGGGGGAACCCAGTTCGAGGAAACGTAAGCAAGTAAATTGCCTTGGCCGCCATGACACTACTCCCTTGTCACTGGCTTCACGTACTCATGAGCAAGTAAAGTGACTTGTTCACCATCTTTTGTCTCTGGCTTTTTATTTCTAAGAACTTATGAGTCATGAGGGTTGTTCCCACTTGGACTTAGAGGGGTGGTGTTACTGTAGTAAAGGAGAAGTAAAAAGGAAGTCATTCCCACCTATGGATGTTGGGAACCACCGAACCGAGTTGGCACATGAGCTAGCAAGGCAATAATAGTAGTACTATAGGCATTTACTGAGCCAACGTATGAGGCCCACCACAAAGATGGTAGCTGTCACTTTCAACTTACAGATCTTGAAGAAAAGTAGATTTTAGATTTCCACAGGCACTCTTAATTACATGGTGGGCTGGGGGTGCCATTAAACTAAGAGCGGTTTAGGCACCTTAATGGCAGTCCCACTCGTCGTTAGTGGACTGTAATCCACTGTTGTCTTCAATAGGGCTTTTGAGGAGCACTTGCCAACATTGTTGAAGATGAAGTGTTGTGGTTGCAGCAAGTAAATGCAATTGCTAGAACTGCTAATGTAGCATTCCAAATTCTATCAATGACTCATTCAAGTGTGAAAATTTTCCGATTCTGTTCCGTTTCTAAGAGAGAGTTTGAATTCATTCATGAATTGCTTGACTTGTATGTGATAATGACCTTGGACTTGTTATGTGGACAATTGCAGAAGATGGAAGCCGTCAACTGACACACATGGAACGTACAAACATGGAAAATCATGGTGAAGCTGAGAATTCCGCTAGACCCCTTCGGCCCACAACAATTCCTGTCTACGGTTAGTGTCTATATCGCAACTACCTTTTTCTTGAATGAGTACTTCATCCCATCTTTGTGAGAACTACAATAGAGTTAAATTGCAGTTGGACAACATGCCAGACCTCTTCGATGCTGGAATGTATGTCAATAAAATGAGTTGTGAGCAACAAGTTCAAGAACTTTTGTTAGTAAGCACAAAAATTAGCTCTTTCACACAGTACATGGATGTGGTAAAAATGAAGCTTGATTGACTGGCAAATCACACTTTGGCTTCCTATATAGCATGTCCACATATAAAATACAGCTTTTGATATAGCCTATAGTAAAATCAGAAATGTTGCACTATAACAATCATCCATGGTTTGGACTTGCCGAGCCTCTCACCTAAACTCTTGTACATCCTCAGTGAGCAGACATTGATACTTTTTATTCGGAGGGGTGGGCACTAGTATCCGACGTACTTTGGTGCCAACAACTTCAGTCAATGCTTCTCAAGTGGAGTTGCCAGCACCTTCCATTGTAGGACCTAGTCATGGTAAACGTCCTCAAAAAGATTGAGGACCAAACTAGTTGCTATAAGAAGTTATCGTCCTCATATGTGCTAAGTGGGACATGCATCTGCAAGAGAAGAGGACAGTGGATGGGTGCGATTTAATGATACCTGACAACAACCAATGGCTCCACATCTCCAACGTTGTCATGAGTGCAAGTGTGTCACCTTGTCAACGTGATGGACCAACCTGCAAGACAAAATGGAACCAGCTCGTGCCAGACTACAAGCGAATTGTGGATTACTTGGGACGAAGTGGACAAAACGTACGTGACTACTGGGAGTTGAGCGGGGCACAATGAAAGTTTGAGGGACTACCTCGACACTTTCCTCATGAGTTCTTCAAGGCAATCCATGAGTGGTACGGCACACGACCTCAAATTTAGCCAATGCATCTTCGAGACCTTCTATCTCCATCAGATTCTAATTTCCGTAGAAGCGAACATCAACAAGAACAAGGACATGACAGAGAGGAGAGTGATACCAAGATAGACAACCGCTAGAGGTCCCTGAGCATGTAGTGCTACTATCTACTAAAGATAGTTCTCCACCTCCATCACCAGTTCACAGTAGTAGCATTGCAGGTCGTTGCCCATCCTTGCACATCCAAACAAGTACACCAACTCCGACTGCTTTCACGGAAGTCCCCCCTAGAGTGATGCCCCAAGTTCTGAGCTCCTCCAACACCACAGATAGCGCTTTGCATAGGCGCCCAGGTAACATTGGGGTGCGATGAAAGAACATTGCTGGACACATTGTAATTGTTGACGCCACCAAAGCCACTGGAGCTATCATGGTGTCTCAAATGAAAGACATAGCAGATGCGTCTTTGCAAGTTGAGTGCAACAAAATTGAAGTTCAAGTGAGACTCTTCAACGATCAGATGTCGTACTAGTGAGAACGAGATCTAAGGCTACATGACACTGCAATGTTAGCATATGAGAATGCACGACTAGCTATAATGAAGCAAAACGACATGGTTCACTACCTGACAGAGCTCACCACTGTATTAGGAAGAAGGCTCAGTACATGAAACCCTAATGGATTTTATGCAGTACATACACCAGTCCACACTGTCAACCCTGCTATAGGAGTGGTGCACACAGCAAGTGGTATAGACACCAACAGAAGCAGCATGCAGACCCCTGCAGAGGGAGCTAGAAACTCTAGCAACAACCCTGCGACCATTGGCAACATGCAAGAAAATGGTCCAAACGTTGGACCGACCTCTTCTACCCAATACTATCGAAACGGAACTATACATTAAGTAATAGTTGTTATAGTCTTGCAATGTGTGGCTAGGCGAGGTTGAGGACACCGCTGCAGGCATTCTCTGCACAAGAAGTAATGTAGGACATAAGTACGTCGTCATAGGAACAATTTTTGAAAATACATAGCAATTTTAGCTAAGTTTTATGTATGTATTCCTTTTAAGTAATGTAAATATATATTTTCTATGAATAGCACTCTACGCATTACACTACATTGCATAGTACAAGTTGCCATGACTGCTCTAAAGCTACCTTGAATCTCATGATAATACAAGTCCACTAGAGTTTACCTTGAACTGCCTTCTAATCGGTCTTACGTCTTGTGCTCAAGTACACTCCTAGAGTTGTCCGCTTCTCTTTTCCAATCTCTGTTGCCATGTCCTCTGACATGACGGCATCAACATTCCTGGCATCGCTTCCGTCTTCCTGTAAATCCGCTTCCAATCCTTCACTATGTAGGATGAGCAGGAGGTCCTCGACCTCGTGATGGGACTGTCACAGTAAAATGTTGTGTAGAATACCACAACAAACAATGATGTTAGGGAGGAAGGTCAAGTGCAAATCACTCTTGTCTAGCAATTCCTGAAAAGTTTGCTTTAGAATGCCAAAAGCATTCTCCACAATGCTACGAGCTCTCCGTAGTCTCTTGTTGAACAATCTCTCTGACACAAATAACTCAACACTTGCTCGATGGGGAACCATCAACCATGGTAGCAACGGATAACCAAGATCGCCTATTAAATAAGGTGAGTGGCCATCCACGGAGTAAGCAAGATCCATAAAGTTCTTGTGAGTGGACTTATAATGTAGAGAAGAATGTCTAAGCATGCGGTTGTCATTGGTTGATCCCGGCAAACCAACATAGAGATCAAGGAATCATTTCTCACTATCGACCACAGCTTGGCAATTCACAATATATCCTCCAAATTTGAAATAATAATAATCAGCAACACCGAAATCAGGTTTTGCAATTGACAGGTGCATACCATCAATGGCTCTAACTATGGCAGGAAGAGAGCAAAAGTTCTTGAATTTCAACTGTGTATCGCCCATTCTTCGTCTAGTCAGCCATGAAATTTCGTGTTTCAAAGTGTCGTTAATGGCATAGACCACCTCCCGTAGTACTTTGCAAACTATACTTCATCCAATGGTGAACATTTCACTGCAAATCGTCAAGTTCGCGCCATGAGTCAACTTGAAGAGCATGCAAGCAACGCGGACTAGAACTGGCATTGCCAAGCGGTAGTTTGTGTTTTTTTTCTCCACATGTGGTTTCAACAATTCAACCAAGTTGAAAACTGCAGCTTTAGTCATTCGGAACATAGAGATCCATTGTTTGCTATCATACTGCTCCACCAGAAATCAAGAGAACCAGGTTGTAGAGCGTGGTTTCACCTAGAAACTAACTTCATCGGAAAACCCATATGATGACAAATATAGTCTGTAGTTGTGCAAAGTATTCGTCATGAGAGCAAAGCTGTCAAAAACTGGTACTTCCGTACATGGTAGCATCACCTGACCTAGCTCTTCGTAGCAATCGTCAAAGTCCAGCAATGGCGGAAGATGGAGTGCCTGGTTGGCATCCATGATCAAAGCTAGGAGCTAGGTGTTGAATGTGACAACATTCCAGTGGTTGCTGAATTGGTCCATCGCAACGTACAACCTACCGAACACGCCAACTAGGAAGGCAACATTAACGGAGAACGAAACCCTAATTTCAAAAGGCTACAGAAAACAACGGACAATCTAGGGTTGAACATGCTCAAAACGCAAGAAGCATGCAAGCAATGCCAAACCACCTACAATGTATAATTGCCAGTAACATGCGCTTCGTCAGGCATCCCTCTAGAGAGGCTGTCCAATAATCTACAGAAACTGCCATCGCTTTATATGCGATACCTCTATAGGCTATCAACGTCAATTTTGTAAGGAACCCTCCTCACCGTACATGCCATACCTGTTCAAAGAGGCTTTTATTTTAGGCACAAATTCAACTGAAGTCAAGGAAAGCAACCAGCATATGTACCTGAAGTGCGGAGAAGGCGGACAAGGCGATAATCGTGGCAATCTCAGGAACAACGTCTCCACCCCACAAGAATGGTCGATGCCGATTCTCGGCGCCTTCTGCAATAGGAAGACGAATGAGCCGAAGACAACAAGCCACTCACATTTTGTGCCTCACTGAAGGTACAACGCTCCACCGACGCAGCGCATACAAGGGTGACCAATTTGCCACAAAGAAGCTTCCAACTAAAACGACGATGAAATTTTTGATGCACAATGGACAAAATTAGCAGTGCACTTCTTCTACCTCATCACAAAATGGCTACAACCTCACGGGACATCATGGGGCCCCACTACTACTACCAAAGCTATTTTTGTAGCAGGTGGGAACGGCTTCGCAATCTCTTTCTACGCGTCATTATGATTTCACATAATCCCCTTGTTAGTGGGAACGTGCAGTGCATTGCATAGTAACTAATCCCACGGATGTTAGCTTCGTGGCTTGCCCTAGTGTGAACACACCTTCTGTCTTTAATCATTGTGCTCTTTGAAAAATGGACGTGTTCCTAGCTATAGCTAGGTGGGAACAGACCTATGGGTAATATGTAGAAGTATTTTTAAACTCTATTTTGCGTGGCATGGTCTTGTGGTGTTATAATATTTCATCCAAAAAGACATTTTTCAAGCCCCTAAAAGGCATTTTTGTAGATCATTGGCCTTGCTTGTGACATGCCAATATTTCTTTGCTGGGAAGTTGGTCTCCCTTACATGGTGGCTAGAAATCCAATTTACTAAATCAAGTTGATACTATCCCATAGTACTATCCTACAATGACTTATTTTTTAATATGCATAAGCAACCTTTGAGTAAGCATTTTTTACTATGAACTCTACCTTGAAATCACTTTAGTAGGGAATGAATGTATCTCATTCATTTTTTACTTTCACTCTATATTCCTACTACATATCATGCTCTATTGTATTAATGAGAAGTTTCATATTCATGTTCCTACTTGGTAAAACTTCATTAGTTTTCTATAGTAAAACATACATTTCAAAAATTTGATATTTTTCTTATGTCATATTTTTAATTTTTTAAATTTTTTCATCTTTCATAATTAAATACATAAAAAAAAATTACTAGTAGAAGGTACTTCTAGTACTAGTTATACATTCTAAACTTTTTTTGGTATAAAACATAGTAATTACAAAATTCTTAAAATAATATGAAAACTTTGACAAAAATGGAGTTAATAATGATATACATCACGGAATAATCAGTGTACTTCTTGAGCTCACACTAAGAGAAATTCAATAGAGAAAGTTCAAAAGTGGTGAATTTGAAGTTTCCAATCTTCTACCTTGAAAGTGTTGCAAAAATTACAATCTGAATAATTTTGAAAAAAACTAAAATAGAAGAAAGGGTAGATTTGTGGAGCTACATTTTCTTAGTAAGTTTAAAAATTTTTTAAATCAAGATCTATGTGAAAATTTAGATTTGACTTTCAAAATGTCCCTTGGACTTACTATAACCTTTATGAGTTAACATGGAGTTTGGCTAACATATACTAGTAGGAAGGAAATCTTTTGAAACTTAACTATAGTATGAGAGCTTGGTTCTAAAGGTCCACATAGACAACACCTAGGTGAAACCAAACTTTTGATACTATCACTCTATGTCCTACAACTAGTGCCAATAGTTTAGTGCCTAATGACTTCCTTTGTACTAGTCAAGTAGGAAAATGATTTGAAATTAAATTCCTGAACTCAAATACATCTCTTGACATTACTTTTAGGTACAACAATATATTGTCACAAATTTTACTCTAATTTTGGTAATACAAAGATATGAAAATATTTGCTTGGATATGTAGAACATGATTAACTCATTTGGGTAGGTATACAATGGAAACACACAAAACTCTCCTTGTATCCATTCCTATACAATAGATTCTCATTAAAGTGTCCCTCTAAAGTGTCATTAAACCATCCCTGTACTTAATTGCCATTGATTGACTATTGTCTACATTTTCTAATTTTCAATTTTAGATCCAACTTTATAACAAGTTTAGTGGCCTAGGGAGCTTCCACTTTAAAAATTCATAGAAATTACATGTCATATTCAAAAAGTCTAATTTTTTGGATGTCTAGGCAAGCACGACGTCATCCTAGAAACCATCAATTTTTTTTCTAAATCAAAATAGCACTGTCCTACAGAGTACAGACTACAGCCCCATCTCTTTATCTCCCTACCGTCTTGTATCAAACGTCTACTTGCATCCACCGGCAGTTATTTGACTTCAGAATTTACCGAACTTGCCACACTGCAGTACAGTGCTGCATATAGCAAATAATGGAACTGACAGCTTGAAGTCTTGATCATTTCTTTTCTTTTCTTTTTTAAACAAATGAAACGGAATTTCATTGCAAAGAGGAGTAAAATACAATAACTGCCAGCCACAAGTGGCCTGGCAGGAGCACAAGCAAGACAAGTCTTGAATATTTCCAATCAAGCGTCCAAGGAGTCAAGATGGATTCAACAAGAGAAAAAGATACCGGTATCTTACAAAAGATACCAAACCAACCGACTGGAAACCCATTTTCAGCAAGTTTACAACTCTACTTGCGAGCAACAGGGACACTGTACACTACAGTACAATACAACAGGCATGGTGGTATGCAATGCTTACTCTTCAACTGCATCCTCAAAAAGGGCGCCAATTCACATCCCCTTGGAATACCTGAAGCAATGTGAAATGCATGATGTTTCCTAATCCTGTACAGACCCTCATTTCCTATAATTGCTTACAAAAACTATTTACCTTCTAGAAGACTCAGCCTGTATTGGAGAGGAATAATCCTGCACATTTAAACCTTCAAGAGCACACATGAGATCTATGCCAAATCTAATAAAAAGAAACGAAAGTTTCAGGATTTTTCTTCCACTTGCTCCTCGTCGTCCTGCTCTTGCGTCATTCTCTCCTGAATTTCAAGCTTATCGACAAACCGATCCAGCACGTCCTCTGTTGGTATAATGCACTCGGTGGATTTTCCGAACCAGTCATAGCGCCGCGTGGCCACGTAGTCGTACACAGCATCTCGAATGGGTGCCGGGATAATCATGAAAATCGACAGGGCAGAATACGGTAATGGCAGGTATGATGCCACTTTCAGAGCCGCTGTCAACATTGTAGTAAGCATATCAATTCCCTTTCTGCTAAGCTTCCGCTCTTGCAAACATACTCTACAAAATATTCTTTAGAAATTGAGCCTAGCGCCTTCGAATTAGAATCACCATCACCAAGGAGGGCCATCCAGTTCTTTCATGCCAAAACGAAATAAAATAAACAATTCCCTCGCCTTTTCAAATTTTTCAAAGGACACAACCAGGTGATGATGGTTCGTGACAAAACTCTTGCAAAATCAATTATTTAATGATGAACCCCTACAGTATAAGTGAAGGCATTATGCATGGCAATAAGGGTACAAAAGATTCGTAATGGGCAATGAGAAATGACTCTCCGATAACTAGAGTCATGGCCCATAGTCTTGGGCCAATTTCAATTCTATTTTTACTATCATTAGCATAATGCTTTGGATTCCATTCTAGCAGTGCATCCCTCCAATGTTAAAGAATGTTATGTATGACTGAACTCTTATCCCAAAGTCCCAAAGTCAAGACTCAACTGCTAACTCAAAAATGACTGGCTCACCAGTAGACGCTTGATGGCATGAATCTGGTCCTTCGATGAAAACAAACCGTCTCAACACTTCCTCTCGAGTGATGCCACAGAGCAGCAAGTAAGGCTCCGCTGCTCGGGATTGCAACGCACAAAACGAGATTGCTTTCTTCTTGTCCACCCTTATGACCCAATTCACGCCTACAGTGAGAACAGCAGGAACAATAAGGCTATCAGGAGCCTCAGGAGAAAGCAACCACCAATTGGATATAAAGATTTCGCCAAACTCAAACGTAACACTACATAGAGACCCACTGCTGCACTCAAGGATCTGAATCCAAGACTCTGATTCTATCAAACGTTTATATAAAGTTTGCATGCTGATTTGTCATTAATAACAATGAAACGAGCTAATAGGAACTGTATGTGAGTCAGCAGGAAGAATGCTTAATACAATTCAAGTTCAGAAAGCTAGCCAATCTGTGTCAGAATGCGAGGTCATGTCCTACTTGGAAAGAAAGGGTGCACACTTACAAGGGCTAATCAACATACTCGTCAAAATGGCGAAATTTCAAGAAATTGGCAATATTCCAGATGTCATTCTGGAACCTCAGACCTTTACCGGTCCTAATTTCTAGAAGTCAGTGCACTTGAAATTCACAATTTTGAAACTCCGAAACACGCCATTTTAACGAAATATGAACACGCCAAAGAATGTAATGCATCGGGGAGTGAGAAGACATTCTGAAAATTGTACTCCACAACGACTGAATTTATGAAGTCACTGTTGTCGAGATGAATGCATCATAGTGGGACTCAATAAGGGCTGAAAACTGGAAGGTGACGATACCTGCATTGCAGAGATGACAAATCCCATCGTAGATAACCACGCAAGGTTTCAGATTTAGAGCATTTTGCTGTGAAGCATAAATCTGCAAGCTTCGCCGTCCACATGGCAAGAGATCATGTCCCTGACTGCCAACTGCTGAACCACCCCATGCAGAATAGAAATTGTCTTTGGAGTAACTCTGTCCGAGAATTGCAGGTAGTGCCTGCACCCTGTCTACAAGCAGCGAAGGATTAGGCCATGAAGTAAGCAACAAAAATAAATTCGCGCATTCGAGAGCAATCATGTCAGGAGATTGCCTTCGGAAGATCTTGGAACCCTAATTTTCAACACACAGATTGTGTCACCTCTCCTCTCAACATTGCGTTCCACACCTTTCAAGACACCTTTCAGAGTAATGTCCACTCAAAATTGGATCCTAATCCAATTTCAAATTCAAATAAAAAGTCTCACTTAGATTCAAGCAGAGGATTGTTGCCTCCGATCGTCCAGAAGCCCTTGATCTCATAACAGACACTCGAATTGAACGGGAGAGCAGAAGGGAGAACAGACCTGAAAATGGAGCACCAATTGATGCGCAATCAGAGCGAGAACCAAGGCGATGGGCGGTGCACCCGATGACGCCTTTGGGCGTCGACCACCGAAGCCATGGCCTGGCCAGCAATGTTGACACCGCCAGCCGTTTCATCACAGCGCAAGTTTCAACAGAGGACTGATCGCAATCACACAATGTATTGGCAATTCCTCTTGCACATCAAAAATCTTTGTCAATTATAGGTCCACTTGTACCAATCGCCCCAGTCTCACCCTCCCCTTGTACCAATCTCCTTCTGCAGTTACCTGAATCATCAATCTATCACAAAGACTGCATTCCCAAACAAAGTATCCATTAGAAAGTGAAATTCCTCTAATTTAACTCCAAGGCTCCTTCCCAAGCTTCGAGACATCCACTTCCGCACATTCAGATCCCTCTAGAAATTTCCCTTTCATTGCAATAATTGTCTAGAATTTCGCAATGAGAACCCTTAAACCCTAGCTATCTAACACCCATTCAGGCGGCTACACCATAAAGTTGCCTCAGGGTTTTATCGACCAGTTTTTATCCGTCGATGGGGGTGATCCGACGGTCGCTAATCGGGGACTGCGTGTAACTGTCAGAACTACTTGCGTCGTTGAAGTCTGCTTGTTCCTTACAGTTGATAGGAAATTGCTTGCGATGGGCCTTGCTTGATGCGATCGTCGTGAAATGACTTGCAACAAGTCAAGAGTTATCCTCTGCTGTGGTTTCCTTCACAATGTGACAGAATTTCGCCTGTGATGTGTGAAGATTCAAGCAATTCCCTGTCAACTGAAGCGTGGAGTGCTGCAGCAAGTTCTGCGATGCCCTCGAAATTCGACTCTCTTGGAGTAAGCATCTATCATTCTCATCTTGTATACAGTAACGTCTATAGCGTCGAATGCGAGCATTCGTGAAGCGCGTAACCTGTTTCTGGCATACTCTCAAGATGGAATGTCGACTTTAGGAATACGATTCAAAATCAAATTTTACGAGCTCATGTAGTGTCAATGAATTACCTGCTCTTTAAGTTTGCAACGATGCCGGCAATGTGGTGTCTTCAGAGTTTTGTAGCTCCACGATTTTTAGCATCAAGTGGGTTCCTCAACTTTCTCTATTATTGTGCTTCCTAGTGCAGGTTGGCCGTTTTGGTTACTGGCAAGCTAACCCTAATTAGGGTTTATACTTACTGGTGATACAGTTCAAGAGTTCGGCCACGATACTTTTTGTTTCCAAAATTTCAGTCCTGCGCGATTCGAATCTCGTCTCAAAGTATCTAAGCCCCTCGTAGAACTTTCAAGTTGCATTGTCCAAATTGCCTCCATTCTTGGAGCAATTAACCGTGAATCTGACACCCCACATTCTCTTCTTTCGAGAATGATGTGGTTTATCATAGGATTAGGGGTGGCACATCTGGCAAATTCATGCTCCGCGATTTGTAGCATTGTTACCCAACTTGTCTCAACGAAATTCTGAAATTGCCTTCTCCTGGTTGCTCTGAAAATCCTTTTCCTGCTACGGCTCTCGGACTGCGAGCATTTTATCTGCAAGATAAGGATTAACTTAGATTTGAATATCTACACAAGTGGGTTACTGATTCTTGGATGGGATTCTGGAGCTTTTACCGGTAGACATGCAGGACCAAAATAGAAAGAAAGAAGTGAAATATCGCACTTTTCGCACTACAAATCATAGCTCTGATGCCCCATATTTTGAAACTTTAAGACGTCAATTTCTAATTAAGTATGGTGCTTGGTGTGATGTTTAATTGTTATCGATAGATGGTATCTGCCTTTTTCTTACAATGAGGTTGTAATAATGACAGGTTATCACCGCCAGGTAGTGTACATTCAATTAACAGTATTGCTCATCTATCACATTGTTGGGTTAGATTGTCACATTTGATGGTCATTCCTGATTTAAATAAGAATTTTGTTCCACATGGCTGCATTACCAATATTGTTAATGCTGGTGCTAATTCGGGTTCTAATGATATAAAAGGTAGCGAAAGCCTTCACAAGACAGCAATATGATAAAACGATTGGACTCGGATGTTTTACAGAATGTTGTATCATTTTGAGTAGCTTCATCTGACACCTGAAAAGTGAAGTGCAGATTTTTGGTCACTGAGGGCGGAGTATCTAAAAACTTGAGGGTGCTTTTTCCAGGGTGACGAGGAAGCGGTGCGAGAGGAGCTTCAGGACAAAATTCTGGAGCTTTTGCAAATGAGAGCTCAGTCGTCCACCATCTGCCCTTCAGAAGCCCGTGAGCTTGCTTCTCTCTTCTTATTCTTAGGGTTTTGCTCTGGTCCTTTCTTCTGTGCAACGATCTTCTTTTGTTGTAGCCTTTTTTCAGTAGTATCCGCGTAGACTGCTCTTAAGATCTTTTTTCAGTAGCTAGACTGGGTGATTGTTCTGCTGCTGCTGCTGCTTTAGCTCTGTTTCCAGAGCATTGTGGATTGTGCTCTTTGACAAAGGCATTTTGGATGGGGATGTGCAGCTAGAGCACTGCATCCTGAGAATTGGAGGGACCTCATGGACCTCACGAGGGAGGTACCTTTGCAAATCACTTTCCGATGATCATCGTTGATTGGGCGTACAGTGACCTGAAAGTTAACGTTGGATCCATGATTGGGAATAATTGGGAAGTGTTTCAACTCTACACACTAGGAGCAGCTGTTGAATCACAAAAGTACTGTGGACTTTGTCCGTGCTAAGCGTGGACTTTGTGTTCCACAGGTAGCACGTCAACTGGCATTGGACGGCCGTATCGAGATCACACAGGTGAATATATAAGCTAAAGTTTTATTCGCAAATGCTACTTTATATAGGTTTTAGGAGAACAGTAGGATCATTTATTCCTTGGAGCCATAAATTGCGCCAGCTGCTTTTATCTCCAACAGGCGACCTTGTTGAAGGGTTACTAATGGAAATTGACATTACTTATGTAACAAAATGCTGTGAATTTATCCGAAGGGTAGAGATTAAGCAATGGTTTGAAAATGTACGAAGTTATGGTGTCTAATGAGAACGAAACAAGTGTTTAAATCTACAGCAGTAACTATGTTGGATGGCAGTCTAAGATTGTTATATAAGACTCTTCAAATTTTCAATGATTTGAGGATTCTACGAGGGATTTTTTAACTGAGAATTCTGTGGAAGACGTAAATGAGAATTATACATTCTATTTGGGTTAGAGACACTTGAGACTTGCCACATTACTCCTGCACGTTTGGAGTTGATATGGACTTGAGCTTGTGGGTGTGAAATGCTATGATCTCAGAAAGGAAGAGCAGTGGATCCCGTAGCTCCAGTACGAGGACCCATAAGATTGCGACTGGCAAGCAGCAAACCACCGTCGACATCAAGACCACCAACTTGAGTTGACTGTCTCTGTGTGGATGTGTTCAAATTCTTCCCTGCCAGGCGAGGAAAATATCTCCAAGCCATCACTGTCCATCTTTGCAGTATAGATTATAAGTGAACATGTAGGATATTGTGGTGACATGGCTCTCCTTGAAGGGATTCAGATGTTTTACTGTCCCTCGTAGTGTAATAGCAAGTGTGATCTAAATTCTTGTCGGTCTACCTTCATATCGGAAGTCATGTCCTCATTTGGCAGGTTTTTGAGTTACCGCAGTGAGTAATGTACTATCCATGTATCAGTGTATAGACAGTGTTTTATTGTCTGTGTTTCAGTGTTCCTGGACTAAATTAGCAAGTTGATGAGCCGCGTGTCTTCATAAGTATTTTATTATGTATGGTAAGTTATCCGGAGCCCTGTAGTAACGGATCATTCCCAAGTAAATAACTTAGTTTCAAAGTTTTCCCTCTCTGAAATTTCATTACATTCATGAAAGGAGCTCCTGCACCTTGGGCTCATCTGGCTAGTTCAAGGAAGAACACGGCATTCAAGATACTTCAGGGTTTTTCTATCTTCTTTTTAACACAAATTTTCTTACATCTGGAGTTCAAGAGTTTTTGAGTTAGAGTTTATGAAATCAATCACTAATGACTCCTTGGCAATAGCTCTCGGAATGACACTTGTGAACATACAAAATGTACATCGTTCTCAAGCATGTGATTGAATCTAAATCAAAATTTCTTTCTGTGTTTTAAGAAATGACTATACAAATAATTCAAATAGTGCACCCTGTAGTATGATAAATATTAGAATATTTAAAATTTAAAATTGTGGTTCTCATTTTGAACTTTAGTGGGAAAAATTTCAAACTATTCTAATATTTATAATAATTGATATATTTTTATTTTCATTTTAAAAATTAAAAAACAACCATAATTTGATTTTTCCATCAAAAATTCTAAAGTCAGTATAAAATACACTCCTAAATTTTTTTACAATGATAGAAAATCCACACTATTGCATACTAAAAATATAGGATTGATGTTGAATTCAATTTTTAAGTCTAAATTTAGACCAAATGATTTTGGATGTGTTCCTTAGGAATTATCTTCATGACCTAGATTTTAGATTTGACATGTAAAAAGGGGATTTAAGGACTTCAAATTACTTCCACAATTGTAACACCCTCATAATCAATCAACATAATCTTTCAATCCATAAATTGTGCTATAGTATTTTTGATTCCTATGTGATCTATAATATATCTATAATTTTTATGGTTACAATTTTGAAAAACTTAGAATTTTTGTTTAGTTTAGAACAAACTCCAAAAAGCTTGTAAAAGACCTTGGGCATTTAGGGTTTAAACTTTACAAGTCGAGGCCCCCATGATCAAAACTACTTTGGTTGTTGGACCAATTTTTTTCACACATAAACAATAAAAACCTTTTGGGCCTCAATGTCCTTCAAGGGTTAAGGACATCTTCAATGTGCTCCAAAATTTGCCACACCAAATATAACTTTAAATTTTCATTGCTTTGTAATTTTTATCATTGAAAATGCATTCAAAAGTACTATAAATAGGCACAAAAAAATCTTAAATATAAACATTGGACATAGAAAGTAAACCACTTCACTAAGCTAAACAAAAGACAAAAATTACAATGATGTTGGCAATTTGTAGTTACCACTGCACTTTGCACTTCAAATTTGAGTTTTCTTGTCCCTATCCAAAGTACTTTTGAATATACCCAATTGATAGAAATCTCAACTTCCAATACCAAAACAGTAAAAACATGGAGTTGTATTTGGCGGGCCTGTTTCCGGGTCCCATTAAGGATCCCCAGAGGATGCCCTGCAGACTGCCCTGAAGAGTGCCGGCGCGCGTAACTTCACAAACCACAGCCCCTCCCGACTTCCCGAGTCGCCAGGCAGCTCCTAGTACTGTTCACTGAGCTGTTCACAGTGCCCGCATGGCCGCATTCATTTAAGTCGTGCCCTTTCCCGGTAATTCGGCAAGTTTCCACGCATTTCTGCGTTTCTTCTGCTTGGCGACCCAGAGCCCGCCGAGGACTTTTTTTGTTTTTTTGTTTTTTTGGGGCTCAAATGAAGGATTTCATTGCAAGATTCCAAAAAGCCTGTTTGGAGTACCATTCAATCTGGGTCACCGTGGCAAACTGGCAATAGTACTGAAGACTTTTGGGTAATTGGGTTTCGATCAATGCGCTTGACGGACCTCTCTCCAGTCTCCCTCTTCTGTGAGTTAAAGACTATTTTTGGACCTCGTGTTGTTGAAGGTCAGTACTCAGTACGTTATTCTACGTTTGCATTTGGGAAGTTAGCCTTAGAAACTCCGCCATTGTGATGGAAAGCTTTAGGAGTCTGTGCTATTAACCTCCAGTGAACTCCAGTCGCCCTGGAAGCACATGCTGTGTGCTGCAACCCTAGATCCGGCTACGCGACTATGCCAGCCTTTTGGCTGAGGATGGCTTCATCATCAATGTAGGATCCTGCTTGTTCGGATTAGGGTTAGGGCCCGTGCGCTGCGACGTTCTCCTTCTTTGACGTTCTTTCTCGAACTGTGGAGATAGATCTATGCTTTGTGAATGTGGAGTATGAGGCGGAGTGCTTCAGCTGGTAGTTGTACTAGGCGGCGTCGGCGCAGCTGTGTTCTGTAGCTCCCATCGCTTTCTCAACCGCTGTTTCACCGTCAGGTGTGCGTAACAACGTTTTGCATTTTCAGAGCTCTTCTGTCTTGTAATCTCCGCTCCGGTGAGAAATATTTTAAATCGGAAGGGAGGGTATGAAATGTCGTGGTATTTGGAGATGGGGTGCTCTATCGTTACACTTAGCTCAGATTTCGTGCTTAAGTTTTCAAGAAAATGTTTTGAGTGACATTCTGTTGAGAACTAGTTAAAATGTGGTTCTAAAGAACTCTAATGCGCCTCTGACCTTGAAAATATTAAGACCACTGTAAGCAATCGAACGCGGGCCTTGAACATGACTGCAGAGTATAGCGAGTCAACATGCATTTCATTTAAGAAAAATTATTTCGCATTTCTGGGTTAAATCATACTTGTTGGAAAGCTATGAAGGATACACTTCTGCGAAACCGTTACCTATGTTGTGATTTGTATTCTGATGTTTCGGTTTAAGCAGATAACCTATCGATTAGTATTCTGTCCTCCTTGAAGGGTTGCCTTTCATAGATTTGGACTACAGTGGAGAGTTGGGGCAGCGTCTTAAGAGGCCAACAGATAATTCCTAGATCCTTGAAATACGGGATCTGCTTGCATTTTCTGAGCTTAATTGTGATTTTGGCACAACAATGCAGCTTTTTAGTTCGTCAGAACGGAGTAGACCTCAGAGGGGTTTAGGGTTTGGTAGTTCAGAGTGAGGGACCTAGATTTGGACTATTGGTTTGCCACCTAGTAGCTACGTAGACTATGTTGTTCAGCTGCACAAGATATCATTCATCATAGTACTAAAAATCCCCTTGATTGTGACACCGGTTACTATTCAAATTCTACTTGCAGGTTTTTTTGAAGCTTGACTTTCGGTCTTTACTAAGCTATTTGGAACGATCATGGTACCACTTTGACGATAGTAAACAAGTCGTCAGCAATTCACCATGGTACACGAATCAAACCATTTGTCTCTTTGATTCTTTTAATCAGTCTTATGGTTGTCGTAGCGTTTTAAAATCTGAATACTCATCGATTAGCAAAACTAATTCGATGTCACTCTTGATTGTACAGTCGATCACTCCAAGCCGGAAGTTGATGCTGACAAAGGCCACCCTCTTTGTAGTAGGTGGAGCCCTTCTCATCTCGCTCTTGCAATTTTACTACTTGGACGAGCCATTGTCGCTGTTTTCCTTGCAGATTTATCCCATACAAGAGCCGATGCAAATCTACGCGGAGGAGGAATCTTTCGCCCAAGTTTTCAAGGACTTTCTGGAGCCACGACCTCGGAGGGTACATTTCAAAGGCGCACACTCCATACTCTGGAACACATCCTATCCCAGACAGGAATGTAAATCTGAATTGTTTCCGTTTCGGCACTGGATTGGACTGTCAAGAGAACACACGCCCGAAAGCAATCAGACCAATCACACAGGACAGCAGTTGTATGGAAGTGTTGCAGCCCAACGCGCCATATGGAGGCACCAGCACCCCAAGAGCTGTAAAGACAAGAAGTTCATCGTGTACGAAGCGCTGGGTCCTGAGCACGGCATTGGAACAATTCTACACACACTTGGAGTGGCTCTGCAAGCCGCAATCAACCTGAACCGCATTCTGGTGCTGAACCCTCAGCCGAATTACGAATGGGTCAATGGATGGTTTTGCCAGAACAAAACCTCGTTGGATGAATGCTACTTCGAGCCTATCTCTAGTTGCACAGTGCACGATGCATTTGGAAACAAGACTGCGAATCTCGACAACTTGTGGCGACATTCAGAGCTCACTATGGAGAGCTACCACCGCAACGAGAGTGACGATAATTTCTCCGAGAGGTTGTTTGGATCTTCCTTGAAGGAGGTGATGCTGAACTCCGACGACCCCGCGAATATCATTCAGTACTTGCGATCGGAAACACCGCACATGTTTCACAGCTTGTTGCAGGCTGGTAAACTGCCCGAGAATTCGTTCCATTGGTGGCGAGCACAGAGCATGGCCTACATTGTGCGCCCCAATGCTCGCCTGCTGCACGAGCTCGAGCTCCGGCGGAACTATTTCTTCAAGAAGGACCCCCTGGAGCGTGGAACAATCTCTGTGCACATTCCCTACTACGGGCATCGTCTGAAGGCGTCTCCCATTGCCAGCCACGAAACCTACTTGCAGTCTGCCGAAGCTCTGGTAAGTCGTCACCCAAATGAGCTTCAGCGTAAGATTTTCTTGAGCACCGAAGACCCGGATGCCATCAGTTTCTTTGCAAAGCTCACCAACTGGACTGTACTCTGGACAAATGTCACACGTGTTCCGAGGAACCCGAACATATCGGACCCAAATGTGGCACTCAACAATTTTGCCTCTCGGTTTGGATGGGACGAAGAGTTCATCAATAGCTTCCTCAACTTGGACGTAGCGCTGGAGTGTGATGGCTTCGTTGGTCAGCTTGGGTCCCACTGGAATCGCCTCATTGATGAGCTCCGCTCTACCGTGCGTTGCAAGTATGACCGTGTGTATGTAGACGTTGTGCAAGGTTTCAATATAACCAATTATTTTTGGTGATTTCATGATCACCAATTGCTTGCCTGCAGGAATATCATGTCTTTGGTTTTTGATGTGTATTCAATGTTGTCTGTTATTTACGTGGATATGGAGGACTTCTATTTCAACTTGTTATGTCCTGGTTAGTCGATTGTAAGGGAAACTAAAACTGTTTCGGCCTATTATAGTTTTGGTAAATAATTTCGGTGCAAAATTTACGCTGCTTGTAGTGCATGGAAATAGGTGGTTTAGGGTTCGCATAAATTAGTTTGAGGAATGTCGCAAATTCTGTGTTCGTTTTAATTTTGAACTACAAAGTACAAACCTTCTTTTCTTTCACTCTCATTTTTTGGCTTGATCCCAAAACGTTGGCTCGACCAAGTACTGATCGATGTTTGGCAATCTCCAGGTTGTGGATATATTGAAGGATCAATGAAATTTATAGTCTCAATTGCAAAAATTATTATTTTGATGGCTACAGCATAGAATTGTCTTACCTATGGTTGAAAATGATTATGTAAGTCATCATATAAATAGTGTGGGATAATGTATAGCTTGCAAAAGATCAAGAATGATACTACACCATCAATCTATTCTAATTTGAGTTTTGCAACTATGTGCCTCTTTATAACTTATCTGACTTGCAAAATTGGTACTTTTCTAATTTCTTGTTATCTGGTTACTAGAAATAAGTAGCAATCCACATGCCCAAGGGGGTTCTTCCCTCTAAAATCACCTCTTATTTGTTATTTCTGAAATAAAAGTGTAATTTCTTTTATAATCATTTTTTTGAAAAATCTAATTTATGATATTGTTCACCATGGACCATCTATTTAATCTATCTTCTAATTTTCAAAGCCTTTCACTAAGGTAAACTTGCCTATGATAGGTAGAATGAGTGTTTTGCCTTGTTACAATTAGCAACAAAATTCAGAGTTTTTTCCATACAAAGACAATTGTGAGAAAAGAAGAGAGTAATTGAAATTTTATTTTTCAGACAAAGTATGAATTTCTTATGAATTTTTGAAGTGTAATTACCAATTGGCCCAAAAGAGCTTCTAGACTATCCCAAAACTAGTAGAAAGTGTATGCATAATGGCCATTCTACCATCTAAAACAGTCAGAATATTTCCTACCATCAATACAATATTTCCTAACATGGCCAAAATATGAAGAATTAAAAAAATCACTTGCTTTGATGAATTTACATTGAAAAGCTAGAAGTTCCTAAAACAAGCACTCATAACTCCATCACCCAAGCCATTGATTTCAGTCAATAACCAACCTAATGTAGTCCTAACCTTATTTATTAGAGAAAGTCTATCATGGATTGTTGTAAGACTCTAATGGGTCATTTCCTAGGTGCTTGTCATGGGTGGTTTGCCTGTCATAGGCAAGTTTACCTTATATAGATATTGAGATTTTTCAATCATAGTTCAATTTTAGAAAAAAACAATAGTTTTTAATAAAATGACTTCAAGGGCCAATATCTCAAACTCTTTGTCCATATCTCAATTTTCAAAAGAAGAATTTGCCATTTTTGACAAAATGCAATTATAAATAGAGAAGAACATGCATGCCAATTTTTACATGCCAATTTTTACAAACATTGGAGCTATGGAAGATCATAGCATTATTGATATTGCTTAGAGGTGCCCTTTTCCTTCCTCCAACATGCATAAACCTCCAATGAAGTCAAGTACTTTTTTAATAGATTAAAAGATGAATCATAATTAAGCCTACTTTGTCTATCTAGCCTAAGCTTCTAAGCTAGTACCCATGCCCATGATACAAGAGCTTCATCATCTATTTACATAAAATATGTAGAGTAAGTGAATCATGTGCTAGCAAGAGAAAAGGACCCTAATTTCTTGACAACCAAACTTGTTCCTTTCTATATTTAGTCTATCATTCTTAACTTGGTTCGAATTCACTAGACACAACTCAAATCTTAAATTAAATGGGGTGGGATATACAACCAATCCTAGGACTTAATGAAAAATACATTTTGGGCTTAACAATGTAATGATTGTTTTTAGAGCCTTATAATCAAGTGACATACATTGAAAAAACAAAAATTTCATTAGATTGTGCCCATTAACTATATACTCTGATCAATCAATCCCTTGTCCACTTGCACACCCATGAGGTTTCTATTCTTGAGATGACCTTTGATTGGCTACATTTCCCTCCCAAGACAATTTGTAATGAATAGTTTTTGGAGTATTTGACTTTGGAAAATCACCCAAGGTAGAGTATTTGTCCAAATCAAATTTTCTTTTACTTTAAAACAATAATTTGATGAATTATACAATAAAAATATGAAATTTCAAAAATGCATTTTTGGAGGATATAAACAATTCTTGAAGTTCAACAATGACCATAACATGGTTAACCCCTAAAGGATCAAATGGTGTTTTTTGGCAACATAGTGATTTAGGGTAGCTCACTATGAATGGAATTTTAATTTTTTTTCTTTGAAATTTTCACACAGCATGTGCCCAAGGAGTAGCTTTAAGGACCAAAAATTTTCATAACTTTTGAATACATGGTTAAAAAGTTATTGTATGATACATAGTTTTCATTGCTTAGTAGGCAGCAAAAAAAACTTCTTTTAAAATCACTTTCTTTTTAAATAAAAATTTGAAATTGATTTCTTAGAATTACATATACGTGGAAAGCTCTGAATTGTTCCATTTTGATTTATGAGATGAAAGTTATGAAGGTTTTTAGTTGTGGGTAATTTGTCGATAGTAATGGAATCTCCACTCTAAATAAACATTTATGACCTTTATTTAACTCAATTTTCAATATTTTTGGAAAAAAATAAAACCTTTAGGTGTAGATTTTTTATTAAAACATTACAACCATTGGGATTGGCATTTTTCTATTCCTTAAATAAATTGTTAATAATTTAGTATTTTGAATCATTCTCTACTTCTTTCTACTTACTAATTTTTTCCTATATGTTGTACAATTCCAAATGATCTAAAAATTTTCAAGCATGTATTCAACTTTACTTGAAGAATGAATTGTAAGAGTTACAACCAATTTGGATATTTTTTCATAATGATATGGCCTTGTGAAGTGCATCTGCCTGGGTTTTTGCAGGGCCAAAAAAAAATATTTTGTCAATTCAAATGCTAATTTCTTGCAATCTACATGGTGGAAAGTTTTGAAGTGTTTTCCACATCTTCTCAAACTAGCATACTACAAGATCCTATGATTACATGTATTCCAAAATGTATTTTTTCTAAAATTTGGTGCTTGTACTCCCGGGGAGGACACTCTTCGTATTTTCTGGGTACCACGTGCGGCGCTGGGGTATTTTTAGGGGGGGTATTTATTTATTTTTTTGAATTTTCAGGCCCCTATAATTACTTATAAACCCCCCTAGAGCCCATATTATCATGCCTATCTTTACTTATAATACGTACATAGGCTGAATTTATTGGAGGCTATTTTCTTTATAAAGAACAAAACTAATTTAACAAGTAATGAGAATTAAAGTGACAAGATATGCCCTGTACACCCACAAGATTCAACTTTAAGGCAAAAAATGGATGTGTTTACATTAGAATGCATACTTGAAGACAAATACATGCACAAATGCTAAATAAAAGCAAGACATTACAAATGACAAAGTAATGAAAGAGTTTAATGTACAAAATGTGTTAAAAAACACAAACATTACAAATGAAAAAGTAATGAAAGAGTTTAATGTACTAAAGGTGTTAAAAAACACAAACATTACAAATCATTTACAAGAACTATGGCAACAAGCTGCAGTTCTAAGCCATCCAACACATGTGAAAAAAAATTTAGAGTCTATGACACAAATGTCTACTTGTACATGAGACTCATAGTCACCCCAAACCAATTGGAGAAGTGATCAGCTCCTTCACTCCTACAACCATGTTCTGCAAATCCACCAATCATCACATTCCAAGTGATTACACTGCACCCCATAAATCACAAGTCACAAGTCTGATTGACAAAACCAGCAGCCTCTCAGAAAACAGTCATGCATCAAAAAAGATGCCACACTTCCAATACATGTGAACAAGTGCATCCCTCAGCACAATTGATCGCGCACAAACAAGCAAGCTAAAACAATCCCGAACACCATCCTCCACGCTGGTGAACCTTGCACACCCCAGCAGAACTGATCGCGCACCCCGCAAAAGCAAACCCCGCACCAGACAGAACTGATCGCGCACACCGCAAGAGCAAACCCCGCACCAGGCAGAACTGATCGCGCACACCGCAAGAGCAAACCCCGCACCAGGCAGAACTGATCGCGCACCCCGCAAAAGCAAAACCCCGCACCAGGCAGAACTGATCGCGCACCCCGCAAAAGCAAAACCCCGCACCAGGAATCGGTGATCGCGCACCCCGCAAAAGCAAACCCCGCGCCAGGAATCGGTGATCGCGCACCCCTCAAAAGCAAACCCCGCACCAGGAATCGGGGACACCTTTGTCACGCCGCTGACCCCAAAACAGAATTCCACAACTGATTGCGCACAAACAACTGGTCGCGCACAAACAACTGATCGGGCACAAACAACTGATCGCGCACACACAAGCAAGCGCCCCCGCACAAGGAATCGCCGACCCCTTCGTTCACCTCCTCACCCTAAGCCCACCACCAATCTGATCGCGCACCCACAACCAAGCGCATGCCATCCCCAAGAGCAGCCTCCACGGTTCAGCCGAAGAACTGATCGCGCGAATCGGAAACACCATCTCCACGCTGCCGTCCCTCAACAAGCAGCAGAACTCATCGCGCGATTAACCCTAAACCGCACCCAGATTGCAAACAAATTCGTGAACACACGCTGCCGTCCCTCAACAAGCTGCCCCCCTGATCGCGCGATTAACCCTCAACCGCACCCAGATTGCAAACAAATTCGTGAACACACGCTGCCGTCACTCAAGAAGCTGGAGAACTCATCGCGTGATTAACCCTCGACCGCACCCAGATTTGCAAACAAATTCGTGAACACACGCTGCCGCGCCTCCCTCCCAACCTCGAAATTATCGTTCGCGCCTAAACCCTAGCAGTAGTCGTTAAACTTAACAGACAGAACAGATGGAAACTACCCCATTCATCGACTGACTACAAGATATGTTGTAGTTATACTTCAGATTTGTATAGTACCTGTATCTTACTAGTACTGTAGCATAACCATAACTGAACCTAGTAAATAGAATTCCTTGGATCCTATTCTTTGGCCCCTATTTTACATTTAAAAAATAATTAATGGACCATAATTTTCGGGTATCTATTTTACTTATAAAAGACATGTCACTTTTTAAGTCCCCTTCTTTAAATGTAAAATCTTTATAAATTTTACTTATGATGAATTAAATCCACCCTATTTTTCGCCGCAGGTCACTTTGTAAAGTGCGGGGAGTGTCCTCCCCTAGCTTGTACTAGAAATGACAATTCTGGAGTGTTTTTGGTGAAAGCATAGTCAAATACATTTAGGGGTTAAAAAGTTGCTTGAATGGAAGATTCTGTGAATGGTGTTGGAAACTACCTCATTAATGGGTATTTATGACCTTTCAACACAAGAAGATGCAACAAAAGTAGATAAAAAAATATACTATTCTAGTGTGCTTTGGAAACTTGTTGCTCCTTGCTTTGAAATTTAAATTTCTCCATTAAAATGATATTTTTTGAATTTGAATCCAACTTTTGAAATGAAGGTCATCTACTTTAGTTTTAACTACAATCTAAATTTTTGAAAAATTTCTAAAATTGAATATTTTATTGCACTTTAAAATGTAGACTTATTTCCAATATCTATTCATTTCTATTTATAAAATGACACGGAAGGTTTTTTTGCACTATGATGTTCTTCACTATAATATACACCTACAATGAATTTTTCATATTTTATTAGACAATTTTCTATCTGAACTGATTTTTCTTCACTTTATCTTCAAAAATTCTCAAGAAATTCGAAATTTCACAAAAAATCTAAAAATTCATTCATATAGAGATGTTAAATGGGAGTATGCAAAGTGCAGGAAATTGCCGTGCAACTCCGTGGTCATAGGTCCGGCGCTCCCATGGTTCAAATGCCATCCGATAACCGTGAACTATTCAAACACAGAGACGGCCTCCGACTTCCCGCGACAGACTTCGGAGTAGCGAACTTCATGAAGTGACGATAATTCTTCGCAATCGCTTGCCTTCAAGCCTCGCATTGTGCACTCCCTTGCTGTGTGAGTTTTCAGCACTAATGATTCCTGCGAAGATTGTGCACGCTGCACAAAAGAGGGAGCGAGATGAAACGCCCACCGCATCGGTTTCCACTCTGGAGGCCGTAGTGGATGCGAAGCACGTGCGACGGGAGACTTTCAAATTGGATCCGGATACTCTGGAATGCCCAATTTGCTCCGAGACCTTCTCTCCGCCAGTGTACCAGGTACTTTGCCCTAATTCTCGCCTTTTCCTTTTTAGGGCTGATTTTTGGCTTGCAGTACGATGGACGTTTTGAATATTGTCCGTGGGAATATGCACTATGTATCGTTTGAATATTGTCGGCGGGAATATGCACTATGTGTCGTCTGAATAGTGTCTGTGGGAATATTTACTATAAATTATTTCAGCGTTGTTCGTTGCAGTGGCTTATGATAAGCTTAGGGTCCCACTGCTTTAGCGTTTTCTCTGCTTTTCTTAGTGGTTTCTATTATTAGAACGAAAATGAATTTTTATTTTGGTGGGTCTTCTGTCTGGGTTAATTTCAAGAGGATGTCGGTGCAATGATGATATGGGAATAGAAGTTTGGAAGTTTGGAGTAGTACGGTTCCAACCTTAAGCCTCGAATTTCTGAACTTTGAGTGTCACGTGAAAGCATGTTTGACTGTGATTGAACCACACTTTGTAAAAGTCAGATGCTTGGATGACATATGCACTGTCATTTGTTTCATTCTTCAGCACATGGGAAGGGACTCCATGCAAATGGGTTCCGTACTTTAGTCTGATAACCTTGAGACTGTTCTCTTTTGATTGAGTTGATAGTAACGTCCTCTGTCGTCACTTGCGTTCAACTTTACATAGTTTCATTTGCGAAGCTTGCATCCATACATTTCTTTTTTGCTTCAATACACAAGTGGTAGGCAGCGTGTGATTTTTGCAACAGTAACTGGCAAGTGCCCTGACATCACTCGCTTAAATTTGGAGGGACCTAATCAGATTGCTCAAAACTTTGAAACTTGTCAGATTGAGCGATAAATTGCTCAATAACTCCCCTTGGTGATAGGTGCACTTAGGTTCGACTTGCACGTGTGCATTGGTGTGAAGTAATGCTGGGAGTTATGTTTTATTGGTAACTTGGATTGTATTAGTGGGTGTTACACTTCTTTGAATGTAATGCATTTCATAGTGGATGAATATGTGCAAGTGGCAATATGGTAATGGATTGTAAAGCCTTCAACAAGGAACTTGTCTTTAACTTTCCCACTTGGAGAATGGCATTTGTGGTTTTAAAGTAATTTAGTAGGAAATACTTCCATGGTTTCAAGAATAGAATAGGAAGACCAAATTGAGCTTTCAATGTTGAAATCTAGTAGCCACTTCCATGAGGTGGTTAGCAACTTCCATCTTCCAACTAATTGTTGAAGAAAATTAGTTTGAAGCCAAAGGCAAGTTTTGTCCAACGATGAGAACCTCCAACAATGGAAGGTTAGTGGCTACTTGAAATCTAGCAAATACCAATGTTTTGAATTGGGCATCAACTATTGCATCATCTTGTGGGTTACTAACATATTAATTGTTCTCTATTGATCACTATTCAACATGATAAGTACCCTTTGGGATCTTCGACATTTCTATGTTGAATGTTGTACTTGGTCATGTGCCACTTCAATCACATCTAGCCATTCCTCAAGATTTGAAACCCATGACTATCCCTAGACACTTTTTTTCTATTGAATTTTGGATCTTAACATGGTGTGTGTTGGTTGATGCATGGTTTTGTTGATGGAAGTGTGAGAATGGGCACTCGGCATGTGCATCTTGTTGTTCAAAACTCATCAAGGGATGTCACGGATGCCCCACATGCACAAGACCCATTAGTCACATTCGAAACTTGGCTGTGGAAAAGATTGTGGAATCTCTCCAAGTGCCTTGCAAGTATGCTCAATACGGTTGCTTGGAAATGCTTATGTACACCAAGAGAGAAGAGCATCCTCACATAGGCTTGTGTGATTTCCAACCACTTCGTTGCCCTGTAGCCGCCTGCAATCTTGACGTGTTGAAACAAGACATGCCTTTGCATTTGACTCGGAAGCATCAATTACTTATCTTGCCACTTCCCAGCTCCACCAGGTCAACCACCTTCTTCTTTTTGGCACATTCTTAATATTCTTGATCAAAGTGTTATTCATTGCCTAGAGGAATCTTTATTGCACGTAAATACCTGAGCTTGCCTACAAAGATACCTTTTGACTCCTCCATCCTCTTCTAGTGATTGGATCCTTTTCACTATCCTTTTCAGAATTCTTCTGCCATTCTAATTGCTCATTAGGCTACACACGATTTCTTCGAAAAGGATGCCCTGCCAACTATTTGCAAAGCGTTATGCAGCTAACTGCTACAACCAAGCTGGATGATATGTAAGCAGACTGACCTTGCTCTGACATTTCCAGGTCGGTCAACTTCCGAACGACGGTCTCTGGGACGTTTGTGATGGTGACTGCCCAGGAGGCGTGGCTGTTGGTTTATTTAGGGCTTGATAAAACCCTCGGAGAGTACTTCTACTGCAATTCCTTATGGGCTATTAAGAAGGTGGTGTTCTCTCTCAAGGTGAAGCGGGTGGACGTGCAGAACGAGTCCAATATGGTGTTCAGCATGCAGGGAGTAGCGCTTGACCGAAGCCGCTTAAACTCCTGGAAGTATGACTACCTCGTAGTTCCGACCATGGTTGTTCTAAAAGACACGAAGAAAGAGTTTGAGATCACTCTTTCAATTCTTGGCAACCCTGGCCTCTGAATTTGTTATTGTTGCTGAGCAGATAGAAAGAAAAGAGTGGGAATTAATGTTGATTTGCAGCTACTAATCAGTAGAAGTAAACTCTGCAGATTTGGTCCCTGAGTTCCGTTCACTTCCTGACTAGTTCGACCATCCATGTGACAAGTTCTAGAGGCTGTGTCTGTAAGGTATTTTCTGTCTCATAGTAGATCTGTTATCAAGCAAAACCGAAGTTCTCTAGGGTCTGTAGCACTCGTGAATACAGGGAGCAAAGTGTCTTGGAGGCGAAATTACTATTGGTTTACTTTCTGCTAATGTCACAATGACCGATCATCTTGCGGACAACCTCGACGTTATTCAAGGTTGGATGCCAGAGTTTTGAAGCTGCAGACAGGCATAATGATTATGCTGCCCTCCGGCGATGGACGGCTTCTTTCAAAGCACAGACCAGGTAAATCCACGGGCTAATGCTTTTGCTGGATTTCTCCATTGATTTGTGATTTGCAAGTGAAAGTCCTGCACCTGAGTGATTTGTTATTCTAGTGTTGTGAGACACACCAAGGAACTTGAAAGCGAACCTTTGCACATCCGCTTTTGACTATGAGTTTTCGTTGCAATTTGTTCTTCTTAATTACGAGAACAATATGCATTGACTTCTGAGAACTCTCTGGCAGGGACATTTTGGTCTTGAAGCTACCTCAGAATGACGGAATTGTTCAAGAATCTCGCAAGCTTTGGTGATGGCGAGTGCCAACAGTATGTGATGCATATCGATGTAGTGTTCTTATCACTGCTTATGAAGGGGTTTCATCTGACAGGGACGGTGTCTGAAGCCTCGCAATCGAACTAGTGATGAAAAGTATATTAGTTAACGTCTGATGACTCCATTGTTCGTATGGTTGCTTGCTGGAGCACACTGAAAGGTTTTGAGTTCGAATTTTAATCTTCTATTCTGTTGATATGAGAGGATCGGGAATTGAACTGTGCCCGTACTGTGTGGAATGCTGGTGAAATGTTCACATAGCAGTAGAGATACTTTGCTGTTTCGAATGCACTGGAGTTTCCAAGTGAGAAATCCTGGGTCATCATATTATTAGTCTTTGTCGATCTTCTGTTGCAAATCTCTTGGTCTGGGAAGAGGAACTTGTTGAACCTCACTAGGTTGTTACTTGCTACAGGGAGTCGGAAGTGAAGCTATGGAGCCGCACAAATGGGGTTCCTTCCCTTCGTATTTTTTACTCAAGTGTAAACGAACCTGACTGGTAGGCTTCAAAACTCTCTTATAAAGATCTCAAACAAGATGCAGAAATCCAGACACTTGCAAGAGTGTTATATGTCGCTTAGTTGACTTTTCAGCTATACGACAAACAGGCACTGGAATTTAGTGGGTTTACTTGTTGCTGCATATTTAAGAGAGACAAGCTGAAGTTTTTGACCTGATCTTCAATGTTTTGGTTTGATCCTCAATCAACAATTCAGCAACCAACTCTTAAACTTTTTATGTGCATCAACTTCTTAAGCTACATAAGCTCATAGAATGAAAGGGCAAATCATTCAGCAAGAGTGTCAATTCACAGTTACCTTCCCTCCACACAATGGCAACATGATAGCTAGTCTATACGTAACCCCCAAAGGACCATTGTCCCCTTGGGGGACAAATTGGATTTTGGACAAGTAACTATGGTCTCAATTTTTGTCATGATTTTTTGAAACTTTCTATGAAGATAGAAAGATTGATTAACTTTGTGAGAATATAATTTTTTTTCAATTGGTATCCAAGAACATTGTTATGCCCAAATAAGCTCAAAATAAGGGAGATTGGGCTACAAAAAAAATTCAAAAATTTGAATTTTTGCAAAAATATATACTTTTTCTCATAGATTATATTTTTGTCTACTTGAAAAGTTTTGATTCTTTCATTTAGATAAGTGATGAGAAAGTTATGGACAAACTTGTTTTTTGGATGATCTAAGTATTTTCTTGAAAAAATAACTTATAGGATTCATTTTTAAATGCAATTTTTTCAATATTTCCAAAAAAAAAGTTCTGCATTGTTTTGTCTTGCTAGAACTATCTCACCATTGGAATTAGTGTATTTTCATTCCATCTTAGAGATCTTAATAAACTCAACTATCCTTCTATCTCATACTTACTTCTACTTAGTAATTTTTTTAAGAATGGAAATTAAGTTTTTTTGAAATTTATTCTTTCCCATGGACTCTCAACTCAATTTCCCACCATAAAGACATAAACCTTAGAACTATGTAGTGCAATAAATTTAAGTGAAGGATCAAAATCAAATAATCTAGTCCTACAATGTGCAATTTTTTTTTTTCATTCACTTTCAAATACAAATATCTTGCAATCTAAGAGGTCAAAATTTCTGAATTTTTTTCCACACATTCTCATACTAGTTAGGTATATGATCCTACGGTCAGATGTCCAAAAAACACAATTTTCAGACTTATTTTACTCTTTGAGTGTTATTTGGCAAAAAAAAAGGTCTTGGTCCTTGAGGGGTTAAAATACAGGTATTATGTTGAAGTCGGTCATAAATTTAATCAATTTCTACCAAGCCCCTGTCGACCAATATCAGGTACTAACAGAAAGCCTCTAAATTCTTTCTTTCTGCAACTTAGCATGGGCACTTCGTCACTACAACGCAAGCGCTGATCCGAAATAGACACCTCATGCCTCGTACTTACGTACTGTCACTATGTTACACTAGTTTCTACTTACAAGAAAGAGCCTCCTCTCGTACAAACGAGAGAGCAAAGCCCTAATAAACGGCCGTCTTGGTACTCTAGATCCTACAAGGTTTACAGTCCAGAATGCATTGGCTGAGTGGTTGAGAGCTTGCTACCAAACCACAGTTGCAAGCATTATAAGCAATCTTATCAACTCTACACCGCAAAATATGCTTGAGGACTCATAAAAATTTCTCCTTAGCAGAGATCTTCGCTGACATCTGGGTAAGAGAGCGAGAAGATACGTGTATCTGGGGTCTCACTCAGTGAAGATGCTGACGACAATGGTAATGTGTGGGCAGATGCGATTGTTGTTCCAACTTGAACACCACCACCCAAACCTCTCCCCACTGCTGCTAACAATGGCGTAACCTCCGTAGCCCCAGGCTCGTCCGCTTTTGGTTGTGCATCTCTTTTGCAAACTGGGCAGAATGGTTTCCGGGTCGTCAACCACTGATCTATACAGTCCAGATGAAACTCTACAATATGGAAACATATACGGACATTAGTACACTACATGAAGATGATGCACTATTGCCAAGGTCTGATACTGCCTATAAGGAAGAGGATACAGAAACTAGTAGGGACTTGATCCCGTCTCCTATTGACTGACCCCTGTTACTAACAGCAACTCATATCTTCCATGATACTTGGTTGGCCTTCAACTAGCAAACTGGATGTAAGCATGACTAGTCTAATTATGTCTATGAGCATTCAGTTTTGAAAGGAAATCATCATACATAGAGTGATAAACAAATTGATCTCAAGAGAGTTCGGTACTTGCACCCAAATTGATCTCACCCCTATTGAGTGATCTCCTAATGCAAAAATTGACAGAAAAAGTATCCTCAACCTTAATGAAAAAGTGGGAGTGTTACGAACAACCCAACCAGAGACTGGCGGACTAAGGGAGGTGATTATAAATAAATCCCTCCCCACTGATTATCAAGTGTTTCAATATGTCTTCAATAAGTGGAAGGGATAATACTGGTATTCGAATTCATTAGAAGACAATGAAAGACAGTGACAATTCAATATTAAAGCATTAATTAATTGAAGCTGCATCTAAAACAGTTGATAATCCATGAAAAGGGACTTTTTCGGTGATATAGGTGGTGTGGGGAGCTTACCATGCTGGCAGGGGAGCAACCTCAATCTTTCCCCAGGAATATAATCTTCCAAACAGATGGCACAAGTCTCTGAAGTGCCCTTCCCGTCTTCTATGCTCTTGAACACGAGGCTGGGAAGTGTATTCACTTCTTTCACACTCATTCCAGCAGGCTCTCTAGGAAGGAACCGCGCGCTCAAATGCCGCAGTCTGTGTTGGCGAACAAAGAAAAAAGTCGCCAAGACAGAAGAGACAGCCAGGAGGGAGATGAATGATACTGCCATCACTGACCAAGCCGTGTTTTCAAAGGCTGGCATTATGTAACAGGTTGCACCCGAGTCACCGGCATACTTGAGCAGAAACTCCCCTGAAAACTTCGACACGAAAACAGAGTATGCGTGGATGTTGGAGGGGTTTCCTGACACTGTAGTTGCAACAAAGGAACACTCAAAACTCACAAATAACATTAAATCTAGTATAAAAATCAAAATCTAATTCCTCTTCTCACTCTTTTTTCTTAACCTCTTCTTCTTTTCTCATTTGCCCAAAGTTCAATGTAGCAAGCTCACTTTGGAAGCTACTACAGTAACTTCGAAACATACTTCTATCGTTGAAAAATGTACGGTACCTAGGGCACTTACTGTTAAGTATCAAATGGCCAAAGTTTGCTTCTATATTTATAGGAGCTGAAATAAATCATTCGGAGAGTTTCAACGAAAGTAACCGAAAAAAACAAATAGAAAGGAGAAATCGTAACCTACAATTTTGAACGATAGAAATGTATGTCTTGAAGGTTACTAATGTAGCTTCCAAAATGAGTATTCTATTTTAAGCTTGAGCACTTAGGGGTTAGCCCATTCCATTGCTTTCTTAGCTTTGTAATCTAAAGTAAATAAAGCTAAAATGAATCAAACCGATAACATTCCAAACCAATAACACCACAAACGCCTGATAGTTAAGGGGAAGAAGGGGAAAGTCCAAAAGCTGACTTACTGGTGACTAAATCATGATCATCCTCGTTGTTGTAGACGATAACTGCCAGGAATCCTGCATCCTGAGCATTGCGCACCTTCACCTCGAAATTGCAGATGCCACGTTCAACCAAAAGGAAAGTTGGCATAAAACTTTCCCCTGGGCCTGAAACGTTGACCAACGGCGAACAAGCATCCAAAGGGTTGGATGCATGCAGCACTCCCACTATACCAGCAGCCGGAACACGTGGAGCTGCCAGTCTAACGAAAACAGGTTAATACAAAATTGTTCACAGGATCTCGAGATTCTGAATATTGTAACAACGCAGTTGATAGTATTTCACCCTAAAATCATCTACCTACCAATCTCACGGCTGCAGGGTCTAAAATAGATAATACAAGGGCGGTATACTTTGTGGTAAAACAAAAATACAGACAAGATATTTCAGACGCTCTGGCTAATGCACGCCAGAGTACCGTATTAGTCATTCTGATGAGAAAAATAATAACTAGGACTAAGGTAATCACATCTTATTGCGACACCTACCAAAATGCAACACTCCAAAATCTTACACAATGAGTACACATGAGATTTAAGAACGCATGTCACCTCAACATCAGAACCTCAATCCGTTTCAAACCATCTATCAACAAAACATTGGATCCCTATAATTTGCATCTGGTATCCAAATAATGTATTCGTTGGTGTGTTGAAATTCTCTTTGGTTTTGCTACGAAGGATACTTAAAAACTTGACCATTTCAATAATAATAGCTATTCTCAGCGCTTACATTGTCGTAATGAGGTTTGGGTGCCGTAGTGAGAGAAACGAAAACACGTACCAAAACTGGCTTCCATGTCCGGGAACGACCAGGATTCACTTGCGCCGGTGAGCAGAATGACGGCCGAGTTGACCCTCCCCAAGAGGAGAGTGAGCAGGACGAGGCACAAGCCCGCCAACGACATCAGCACCTCTCGGTGACCCACAATCCTTCTGGCATATCCTGTTTCCACAAAAAGGGCTGGCATTTTGGCTTCCTTTCTCTCTCTTTTCAGGAATGTACATCGGGAGTGGGGGACGCCCACGCAACTCTCTTAATACCGAATCACGTCAATTCCGCCGCATCCGCAAACATTCGCACAGAGCATCATGTGCACAGGTTACGTATGCCCCATATGTAGGAATGCGTCGCTTTCCCAGGAGCTGAAGTTTCAAACAACAGAGTAGGGTTAGCAAAACAACGTAGACAAAACAGTTTCAGTCATTCTCTCAAATAAAGCCACCAAAACCCTGCGAATCCAACCTAATCTCACCAGCAACCAGAACAAGATACTCAAACCCTGGTATTCAAATCAGATAATTTTCACCGATCCGAATATGAATGGCCTGCAAAAGGACCACCCGGTAACAAACCCAAGCACCAGAATGTCGACCCGGAACTGAGCACAACTACGGTAAAACCAAAAAAATCCAAAAATCCAAAAATTTACAAGAAAGCAAGATAAGCAAGGGTTAGAAAGTGACCATGGCAAGACTCCACATTGGAATCACCAAACACACCCACACACACACACACAAACACACTTTCCAAACACCCATTCACTATTCAAACTCATGAACGCAAGATACAGTATAAGCCAGAAATGGTCGGCGAACACCATAAGCATCAGAACCGAATTTCTGTTCACTTCCACGCCGCCAAAAGTGGCATCATCGGCGGCATAAATTCGACAAAATAGGCCACCCTAAACCGCTTGCAAACTTCAAACCTCAAATTCGACCTCCAGAACGCAAGAACCATCACACGTCAGGCAAACAAACGGTAGGCAAACAAATCCTCATCCCAGCACAACACAGAATGTCTGTTTACTTCCACGCCGCCCAAACGTGGCATCATCTGCCGCATACCTTGCCAAAGCGAAACCCATCTTGCAAACCAAACCTTCAATTCATCCTCAAATAAGAACACGAGATAGAAAACAAGCCAGAATCGGAATGGTTACCACACAAACATCATCGTCACCACAGAATGTCTATTTCACTTCCACGCATCTTGTGAGACATACCTTTGAAAGAGTCGCGCACTTGAGCGAACTATTTGCGAAGAACGTGAGAGCAGAAGAGGAGAGAAGGAGTAGACATTTGGGGGCGGGGAGGAAGAAGAGACAATCTATGGTGAGAGAGGAAAAATGATGAGTGTACTGTATCTTAGGCAGCAAAGGGCTGGTGGGCAAGCACCCAGGGATGCCGGGGCAGAGACTTGGGGGAAGAGGACAGCGGACAGGACAAGAACCCCGGGGTCCACCTGGGATTCGTTATTGCTGACTTGGATCATAAAGCCGACGTGGAGGTGCGTAACCGACCCTCCGCGTATACCCGCTTTGTCACACAGTTTGCAAACTTCCAGGCTCCGGGAGTCTTGGACGTCATTGATTCGTTGTGATTAAACTTAACTGCAGTTAAGGTAAGGTAACCCTTAACTTACTCTAAGTTAACTTAACTCAGTTGTAACTCACAGTGACTCATTGAGTCCATGAAAATATCGTTGTAGGCCGGCCATGCTGGTCAGGATAGGGATAGGCGTGGTAAAAGAGGGTAAATTGAGAAAATTGAAAATTGAAAAATTCATCATCTCGGGAAATAGAGGGTTCTTTTCCCATCTTTAGGACTTGGTCATGAAAATTAATGTGATATTTTGAAATTTGGTGCAAATAAGGAAGATGGATATGATTGACTTTCACTATATAACTTTTGTAAATTTCATATAAACAACAAATTAGAGTTCATCCCTAGAACTAACATTCTCAACTGTACATGGGGGTCCTAAAAATGATCCAAAAATAAAAAAATTGATTAGTAAATGCATTTGGTATTGGATATGGGGGAGGGTCTCAAAGTTCAAAGTACATGGTTTGTCCCCATTCTCTTCTAAGTTTGTGGTGCCTTTCATGGAATGACATGATTTGAATTCTCTATTCTATTTCAACACAAAAAAAAGCATATAATAAATGAGGTCAACTTCATCCAGATTCTACTAAAGAGCTTGAGAACTACCTTAGCATTCTTGGTTTGATTAAAGTGCAATGGCTAGTCTAAAAACTTTATTTAGTGTCACCAACACAAATTGGATTCAAAATGCTATAAATTTTGGACTCTTGATGAATATTTTTACCAACTATGTTTACAAAAATCTTGTTCTTTGAATAGTACTTATGATATCTATGCTCTTGGTCAAAATATTCATCTACATATCTTAAAAAGTTAGAACCTTCAGTAAGTAAGTAATTAATATGGGTGACACTATAATTATACAATTTTCAAGGTAGCCATTTTAGCTCGAAAAGGAGTGTGGAAGATCCACTTCAGATGAAATTTTTTTAAGGAAATTTCATTGATAAATCCTTGCAAACAAAGTCATTGTTTCCCTTATTTCCTTGTTCCCATAAGCCCAATTTCCTCATGATTGGACAGTATCCAATTGGATCATGGCCTGGCCTAAGTCGCAATCTGAGGACATATATGGTGGGTACTCCCAAAATCGCCCTGTGTCTAAAAGCGCCATCTACAGCAGGTGAACATTCCGAAATTCAATTATGTACCTATTTGCATAGAGCACTTTTAGAAACAGACTTTGACTAAATAACTTTTGCATATAATATCCAAATGAGGTGTTCTTTGGTGCATTGGAACCTCCTCTCTCTTGCCAACAAGGAAATATAAATATCTAATCAGCCCAATAATAGTAACAATGCATAGTACTAACTTTTGGCGCTTTTGGGTGTATTTACCTTATATTAAGTTTAGTATTGCTTGTACTTGCAAACTGGTTTCTTCAAAGAAACAGCAACTCACTGATGTTTTTGTGTTTTACGTTGCAACTACCTAATTGAAGGCCAAAGTTCTTCAAGAAACTGCAGCCTGACTCTGAGGAATTTCATGTTTTAAGTTACATCCCTTCCAAGCCGATTGCTTCATAGAACTAATATATATATATGCTGAACGACGGGTGTTTCACATTTGTTTGCATGGAGATATTTAGGTTGTAATATTTAGGCTAGGTGAGAGTCCGTAGGGGTCTTATTTCGAAACGTGTCACAATTGAGGGCATTTTGAATTCACTCTTGTTTCACCACTTGAATGTAACCCTAGTGTGAACATCCTTAAACCCTTGAAGGACACAGCCCCCATAATCAAGGTACGTAGTTACCAAAATGCTCCAATTATTGGACCAGTAGGTGCATTCTTTATTCTACAATGAACAATGAAATCATGTATTAGACACTTTTGGTCCTCAACATTCTTCAAGGGTTAACTTACGATAGATGGGACCCTATCACCAAGGTAGTGAGTCCCAAATTATCAAACTCTTGGATGCTTTATTTAAGTGCATTCTTTGTTTTCTCAATTCCCCTAAAAATCATCCATTGCACACTCCTTATAGTCGTTTGATGTCTTTCCTGGGTTATTTCCAAGAAAGTTTACAACCTAAGAAACATTTCAAATTTAGTTGTTGCCTCTTTGACAGTCCTCACTCTGCATTTGACTAAATGATAGAGTCACTAAATGAGGGTTCATTAGAATTAGCCAAATGTTCATTTTTGGAAGATTTTTTTGAATTTAACATTGAAGGCAAGAAAAACTTAAGTAGCAATTGAGCGAAATTTAGCTAGGTTGGGAATTGTTGATGGACACTCACAAAGCAAAAAGGGGTAGACTACCCCACATTCACATCATTCAACTGCATGGATGATTAGTACAATTAGCACAGGTTGACTGCAACATTTATGTAGGGAGTCACTACTAAGGTGAAATCACCTAGAATCATCAAAATAAGAAATTCAACATAATAATTGAAGGCACCTTTGCAAGGAAAAAAACAAATTTTTTGGTATTAATTGCAATTGAAAATGAGGAATTTTTAAAAAAAAAAAAAATGGGGGATGAGACATTATGAATAATCAAAGTGGAAGCTCCATCCCTAGAATATGGAAACCATCATGTGGACTTTTCATAAACCTCAAATCTAGAAACTGAACAACAATGAAATAATCACAAATATGTATGGAAATTGTATAATTACACTTTCAGGACACTTTTAGAAGAAGTCTAAGCTTGTCAAAAATGGGTCCATAGATGGGTTCAGGTGTTTTCACCATAAGGGAATTACACCCAATTATGAACTCTTCACAAAACTTTGCTATCAAGTTTCTTGCCTAAAATGTAAGTCCTTTGTATAAGTATGAGGGTTTAGAATTGATTATGAATTCATCTATTTTTAGTATTTTGAATTTGTTTTTAAGTCTATTCAAATATTGTCCAAAAACTACAAACAAAGGAAATCTAGAATCCCCTTTTGACTCCCAACCACAAATCCAACAATAGTTTGGATAATTTAACCTCTAAAGTTCTTTGTAAATTATTGTGTTCAATTTTGAGAATTTATGCTCACTAAAGGATACAATAGATGTAAATTATTTAAATAAAGAACTTGAATGAATTTGATTAGTGTCAACTGACAAAGTCTTTACAATGAAAAAAGAAAGTATAGTAGATAATTCTATAGTGGTTTTAGATCCTTCCACCTTAATAGTAACCATTCATGTACATTGTTGTCAAGCAATGTATTGTCTTTCATTCATTGAGAGTTTGTTGTTGAAAAATTACTTTTGGATTACAATAAATTGAATTAGTATTAGAGAATTAGTATTTCATATTCAAGAAGCTTGAAATCACAACAAAGATTTATGAAGAAGTTTCTTAAACCAATATTGTTCTTTATTAGATTTGAATTGAAGGGAAGGAGGCTTCACATTGACAAAATCTACATGTAAGGAAGTTTGAGTAGGGCCTTATTCTAAACATGAGTCAATGCTATAAGGATAAAGCCTCTAACAATGTAGCTATTTTTTTTCCTTATTTAAAAGTCTAGTGAAGTAGACATACCTATTTCCAAGGATGTATCCAAAATTGTGTCCTAAATTTTTTTTAAATTAAGTAGATACTCGATGAAAGATATTCAACTCATATACATCAAAATTAAAACATGGTTTTAAAAAAAATACTAAATTAGACTTTGAAAAATCATAATTAATTCATATGACATCCAAAAAGTGTGAAACGAAGTGTTTTGGTTTCTTTGTCAAATTGCCAATAAGATCCAAAAGCATGTATAACAATTTAATAATAGAAAATACTCTATATGAGTAAAGGATCCAATTGTAGGCCCTTCTACCTTAAGTCATGCCATGAACTTCTATAATCCAAAGAGTGAATAGCCAACCTACAAAGAATTCCTTTATTTATAGCATTCCATGGAGCAAGTACTAAGTAGCAAATCCACTACTTGATGAGTGACAAAAACTAGAATCATTAGACCTCTTAAACCATTTATATTAACAAACTCCATCTAAATCCTTCCTAATTGTACAACTACCTGCATAATTAGTATTGGCATGATCTATAGTGGATTCCAAACTAACTAGCCACTTCCATTGTTGAAGATTTCATTACTTGGATACAACTTGCCCTGTAGCACTCTCGTTTCCTTCAATGACTCTTCCACTGTTGTCACTACCTCAAGGAGCACTCCTGAACCCAACGTTTGAACATTATTTGCATCCTCAAACCAATAAGATACTAAAACAAAAAGGTTTCCGTGTCCAAAACAACTTTACAGCCATTGGGTAAAGCCAAACCAACAATGCTAACAGCGGTAATGTGGCCACAGTATTTAGCTTCCAAGAACGTTAATTCTGGACACGACTCGGCCACTTTCTGAACTCCCACGGCAGTTATACCAATGCATCCACTGATCTTGAGCTCCTTCAAGCAGTTCCCACCCGGCGTGAGAGTCTCGAAGCACCTGTCAGTGAGCAAAGAGCAACACCAGATGTCGAGAACTTCCAGAAGCAAACAATCGGAGAAGATGGACTTGATGCCAGTGTCGGTCAACTGCATGCAGTACTCCACTTGCAAGGTGGTGAGGGTGTTGTGTATCCTGAAGTGAGCATCGAGAGCAAGGTCGCTCAAAAGTCGACAACCGCCAAGGAGGAGTGTCTGTAAAGACTGGCAGCACTCGCCGGCTGCAATTAAACTGGCGTCGCCCACCTGGGGGCAATCTTCCAGCACTAGGGTTTGCAGGGTGGCTGAGCATGCACGGACGATGCTCTTGATCCCTGCGTCCCCAACTTGCCCACACTTGGTCAGATCCAGGACCTGGAGAAACGAGCAGCACCCCTGGAAGCACAGTATTGTCTTAGAATGGCGTGTTTCAAAGCGCCAAAATTGTGACATTCAAGAGCACAGAGGATTCGCGTGGATCTTTCGAGAACTTAAGTATCGACGTCGCCTGTGAGTTTTCTATCAGTGCGAGTTTTTAATTTCTTCGATACATAGACAAAATTGGAAGGGCTCCGCAGTTACCTCTGAGAGTTTGAGGAGGCCATCGTCACCTATTTTGGTGCAGCCTTGCAAGACTAGAGTCTCCAAGAATCGACACTGTGATAGGGCAGCAACTGATTTATCTGTGATGAGCTTGCAACGACTAAGATAAAGAGTCCGCAAAGTTTGGCATCCACTGGCCACATTTTCAACTCCAGCGTCTGTGATTTGCTTGCAGTCAGAAACATCCAACCACCGTAACTTTGGAAGCTTCAGGCCAATCTCTAAAAGGCCCTTGTCTGTGATTCCTGCAAGTTAAAATGATGACCTCAAATGTCAGCGACTCGCTCCAAAACACACCGGTCTAGCTTCTATAGCAGTGTTGGCATACTTTGGGCAAAGTTGCTCTGATAAGAGACTTTGGAACCAGTACAGATTCGATTGCAAGAAAATCCTGTGATTCTCTTTCATGTCTGCCATGAAGGGTAGTGATGCAAAAATAGCTTCATGCACTATACTAGAAATACAAATGGCAACTTGAAATAGCAACTTGTGAACCTTCTTAAGTCATTCTGGACCAAGAAGCCCTAATTAAGCCTCATCTGTTTACAGCAGGTTTAAGTAGGTCATGAGGATTCTTTCATTAATCCAACTCTGTTGACTCTAATCCTAGGGTGGAGAGGCTTTGCATTGACAAAAGCTATATCTACAAGAAAATGTGAGAGTTTGAATACCAGTCGGTTGCTACTCAAAAAGTGAGCCAGTGCTCCAATTATAACAGTTCAAATCCTCAACTAGATTCTTTAGAAAGACACAAACCTTTGCAGTTGTTGAGGTTGAGATGCTCCAAGTGTTGAAAGCTGCGCGTCACTAAACTGAGGTCGCCATCCTTCCAGCCAGGGTAAAAGGACCTTCCAGCATGTTCGGACATGTCCAGGTCCGTCAAGGAGGAGAAGCGAGCAGCGACGCGCTCCAGCATGAGAGGCCCTGCGCGCAAACGCATGCTCTTCCTGCCACTGTCTTGAATGGCCTTCCATCGCTTGCACACAAGCGCACAAGCATCTCTGTCATACGACAGCTTCAGCTTCGACAAGACCGCTTGCAGGTCGTCATCTTGGAGTTTTGCATTTATGTTGGGCTCCGTTGCTTTGTTCTCTGGAAAGTAGAAAACGGGACACCATCTGAGACCAGTACCCAACTATGAAAATACTTGACAATTGATGGAATACATCGATAATTGCCATAGTCCAAATACTTGACGGACTACATCGATAATTGCCATAGTAATGTTTTGTCATATCGTAAGAGCTATCACGTTAGTCGATAAATTATTAATTATAGAATTTGTGTGCCACATGTCACCACATTGCCAATGACTTGTAGAAAAGCGGACCTAGGAAGGTATGTTGTAGCATTTCGATTTTGATGTGACGAACCCGATGGCCCATTACGGTAGTCCAAAGGGGAAGGAGAAACTGAATTACACTCCAATAAGGTTACCATGTAGAATTACGAGATTCAGTCAGTTGGAAGAAAAGGAAGAGAAGTGCCAAAACCAAAGAGATTTTGGCAATACACTTGGTATGTTCATCCCGAGCAATGCACTTCAGGTCTGCTACTAAGATGGCAAACCAGTTTGCATGGGGTTCCTGTCCCATGGGCTAAAAAGGCACTGAATTACAATGCAAGTGTCACCCAGAAGTGTGATTTTGTAAGAAATGAGATAACGTCTAGTTTCTATCACAATGTTTCGTGAGATGTAATATTTATAGCTCAAGGATAGTAGCAATTTGTGATCAAAATGGGGAAAGACACCAAAAAATTCCCATTCTGATAATGGAAACCACTCAGAACAGCGGAATGCTACGGGGATGGGTTCTCTACCTAAATTGAGAACCCTAAAATCGTCACTAAAGGTACGCAACGACAATCTGATCTCACGATATTTCACATTTCCAGAGAAAATGCAAAACTCAAGATTGGGATTATAGTTCACTGAATTGATTGTCCAAAAACAGATACGTCCTCACAGGACTCGCACACGATTGATGGAGACTAACGGAAGGAGAATTAGCCACACCTATCGACAAGGAACATGGAACATTACAAACACAACCGATAGACCAACAAGTGATAGAAATCTCAAAAACCCACATACCATTCTCGATCCTCTCCACGGGGTGCAAAGTATCCACCACTACCCTCTCAGCTTCATCGACCCTCATTCTCGCACTCCAGCATTGAATGAGCTCAACCAGTGAAGATATGAAGCATGTCGTACTTCCCACACTGACAATTCCTGCTTCAGTCAGCTACGGGATGAATAAAATTCCAGCAAAGTGGGTGTCATCTCTGCAATTGCGGGAACAGATAACGCACTCCGAGGTGAGTCCACACAGAATCTCGGGAAACCACAGCGGGCTTGCAGCATGCTCTTATTGAAATAGCGCCTACATCGGCGACATAGGAGCGTCACTCGGCGTCACTGGGCGTTACGATCTGTTACAGTAATGCAGTGAAAGCATCTCCAGTGGCCCGTTAAAAATTCCATTAGGCAAGACCCCATGTCCAAGATTTGGAAAGTGGATCACTTGTGTACCCACTCGTGCAACTTGTTATTTTATTTTAGTGTCTAGCCAATGGCATGAAGGAATTTTTTTTCGTTTTTTATGAAGTGCCAAAGCATCGATATGCTCCAAATTTCAATATTCATCCACATATTAATAGAAATTAGCACATTAGCACATATCACATGTCCATAATTCTATTTTGATCCACAATTTGGCATCATCTTAGTTATCTATTTTGATTCATCTTAGTTATAAATTTTCATAGCATCACATTCATCACATTCATCCAAATTAACACTTATCAAGGTGAATTCATTGAAGATGGGAGCACAATTTTTATAAATTCTCATAATAGTTAACAATTAACACTCACTAGTGTATATTTTTGGAGTATTTTTTGTAGAGTGCAATTTTCCTTAACACATATGTGATTTTAACACTTATAAGGGTAACCAATATCGAGGGTGGACTGTAAACAAGTGACCTACTAGTAGGTACACCAGCTCTTCAGTGTTGATGAAGTTTTACTGCGGACATGGACATATGACCCATATAGATGATTTTTACGGATGGATGACCCATATGGATGACTTTTAGAGATGGATCCATTCATCAACAACCAGTAAGGGATCACCATCTCCTTTCTGGGAAAATTTCCGCCCCAACTCAAAATTTCAATCGCTCCTGGACAATGCAATTTGACCTCCTGAGCAGAGCGGTCTCGACAACAAGTTCTTCTGCGCGCGATATTCTTGCTCATTCATGGTTTTAATTTTATACCTTGGCCACCATTGCATAGTCGTCAAATGCGTGCTCTCTGCTTCTCCATTGCAGCTTGCCAGGTTTCATTAGGATTAGCGGAATCTGAATTTCTTTCTCAATCATTTTTCTGAGGCTCATTTTGAATCAGTGAAGGCGAGATTTTCACCTTCTTGTCAGAGTTTTGAGTAACGAAGTACCTCAACGTACGCACTTGCAAGTGCATTTGAAGTTTTAAGTTCAACCGCTTGAAACGTTGCAGACATTAGCGGAATAAGGTGATAGCCACTGTCTCCCTTAATTTGATGAATGGGAATGCCCCGGCTAATTTCTTGATGATAGTATTGCTGATTCCAGTGGACTCCTCGATCACATAACTATCTTGAGTTTTCAGAGTGTCATTTTTCCAGCTGAAGTATTTTGATGAGTTTCTTAGGAATTGATGCAAGTTCTGTTACATGCATATTCCTAGTTCTCTCTGAAACTTTTTTCTGCTATTTTTACTGGGGATAAGAGCTTTGTGATAAACATGTGGATCGGACTCTATGTTATGTGTACCATTTCATATGAAAACCAGAGCAAGATTTTTGTGTTGTTCATGAAAAATTAATTACTGTTAAGCGCTACAATACATATCTCTCATCCACATGCTAAGTACTTCAGAAGATTTACAAGTTTTTCTCCTGCGCTTGCTGTATGTGCATTTCTCGAAAAGTTCGTCTTTCTTTGATGAGGTAAGTTTCATTTCTTATCTGTTACACAATTGCCTAAACCTCGAATGCATTGCATTGCAAGAATCTCAGTTACCTTCAGTTGGGCCTGCTGGTTCTAACATCAGCCCTACAGTCCTTAATTGTTGCAACAAGTTCACAAAGCAGTTGCATCATGGAAAAATATAATCTTTTCTCTACATGGTTTCAGAGTCTTCCATGCCTGTTGAATTTTGTTGACTTGTACTATTTCCTGTCACGTGTTCAAGTGTGGAAGTGGCTTCCTAGCTAGCATAAGTATTGCAAAAATGATCCAATAAATGTTCATATGACAATTTTCAATGCACTTGAATTTTTTTTCTATTTTTTCAAAATCAGTTTAGTAGATCATGGTGAATTTTGAATATATGTCAAACATAATTTTGTTTTTTCTTAGTACTATTGAATATCCATTGTAAAGAATTTTGGAGCTTAGATTTGGTAAGCTTACTTTTTAAGAAAAAGTACTTCAAATTTCCTGTGCATTGTCCTAAAATTAAGTGTCCTTCAGTTAGAATGAATTTTCTAACAATTAAAAAATAAAATTTTGTGTTTCCTTAGGGCTTACTTCTTTTGAGTGAGTTGGTAACAATGACCACTTTATCCTAAGTTTTCAAAATAGATTTTGATAGTAAAAAAAAATAAATATAGAAGTCCCTATTTGAGCAAAAATGGCAATCTCTCTCAGAATAGTGCTTGAAGGTACTATGTAGTACTAAATAGAATTGGTAGGGGACAAATCACAAAGGCTCATTAAATCCCCAAATTGGAAACCGACGAACAACTTTGTCATCCATCCCTATCATCTAATATTAAACATAGATGTGTTGTCAGGGCAATAGATCCACAATCCCATCAATGGTCCACATTTCCTAATCCACGCTCCTAGCAGTACTCACTATACTTGTAGTACCTATAATATTGAAAAATGGAAAATCCAAAAGGCAATAAATAATATAGGTGATTCTTGCAATCACCATTCAAACTCCGTGGTGATTCTCCATAAGTTATTACCTCAACTATATTTTTTTGACGTGCATCTGTCAAGATTTACATGTCATTTGATGTGTTCTTTGGAAAAATACCGGTTATTCTATACTAAGGTACTACAGTAGATTTAAATAAAACGGGTCTTTGATGTGTCCAATTTTTAAAACCTTTCCTTGGATGTGTGACAGAAAATTTTGGGGGTTAAAATCAACCCTGTCCTGTCATATTCTTCCTGCCCTCAGCGACATTCACCCCTTTTGCTTCACGATTTGCCTAGGCTGGTTGAATTTTTCTTCTCCTTTAGGTTAGATAACATATGCAGCAATGTGATCACTGGAATGATAGCTCATGGAATATTGACCTTGAGCAGTTACTAAGTATTTGAATTCAAACCTTCTGTTAATGAATATGAAGTTGAGTTATTGGGATAACCTAATCACGCGTGGCCAATTTATCTGCGTTCAACACTTTCTGAGCTGCTTTGTGAGAACTATTTGGAAAGTTCAAGAAATGGCAGAACCATCGACTTTCTTTGAGTTCCACCTGTAAATAGTCCAAATGCTGTTGGCAATGTTGGCTAAAATATTTCTTCCCTTGACCGTCATGGTTGGGCTTGTGATCATTCAAGATCATCAGTAATCCAAGTCTCTTGGTATGTTTTTAGTTGGTAGAATCCAGATGCTCGATTGACTACTTTACTTGAGAGCGCTCTATTTAAATGAACTTGAGCTAGATGCTGATTCCTCCATTATTTTCCAGTGACATTTGTACAGGCTTCAGCGGAAATGGGTTGAGGTCAAGATGGATTGAGCATGTGAAGCTCCATGTGAAGCTGAAATTTTATTTTAAGCATGTAAGTCTGGAGACGCATGAAGCTTCTCTCAAAGAAATATGATTCGTCGATAGCCGGGCACGTTCAGTTCAAACTTGACCTACTTAATCAGTTCCCGGTCCTCTCACGTAATCATCCGCATCATTCATGTGAAGAGGTGTGAAGTTGACATTACTGTGTAGTTATAGGTCTGTATAACCATAGTTATCTTGTTTTTGTATTTCAGCACTTGCGGGTTAACAAATTCGACGACTTGGAGTTAATTTCAGGCATGGATCTGTGGTGAGAAAAGTCTTAGACACAGGAGCAGCCCTGTGCACACAGATGGACTCTCAGTCTGTTTTTGAGTTCAGAAATTGCTTCTTGAGTTTCAAGAACTTGTGAAATTGAATTCATTTAGTTATGGGTCTCTTTTCAGAAACGGCAACGAAATAGATCGACAGGGGAAGATTTACAACATGAACATGCCCTGATTGAGAGGATCGACATGGTGGTGCAAGCTTTTATTCGAATGTACATGCCATCGACTAAGTTACATCCATCAAGGTACGGTACAGCAACCCAGATCTGTTGTTGGCAAGAATGAGGAATCACTGGATTAATTGTGCTTAGCGACCTGAATACGCCCAATGTGATGAAGAGATCGTGGCGTTGGACGAATGGATACTCGCATGCTTCCCGACCGAAGCATCGGGGGTCGGCAGAGTAGATGGGGACTATCCTTCCCCAGCATTCTGGACATCGTCAGAATTCAAAGACGTCGAAACCGAACGTATCATTTCCATGTGAGAGAATCCAGGCCACGAGTACCGCGCTTGCGGTTTACATCTTGGCAGAGGCGGCAAAGACATCTCCATACTCTCGGAAGCCTGCAACCACTGGGAAACGAGTCGCATAGATGGTCGATCTTCGGGATTAGGATGACAGCACAGAAGACCCAAGTGAAGCAGATTCGTCACCACCTTCTGGTCTTCCATTGCCGCATTGGAAGTGTAACTCGCCGAGTGGTTCAAATCAACCATATCCTCGGAAATCAACAAGCCTGACGCCTCTTGCATCTCGATTCCACCATATGAATCTGCATCAGGAGTTGGAAATATCCCAAGTCTTGAATCGGCCAACATAAGAATATTACCCATTTCATGTGCATGCCATATCCTGTTCACTAATGCGCCATCCCCACGCTCAATGGCTCTCACGTCAAGCGGCCGCATCCCACACATCACTTCGAGCATCAGGACGCCGAAGCTGTACACGTCCGATTCCTTGGTGGCTCTCCCTGTGACTGGCATCTCGGGGGCCATGTAGCCCAAAGTCCCTGCCATCATAGTCGTCTTCTCCAACTTTTGGTGGTCAATGAGGCGGGCAAGGCCAAAATCTCCCAAGTACGCATTCAAGTCTTCATCCAGCAAGATGTTGCTGGACTTGATGTCGCGATGCAGCACGCATTGCTTGCATTCCTCGTGCAAGTATGCTAGCGCTGCAGAGACACCCCTGAGAATGGAGTGGCGCAGCGGGAGAGGAAGGGACTCCGCCAAGTGCAAAAGTGATGACGGAGCCTTCCCATTTCGTTCAGGAAATTGGAAGAGCCACTCATCCAAGCCGCCGTTGCACATGAAGTCATACACAAGCATGAGCTGCTCCTCCTCGTGACACCATCCTCGCAGCTGCACCAAATTCCTGTGTCGAATCTGGCTGAGACTGGCAGCTTCTCCTTGGAACCCCTCCTCGTCGTGCTTGCTCTCATGGCGCATCCGTTTCACTGCTACCAGGGCACCGGAGGGAAGAACCCCTTTGTACACAGTTCCAAATCCACCGCTTCCAAGTATTTCACTTCTGCTGAAATTCTTGGTCGCCTTGCTGAGCTCTTTGTACGTGAAAGCGCGCGGCACAAGGTTATGGTCCACGAGATTAAACTTTGTACCTTGCTTGTTGTGAGATGCTCTCCTCCGCTGCTTTACAATTACTATCCCTGCCAGCAGCAGCACTGCACCAACTCCAGCACAGACCCCAGCAATGATACCAGTCTTCCGTCCACTTGAGGAGCTGGTACCGGAGTTTGTCGTTGCAACCACTTCAGGCAGTCCAGAGGTCTCAAACTGCCAAGCTTCAATCTGGTGAACCTCCTTATATTTTCCGATACTTCCGCTGAAGCCAACGTACATGTATTCATCCAAGAGGGCTGTTAAGTCTAGAGTTCCCTCGATGACAGACTTCGACGGTTTGGGAACGACGTCATTGATGTAGGAGCCATTCGCAAAATACACTGCAAGTTTCTGGGAAGGACTATCATAATCGATCCACGTAGTAAAGGAGCCACCGTTGACAAGATATGTGCAATTGATTAGCGTGCCACCGCAAAGATTGTACGACCTTGTCGAGTTCACGCTGTTAACGTCGACGCCGATATGGTTGTCGCTGGAGTCATTGTACTCGGGGTTTCGATAGGTGTCGAACTCTACGGCAAACATAGCCGCACTCCCGAGGCATAACCATCCGCCCCCGCCGTCTACCCCCTGAACACTGTTGTTATTCGTAGCGAATGTAAAAGCCACTCCATCTCCATATTCATCATCGAGGTAGTCTAAACCTGTGATGGAGAATGTGAAGCTGGTGTTGAAAGAAGCCACTGCACCAGATGCGGCATCCTTCATCCTCACTCTATCTTTGAAGTACAACCTCGCGCAACTGCTAATTCCAGCCGAGTATCCCCACGCGTTCAAAAGAAAAGAATTTTTGGCTGCATAATATTGAACGTCGTCCACCATTGAGAAATCGTCTGGGGAGCTGAAGGGGAGGTAGCTAAAGCTAGTGTTTTGAGCTTTCACATGGAAGGAACTACCATTGATGATGCACACTGTCAGGATTAGGAGTGCAGTTGTGTGGTGATCATACAACCCCATCGTCCTCGATCGAATCCGAAGATTGGCGCAGTTGGAGGAGAAGATTTCTTGCCTACTCGCGGATCTATCAGCTATCTATCTCCTAGGGAAAAATCGTGCTAAAGAGTAAATCTGGAAGCCATGAACTGAAGAGCTTTCTTCAATTCGTGACGCTCACAGATTAATTGGTTTTACACACGGTAATGAAGCTACACTTTGTGGATCATGTATTAGGGGCTAGCTAGCTATATTAGATCTCTCCGGCTCAGCAGAGATTGACCGAGCCCAGCTATGAAACAAACTAAGGTACCATTGCTAGAACGAGATTTTTTTTCCCCCAGGTGTTTTTCCAAAATGCGAGTCATGATCGTTTTTGAAAGCACGAGATGTTCTCTTCGTATATGCTAAGAATTGTCTCAGAAGAAGAGAAAACCGTCTCCACAATCTCACTTGGGAAGCTCATACTACACATATCTGGAGGCAAACTTCGAGTTGATGGTGTTGCGACCCTGCGTCTCCTTGACGCTCTTAAGCGTCGTGAGCGCCATCTTGCTCTCGTCAAGGTTCTCCCTGCAGTCTGATTTCTCCTTTTCAAATCGCTCTCTCTATAATCGCCACTAGCTCAATTTACGACAACTATCTAATCTCTTGTGCAGAAAATTGTGTCCAAGAGTTGTACGCCAAAGTTTGCTGAGAGGACGATGTGATGGAGAACAACTTGATGAAAGCAGTGAGGTAAGATATGGACTATTTAAAAGAACTAGGCCGGGCAAGCTGAGAGCGAGGTCATTGCTCAACGTCGACCTTTCTTTTCTACAGTAAATCTTGTTGTTTCTGTGATCGAGACATGGATTCATTAGTTGCTGGCACCAACTCAGTGAGGACTTCGCATAAATGGTAGGGTGATACTTGTTGAAATTGAGGATACAGCAGCAGTGCCTGGGCGTTTCTTCAAAGTCTGGCATCATCCAAGACCATTGGTCAAAGCACATTCAATTAATGTATGGTGGAATGCAGGAAAATTATTATCCTAAGACAGATAAGGTGTACCAATGGCCATTACCACCAGGGTCATTGCAAGAAACACATGTCCTATTCTCCTTCACAATGAGAGTGATCTTTTGTCATTCACTATAACTTTTGAAGCACAAGTCCAATGAACATGAAATTTTGATTGAACATGTAGAACTTGATGTTAATTTGATTTCCTATTTTTAAGAAATTAAAAAAAATCATTTTATATTTAAAAATCATTTTTGTTAATTTGTCACAAAGTATTTTTTACTATGTTAGGAGTCCCCTTATTTAATGATTGAGAGTTGAAACTTTCAAGGTTTATTTTCATAGTAGGAAAGCATGTATCTACCAAAGGAAATTTGAAAATACATTATTTTATGTCCTCCAGATGAATGCAAACAACACTCCAAGTGCATGCAATTTTTGAACATTGAAGATGGTTCTAAGATCATTCTTTTGTTGAAATCTCATCACCATCAACTCTTCCCCAATGGCCAATTTTTAGTTTTAAAAAAAATTATTTTCCTATTTTTTACAAATAAAAATGTGAAAGTGCCAATTTTCATGAGATTTTGCACTTTATTAGTTCTCCTACTTAGAGAATTTTTCAATAGTTTTCTTTCCTAGGGAACCTTTTTTTCAAGGTTTATACATTGAACATATTTCTTTCATTTAAAAAAAATTGTTTTCTAGTTGTAAAGTACTCTAAAAAAATAGTGTACTATAGAAAACACTACAAAAACTACATGGTGTTTCTTGCAATGATCCACCACCCTTCTCAATTCCGCCCTTATGTACTTGTGGTGTACATTTCCCTTCTCATTTGTACTCCATGGATATGGATATATGAGGGAAGAATTGAGAAGGGTGGTGTTAATAGGATGGGATCTCTTATGATCTGTGTGAAAGTTCGAATTCAATGTATTGTGTAGTAAGGGTAAGATGTGTGGCAATAAATGCCTCATTGTCAATGTTTGGGGAGTACTGGCATTTAGTTACAACCTAGCGGAAATATTTTTAAGATTTCCGAATGACTTAAAAATGTTTAGGATGAGGTTCTAAATGAAAAAAAAAGATTTTCAGAAATGGACTGGGTAGTAAAACTAAATCTTGCCATTTAGGCCAACCACCCTTGGAGTATGTAGGAAAATTACCAAGTTAAAGGCCTTCTTGCTAGCGGGCAGCTGAATAAGCACATATTTTCTAGGAATTTTTTGTTATCATGTGCATAGTATTCTATTGTTCATAATACCCCTCATTTATTGGCATTTGATGTGACTGTGGACTTTCAGGTTTTAATTTACCTGATGGCTTTTATTATTGTTATTTGTTTTAAACCATTGTAGTTTCTTCCCTACAATGGTGGAGCCTTGCTAGCTATCAATGGTTAGAATGTTAGGGGCTTGGCCAAGTCAACTCTTGCCAAGGATACTTGGAAGTGAAAGAAAAAAGAGGGGAAGTAAAAAAAATAACGGGAAGTAACAAAAAAAAGGATACTTGGAAGTGATCAGAAACCAGAAAAACACAAAATTGGACCCATTTTCCATATTTAGGGAAATTAACAAATGAAAAAATAAAATTTTGACAAATTGCCTAATTCCAGTAGGAAATGGAGGATTTCAACCAATAAAATTTTCACTCTACTGGCAGACTACTGGTTAAGAAAAGAAAAAACTGAGCGAGTTTCTGGAAGCAAGAAAGTTGTCCAATTTTTCTACAGAACTCCCCGGACTGTGTTCACTGTTTTCTTCATGTTTGACAGACAACTCGGACTGATTATTGGTAACTTAGAAGAAGCTTCAAAGTTCACACTAGTGGGGGTACTGAAATTAATAATGGTGGCACTGCCGTTTAGCCTGAGCAAAACATGATTCATTGGCTGCGAGAAGTCAAGAACATACTGTAAGGTGTCTCTGAGATTCCGTCCATCAACACATTTGGCAATCCATCATAAAATATACCAATAACAGATGTTTCTGTATTCATTTGGACGAGTCCCTGCATGAAAAAGTACATAAAGTTTCATGTGCTTGGATGGCAGGATGGTCATAAATCCGTCACACAAAGTCGAAGAGGGAAAATTTTGTACTCTCCAGGGATAAAAGTATAAAAAAGCTCTCTATTTCGTGCCGTGTTTACTGTATGTTCTTGACTTCTCGCAGCCAATTTGGGGACACAAAGTTAACCCCAAAACGCGTCGACGTCCTTTTTGTGGACGATGGACAGATTGAAACACCAGTTTCATCCTCCTAACTACTTGGATGAAAGTTATTTTAATTTGTAAAGATACATTATCAAGTTTTTGTCCTAAGTAAGGGTTGGATTTGGTGTTACTAGAGTTTATATTTTTCTAGAATTACAAATGTGCAAATATGTTAAGTGGTCAAACTGCATTGACTTTAGTTCAAAATTGGATTAGTCAAAATGAGGTCATAGATAGGAAGAACACAAAAATTTCAAAAAATCACCATATGAAGAGAACCTCATTTCAAATCCATTCCAACAAATTTTACTCAAAAAATGACAATATTTTACATGCAATTGAATTTTGAAGGAATTTTGAAATTTCTCTTTCAAAATTTATAAAAAAAGATCGGTGATAGCATTGGTGAATCTAACTATACAGATGGAATCTACAAATCAAAATCTACAACTTTTATTTGCATTTCAATTCCAAAATATGCTTTCAAATAGCACTTTACAATGATTTTTCTCAAATTTTCAATTGTGGAGATGAATCTGGATGTTTAGGGGGTAATCGCAAATATGAATACAAAATTTGCAAATTTTATCATGAGTGGCAAATAAAAAATTCTTGCATTTTTCCTTAGGGTAAATCCACCATGTTGGTCCCATTTTGTGGGATGGGTTTAGTGGCTTCCACTTGGACTTCAATGAAAACAAGAAGTTATGCTACAATAGATTCTATCCATGTAGCCAATTGATTGGCTCACTTTCCGAGGAAGGCCCTACTCAAATTTCCTCACATTTTCTCATGTGCAATGTAACAATACAAATGATTGTGCAAATCAAGGTTCATGCATAGTACCTTTTATTGAAATGCAATTTTTTGGAATGGGTTGTGTTGATAGTCATTAGGGGATTTTAGATTCTTTTGGAATGCATGTTTTGGACACCATATGAAAAAACTATGAAATTTTAAAGAGTTGAAATTAGGTTTATCCAATTTTGATTGTTGAACCTCAAAAATAGAGAATTTATATAAATTTCATTTAAAAATTTGTTGCGGGTGGATGCAGAAATAAGTCAAAATAAGATTCAATCACCTTAGCATTTGTCAATGCAAAGCTTTCTCTTGCCTTCAATCCAAGGTTAGACTACAAAGTGCTCATAGTATGCACAACAATTGCAGTGGGGAAGATCACGAAGTTCATTTAGACCATCACCAACACAAGTCTAGACTCTTCAATGACACTTTCTTGGTTTTTTCTTGTCTTGACCCTTGAAGGATGCTAGTGCCAAAAAGTGGTTGGTAGATGACTTCATTGTTCACTATAGAAACAAAGAATGCACCTCTTGGTTCAATAATTGGAGAAGTTTTGGTCCAAGAGTTTTGGTGACTACTTTGGCAACAATGCTTGCATGCAACATGAAAATACAAACATACAAGCCTTGAGCATTTGTATAAGTAGATATCCACAACCATTGAAGGTACTTCTGACATAAATACTTATAATCTAGATATCTATATTATAGGTATCTTATATTCATTTTTAAAATATAAACACCTATAACATAGGTGTAAAGTCTTTTAGGTTCATGTGCTCATAATCCAAGGCTCACATAATAACACTCCTCCTACCTTGGTCATGAGAGGCACCACCTTTATAGAGATATTGGATACCCTACTCAACAAAGAAATATTTTCATTGAAGCCTTGAAGCCCTTCAACTCAAAACCCTCTTGAATCTTAATCATGCCAAACTTTGTCCTTCTCTCATTCTTGAATTCCCTCATCAACTTCGTTTCAATAATAAACAAGCTCTAAAAAGGCTAGTAGATCCAAGTTGAGGTGATACTAGAGGTCTCCAAGATGGGCAAAATCATTTTTTCAAAATTTTTTGGGGGGGAATTGCGTGAACGTGTTTTCAATGAATGTCTAATGATGTTGGATATTCCCTCTTGGTGATATTTTATGACTTCCCTATATAAGAAAATAGCAAATCTATGAATCATTGTAGAATATTTTTTCAATTTTTGTTCCTTTATCTTTCTCTAAATTCTAGCCCAAAATTGAAATCATCTTTTTTTAATGTGAGCCCAATCAATGGAATGAAGTTGATCAAGTCTAGTTTCCACTCATATTGAATATTTGAAAAAAATTTGAAAATTCAATATTTTATTATAATTTGAACCTTTGGACCTATAACCATGAAGTGTTGATTTTTAATTTTACTATGACAAAATCAATTGATATGCACCATGATGTTCTACTCTACAACATACATATGTAAAAAAAATTAATTTCAAATTAAGTTTTGTATTTGATATGAATTTCTTAAAATAAAATAAAATTTGAATGAAACTTGAATTTTCATTGATTCAAAGAGGACATATGATTCTATATTTGAAATATAAATATAGAAAATTTCATTCATATCTGGTTGCCAAATGGGAATATACAAAGAAAAAGACTTTGAAGATTAAAAACATAGTCAGAGGTGAGCCCTTTTAAAGTTAACTTTTGTAGGAAGTCAATGGCAATAAGTGTACGATGAATGACTTTCTCTATTACTATAGAAATATAGAATGCATCTATTGGTTCAAAATTAAATGATTTTGATTGAATACTTATCACCAAGAAGGCATTCTTTTCAAGTTAACTATAAGAAAGAAGGCTTACTTTAATAATTTTGATTGAACTACAAAAAATATTGCTACATTTACCTTGTTTTAAAGTTCCATCAACAACCATGCTTTACTAAAAACACTTGAAAATTACCATTTATAGTGCAAAGAGAAAAAAATAATAATAATAATTTTTTTTCATATCTAACCATATCATCTTGCACGTAATTAGTACAAAATATAGAAATGCATGGAAAACAATTCAAATTTTCATGAAGTAGATTGTGAGATATAAGCATTTAGAACCTAGGCCTTTGGAGACATAATACAAAATAATGTGTCATATTGAAGAATTTATTTCACAATTTTTTTGAAACTTTTATCAAATATTAAACTATCAAATATTTATCTAGATTAGGAATATTCTATAAGACCAAATTTTATGACATTATTTACATCTTTATTTTAAATTAACTATGAAGGTTTATTTTGAAGGATTTATTTGTTAGTAAGGGTTAATGCTTGGGAGGAAGGGGGGGGCAGCAATATGTCTAGCACATTATAGCATGTCCGGATAGGTCCCTCCAAATATTAGCCAATACAAAGAGGGCACTTGACAATTATTACTCCAAAAAAAAGCAATGGTAAGGATGTTGAAAATAGGCATTAAATCGTAGGTCCTTCAATTGAAATGAATTAACTTTGTCAACAAAGATTTTACTATCTTAAAAGCCAATTGTACATACACAAAGTGATAATTTAAATTCTAATTTTTTAAGCCAATTTTTGATCATTATTGTTTTGGATTGGCCATATGATTAGTACTTGTTTTCAAAATCTATAATTCTTTGTACTGGAATTGTCATTGAAACTAACTTTCCAACAATACCAAATTTGTGGAATTCCACATCTATATGCAAAACTTATGATGTTTAATATGATGAATTGAAAATGTCACTAACATCTTTGATTGATCAAAAAGTTTTTATGTGTTTTTGAATGGGTTCTAGTGACTTTTGATTATTGGTTTCTATTTTGACATTATTATAATAGCTTTTAACCATCATCATTTGTCTTCTTCATTTCAAGCTTTGTATAGTGCGATTTTGAAGAGAAATACAAATAATATAAATCATAATTATTTGATATTTAAAGATAAAGCTCCAATTGTTTGTTTAGCTCAAAAAATTTGTTGTTTTGGTTAAAAAAATCATGATTCTATTTTATAGGTGTACATGTATTTGGAAAGCTTAACCTCTGAATGTATTTGACTATGTTCACCAAAAATGCTCCAAAACTGTCATTTCTAGTACAAGTGCCAAATTTTAGAAAAAATACATTTTGGGACACATGTCACCATAAGATCTTGTTGTAATCTGGTTTGGGAAGATGTGGAAAAAATTTCAGAAATTTCCACCTTATAGATTGCAAGATAATAGCGTTTAAATTGACAAAAGGCCATTTTTTGGCCCTGCAAAATCCCGGGCAGCTGCACTTCACAAGGGCAGATCATTATGAAAAAATGTCCAAAATGGTTGTAACTCTTTGGATTCGTTCTTCAAGGCAAGTTGTCTATATGCTTGAAATTTTTTAGATCATTTGGAATTGTACAATATATAGGAAAAAATTAGTAAGAAGAAAGAAGTAGAGAATGACTCAAAATACTATATTATTAACAATTTATTTATAGAATTGGAAAATGCCAATCCCAATGATTGTAATTTTGTAATAAAAAATCTACAACTAATAGTTTTACTTTTATTCCAAAAATATTGAAAATTGAGTTAAATAAAGGTCTTCAAAGTTTATTTTAGAGTAGAGATTCCATAACCACCCACAAACCACCCACAACTAAAACTCTTCATAAATTTCACCTCACAAATTAAAATGGAATGATTCAAAGCTTTCCATGAATATATAAATCTAGAAAACTAATTTCAAATTTTTATTTTAAAAAAAGTGATTTTTAAAGAAGTTTTTTTTGTTGCCCGAGTTGCCCATTGAGCAATGAAAACTACATATCATACAATAACTTTTTAACCATGTATTAAAAATTAATGAAAATTGTTGTGCCGTAAAGCTATTCCTAAGGCACAAGTTCTGTGAAAATTTCAAAGAAAAAAAATACAATTTCCATTCGTAGTGAGCTACTCAAAATTGCTATGTTGCCAAAGAACCCAATTTGGTCCTTTAGGGGTTAAATCAATCTATTTTCATTGATGAAGTAAAGAGACAAGTTGTTTCATTTTTTAGGGAGTTGCAACATCTAATTACAACAATGATAATTGAAAATCTTATTTACATTTAGCTTTTCATTTTTTTGGAAAAAAAATAAGGGTACAGATAGCCTATGTCATCATTCTCACCATTGTGCTTGACAATTTTTAATTGTTCTTCCATACTATTCGTTACAAATAATTGATTATCATCTTCACAACTACCTTCAATTTCATAAGCATTGTTAAGAATGAATAACAAGTATTTATTAATAATGAAATTTCATGTATTTTCTACTTGTTCTTCAACATGATATTCTTATCATCTCCTCTAAATTTTAGTTTTTGAAATTCAATCATTTCAATCTAATAATTTGAGAGTTATTTCATCATCTTGGTAGGTGTAATGAATCTTTGGCCCAACTCAAAAGAAGTTCCTTGTTCCCCTCATTGCTTTGACTAAATTCTCTTTAGTCTTTACCCCTCCAAGCAAACAACTATTGCTAAGGCCAACAACTCTTGTAAGGGCCATGGTAAGGGCATCATGAATCAATGATGGTAAAAAGTCCTTGCACTACTATTGCTCTAGGCCTTTTTCCTTGCATTATGGGAAGCACTTAATTTGCCAATTGTTGTGCCCCAATGCAAAGTTAAACCCCGCTTTCACCTTCCAAATATGTTTCAAGCAATATTAAAATGATAATGTTGGTTGGATCAATTGCCTAAATGCTTGGTCAAGGAGAATCGTGCTTTTGTGGAGCATTGTAGAACACTTGCATTGACATCATCAAGGTTTTTTTATACTTGAAGATCACTATCGTAGGCTCTTTATATCTCATCAATCAACTGACTTGTGCTAAGAAATTCATGACCCAAAATTAAGAGAATTGATAACCAAATACATTGGGCCTAAATCGAAATCCCCAACTTTGAAAATATAGTTACTATTCAACTTTCTAGCCTAAATACTATGTTTTCATCAACAATTAACACAATTTTATGGTAATTTTAAAAAATACTTTAAACTTTCTCTATTGATTGGAAGATCTTGATATTTATCCTCTAAACAACTAGAGTTTTATCTACAATTGACAATTTGAGAAAAATCATTATAAAGGGCTATTTGGAAGAATATTTTGAAATTCATTTACAAATAAAATTTGTAGTTGTAGATTCCATCCATCCAATTAGATTCTCCAATGCTATCACCCATACTTATTTTTTTTATAAATTTTGAAAGGAAAATTTCAAAATCCCTTTGAAATTTGATTACAAGAAAAATATTATCATTTTTGAGTAAAATTTGTTGGAATGGACTTGAAATGAGGTTCTCTTGACATGGTGATTTTTTGAAATATTTGTGTTCTTCAAATCTATGACTTCATTTGTGCAAATCCAATTTTGAACTAGAGTCAATGCAATTTTGGCTTGATCAACCACTTGACATACTTGCACATTTGTAATTCTAGAAAAATATGTACTCTAGTAACACCAAATTCAAGCATTAGGTAGGACAATAACTTGATGAATTATCTCCACAAATTAGGATAACTTTCATCCAAGTAGTAATGTTTGTCTTCCAAAAATTGGAGCACTTAGGGGGGCCATTTTTTTAAATTGAGACTGACGATGTTAGGGGTTGGTGGGTTAATCCCTAAGCGTCATAGAGAGAACTACATAAGTGAAGAGTTTCCTTTTGTTGGATTTAAAAAATCTAGAATAATTTGAGAACTACTCCATTATTGAAGTTTTTACAGTTGAGATTTAAAGCCAACTTACAGATGAGTACAAATTTGCAATTTATAAGAGAACCCACTATGCAGATTTTGAGATTATAATATTTGATGAACTTGATATTCCACAAATTGTATTTTCTCAGCATCCAAAAAAAATCTAGACGCACAGGGGTTAACCCCTAAAGGACCAAGGTGATTTTCCTATCAAAAAACACTCAAAACTGTCATTTCTATTGTAGAGAGAAAAGAACATTAAAAATTGTTCTTTTTTGCATATCCAACTGTAAGATCTTATACTTGATTAGTATATGAAACATGGAAGAAATTTCAGAAACTTTGACCATACAGATTGCAAGATATATGCATTTAAAGTAAAGAAAACAAGTTTTTTTGCACTTTGTTTGACAAGATTTTTTGGCTTTGAATCTTTTTAGTTCAAATTTTTTGCACTACGGATTTTGATTTTCTACTTATTTATGTTAATTAGTTGAGTTGAGAATCTACAAAAAAAAATTTGGAAAAAAGCCCTTAATTTTCACTCATTAAAACATTGTTAAGAAGAGGTCAGTTCAAGATTGAAGAAAAAACTAAATTGTTAATAGTTTCTAGATGGAATTGAATCACAATAATCCCAACAGTGAGATTGTTCTTGCAAGAGAATCTAACCTTGTCTAGCATTTTTTCTTGAAAAATTCTAAAAATTGCATTCAAAAATGAATTCCACAAGTTATTTTTTCAAGAAGATGCTTAGATTGCCCAAAAAACTAAGATTGTCCATAACTTTCTCATTATTAGTCCAAATTGAATGAAACAAAGCTTCACATGTAGACAAAAATATAATCTTTGAGAAAAAAATTTGAAAAAAAAATTATTTTGACTTCTTGTGATTTTTTTTGTGCTACCTGCCAATTTCCATTTTTGCTTATTATGCCATAACTTTGGTTCCTAGGCATCGATTAAAATAAAAAATATATTTTCACATAGCTCTTGCAAAAATACACAACCTCAAAAATTTCCAAAAAATATCACTAAAAATTAAGACAGTAGGAACCTGCCCGGACCCAAATTGTCTCACGAGGGGACAAATGGTCCTTTAGGGGTTAAGAAAATTGAGTCGGGGGGCAAGGACACAACTATTTGCACAGGTCGAGTAAGCAGGGGATCCCCTAAGTAAGCTTACTAGTTTAGTACGTGAATAAAGCCCTTCAACATAGATGAAGTTTTATTGCACTGCAGTCATAGATGGCCCATCATGAAAGTATCCCCCAATTGAAACAACATTGTTTCAATGGTTTCACTCTCTAATATTGAAAGTATATAGTTGATGTACAAAAGTAATACTTTAATAATATAGTTTCAATGGGATGCACTATTCCCACTGGAAACTATATTGTTGCAATATTGATGTTGTACTACAACAATACACTTTCAATACTAGACTATGAAACCATTGAAACAATATTGCAACAATACTAAGACAGTGGGAGGGTTAGTTCCCGATAAGTGACCCATATAGAAAGCTTTTATGGACAGATCCATTCATCAACGACCAGCTCGAGATGGCCAGGGTGAACTGACCCCCTCGCTCATCCCTAATGCAAAATGCTGGAATTTTTTATTTGCCACACATGATAAAATTTGCAAAATTTGAATTCATACTTGCAATCACAGGCGCCAAATTAGCAAGGAGAGGGGTTCAAGGTAAAATAATCGAGCACAAATTAGGGTTTTTCTTTTTTACTTGCACCCCTGGCCAATGACTTAGGGGGACGAGCGAGGGGGTCAGTTCACCCCGGCCCGAGAGATCGTTGTCTCCTTTCGGGAAAAATTCCCGCCCCAAATCAAAATTTCAATCGTTCCTTGATAATGCGATTTGGTCTCCTGATCAGCTAGAGCAGTTAGTTGAGACTGTCTCGCCAACAAGTTCTCCTGGGGGCGACATTCTTGCTCATTCAATTCATAGTTTTGATTTTATACCTTGGCCGCCATTGCATAGTCGTCAAATGCGTGGTCTCTGCTAGCTTCTCCATTGTAGCTTGCCAGTTTTCATTGCGATTGGCTGAATTGGAATTTCCTTCTCAATCATTTTTCTGAGGCTCATTTTGAATCAGTGCTGGAGAGATTTTCACCTTCTTGTCAGAATTTTAAGTAACGCAGTAACTTCATGTACGCACTTGCGCAGTTGAAGGTTTAAGTTCAAAAGTTTGAAATGTCGCGGACGTTAGCTGAACGAGGTGATAGCCACTTCCTTCATTTGATGAATTGGAATGCCGGGGCTAATTTTCTTGAGGACAGTATTGCTGACTCCACTGGACTCTGATCCTCCATCACATAAATCTTGAGTTTTCAGAGTGTCATTTTTCCAGCTTCTTGTATGTATGCTCGTTTTTATGCTACTTAACATCACAGATTAAAATCACATGGAGTATCTTGATGAGTTACTTAGGAATTGATGCAAGTTCTGTTACATATTCCTAATTCTCTTCCAAACTTTTCTTCTGCGATTTTCAGTGTAGATCAGAGCTTTGCAATAAACATGTGGCTCGGACTCTATGCGTACCGTTTCATAAGAAACCCAGAGCAAGATTTTTGTGTCGTTCATGAAAAATTAAGAACAGTTAAGCGCTACATATCTCTCATCCACATGCTAATTAAGTACTTCAGAAGATTTACAAGTTTTTCTCCTGTGCTTGCTGTAGGTGCATTTCTCGACGAGTCAGACTTTCTTTGATGAGGTAAGCCTTTTCATTTCTTATCTGTTCCACGATTGCCTAAACCTCAAATGCATTGCATTGCAAGAATCCAAGTTAATTTCAGTTGGGCCTTCTGGTTCTGATGTCAGCCCTAGAGTCCTTCCTATGGCACGTTGACAAATTAGTTGCATCATAGAAGTATATAATCTTTTCTCTCCATGGTTTAGGAGTCTTCAGCCCTTGTTGAATTTGGTTGATTGCAAGAAACGCTTGTACTATTTCCCATCACATGTTGAATGCAGAATTGGTTTCTAGCCCCTAAAGGACCAAGTGTTCGTTCAATTTACACAAGAAATCTTGGGTAGGTTTCTTTCAAAAGTCATTTTTGGTTGGATATTCATGAAATTTAGACACAATGTGTAAGCTTGTACCTCCTTGTTGAATTTTTTATTTTTGATCGAGTGTCCAGATCAAAGTTATGATGCCTTGAACTTTTGGGGTAGCTCCGCCAATTTAAGAATCTTTCGAGAGTCTTTGCAAAAAAGCTCATAAACTTTTGAATTTTGGCATGTATGTGACTAATAAAATATGGCATACAATTGTCCAAAAACAAATAAATTTTAGTCCTCCAATCATAGTCTAAGAGGATTCAAACTTTGTTAGCTATGTTGGGGTGGTTTCAAGAAAATAAACTTTTCTTCTAACTTCAAGTCCTATTATCTTGCAATTTGTGAGGTGAAAATTCTTGAAATTTTTTTGACATATTTCAAATGTCTATCTCTAACTTTTCACTATTTAGGTTTCAAATAATTTTTTTTGTCATTGGATGATTGCAAGAAACACTTGCTGATTTTGTTGCATTTTACAATACTCATGTCTTTTTTTCTCAAGTACTTTAAAATTAGATATTTTTTTTAAAATTAAAAAAAATATGGCCAATGTATACACCTAAAAGATGAATGTAAACACTAAAGGGAAATCATAGAAGAATTCTCTAAGTAGGAGAACTAGAAAAGTGCCAAATCTCAAGAAAATACCTACTTTGATGTTTTAATTTGTAAAAAATAGGAAAATCTGAAATAAAGAAAAGAAAAAAATCTTCATTTGTATAAACTTTATGGAGATGGTCATTCACCAAAAAAACACCAAAATAAATTTTTTCATGTTTCACAATGAAAGTAGAAAGAGGCTCTCTTTCTAGACTTCTACATGATATATAATTAACTATTTTTAGAAATCCTTTGAGCAATAGTTAAAAATATACTACTATACCATCCTCTCCAAATTTCAGCTCCAAATTCATTTCTTTGGGTACTACTTTGGTAAAAAAAAAACAAATTGGCAAGTGTGACATAAAATTGAGGGCTATTTTCGGATAGTAAAATATTTTTAAAAAATTCCAAAAAATTAGAAAAGGTTTATAATAGACATGAATACCTTGTCTGTGAATTTTAAGTCATTTGGACCTAGAAGAGAAAAGTCATGGCCAAAAGACAGATTAGCACACAATGTGACACAAAATAGTACAAGTGTTTCTTGCAATCACCCCATTGCACAAGAAAATGTCTAGTGTATTGCCAATTCACTTACTATCCTTGCATTGCAGGGCGATTTAGAGTAAACTAGACTCCATATTTGCTTCTAAAGTTTTTCATGAGTGAATCTAACACCACATACTTACAAATGGTCAAAATCCTCATATTTGTGTACAACAAAAATTTTATTCTAAAAGGGCATGAAGTCTACTGACCTTGTTTCACAGGAATGAAAAAAAAGTTTATTTCTTAATTCAAACATTATAATCTTTACATCCATGGTGTCAAATGGGCTGAAATTTTTTTAACACTTTGATAAAACACTTTACTTTACTTTTATACAGTTGAATTTTCAAAATACAGTTTTTGTTTTCATTTTTGAATAACATAGTACAAAATTATAGTTTTTGATAATGTCTCCCTAAAAAAAACCTCCATCCTTTAGGGACTAGCATAAGTATTGTAAAAATGATCCAATGAACGTTCATATAGCAAATATCAATGCACTTGAATTTTTTTTCTATTTTTTCAAAATTAATTAGTACATTAGAGTGAATTTTGAATATATGTCACACATGTAGTTTTTTTTGGGTGGGGGGGAAATACTATTGAATATCTATTGTAAAGAATTTGGAGCTTAGATTTGGTAAGCTTGCTTTTGTAAGCAACATACATCTTCTCGAGGGAGGGATTCAAGTCTCTTGTGCATTGTCCTAAAATGTAAGTGTGCTTCAATCAATATGAGATTTTGAACAATTAAAAATTATAATTTTGTATTTTCTTAGGGCTTACTTCTCTCTAGTACGTTGGTAACAATGGCCACTTTGTCTGGAATTTTTTTAATAGATTTTATAATTTAAAAAAATAAAAATATAGAAGTCTCTATTTTAGCACAGAAGGCAATCTTTCTCCAGAATAGTGCTTCAAGGTACTAAGTAGTACTAAAAAGTATTGGTAGGGGACAAAATTCCAAAGGCTAATTAAATCACCCCATTGGAAACAGATGAACAAACTTCTTCAGTCATCCCTACCATCTTGTGATAAACATAGATGTGTTGTTGGGGGCAAAAGATCCACAATCACATCAATGGTCCACATTTCCTAATCCATGCTCCTAGCAGTACTCACCATACTTGTAGTACCCAGAGTATTGGCAGTTGGAAAATCCAAAAGACAACAAATAGTACAAGTGATTCTTGCAATCACCATTGAAACTCCGTGGTGATTCTCCATAAGTCATTACTTCAACTGTATTTTTTTGATGTGCATGTGTCAAGATTTATATGTCATTTGATGTGTTTTCTGGAAAAATACCGGTTGTTCTAAACTAAGGTACTACAGTAGGTTTAAATAAAACTGGGTCTTTGACATGTTCAATATTTAACCCGTAAACGCCGGGCTGGTCACCGTGGGGGAGACGCGGGTAGTGAACAGTAATAACTTCTGTGTTGACCGCAGAAAAAGGCACTGTTCTTGCGTTGTTCAGTGGTAGGCAAGTGCAGCAGTTAGGTTGCCCGGTCGGAAATTGAAGAAAGGACAGCATGCAACCTATCACTGTCCTCAATTGTATTCACACAATTTGGTGTACCCAAAAATAATAAAGCATTCAATGAGTTTGATTCTGAGTTTCCATGACAACTTCCTTCTGCACAATTGCAATTAAAAAAAGAATGGATGAAAAACGGACTGTTTACATCCTCCAAATCACTTTTTTGACATCCATCGGACACAAAACGTCCGCTGCGTCGTTTAGGGGTTAAAAACCTTTCTTTTGATGTGTGAAGGAATATTTCAAGTGTAAAATCACCTATCCTGTCATATTCTTCCTGTCCTCAGCAACATTCACCCCTTCGGTTTCATGATTTGCCTATGCTGGTTGAAATTTTGTTCTCCTTTAGGTTCGATGACATATGCAATGTGATCACTGGAATGATAGTGTGTGAACTATTGACCTTGAGCAGTTCCTATTTGAAGTCAAACCTTGTGTTCATGAATACCAAGTTGACGTACTGGGAAAATCTAATAGCTCATAGACAATTTATTTGCTTTGTGACAACAATTTGGAAAGTTCAAGAAATGGCAGAACCATCAACTTTCATTGAGTTCCACCTAAGGTAGGAGGCTCAAACTCTGACTGGGCATTAAAAGCGATCATGACTCAAAGGTACATTTTGCTTTTTGCAATGTACCAACTCTGCACATTTCAGATGGTGGTCACTTTTGATGACCACAAAAGACCCCTTTTTTTCAACTTCAAAAATTCGTAACTTATTCCACAAAGTTCCAAAAAATATGGAACGACTTGGGTTAGATGCCAATTTCACTTGTCTTTCTGGAAAAATTTACTGAAAATTGTTTTAAGGAGGTTAGCTTCCCCCCAAAGGCAATCAGCCCTTACATGCATGGTTTATGAGCCTCCTACCTTATAAATAGTCCAAATGCTGCAGGCAATGTGGGCTAAAATACTTCATCCTTTGACCATCATAACTAAATTGGGCTTGTGATCATTCAAGAGAATCAGTAATCCAAGTCTCCTGGTACGGAATTTGTTGGCAGAATTGGCATGTTCAAATTTGTTGACTATGTTACTTGAGAGTGCTCTATTTAACCCTTTAACCCTTTAAGGTTGATATGGTCGACCATATTGTGGTTGATCTAGACACTTCTTGCTCAATGGAGAGAGTTTGGAGAAAAATTTGGTGAAAGACCAAAAGGAACGGATGTGGGGATTTGTGAACCACATCCACTCGGTTAGGAATCACCCCAATCTGTACTTATATGTGGAAATGGGATTCAAAATACTAACACAAAAGTGGCTGTAATTACGACAATTATCAGTGAAAGATGGACATAAATGACAAAGATACACATGTTTGTAAAATGCACTATGCGCCCAATGTATATGTACAGTTAGATCTTCGTTTTAAACCATTGATGTGTTGTAATTTTAATTTTTCAATTATGCAACAAAAGTGGAGTGCCCGCCTCCCAAATCGACTATGATCCTTAAAGGGTTAAATGAACTTGGGCTAGAAGCTAATCCCTCCATTTCCATTTCCATTTCTACAAGCCTCAATGTAGGTATGGAGTCTTTGAAAATCATACCTACCCGCAAACTAAAACTCCTCATAACTTTATCTCATGAATCAAAATGGAATGATTCAAAGCTTTCCATGTTTATAGAATCTAGAGAATCAATCTCAAATTTTTATTTTTTTTAAAAGTGATTTTTAAAGAAGTTTTTTGAAATACCCGAGTTGCCTACCGAGCAATGATAATGACATATCATGCATTAATTTTTTAACCATGTATTCAAAAGTTAAGAAAATTGTAGGGACTTAAAGGTACTCCTCATACACATGTTGTATGAAAATTTTAGAAAAATGTAATAAAAACTCTATTTGTAGTGAGCTGCCCAAAATTGCTATGTTGCCAAAAAAATGCAGTTAGGACATGCCAGGGTTAGCAAATATGATTTCTAGGAGACATATTGGTAATGAATCCAATGGAGGCAGTTTCATCAAATTCCCAGTTAAACTCCACTTTGCGGAATTTTTTTAATTCAATGGTGTAGTATAGTTCAAGACTCATTTTGGGTGGGGGGTGGGGGACATGGTGTCATGACCTTTGTCACAATCTTTGATGGATTAAAGCATTCATGATGATTGTGTCATGACCTTTGTCATGACCTTTGATAGATGAATGCATTGATGGATGAACCATTTCATGATGAGATGTGCCCTAGTGGACAAACAAAGATTGCTTGGAGATAGATATCTCTAGATGGTGAATTTGTGCATTGGAGTTAGACAACTCTAATTGAATGACAATGGCATTGGAGTGCCTATAGATAGATATTTCCAAACAATGGATTTATGCACACAAATTAGACAACTTCACTTGGATGACAAGTGCACTAGATAGTGGATTGGAGTTAGAAAACTCTCAAATGAAGACAAGTGCATAGGAACTTGGAGTTAGATAACTCCAAGTCTTGCTCCAAGTGAAGATCAAGATTTGGATATGATTTATATAAGTATAACCATGACTTTTACTTTAGTGAATGGTTTTAGATAAAACCATGGATAGAAAGCTAGAGGTAGAAAAGAAGTCATTGTCCATCTTAAGAACTAATAGTCTTAATTAATAGTCTCTATTATAGAAGATGGAGTTTAGGGGTGAGGAGAACTCTCTTTGAAGATTGATCTCTCTATATGGTTGGGTGGTTTGAGCTCCTTGTAAAGCATTCTTATTAATCAATATTTTTTTAATTTTTAATTAGAGTCTATTGTGGTAGGTCTATAACAATTGGTATCAGAGTACATTGATTTTGGACTTGTGAGTAATTTCCATTGCAAAATATTATAATTCACCATAAATCTTTGTATTATAAAGATTACAATTTGCATTAAATAAATTTGTTAAAGATATTTTTGAAAAAATAATTTGGACATCAAGTTGATACTAAGGAGCTATGAAAGGTACATTTTGAAGTTTGGGTTTAGGATTTTTGTGCAAATTTTTCATAGTACCCTAAGTATAGATAAGGACAAATAATTTTATTTTGATGATAAAATGAACACAATCAAAAAAATCTACAATGAAGGGTATTTGACTCAAATTGTGCCATGGTAATAATAGTGTATATATCACAAAAATTAAGTGTAAATGTAAGAAATTGACCAGAAAGGGCAAAAATTGGCACATTGTATGGAGAGGGAGGTTTACCTTAATGGATTCAATGATCTAAAAATTGTACAATATGAGTTTATAGTTTATAGTCCATTGAACTTCAATCTTTGAAGTTATGTGTATTAAACACACTTATATAGAATGGGATGTTCATGGGCTTGTTTCAGTGGGTATTGTAAAGTATCCAATGGTAAATTTGTTAATATAAACAACCATTTGGTTAATGACACTTGAATTGAATTGATTGTTGTTGGTTTCATCATATATACCCTATACATGAACGTAGTAGAGGGAAAGAAATTTTTTTTAGAGAAGGGCAACATAGGAAAAAAATTGAACATTGAAATTTTGTATATAAGATAGCCCCATTTTTAAAACTAAATGAAGAAATTAAAAATAACCATAGGGTATTATAAATACACCCTTGTAGCTTTTTATGTAAACATATGGTCATCTTAAATGCAATAATGAAGGTAAATAGCCCTACATCAAATACCCTCTTAACTTAGGTGTATACCTTAAATTATAAAGAATGATCTTCCCTCAAGCACTTTATTGGCATTCTTTAGCTCAAGACATTAGGCTAGAGAATCAATTGAATGATTTGTTGAATAAGGTATATATTAGCCAAATAAATCTCTTGTGAAAAAGGATGGAACATTGAGTCTTTGTGTAGGTAAGAGGGGGTTAAATAAATTAACCATTAAAATGAAGTACCCTTTTCTTGGGGTCAATAATTTGTTTGATCATCTACATAGGGCAAACATATTTTCGAAGATCAACTTGAAGTTAGAATAGATATCATTAGATTAGAATTAGGAAACTTAATATTGAAAAGACCGCATTTCATGATTTTGATGAAATCTTTACTTGTCAACACTTGGAAAATTTGTGCTTGTGTTCACAAAAGATATATTGGTATATTCTATGACAATAGAAGAACACAAAGAAAAACTAAGAAAGTTGTTTGTAGTTTTGAGGGCTAATAACCTCTTTGCTAAGATGAGCAAGGGGTGAAAGCATGCTAATAGGAGCCAACTTGGCCATAACGGTTGGGTTTTTTTTTTATTGAAATTTGAAATTTGAAGTATCAAAACTATAAGTTCTCCTAAAAAATTGCAATACTATATTCAAGAAATATACATATATCTTGTCTATAAATATGATAGTATTCTAGAATGTTTATACATGGAATAAGGACAAAATACTATGTGTAACGAGCCCTTTTTGGCCTTTATGTGCTTTAAAATTAAATGGGTTTTATATCATTATGGATGAGATTTAAAGGTTGTCATCATCCTTGCCTTTAAAACAAAGTAGAAAATACTTCAAATTTTGTTTTTCAACCCTTCTATGATGTACATGGTGTACATTATGTAAGATTTTCCAAATCCCAAGCATTGTCAAATAAGCAACTAAGTACCGTTTATGGAGATCAACTAAGGCCAGATACCAGTGGCTCCTATTAGCATGCTTCTACCCCAAGTGTGAGTTTTTAAAGAACATCCTAGGTTGATTACGTTGGTAATCTTCTTTCTAAAGATGGAATATTGGTTGATAATACATTCTTTGCTAAGATGAGCAAGCTAGTGTGAATTTTTTTTAAATCCTAGGTTGATTTAGATAGAACCAAGGATAGAAAGTTAGAGGTAGAAAAGAAGTACATCCTAGTCTATCTCAAGTACTAATAGTCTTTATTTATAGTCTCTATTATATGAGATATAGCTTGGAGGTAAAGAGGACTTTCTTTGAAGATTGATCTTTCTCTATGGTTGGGTGGTTTGAACTCTTTGTCAGGATGTTCTTGTTAATAAGTATATTTGATGTTCTTTTTTAGTGTTCATTGAAATTAGAAGTTATAAGTTGTGAGAGGTTTATAACACTATAGAATGAGTGCAATGAAGAGTTTGTAGTTTTGAAGTATTAGTTCTGGATTTTTAGCTTTTTGGATGTAAGTGGTTATGTCAATTAGGTGTTTTAGCGTGTCTAAGTGGAGAAGTAGCTCAATGGTAGGTAGCCAAGTTACTAAATTGGAATGGTCACATGAAGTTAAATTAAAAAAATTGTGTGGTTTCCTACTCAGTAGTTATTGGAGTTGAAGTGGTATACATCATGCTATTTAGTTGCCTTTTCTAATTTGATTTTTACCCATTGCTAGATGAGCATGATATTCTAGCCACTTAGTTGGATGTTTTTTGTAATTTTCTTTGTGATCAATGCAAAAGCTACATTGCCTAATTGAATGTGTACCATGATTCTTGTGTATTGTGAGTGATTGTGTTTGAACTAGTGTGCATTATATTGTGTTGGATGTTGTAGATAATGTTGTGATGTATTTGGAGTAGAAATTGATTGAGAATGTGTATGTACCTGTTTGGAAGTGTACGAAGTGTTTAATCTAGTTGTCTAATTGTTTGTGTTGTTGTAATGGTGATTGTTGTTAATTTCTAAATTGGGAGGTTATGTCTATTTAGAGTGTTGAACAATTGAGTTGGAAATAGATTCCTAATTGGAACTAAAGATCAATTCTCATTGATGGAAAATTCCCATTGACAAGCCTCCCTTGGTTTCAATTTAAGTACTACAGAGTAGTTTCCAATTTGGTAATTATTCTATTCTACAAACATGTGGACTAAAAAGTTAGCCAACCAATGTGATTGTTGCCTACCTCAAAAAGGGTAAATTCAAAACCAACAAAAAGTATATCCATAATGTTCATTTTACTCACCTAAAGTAGTTACAACATTTCCTAATAAGGACACAACATTAAACCCTAAAGGACCATGTTGCATTTTTTAACAACATATAAATTTCGGGTAGGTATGTGTGACTAGAGATTTCCATATTTTGGGCCCAAACTTTAATAGAAGTTGAGGACGAGGAATATCTTTTATGTGTACAAAATTTCTGGACCTTTGGAAATATGAGTCAAAAGTTATGGCCTAACTTAATATGTAGTTTGAGTTTCTCAATTCAAGTAGTCTAGGTAGACATGAAAAGATTACTTTTTTCAAAAATAAAAAGTGGAATTTCTTTTCTAGATTTATATACATAGAAAGCTTTGAATCATTCCATTTTGATCAATAAGTCAAAAGTTCTAAGATGTTTTAGTTTGCAGGCAATTATGGATTCTCTACTCTAAAATAAACTTTGAAGTCATTTATTTAGCTCAATTTTCAATATTTTTGGAAAAAAATGAAAACATTAGGTGTAGATTGTTTATTACAACATTATAACCCTTGGAATTGGAATTTTTCAATTCCATAAGGCCATATTCGTTATATTGAGACTTTTCGTAGATTTTGAGATAGAATGCTAGTTATTGGAAAATTCATTTAAAAAATTAGGAATTGAAACCAAAAATAAATAATGCTCAAATAGTGATCCTATAATGAAATTCTAAAAGTTGGTGTTGTTACCTATTTATAAAAAAATACTAGTGAAGAGATAAAACACTTTATCCTCGAGTCGAGGATAAAATTGAGACTTCAAAAGGTCTCAATATAACGAATATGGCCTTCCATTAGTAAATTGTGATCAACTTAGTACTTTGAATCATTCTCTACATCTTTCTACTTACTATTTTTTTCCAATATGTTGTACAATTCTAAATGATCTCAAAAGTTTCAAGAATGTAGCCAACTTGCCTTGAAGAATGAATCTAAAGAAGCACCACCATTTTGGATATTTTTTCATAAAAATTTGACCTTGTGAAGTGCAACTGCCCATTTTTTCATAGGGTCAAAAAAAAGGATTTTTGTTACTTCAAATGCTAATATCTTGCAATCTACATGGTGAAAATTTCTGAATTTTTTTCCACATCTTTTCAATCTAGCATACTACAAGATCCCATGGTAACATGTGTCCAAAAATGATATTTTTCAAAAATTTGGTACTTGTATTAGAAATGGCAATATTTGAGAATTTTTGGTGATAACCTAGTCAAAGAACTTTAGAGGTTAAGGCCTAAAAAATCACTTTGTGTGATGAATTTACACTCAAAAGGTGCAAGTTCCTATTGCAATCACTACTCACTCCATTACCATCATCCACGATATTGATTGTGGCCACTAACTCAACATCATGTAGCCCAAATGACATTTATTGAAAAAAAATTGTCATGGATTGATGCATGTAAGGCTTCAATGAATCATTCCCCAGATATTTGTTGTGGATCTTTTGCTTGTAATGGGCCAATTTACCTTATAGTTTGTGTTTTTCTTTGTTTTTCCCAACTCAAGCTTGCAATAAAAGGCTAATCAACTATTGTTTGAACATTGAAAAAGGAAAAAAGGGAGGTACATTTACACTTGGAGGTGACTAATTCTTTGGGTATAGCATCATCACTACAATAACACAAAGAAATTATTTGAGTGTATAGTACAATTTAAGACTTGCTACAAAAGTCATAAGGAATTAGAGCATAAGTAACTAGTAGCTCTGACAACAAATAAGGTAGGATTACCCAATTTCAAGTATATTCCCCAAAAGTGAGCCCTAGAAAAATCAAAGAAAAAGTAGACACTTGTTGCACTCTCTTCAAGGTGTGAACATTGAAAATAGGGCACGATTTTAGAAAATCTACCAAATCAACTTTGACCACATTTTATTTTTGCATCTTATAGGCAAATATCATTCTTGAATTTCACCTGACTTTAATTGCAATTTGTTTTTATGTGGTTAAAATTTTAAAATCTTCCTAATACTCAATAATATTCTTCACAAAACTTTGTTTGGTTTAAGGTGATTATATCTTAACCCTATAACAATACGGCTTCCTAAAAGTGTTTGATAGATGACACAAAATCCTTCTATATAATACAAAAGTGCACATGTTCATCTTTCAAAATTTGTGTGAAAAGGGAAGGGCATACTCAATAGTTTGACTTCTAATGAGTGTTCTTGGGTTTTTTTTCAAGCAAATGATTTATACAATATTGAAAAGAATGATTTCCATGGTGACTAGTTTGACATTTCAAGGTTAAGCCTACTTCACAACTACTCTAGAACTCAAGTAGTGGATGAAAAGTGCACAAGTAATGCTTGAACCTAGTCAACCTACCAACAAATTTTATTTGGAATGGCAAAAATTCCATTTTTTTAGGGTTTGTAATTCTATCAAATGCTAATTTTTTTGTTACAAATAGATCAACAAACTAGCAATGATGAAGATTCTATTTATTTTTGCACACTCAAAGACTTGTAATTTTAAGAATCTCCATCCTAGCTAATCCTATTGCTAATTCAATTCCTAAAAGACTAAAGAACCCACTTTGGGTTTTTTGAGAACTTGGGCAAGCTCTATCATCTTCAAAATTTGGAATTTTTTGGATGAAATTTTCAAATTGATGCTAATCATCCTACTCTAAGGAAAACTATGTTTCACATCATTTTGATTAATATTGCAAAAATTAAAAGGGTTTAGTTTTTTATATTTCAATGTCAAACTAGGCAACAACAAATATATTGAAATCTATTCTAAAAAATGATTAATTAGTTTTGGGGGGATTATATAAATTGATAAATATTCAAAAACATTTGAACCATTCAATTCCAAATGTTGAGGTGAAAGTTATGAAGAGTTTTATTTTGTGGGCAATGAAGATTGGAAAATCACATAGATTCATCTTTTGCACTTAATTTTGAAAATTTTCGAATAAAACCAAAACCAAAGGATATTGATTGTTTACTAGAACATTTTCACCATTGGAATAAAAAATACTCAATTCCTTGTAAAAGTTATGAATAGTTTAGTTTTTCTTTCATTCAATACCACCTTCCACTTTATAATTTTTTTAAAGATGAATTTGAAAGTTTTTTGGTTAAATGTTTTTACATATATTCTCAATCCATTTTCAAATGTATTGACTAAAACACTCAAGATATAGAACTTACCTTCACCTTTTGGAAGGGCTACAAAAGTCTACATTCAAAAGTGTAGGCACATTGAACTTGCAATCAATGGGGATATTTGCTCTAAAATTTTGGAGCAATGTACTTGAACAAGTTAACCAGCTCAAGGAATCTTATACTTGTATTTGGTAAAAAATAAATATAGATGAAGATTTTAGCTTTGCTTTCAAGATGGGTATTTTGAAGCACTATTGGGCCTTCAAATATGAATGAACTTTAGAGGTTAACCCCTAAACGTATCGACGTCCATTTCTAGTTGATGAACAAATTAAAACTCCAGTTTCATCCTCATAACTACTTGGATGAAAGTTATTTTAATTTGTGAAGATATGTTATCAAGTTTTTGTCCTATCTAAAGGTTGGATTTGGTGTTAATAGAGTTCATATTTTCCTAAAATTACAAATGTGCAAGTATGTCAAATGGTCAAATTGCATTGACTTTAGTTCAAAATTGGATTAGCCAAAATGAGGTCATAGATAGGAAGAACACAAATTTCAAAAAATCACCATGTGAAGAGAACCTCATTTCAAATCCATTCCAACAAATTTTACTCAAAAAATGATAATATTTTACTTGCAATTGAATTTTGAAGGAATTTTATAATTTTACCTTCAAAATTTATAAAAAAAGATTGGTGATAGCATTGGTGAATCTAACTGTATAGATGGAATCTACAAATCAAACTCTACTACTTTTATTTTCATTTCAGTTCCAAAATTTGCTTCCAAATAGCACTTTATAATGATTTTTCTCAAATTGTCAATTCTAGGGATGAATCTAGACATTTAGGGTTTAAAGTTGCAAGGGTGGGACAAACAGATCATCCATTTTCCAAAATAGCAAACTTCAATTTTGATGAAACAATAAAATGTAATTTCAAAAATATTTTTTGATTTTTTAAATAATTTAATAAAAAATTTAACTATTTAAGTAAATTTATTTTTATTACAAGTCAATTGTTTTAGAACTTTTTTAGAATTTCTTGGTAAGGATTTTGTGAATTTTAAAACTTTCTTGAATGAAATATTACTAACTCAAATATGACTTCAAATTCAAAAAAAGAATTCTTATTCCACTTACAAGAGAATCTTGAAATTTTTTTATTCATATCAAAAGCTTTTTTAATTAATAAGTTTGATTAAATTCTTCATGACTAAAAGATGGTTTCAAAAATTTGAAATATATGAATTTCAATGTCTTTTGTGTGGCCACATAGTGAATTTTTTTTCCAAACAGATTAGCAAATTGTAGTGAAAGATGTTGCAAGTAGAATCTGAATTTTTTGCTACTTAGAGAATATGTTATAAATTTTCAAAAGCAACATGATATAGGCCACTACAATGGATCATAGACTCATTGGAACTATTAACACATTTGGAACCTTGAAGCAACAAAGAAGGATGATTGAATTGAAGCACTCATGAATCTACTCAAATTCTAAGTAGAAAACTTGGCAATTTTACATGTAGATTTGGCTTGCTATGAGGCCAATAAAAGTTGTTTCTTTTAGGTGCTTGTGCTTGAAGGTGTTGCTACCTTACCTTAGAATGGACACTACACTAATGATGAAATTTAGTGTTACCACACTAGTTGATTTGAAAATGATATAAAATGTTGCCTTTGATGAACATTTTTACTAAGAACTTAGATATCCAAATACTATGCAAAGAGGGGATTTCTACAAATTAAACATAGGTATTCAAAAAAATTCATCAAGAGTAAAAACTTCTAGCATTTTAAAATGAATTAGTGTAGTTAAACCCTAAAAGACCTAGGTTCAAAGTTCTATAATTGTGAAGATGTGTTATAAAATGCAACTTTGAAGAATAATTTAATGATGTCTCTTAAACAATAGTTATAGAATATCATCCATAGATCATATCAATATGGCTAGATCAACTAGTATAGAAATCACTATTTTTCAGTAATATTTGAAACCAAATCATCCTTTGTTCAGAATTTGAATGCTTGGTCCTTCAAGGATTAACACTAAATTTCATTATTAGTGTGAGGCTAAATCCCAAAGTAGCTCCCTTGTGTTGGGCAGAAAAACAAAGTGAAAGTAGCTCTCCACATTCATCACACTGAGAATGACATGATAATGAGTGAGCTCTTGTTTTGTGTCTTTCCCTCAGGCAGTGAGTATTATTTTGTCTAATTTCTCACCCATTCCACCAGTACTCTTGATTCATGCCGGTTTCATAACAGGTCTGGAAATCTTGTCAATGTGCTCAGGCTCTAACATAATTATGCGCACCGGTAATCAACACTTATTGAAACTCAGCAAACACAGACTACAAGTTGGATGAAGGAATAATATGTGTATTTTAGCAATTAGAGAAGGTGGTGTGCAACAATGAAAGTGGTGAACTTTGATCCCCCAAAACAAAGACATGAATCACTTTCAAAGTTTGTCCGAGTAGAGCTTTGATAATTGATAGTAGGGTCACCCATAAATCAAGCACACACATATAGTGACAAATGAAACTGAGTACTTTGTTGAAACATTTTCATTCAAACAACCATACCATGAGCATCAATGGATGAGATCCAGATGTATATACATGAAAGTTGTAGTGTGTGACATACTACATGTTTCCATGGAAGTTTGAAGAAAAAACTAGTTATGATTTGAAAGAAAATTAATTTCACAATTAGCTATGTCTAAAACTCAATTTTGTTCAACATGATTTGGAACTACTTTATCTTTTGTCAAATTTAGCTCAGAACTCCAAAAAAACTTTTTGTACCTTGGCATGTTGGTAAACATCATTTCAAATTGTTGTACACAAAAATTGAAGGAAATTGACATTTATAGAATTTAAAATATCAACAATTTGACAAACATACAAATGATGTTGGTTCTCACAATATTTGATTATTTTTTTGGAATTGAGAACATGGGATATCATTAGCCATTGTAGAGAGAGTATAAGTTGCAAATGGACAATTGTTACATCTTGATACCCTTGCATTTGAAGTATTTGTTGAATGGGATAATGCGTTCAATTTTATATTTTACAATTGTAGAATGTGTTTCTAGGTTCAATTTATTTGTACAAAAACTAAAGTTTGTGATGCACATAATTGATCCAGAAAATATATAAAAAATAAAATTATAATTGTCCTTATTGTCAAAAATTGCCAACGTCATGAAGGTCAATGTAATTTTTGGCAATTTTCAACTTTTTGACAATAATGAACATTTTTTTGAAGTTCTAAGCTAAATTTGACAAAAGATAAAGTAGTGCCAAATTATGTTGAACAAAATTGAGTTTTAGACATAGCTAATTGTGAAATTAATTTTCTTTCAAATCATAACTAATTTTTTCTTCAAACTTCCATGGTAACATGTAGTATGTCACACAATACAACTTTTGTGTATATACTTTTGGACGTTTCAACAAAGTACTTAGTTTCCTTTGTCATATATGTTGAAAAGAATATAGTGAGTACCCAAATAGTGAATTCTACAAAATGACAATCATTCAATAACCTCTCTAAATGACTTCATTTATGGACAATTTACTATCAATACCTTCCTTGCACATTTTTACCCATATTTTGAGTCGTGATACTTCCAGAGAGTTGATAATGGGTACACATATGATGCTTGATGATTGGAAAAGAAGCACATTCAAGTATGATTATAGTACCTCTTGTAAGTTTTATAAATGTCCACATTTCATAATCATGCTCGAAGAGCATATTTGTTGTTTATCAAGGTTGTGTTGAGGCATTACTTTGGGCCAACTCTTTGATCAATAAGATTTCCCGTACTCCATTTCAATTTTGTGAACCACTTTGATATCATTTTTCTTAGAACAAATCTCATGGTACTAGGGAGTACTGTTTTGTGCAAAAATTGAATGCAGAAGAATCACCAATTTAAAGCCAACCAACTATCAAACTTGTTGAATTACTAAAGACCTTGATGAGGAAGATTAAGTCTTGTGCACTGAACCAACACAAGCATGAACCTCGGGTCTTCATCTTACCTAGTAATAAATCTTGAGCATCAACAAAGTAAGAGCAATTTAGGTTATTTGACAAATCTTTGCATTGAGGTTACATTACTCTGGTCACTGAACTCAATGAATGCCTCTAGTAGACCCAAACCTCCTTAAGATCACATTGTCAAATGTCTAATTGTTTGTACCCTCACCAAATTGTAAGTAATGAACATTCCGATTTCAAAGCACACTCGTCTCCCACTATTACTGTTGCCATATTAGAGTTGTTGAGTTATAAGAAGTTGCATACAATTGTGATAACATGGATTTGACTAGTACGTATACAAAAGGTTCTAAACTAACTTCCTCAAATTCCAAGGAGTTGAAAACTTCTTTGATGCCATACTTTCATTCAACATTGTCATCGTAATGTAACAAAACTCCATATAATCATGTATGGAATGAACATTTCTACTTCAAAAGACTCTCTTCCTCTCTACTCCCATTATCAGAGTTGTTGTGTTACAATAAACCTTTATATAAATATGGTAACATGCAGTTGACAAGGGCGGTAAGGCTTGAAACCAAGTTCCTCAGATTTCGAGCTCATATTTCAATTGATGTCACTTTTTCATTCAACATCATGCTCTCTGAAAGTAACAATACTCCATATAATCACGTGCATCTTGGGTCCCTAGCTATGTGAATGTGCATGAGAAGCAACCAAGAGCATAGCACAACATTCTTTAGGAGAAGCTTCAACACCTTCAGAAATATTCTAGATTCATACTCTATAGTAAAGTACAGTAATGTACATGGCCAGCCTTCAACTCACCTCAATTGGGAAGAACCACAAAACTAAAGAAAAATGACCACTAATTGAGCACCATGCGTGCATTCCCATTGTGAATGTCAAAATATTGTATGTTTTTTGGTAGTGCTAATGGAGAGGGTCGTTTAGGGTTTGGGTTTTGGGTAGTCATCTGCCATATCGACAACATGCAGAATGTTATCAACGAGAGCTTAACGACCTGAGAAGATTGATGAGAAAGTTGTGGCCAAGGACATTTGCATGTTGGCTCGCTCTCCATCGAAAGCACATGATTGAGACAATGTTGCTCTCCCTCTCACACATTCTCAATATGTTACATTGTAGACAAGGACCTAATTATGGTCATTAGTAAGAATCCCGGTGGAGAGTACTGTGCCTGTGGTTGACATCTTAGCAAAGGAGGCAAAGACGATGATGTAGACTCATTGGATTGCAACAATTGGGATACGAGTCGCATTGATGGTTGATCTTCAGGATTGGGGTTACAACATAGAAGTGCTAGGTGTAACAAATTTGCCACCATCTTCTTGTCTTCTATTCACATGAAACTCATATTGGGTTCCCAGTGTTAAGATTCCCGATGAGTCTCACTTTTCCCAGTGTGTGATACACTAGGAACACCTGGAAAAGTGAGACTCATCGGGAATTTTTACATTGGGAACCCAATATGAGTTTCCTATGATAGATGGATCTCGAGTGTGAATTGTTGATGAGTCGAATTCATGCATGATTGCTACTTCTTGTGCTTTGACGTCACCATAATGTGCAGACCAAGGTGGGAAAGTCCCAAGTCTTGAATCGGACACAAGGAGAAGATCACCCGCTTCGTATGCACGCCATGTCCTGTCAACTAACATTCCGTCTCCTCACTCGATGTTATTCGTATCAAGTGACTATACATGTCCCACACATTACTTCAAGCATAAGGACTCCAAACCAATACACGTCCGATTTCTTGGTGACTTTTCCTGTATGGGGCATTTCTAGGGTCATGCTACCCAAAGATCGTGCCATCAAGGTTGCCTTCTCAATCTTCCAATAGTCGGTTAGTTGAACAAGTCCAAATCTTCCAAGTACACATTCAAGTGTTAGTCCACCAGATGTTGCTGGACATGATGTCACAATGCAATATGCATTGCTTGGATTCCTCATGTAAGTATGCTAGCTATGAGCCCTCAAGTTGGCACTTGGAACTTGGAACTCAAGGGGTTTTTTTCATTTCGTTAGTATTTTAGCGTATTTATATGCAAAAATGCATAAAAAAAGTATTTGAGTGGTATTTGGTAGAAATCCCTACCAATATAGTGAGGGGTCATCATAGAAGTGTAGAGTACCTAAAATACTCCAATTTCATACTTCTAATGCCTAGTTGAAAGTCTGAAAGGTCAATTAAGTATTTCTGAGAGAATTAAAGGTCTGAGTGTTAGCTAATCCTAGTAGTTGTCCATGTTAAATTAAGTCTTACAATTGCATGTGACAAGCTGGCTAAGTTCATTTTAGGTTTAGAGAGTCTAGTATAGGTCACCATTCAATTCGTAAAGAATTTAGATTGATAAATTCTTATTTGTAGGTAATTTATAGAAGAATGATCCAATCTGCAAATAAAGTGATGGGAGAGCAATCGGAGTATGAAGAAAGGTGCTTTTACTCTAAAAGCATGCCAAGAGCCAACATTCAAGTCGATTGTTCCAAGATTCCCCAATACAAGAATAATTTCCCCCTCGGGTGGAAATTAAGAGGGAATTGTTAATTTTAGCTTCCCTATGAATAGAGCAAAGGGAAATGTAATGTTGTACTTTGCACTTTGGGGAGTTTCCTAGAAGCTACCCAAATTTTTTTGGATTTTTCTGAAACAATTACAATAACTCCATGGGAAGTCAATTGCCTTTAAACATGATTGTAAATTCCTAGGAATTAACCATGTTGTGGTAAAATCCCACTAAAAATTAGGATAGTGTTTTGTGTGCTAATAAAGTGTTCCACAAAGTTTGCAGACATCATGACATTCCTAAGTACCAAAATTGGCAACGACATTGGACTTTTGAAGAATTTACGACTTTGAACTTTTGAAGAATTTATGACTTTACAGCGGGTTGACCGGCGTACCATGACATGGCGGTGTCCAAATGACGTGAATGAGGGATTTTTTCTAACTCTCACAAACCTTCTAAGTAACCCTAGGTAGACAGTTTCCTCAAAAGAAACAAATTCCAAAAGTTAGAGTTTTCACTTTTCTTTGGAGTTATCGTAAGTTGATTTTGTGCTTACAAATGGTTAGGAAGATGGGGTAGGGGGCCCCTTGGACTAATTTAGGTCTTCTAAACACAATGCCACAATTGTTTTTCAATTTGAAGTTGTTCCCTAGAAGATAGGAAGGGTCTAGCAGTAGGTTTGATTTTTTTAGAGTAATTAATAGTAATTCAAAATTAATTTCACAAATATCTTTTGGAAAAGATCTTGGATTTGATTTAGCCAAGATTTATTAGCTAAATGGAGAGGATTCTAGAGAATTCTTCCATTAAACAAAGATTATTTTGGAAGTATGTTAGGGTAGTTTAGAAAATATCTTGATATCAAAAGTAAATGTTTTTCCACCAACAACTTACCGGAGAGGGGCTTGGGACGAGTATAAAAGGACCTTCCCTCGAGGTTGTCAGTACCGTCATTTTTATATCTAAACTTTGCTTTTGTTACTCTTGTACTACTGGTGTGGTCGGAGTACTGATCTAGGTTGAGATCCGACCTAATTTTCATTCCAATTCTTGATTTGTACACTTTGAAGGACAAGAGGGTCCCTTCAACGTGATTTCTATTTGATTTCTTTGATTTCTGGAGGCTAAGCCTCCATTTTCTTTGATTTGTGAGAGTTTTAGAAAGGATAGACCTCCAAACTCTAATTTCGTTTAAGATTGCTTGAATACTAACAAATTGTGCTCATTACAACAGAATTTGGTGTTAATAGACTTAAGGCGGCGAAGCTTGACTTTGCCAAAAGTTTATTAAACTAACCTTTGCCCAAAATTCGTTGTATAACAAAGATTGGGACTTTAATTGCTAAAGTTCAGTTTAAACGCTGTCATGCGTACCTCCTTTAGTGATTAAACTTGGATACTTTGAAATTTTAAAGAATTAATCTTTAATGTTTGGTTTAAACATTGTCATGAGTACCTCCTTTGAAGATTGAATTTTTAAAATATTGTTCTTTGACCATTGACATCATGTGTACGTGGGGTTGCCTCCGCATGGCGAAGCTTTGATTTTGGTGGAATATCCAAAATTGACACTTTTAAAAGTGGTTTCAAGTATTTAAAGTATTTGAGACCATTAGAGAAAATTTTCTTTGTATGCTTGAAAAATGCCCTTGCATATGGTAGTAATTGGAGCATTTGATTTCATGAGAAAAATGAGAGAAAATTAGTCAAAGTTTTTAGTTTGAACTCTTGATAAAACCCTTAGTAGTAGTTAGAGAAAACCCAAAATTTAGATTAATTTCCCTTTAGTTAGAGTCATTAAAATTATCCTGGGAAGAGATTTTTAATTAGCTTAGAATACTTAGTTGCTTAGTTTTAACTTTTTCCAAAAATCCCCCAAAATTAGATTGTTAGTTTAGAATTTAAGAAGTTGAAAAATTCCCCCCAAAACCCAAAACAAACCCATTTGAATGTCATAGTTATAGTTAGTGAAGGTTTGCTTAGAAGTTCCCCTCAAAAAACCCAAAAAATTGATTATTTTAGTTAGGAAATTAGTTAAGTCTTTAATTACAAAAATTAATTTAGTAGTATTTAATTGGCCAAAATATGTGGAAGTCCCAAAATTTCAGCAAAGGAGAACATAACCGAGATACTGAAACCCCAGCACAAGAACCAGAGTGGAGAGTCCCAGTACCAAAATCAAAACCAACAGGGACGAACTCGAGCAACGAACCAGCAAGAACGAGAACGGGGTGACGAACAAGGTGACAAACGAGGACGGGGTGCCAATCCACTGCACCTTGCCACATGGCACAACGTTGGGCTAGACAAGGAAACCCCGAGAGTGGATAGGGAGCCTCCAGGAGTTGACGGGGAGCCCCAGGAGCGGAGAGGGAGCTTTCTAGAGCGGACAGGAAGCTACGGACAAGGAGCTGAAAGACAAGATGAGCCAAGAAGAATACTCGGGCAATTAACTCTAGGGCTTAAAGACGACTCAGTACATTGATTTCTTTTGATAATTGGTAAGTAGTTAGCCGGTAGTGGTAGTCACACTTAACAAAGCCTTTGGTTTTACTCAAAATTGTTTAAAACTTTCATGTCCACCATAGTCACAACAACTCTCTCAAAAGAACAAATAACAAAATCACAAATGAAAGAGTTGAAGTGTTGAGGAGAAAGGTTGGAGACGAAAGGAAGGAGAAGAATAAAAGGAATCTAAACAATTAATAAGGTAAGAATCTCTTGAATTTTATTTGAATTTTATTCTCATAACTATTCATTAAATTGTTGGTTAGTCATTAATTAGGATTCTTTTAGGGATTAGAAGGCTAGGCTTTGGTTAAGATTTGTTTTATTAGGCTTAGTAAGACAAATAGATAAAGACAAAATGCCAACTAATATCTTTTGGATGATTAGGAAATTACAAAATAATTAGGATTTATTAGATTTGATTTGATTTAGTGGATTTAAAAGATTTTGAGGTATTAAAATAATTTCTAATTAATTAGAAATTATTTTAAATACAACCAAAATTAGTAAAATCCCATAACCATTAGTAGGAAAAGAAAAATTGAAATTGAAATACAACATTGAACGAGAATTAATTTCAAGTGGCGTGATGGATTAGCAAAATGGAGGATGGAGCAGATTACTACGAAACCATTCATCTTGTGATTCTCGAGGACGGTACAATTGACCCCTTCATAAGAAAGGTACGTTAAAATTCTTCATATTTTGTTTTTTAGTTTCAATTTGATTAAAATTTCACTTGATAGAATAAACCATTGAAAACTTTACAAAAATTAGAAAAGAACATTAACATTTAAAAATTCCAATTAAATTAATTTAGAAAATAATCCAAAATTTAACCAATCACAATTAGATCAACTTTGTTTGAAGTTTGGATGAAAAATTGATATTTCCATCCAAATGAACCAAACAAAGGAATTTTAGAATTTTAGAAGAATTTAGAATTTTAGATTAATTTAGAAATTATAACTGTTCGTTTAGACTAAGAAGTAATTAATGAATGAAATTTAACTCGTTAGGCTTTTAAAACAAATTTCATTCATTAATAACTTTTTTGTTAGGAATTTAGTTTTTTAGTGTCTTACCTTTTTGGAAAGGTAATTTCTGAGTTTCCATTTAAAAAAAACATAAAACCCTAAAAACCCATAATTTTAGAATAGAAAGTTTGATTTAAATTAGAATAGAAGATAATTAAAAAGAATTTCTAAGGAATCTTTAAGGAATCATTTAAATTAGGAATCAATTAGGGAATCTTTTAAAGATTCCAGAACCTATTTTCATTTAAAAAATACTTTGATTTTAAGTGAGAAAAGGTTGGATGAAGTTTGATCTTAATTTGGGTGAAATTCTTTGATTATTGGGTAAATTAGGTTTAGTCTTAGAATCACGTAACTAACATAATTAAAAACCTCAACCCTAAAATTTAGATTTATTTCAATTAGCTTTACCATTTTTAATCTGTGGATGAAGGTTGTAATGTAGTTTAGGGATCAATATTTCATCCATTTATTTCTTTTACTAGGAAAGTCAGAATTTAACTTGCTTTATCATTCTGGAAAGGGCAAATTACATTCTACAAGTTAGGTTAGATTGATTTTATTTTGAATTCATTTTTTGATTAGTTATTTGATTTAGTTAACCATAGTTTAAAAAATTAGGATTTACATGATTTAAGTTCAATTTGGATATTTAAAAACAAAGTGTCCATTGCTTGGAAGGCGCAAATTGAATTCAGATCAAAAACACCCTAAGGAAATTGATGTAACAAGCTGTAGAACCTGTGTTCACGTTTTAACTCACAGGGTGGAGTTTAAAACACTCACACCATCGCTACGGCTAATCTGCTAAGAATGGAATGACGTAGTTGCAAATGAAGTGCCTCCGTTGCATTCAATCTCAATGGTCCTATTTGCTTATGCTTAGCGAATTGAATGAGCCACTCGTCCAAGTTGCTATTCCACATGAAGTTGATCATAAACAAGCAACAATTGCTTTTCTTCATGACATCCTTGTAGCTGCACCAAAATCCGGTGCCGAATCTGATTGAGACTTGAGGCTTCTGCTTGGAAACCCTCTTCTTCGCGTTTGCTCTCATTTTTCATTCATTTAATTCATTGCCACAAGAGCACTCGAGGGGAGAATCCCTTTGTAGGTGATTGCAAGAAACACTTCACATTTTTTTATCAAAATCACAGTTTTTGGCCACATGACTGGCAGTACTATAAAGACCTATCAAATTCGCACGTTAGCACTGCGCTTGTGAATTTGAATCGTCGATTTCAACGCTTGTAAATCTAGACCATTGATTTAGAACTATGTAGTACTATAGAGTATTGTAGAGTACTACAGAGTACTACCACTACAAGAAAATGGGTGTTTTATGACTACAAAAATATGACTGAGGATGACTGACAACTATTCGCAGTCATATTTGTGGAGGCCAACTCTTTGAAAAAGAATATGACTACAAATATGATTGCTAGTCATGTTTTGGCCTTGTACGTTGCAGGCGTATAGTATATGTTCGTTGGGAACTCCAAAATACTTCATAGAGCTTTATAGGGAACATGTTTGGGGAACGCACAGTCATATTTATTAGTCATATTTTTGCATCAGTCATATTTTTATGATAGTCACATTTTTTTCTTATGGGCAACTTGAAGAAAATTTGGGTGGGAAATACTTTTGGAGAGTGCTAAATCATATTTGCTAGTCATAATTTCACTTTAGTCATATTTTGTAGTCATATTTTTAAGTCAGTCATATTTTATAGTCATATTTTTATAATAGTCACATTTTTTTTCTTCTAGGCAATTTGAAGAAAATTTGGGCGGGGATTATATTTGGAGAGTGCTAAATCATATTTGCTAGTCATAATTTCACTTTAGTCATATTTTTGAGTCAATCATATTTATTAGTCATATTTTTATGATAGTTACATTTTTTTTCTTTTGGGCAACTTGAAGAAAATTTGGGCGGGAAATATATTTGGAGAGTGCTAAATCATGTTTGCTAGTCATAATTTCACTTTAGTCATATTTTGCAGTCATATTTTTGAGTCAGTCATATTTTATAGTCATATTTTTATAATAGTTACATTTTTTTTCTTTTAGGCAATTTGAAGAAAATTTGGGCGGGGATTATATTTGGAGAGTGCTAAATCATATTTGCTAGTCATAATTTCACTTTAGTCATATTTTTGAGTCAGTCATATTTTGTAGTCATATTTTTGAGTCAATCATATTTATTAGTCATATTTTTGCATCAGTCATATTTTTATGATAGTCACATTTTTTTCTTTTGGGCAGCTTGAAGAAAATTTGGGCGGGAAATATATTTGGAGAGTGCTAAATCATATTTGCTAGTCATAATTTCACTTTAGTCATATTTTGCAGTCATATTTTTGAGTCAGTCATATTTTATAGTCATATTTTTATAATAGTCACATTTTTTTTCTTCTAGGCAATTTGAAGAAAATTTCGGCGGGGATTATATTTGGAGAGTGCTAAATCATATTTGCTAGTCATAATTTCACTTTAGTCATATTTTTGAGTCAGTCATATTTATTAGTCATATTTTTGCATCAGTCATATTTTGTAGTCATATTTTTGAGTCAATCATATTTATTAGTCATATTTTTGCATCAATCATATTTATTAGTCATATTTATTAGTCATATTTTTGAGTCAATCATATTTATTAGTCATATTTTTGCATCAATCATATTTATTAGTCATATTTATTAGTCATATTTTTGCATCAATCATATTTTGTAGTCATATTTTTTTTCTTTTAAGCAGCTTGAAGAAAATTTGGGCGGGGATTATATTTGGAGAGTGCTAAATCATATTTGCTAGTCATAATTTCACTTTAGTCATATTTTGCAATCGTATTTTTGAGTCAGTCATATTTTGTAGACACATTTCTTTGGTAGTTATTTTTTGTTTCTTTGGTGGGAGCCTCAGGAAAAGGTTGGCAATCTAAGATGGGTCTTCTATATTTTGTCCCTAGAGGCCATTCCTTGGGATGACTTTGTTTAATACCTATTAAAAAAAATTCTTTTCTTTTGTATAATGTGTCTATTACAAAATTAATATCCAAATAATTTGGGATGGCACATGTTTATATTTCAATTAATATATTTAAAATTTTTATAGGAATTAGAAAAGGAATAGAGAGGAATAAAACAATTAATAATAGGAGATAATCAATTTTTATTTGAGTATTTAAGAAAAAATTAGAGAGGAATAAAAGTCTATGGACAAACCAAAGCACCAAGGTAGGACTAAGCTTGAGAATCCAAGATAAAAATTGGGCCTACCTTGATTCACTATTGGAATTTCCTGTGGAATTGGCTAATTATGTTAAGTGATTGTGATGGCTAATGCGAATCAAAATTTAATGCATTTAAACTAGTAATGTAGATTGAAGACTATAAAGTTTAGAAAAATTATTTGAAGATTGGAAAAAATCTAATCCAAAGAGAAGAAAGAACAGTGTGGGAAAAATTCATGCTTGAGTGGCTATGGAGCAAGAATAAGTGAGGAGTGCGATTTGTGTTGAGAGTCTTTAAGTGTTTGAAGAAGAAACGTAGGTTCCAAGTTGCTACTCCAAGCTTTGGACATGGTTAGGAGAATAATATGACCCCTTTATAAGGATTTGACTATGTATTAAACAAAGATTGTTGATTATAATACATGTAATTGATCAAATGAATTTTTCAAGTCTTAAGTAGATATTTAGTTAGCACTTACGAGGTTGATGTTGTTACAATTGTTTGATTCTTAGAGTAATTAGAAATCAATTAATAGTAGTAGAAGTCAAAGATTGCAATTCTAAAACATTTCAAAAAATGAAGGAAAAAAACAAAAAATGTTGAAAATAATTTGAAGAAAGTCAAGAGGGGAAAGTAGAAAGAAATAGGTTGAAAGAAAAGAATGAGATCATATATCTAATTTATACTCCTTGTTGTAAAAGTTGTTATTTAAGCTGTATCCAAAAACACAAAAAATGTAAGAAAAATGGATTAAAGCAAACTTCATGATACAATTACAATATACATGTTGAAGAATAGGGATGTTGTAGAAACAAATTCCAAAGCATGTCCTTAAATTTAGCACTTAGTTTATTCTCTTCTTGTAGAAACTATAGTTGTGCTAAAAATTAGAGGTTTAAATCAAACCTCTAAGAATTTATTAAATTCAATTTGGAATTCAAGAATACTTCATTAATTTGTAGAGGATTCCAGTAACATATCACACTTTAAAAAATAGAGAAAAATTATGGAAAATAGAGTACGATGAAATTGGATAATCTATTGCATTAGTTTTGGATAAAAAATACCAAAGTTCATCTAATTCAAGTAAAAAAGGAAACTTGAAATTTAATGACATTTAGAATCCAATTTTAAAAGTATGAATGAATTTGAAATTATAGGCTAAGAGAAAATGTTGGATGAAATCTTGAAGGATAAATTAAAAACAAACCTTCATCCATCTATATTTTTTTGCTAAAAACAATTCCTTATAAATATCTTTACGATTTTAGAATAGGCCTGCAATGTTCTACAACTTAAATTAACAAATTTCAAAATTTCTCAATTAGGATTTGGAAGTCTAGAGTTTAGACCTTGATTGGTCAAAACCATCTAAAACCTTTAATTTTTATAGTTTGAGTGTGTTTTAGTTTAGATGTGAATCACTTACAGTTTATTATTAGAAAAAAATTGTTCATTGCTTAGAATACCTATTGAACAATATTTAAATATCTAACTTAGGATTTGAAGTTCAACAACAAAAAATATAGTTGTGTTTATTTTGTCTCAAGGATATAGATAAAATACTCATATATATCATGTATTGAAGTTTGTTTCTTTTTTAGAAAGGTTCTCCGTAATGTCATATAAGCCGTATTTATAAAGAATCTCTATAGGGTTGTTTAGAAGTTATAGAATTATTTATATGAAGATTGAGGCTCACTGTGATATACATGGTTGAATTGCAATTAAAAAATGGTTGTTTGGATGTTTTTACAAGGATACAGATTATAAAAACATAATCCCTTTTAAAACATTCAAAGATCTTTTTCAATATTGTCTTTATAAAATACTTTTGTTCTTATATACTTAGTGCATGGACGTAGATAATTTGATTCATGTATGATTTTTTTTTATTATAACTATAGGTGCTTAAGGCCTTGTAACTTCCCTCTACACATTTTGTAGAGTTGTATTGCAACATACATCTACTTTGTAGCAAATTTTGTTGTTAAAATAACTTAATTGCTTAATATAGTCATATTTATTGACTCGCATGACTACGTCAAGTCGCATGACTAGAACAAGTCAAGTGCATGACTAGAGTTTTAAAACCCTAGCCACCACTTCTATGTAGCCGCCACTGATTTAGGGTTTTGAAACCCTAGCCGCCATTTCTTCTTCTTCCTTGTTTTTTGTTGTCTCTTACGTTTTGCTTCTTGTTGTTTTCTAGCTCTTGGTTCTTCTTGCCTCCTAGTCCTTACTTTTTGTTTCTTTTTAGTTCTTGATCTTTGCTTCTAGTTTCTTCTTGTTACCTCTTAATTTTTGCTTCCTAGTTCTTACTTTTTGTTGCTTCTTAGTTCTTAATCTTTGGTTTTTAGTTCTTGATCTTTGCTTCTAATTTCTTCTTATTACCTCTTAATTTTTGCTTCCTAGTTCTTAATTTTTGTTTCTTTTTAGTTCTTAATTATTGTTTGTAGTTTCTTCTTGTTATTTCTTAATTCTTGTTTCTTAGTTCCTACTTTTTTTGTTTCTTAGTTCTTGATTCTTGTTTGTAACTTTTTCTTGTTACATCATAATTCTTGCTTCTTAGTTTCTATTTTTTTTGCTTCTTAGTTCTTGATTATTGCTTCTAGTTTTTTCTTGTTCTATCTTAATTTTAGCTTCCTAGTTCTTGTCTTTTGTTGCTTCCTAATTGTTACTTTTAATTTCTTTTTGATTCATTTTAACTTGTGTTTCTTGTTTTTTTTAATTCTTGTTTTTTTTGTTATTTATTGCATTTGATTGCATCTTAAATTGTATTTTTTGTTGCTTCTTGTTGCATCTTAGTTCTTATTTTCTCTTGTTATTTGTTGCATTTTATTGTATTTTATTGCATCTTAAGTTGTGTCTCTTGTTTTGTTTTGTAGCACCTTAATTCTTACTTCTTCTTGTTTATTATTACCTCTTAACACTTGCCACCTTTTAGTTCTTGTTTCTTTTATCACTATTGTTGTTATTTATTCTTATTTATTTATGTTTTCTAAAGATATAGTGGTTATGAATTTTTCTTACTTTAAACTTGTGCTTCATATTTTTTGTTGCCTTAAATCTTTGAAGGTTGAGCTATATTGTTCATTCACTAAAAATTAATCTCCTTCATTGTATATGTAGGCACTTAAAGCTGGATTGAAGTTGTCGGAGGTTACTTACAACACTTGAGAGACAACTTCTTCAAATTTTAGTAAGAAATATAGGTCCTAGAGCTTATAGGAATATACACTTATTGAGTGTCATTGTCATATGTTTTGTGTTAGTGACTAATAAATGCCATTGAAAAGAGTCACATTTTTTATGGCATTTTCTCTCTTTAATATGATTGTCTCTTATGCATCTCAAAAATCATATGTACTCAATTTTTATTTGATGGAATCATTTATTTAGCTGCTAAACCTTGTTGATGCATGATTGCAATGCCTCAAGTCGATTTAGAATGTATGGAATGTGATTGTAGTTTATGACAAAAGCTACTATAAACCTCAAGTCACCCCAATTACAAATATTACTTGTTTGAGTCATATTTTATAATATATTTTAGCCAAAATATGACTTGTTGTAGTTATATAATGCTCACAATCATATTATTAATGTGACTCTATACTTTTAAAATTATGACTACATTAAATCATAAAATTACAAATAATATTCCATGTGAACTACTACATGAACTAAAATATGACTTATATTAGTCATATTTCACATCAATAAAATTATGACTCATGAAGGTCATATTCCACATCAAGAAAAAATTATGGCTTTCTAGAGTCATTTTTACATCAACATGTAGAGCATATAACTCATAAGAGTCATTTTTCATAATCACAAAAAATATGACTCACGAGAGTCATTTTTCACATCAACCAAAAATATGACTCATGAAGGTCATATTCCACATCAACAAAAAATACAACCCACTAGAGTCATTTTTACATCAACATATAGAGAATATGACTCATGAGAGTCATTTTTCACATCGACAAAAAATATGACTCATGAGAGTCATTTTTCACATCAACCAAAAATATGACTCATAGAAGTCATATTCCACGTTAATAAAAAATATGACTACATAGAGTCATATGCCATATAAACCAAAATATGACTCAACATAGTCATATTCCATGTCAGCCAAAAATATGACTACATGGAGTCATATGCCACGTAGACTTTTTTTTCTTTTGCCCGGGCAATTCAAGGAAAAGTCAAGACTTCAAGGATAGTCAACATATACGCCACATAGGCAATATATGTCTAAGTATACCCCCAATACAAATGACTGCAAATATGACTCATGAAAAATTTGACTAGTCGGTAATAAGGCCATATTCTTTATATTGAGACTTTTTGTAGTCTCAATTTTATCCTCGACTCGAGGATAAACTGTTTTCTCTCTTTATTGGTATTTTTTTTATAAATAGGTAACAACACCAACTTCTAGAATTTAATTATAGGATCTCTATTTGAGCATTATTTATTTCTAGTTTCAATTCCTAATTTTTTAAATGAATTTTTCAATAACTAGCATTCTATCTCAAAATTTACGAAAAGTCTCAATATACCGAATTTGGCCTTTAATGACTAGACCCAATCATATCGCGCGTCATCTACAGTGTTTTCTGTCTAAGTCATATTTTGAGATTTTACGACTCATTGCAATCATTTTTTGTAGTCATAAAACACCCGTTTTGTTGTAGTATACAAAAGCCATTGGCAACAAAAAATAGGAAAAATAAGGTCTGTTGACTATCAACCAAATATTTTCTTAAAATCTTAACAATCTTAACAATATTTTCTAAAATGTTAACAAGTCTAATTACTAATACATTAAGACATAAGTGAAGGTACTTCCCCCATTGGCCTTGAAAAGATCCATACTACTATAAGATAATGATCACCAAAAATGAAACTTGGTGCGACTAAGTTCTTTTGACACATTTAATGAAATCTTATCAACAATTTTTTTTTCTAAAATCTAAACAAATTTAATAATAGCACATCAAGAAAAAATTATTGGTGTGTTTCCATTGACCCTAGGAGGGTCCACGATGTTATAGGACAATGATCAATCAATATTCTAAACAAACTTATTTCCATCTCCATTCATCTTTCACATCAATTGGATTCTTCATCTTCATAATGTATACTTCTACACAAGATTCAAAATTAGAATTTTCATCTGAATTCTATATACCCATGGTAATAGGTATACGGTAATAGGTACATGGTAGTAGGTACTAAAATTACTAAAAATAATAAATTTTAATCCAAATTATAAGATAGAATCTATTTTTTGAAATATTAATAAGTTTTCTAATTCTTTTTCAAATTTTTGAGCTCAACACTCATATAATTCTTGCTCAATGCTCATAGGCTCATGCTCACAAGCTCACAAAATAGCACCACTGCTTGTCGAAGGAAAGATGTATGTATGAATGTTTTCTACATGTCTATGCAATTGAATATAAAAAATTCACCACTAATGTTTTTCAATCAATTATCATGTAAAACCATGAATATTAAAGGAAACAATTCATGCATGAAAATAGAGTTAGTTGTTTTTTTAACTAAAATTTGGTACACTTGATTGGAATTGTGTAAGAATTGAATGTAAATTAGGCTAAGCAAAAAATGCCAATTTCATTTTACATTATGCAAAATTCTTTGAATGGCACAATAGGCAATTTGTAAATTTATTGAACCCAATTGTATAAGGTAGATCAACCTATTACCACCCTGATTTGCAATCTAATTATATTAGGACCAACTCCACGAGGGGCACATATTTTTCAGAGGGGTGCGCATGTTTTACGAATCAAACCAAGTGGAATTATAATTTTCTAATTAAAATTGTAAGTTCTATGAATTTCTAAAGTGGTTTGCCCTAAAATTACAAAACTACCACTAGACTAGATTCATAAACATCCTTTCCTAAACCTATAACCACCATTCCATGTACCTATTAGGACTTGAGTCTCCACCAATCAAAGGTTGACACGTTAACTAAATTGGAATCAATGCAATGAAATTGTTAGAAAAGTAAATGGAATTGGGTGAATTTTATTGTAGAGATGGGGCCAAAAATAGGGTGGCAATTATAAGAGCTGGTAGAAATGGGCTGGTCTACCTTAGTAAGAAGTACGATAGTTAGTGCTTTCATTACTTTCCTCGTGTGTGGGATTGTTAGTGACTACCAATGATAGATTATAGACAAACCTGAATTAATTTATTAGTAGAAGAAGCTTCAAAGTTCTCACTATTGTAGGAGTAGTTAGGAGAGGTGAAGAAATATAAAACTTATGCGGCACAAAAGAGGGGGAATTTTTTACATTTACCCTCGATTGGATCAATAAGGGGGCCAATCCTCCTTGGGCGTATTGAATTTATTGACAGGGTATGACACTGAAGTGGTTTCAGTCCAGGTCCAATTTCGTCACCGATACTCTCATATGCAATTAGTGGTGTTTTTTTTGTGTGTTTTTTTGGTTTTTGGACCAATGGTTATGTGGGCTATTGGCTTTCTTTTTGACAAAGTTTTGAGTTTCCTGGCTCCTTCATATGGGGGGGTTTAAATCGAAGGTGGCCCATTTTGAGTATGCAATTTTTGTAATTGTTGGCTCTGTATGACAAATGAAATGAGGTTTTGGAAACATTATGGCAACAATGTATAAGGCAATGATTACAATTTGGCATTTCAAAACACACTTACCTACTTTCTATTCCATAGGCTTGAAGCTAGCCATTTTGAGGGGAGGCAATTGGGCCTTAAATTGCTGCAAAATTTTTTTATGCAACATTACAATACAAAGAATTGTACCATTAAGGATTTGAACATGGTTCCTATTATTGAATTGCAATTTTTTTTGGTGTCTTGTTGGTATTCATTAGGAGATTTTAAATTCTCTTAGAATGCATTTTTTGAACCCCATATGAATAAACTATGAACTTTTAAAGAATGGAAATTAGATGTATCCAAAATCAATGTTAGGGATTTAAAATTAGAGTAAATCTTAGGCAAGAATTTGTTTGAGTCGGATTTAGAAACAAGTCAAAATACAATGTAGTTATCAATGTAATCCTTCTTCCCTTCAATCTTGAGCTAGCCCACAAATTGCATATAGTATGCACATCAATTGTAGTGGGGAAGATCACAAAGTTCACTTAGATCATTGCCAACACAAATCTAGACTCTTCAATGGCACTCTCCTTCTTGGCCTTTTTTTGCCCTAAATGACTAACCCAATGCTTGTTCAGCAAAGGAATATTTCCATTGAAGCCTTGAAGCCCTCCAACTCACCCCCCTCTAGAATCTCAAACTTTGTCTATGTGAGTGCAATTCTTAAATTCCTTCATCGACTTCGTTTCAATAATGAACAAACTCTAAAAGACTAATAGCTTCTAGTTTGGATGATAATGGGAGGCCTCCATGATGGGCAAAATCATTTTTTCATCCAAATTTTGGAGTTGCTTGAATTCCTTTTTAGTGAATATAGGAATGCATTTTGGCATTTTTTACTCGTTTTTCTTTAGAACTCTAAATTCTAGCCAAAAAATGATCTTTTTGAAATGTGAGCCCCACTAATGAAATGAAGTTGATCAAGTATAGTTTGTACTCCACCTAAATATTTGAAAAATAATGAAATTCAATATTTATTGCAATTTGAACTTTCGACCTATAACTATGGAGTGTTGATTTTCTCATTTCCTAATGATTCAATATATTGATTTATACTATGATTTTCTACACTACAACTTACACCTATAAAGAACTTTTTTTTTAATTAATTATGTTTTGTATTTGATATGAATTTCTTCCTCTGTTTATTCAAATATTCACAATAATTTCAAAACTGCACAATAAATTTCAATTTTTGTTGACTCATAGAAGACATGTCATTCAATATTTGAAATGTAAATATAAGAAATTTCATTCATACCTAGTTGCAAAATAGGAACATACAAAGAGAAGACTTTGAAGTTTAAAAATGAGGTTGTAGGTGGATCCTTTTAAGGTTAATCCTAGAAGGAAGTTGTGGACAACAAGTGTCCAATGGATGACTTCCTTTGCTACTATAGAAAATGCACCTATTGGTTCAAAAATTGATTCATTTTTTATTGAGTACCCATCATCGAGGCAACATCCTTTCAAACTTATAGGCAAGTTAACTACAGGAAAACAAACTTACTTTAATAAATTTTTTTTAATATAGGAAATCACATTAGCTTTTGGGGAATATAATTTTTTTTTCAATTAGAGCTTGAGAGAAAAAGTTATGCCACCCAAAGTCCAAAAAGTAGTTGTCAAATAGTACAAAAAATCACAAAAAAATGAATTTTTTAATCAAATTTTTTTTCTCAATGACTACATTTTTGTCTATATGTGAAGCTTCGATTCATTCCATTTGGATAAGGGATGTGAAATTTATTGTGAATTTTTTTGTTTCATGGACAATCATTGCAATAGCATGAGAAAATAACTCATAGAATTTAATTTTGAACTCAATTTTCACAATTAAGAAAAAAAGTTCCACATAGTTGACTTTGTTTGCCAAAACAATCTCACCATTGGAATTTTTGTATTTCAATTCCATCTTAGAACTATTAACAATTTAGATTTTCCTTCAATCTTATACCTCCTCCTACTTAACAATTTTTCTAAGAATGAAAATCAAGTGTTTTTTTAAGTCTTTTTCTTTGCTTCACAACTCAATTCTTCACCGAAAAAAATTAGAAAATCAAAATCTGTAGATAAAAAAAGATACATTAAGAAGATTCAAAGCCAAAGATCTAATTAAAATAAGGTGCAAGAAATTGGTTTTCTTCATGATAAAATGCAAATATCTTGCAATCTACATAGTCAAAGTTTTTCCTACACATTCTTACAGATAGCCTATGGTTAGGTATTAATTTTTTTTTTAATTTTTTACTCTTTGCAATAGAATTGACACTTTTGAGCATTTTGGGGTTAAAAGAAGGCCTTGAAATTTTACAAGTTAAAAGCAAGTTAAATAGATAAATAGAATGGTAATTGAATGCCTACATTTTTTCAAACTAATTATTGTTTGTTCTTGTTTTGGATATGCTACATAAGTAGTATTTGTTTTCAAAATCTATAATTTTTTATAATTGAATTGTCATAGAAACTAGCTTTCCAAATATACAAAATTTGTGAAATTCCACCTTTATATGCAAAACTTATGATTTTTTAATATAATGAGTTGAATTATAAGCCACTTTAGTCTTCAATTGATCAAAATGGGATTTTGTATTTCTAAATGAGTTCCAATGGTATTAATTGATTTAATTTTGGACATTTTTATGATAGCTTCTAATCATCATCATTTGTCTTCTCCATTTCAGGCTTTGTATAATGCAATTTTGATGAGAAAAGCAAATAAAAACTAATATTTTTTAATATTTCAAGAGCATCCCAAGCTTTATTTTTTTGGTTAGCTAAGAAGTTTTGTTGTTTTTGTTATATAAAGAAAGGTTTCTATTTTCTAGTTGTACATGTATGTGGAAAGATTAAACCGATCTATTTTGATTGGTGAAATAAAAGAACAAGATGTTTCATTCAATGAGCAATTGTAGCATCTATTTACAACAATACTATTTGAAAATCTTATTTGCATTCAATTTTAATGTTTTAGGGGAAAAAATTATTGGGTGATTTGAACCTACACCATCATTCTCACCATTTTGATAGACATTTTTCAATTGCTCTTCCATACTATTAGTTATAATTAATTGATTCTTGTCTAAAAAACCTTCAATTTAATAAAAACATACTTAAGAAGTATATTTTAATCATGAAATTTTTATGTATTTTCCACTTATTTCCTCATCATGATATTCTTGCCCTCACTTCTAGGATGCATCAAAAAAATCTAGATCTTGAAATTCAATCATTACAATTAGACAATTTGAGAGATCTTTCATCCTTTTGGTAGGTGTAATGAATCTTTAGCCTAATTCACTAGAAGTTCCACTTGCCTTGCTCAATACTTTGATCAAATTCCCTTTATCCCTCCAAGTAAGCAATTATTGCTAAGGCCAACAATTCTAGTAAGGGCATCCTCAATCAATGATGGGAAAAAGTCTTGCATTGCTCCTAGTCAAGGCCTTTCTCTTGGCATTTTTTGAGGTCATTGATTTGCCAATTGTTGCATCCCTATACAACTCCCCATTTTCAACATCCAAATGTATTTCAAGCAATATTAAAATGATAATGTTGATTGAGTTCATTGCTTGAATGCTTGATCAAGGAGAACCTTGCTTTTGTGGAGCAATGTAGAACACTTGCACTAATATCATTAAGGATTCTTACACTCAAAGACCAATATTGTGGGCTCTCTACCTTTCATCACTATGCTAGCTTGTGCTAAGGAATTTGTGACCCCGAAATTACAAGAGTTGATTACCAATTCCATTGAGTCTTGAATTTTATTCCTGACCTTTGAAAATATAGTTACTATTCAACTTTCCGATTCCATTGAAGACGTCCCAAGTACTACATCTCATCAACAATTAACACAATTTCATGATAATTGTTGAAATTACTTTATACTTTTTCTATCTCTGGAGAATTAAAATCAACAGCATAGGGGGGTCAGTTATTTTATATTGAGATTGATGGGGGGGGGGCTGCATAGTGAGTTGTGCAGGAGCAGGTAAACAAGTGACCTGCTAGTAGGTAGAGAATCCCTTTCAGCATTGATGAAGTTTTTATAGAAAGATGACCCATATGGGTGATTTTATGGATGGATGACTTAAATGGAAGGATGACAGGTGGACCCATATGGATGGCTTTTATGGACAGATCCATTCATCAACGACCGGCAAGAGATCACCATCTCCTTTCAGGAAAAATTCCTGCCCAAAATCGAAATTTCAATTGTTCCTTGATAATGCCATTTTGGCCTCCTGATCAACTCGAGCAGTTGGTGGAGACTGCCTCACCAACAAGTTCTTCTGCACACGACATTCTTGCACATTCATGGTTTTGATTTTATACCCCTTGGCCACCATAGTCGTCAAATGTGCGGTTGATTGAGGTGATAGCCACTTCCTTTATTTGATGAAATAATTGGAATGTCCCAGCTAATTTTCTTGAGGACAGCATTGCTGATTCCAGTGGACTCCTAGTTTACATAAATCTTGAGTTTTCAGAGTGTCATTTTTCCAGCTTCTTGTATTTGTGCTCATTTTTACGCTACTCAACATTGCAGATTAAAAAATCACATGCAGTATTTTGATGAGTTACTTAGGAATTGATGCAAGTTCTGTTACATATTCCTAGTTCTCTTTGAAACTTTTTTTCTGCTATTTTCAGTAGAGATCAAAGCTTTGCCATAAACATGTGGATTGGACTGTATGTGTACCATTTCATATGAAACCCAGAGCAAGATTTTTCTGCCGTTCATGAAAAATTAATAACAGTTAAGCGCTACATATCTCTCATCCACATGCTAATTAAGTACTTCAAAAGATTTACAAGTTTTTCTCCTGTGCTTGCTATATAGTAAACTTGCCAGTCACAGCACAGATGAAATTCAAATCCTTCTCCATATAAATATAGAGATTTGCATGTTTTGAAATTTGGCATGATCATTACATATCATGTTAAGATTCACCTTCAAAAAATAGAATGCAAAAAAAATTCTTCCTACAAATCTTATTGCAATCTAAAGGCCATGAAGCTAAAATCTAGTTGAAAATTCCTTACAACCCTTCACCACATAGTGTGCAGTCATTGGGCAGTGATTCAAAATTTTGTTCCCATAGCAATTGAATTGGTAGTTGCATTGTGCGGTGATTCAAAAATTTTTTCCCATGGCAATTGAATTGGTAGTTGCATTGTGTGGTTAGTGTATGATAAATGGCAACAGTTGTTGTGTGGTTTTTGGATGTGTGCGATAAATGGCAAGTTTACTCTATGTGCATTTCTCGACAAGTTAGACTTTCTTTGATGAGGTAAGCCTTTTCATTTCTTATCTGTTCCACAATTGCCTAAACCTCAAATGCATTGCATTGCAAGAATCCAAGTTAATTTTAGTTGGGCCTTTTGGTTCTGATGTCAGCCTTAGAGTCCTTGCTGGGGCATGTTGACAAAGCAGTTGCATCTTGGAAGTATATAATCTTCTCTCTCCGTGGTTTTGGATTTTTCAGTGCCTATTGAATTTGGTTGATCACAAGAAATACTTATACTATTTTTCCTTCACATGTTGAATGAGGAAGTGGTTTCTAGTGTATAGTAGAACCGCCCATAACCAGACACTTAAGCATTTTGTGCATGATCTGGAGTAGTAGAAGGCATTGTTAAATTTTTGCCTTGTAGAGAAATAGAAATGATGGACGTTATCAAATTTTCATAATTTTTTTCCTTAAACTCAAATTGTTATGAATTTCAGAAGCCAAAGGTTGGCCTGCTCCCATCTCCAATATATAGATTCTTCCATCACTACTCATCTAAAGACTAATTTGGCTCTAAAAACGAAGCACATGTGTCATACCAGTTATGGCTAGAAGATAGTTAGAAACCAGAAAACTAATGGTTAAATATCTATCATCTCTCTGTTGAATTTCCCATTACCTACATATTGACCATGGGTCTTGGTTGGTCATGGGAGGTTCTACCATAAGTACTACAAAAATGATCCAATGAATCTTCATATGGCAATTGTCAATGCACTTGAATTTTTAATGTATTTTTTCAAAATTAATTTAGTAGATAAGGGAGAATTTCAAATATATGTCACACAAGTAATTGGGGGGTGGGTGGGTGTTAATTAGTACTAAATATTGAAAATGCATTGTGAAGAATTTAGAGCTCAGATTTGGTAAGCTTGCTTTTGTAAGCAACATACACCTTCTCAAGGGAGAGATTTAAAAAAAAGTGTTTCAAGTTTCTTGTGCATTGTCCTAAAGTGTAAGTGTGCTTCAATCAACATGAATTTTTGAACAATGAAAAATTATCATTTGTGTTTTCTTAGGGCTTACTTCTCTCTAGTGAGTTGATAACAATGGCCACTTTACCCTACATTTTGCAAAGTAGATTTTCTAATTTCAGAAAACCAGAATGTAGAAGTCTCTACTTTAGCAAAAATGGCAATGTGCCTCAGAATAGTGCTCTAGAGTATTGTATGGTACTAAATAGTAGTAGAAAATAAAACAAAAAGGCTAATTTCTCCCTTGGAAACTGACAAATAGACTTTGTCATTCATCCTTGTCATCTAATGATAAATGTACATGTATTGTTGGGAGAATAGATCCACAATCACATCAATGGTCCAGAATTCCTAATCCATGCTCCTAGCAGTACTCACTATACTTTTTGACACAGAGTATTGGTAAATAGGAAATCCAAAAACCAAGAAATAGTACAAGTGACTCTTGCAATCACCTTCGACACTCCCTGGTGATTCTCCATAAGTTAGTGCCTCCAGTGGATTTTTTGACGTGCATCTGTAAAGATTTACATGTCATTTGATGTGTTCTCTGAAAAAATACCAGTTGTTCTATACTACTATGGTACCTAGTTTATATATAACCGGGTCTGTGACGTGTACAATTTTTACTACAATTCTTTTGATGTGTGACAGAAAAAATTTTGGGTGTAAAATCACCCGTTCTGTCCTACTCTTCCTTAGCGACATTCACCGCTTTGGTTTCACGATTGGCCTATGTTTGTTGAAATCTTAATCTCCTTAGGTTAGATAACACATGCAATGTGATCATTGGAATGGTAGCTCCCAGAATATGGACCTCAGTTACTATTTCAAGTCAAACCGTTTGTTAATGAATATGACGTTGAGGACGGTATTGGGATAATCTAATAGCTAGTAGACGATTTATCTGCGTTCAACACTTAGAGCTGCTTTGTGAGAACTATTTGGAACAGTTCAAGAAATGGCAGAACCATCGACTTTGAGTTCCACCTGTAAATAGTCCAGATGCTGCTGGCAACGTGGGCTAAAATACTTCGTCCCTTGATTGTCATGGTTGGGCTTGTGATCATTCAAGAGTATCAGTAATCCAAGTCTCTTGGTATGGTTTTCGTTGGCAGAATCCACGTGCATGCTGAAATTTGTTGACTACGTTACTTGAGAGCACTCTATATATATGAACTTGGGCTAGATGTTGATTCCTCCATTTCCATTGACATTTCTACACTTCTAAAGGCTTCAGTGGAGATGGGTTGCGGTCAAGATGGATTGAGTATGTGAAGCTCCATCTGAAGCTGAAATTGTATTTGAAGCATGCAAGTCTGGAAACCCATGAAGCTAATTTCTCAAACAAATATGATTCGTCCATAGGCAGGCATGTTGAGTTCAAATTTGAGCTGCTTAATCTGTTCCGGCTCACGTAATCATCCGCATCATTCATGTGAGAAGGTGTTGAGCTGACGTTACTGTGAGGTTATAGTTCTGTGTAACCAGAGTCATCCTGTTTTTTGTATTTTAGCACTTGTGGGTTAACACATTCGATTACTGAAAGTTAATTTCAGGCATGGATCTGTGGTGAGCAATGTCTTAATCACAGGAGCAGCTGCTGTGCACACAGATGGACTCTCAGTCTGTTTTTGAGTTCAGAAATTGCTTCTTGAGTTTCAAGAACTTATGAAATTGATTTCATATACTTATGGGTCTCTGTTCAGAAACGGCAACGAAATGGATCGACAAGGGAAGATTTACCACATGAACATGCCCTGATTAATTGAGAGAATCGACATGGAGGTGCAGGCTTTCAATCAAATTAGTATGCAATCGACTAAGTTACATTCATCAAGGTACGGTACAGCAACACAGATCTGTTGTTCGCCAGAATGAATCACTAGATTCACTGTGGTTAGCGACCTGAATACACCCAATGTGATGAAGAGATCGTGGCGATGGACGCATGTTCCCCAACTGAAACACCGGAGGACGGCTGCAAACTATATTGGGATGATCCTTCCCCAGCATTCTGGACGTTGTCAGAATTCAAAGACGTCGAAACCGAACGTATCATTGCCATGTGAGAGAATCCAGGTCCAGAGTACCGCGCTTGCGGTTTACATCTTGGCAGAGGCGGCAGAGACATCTCCATACTCTCGGAAGCCTGCAGCCACTGGGACACGAGTCGCATGGATGGTCGATCTTCGGGATTAGGGTGACAGCACAGAAGGCCCAAATGAAGCAGATTCGTCACCATCTTCTGGTCTTCCATTGCCTCAAAGGAACTGTACCTCGCGGAGGGGTTCAAATCAACCATATCCTCGGAAAGCAACAAGCCTGACGCCTCTTGCATCTCGATTCCACCATAGAGATCTGCATCCGGAGGTGGAAATGTCCCAAGTTTTGCATCCGCCAACAGAAGAATATTACCCATTTCATGTGCATGCCATATCCGGTCCACTAATGCGCCGTCACTGCGCTCAATGGCGCTCACGTCAAGCGGCCGCATCCCACACATCACTTCGAGCATCAGGACGCCGAAGCTGTACACGTCCGATTCCTTGGTGGCTCTCCCTGTGACTGGCATCTCGGGGGCCATGTAGCCCAAAGTCCCTGCCATCATGGTCGTCTTCTCCATCTTCTGGTGGTCAATGAGGCGGGCAAGGCCAAAATCTCCCAAGTAAGCATTCAAGTCTCCATCCAGCAGGACATTGCTGGACTTGATGTCGCGATGCAGCACGCATTGCTTGCATTCCTCGTGCAAGTATGCTAGAGCTGCAGCGACACCCCTGAGAATGGAGTGGCGCAGAATGAGAGGAAGGGACTCCGCCAAGTGCAAAAGTGATGAGGGAGCCTTCCCATTTCGTTCAGGAAATTGGAAGAGCCACTCATCCAAACCACCATTGCACATGAAGTCATACACCAGCATGAGCTGCTCCTCCTCGTGGCACCATCCTCGCAGATGCACCAAATTCCTGTGCCGAATCTGGCTGAGGCTGGCGGCTTCTGCTTGGAACCCCTCCTCGCCTTGCTTGCTCTCATGTCGCATCCGTTTCACTGCTACCAGGGCACCGGAGAGGAGAACTCCTTTGAACACCGTTCCAAATCCACCGCTTCCAAGTACTTCACTTCTGCTGAAGTTCTTGGTCGCCTTGCTGAGCTCTTTGTACGTGAAAGCGCGCGGCACAAGGTTTTGGTCCACAAGATTATTAAACTTTGTACCTTGCTTGGTGTGAGATGCTCTCCTCCGCCGCTTTGCACTTACTATCCCTGCCAGCAGGAGCACTGCACCACCTCCAGCACAGACCCCAGCAATGATACCGGCCTTCCTGCCACTTGAGGAGCTGGTACTGGAGTTTGTCGGAGCAACCACTTCAGGTAGTCCAGAGGTCGCAAACTGCCAAGCTTCAATCCGGTGGACCTCAGTGAATCCTCCGGAACTTCCGCTCAAGCCAACGTACATATATTCCTCCAATTGGTTTGTTAAGTCTAGAGTTCCCTCGATGACAGGCCTCGGCGGTTTGAAAACGTCACTGTTCAAGGAGCCATTCGCAAAATACACGGCAAGTTTCTGGGAAGGACCAGCATAATCGATCCACGCAGTGAAGGAGCCACCGTTGACAAGATATGTGCAATTGATTAGTGTGCCCCCACAAAGATTGTAGGACAATGTTGAGTTCAAGTTGTTAACGTCGACCCCAATATGGTTATTGCTAGAGTCATTGTACTCGGGGTTTCGACCGGTGTCGAACTCTACGGCAAAGAAGTGAGGATTGCTATCAGCTGTCCCGAGGCATAACCTTCCGCCCCCGACCTCATCCCCCATAATACTGCTGTTGTGCCTACCGAATGTGAAAGCCATTCCATCTGAATGAAAAAATCCATTTTCATTGTACCAGTAGTTTAAACCTGTGATGGAGAATGTGAAGCTGGTGTTGGAAGAAGCCACTGCACCAGATGCGGCATCCTTCATCCTCACCCTGTCTTCGTAGTACAACCACCCGCAACTAGGCTTTCCCAGCGAGTACTCCCCCGAGTTCAAAAGAAATGAATTTTTGGCTGCATAATACTGAACGTCGTACACCATTGAGAAATTGTCTGGGGAGCTGAAGGGGAGGTAGCTAAAGCTGGCGTTTTGGGCTTGCACAAGGATGTAGCTGCCATGGATGATGCACAGTGTTAGGATTAGGAGAGCAGTTGTGTGGTGATCATACAGCCCCATTGCCCTCGATCGATCAAATCTGAAGACTGGCGCAGTTGGAGGAGGAGATTTCTTGCCTACTCGCGGTTCTATAAGTTATCTATCTCCTGGTGAAATATCATGCTGAAGAGCAAATCTGGAAGAAATTAACTGATGAGCTTTCTTCGATTCGTGCCTCCCACAAATTCATTGGTCCTACAGACGGTAGTGAAGCTGCACTTTCTGGATCATGTATCTGGGGCTAGCTAGCTTTATTAGATCTCTCTGGCTCAGCAGAGATTGACCTAGCCCAGCTATGAAACAAACTAAGGTACCAGTGCTCGAACGAGATTGCCTTTCCCCCTGTTTTTCCAAAATGCGAGTGATGATCGTTTTTGAAAGCACAAGATGGTCACTTCCTATATGCTCAGAATGGTCTCAGAAGATGAGATAGCTGTCTCCACAAACTCACTTGGGAAGCTCATACTACGCATATCTGGAGGTAAACTTCGAGTCGATGGTGTTGCAAACCCGTGTCACCTTCATGCTTCTAACCTTCGTGAGTGCCACGTTGCTCCCGTCAAGCTTCTCCCTGCAGTCTAAATTCTCCTTTTCAGATCGCACTCTCTATAATCGCCACTAGCTCAATCGGCTACATCCATCGAATCTCTTGTACAGAAAATTGTATCCTAGAGTTGCACTCCAAAGTTTGCTGAGAGACGAAGTGATGGAGAACAACTTGATGAAAGCAGTGAGGTAACATACGGACTACTTCAAGGATCTGAGCCTGGCAAGTTGAGAGCTAGGTCATTGCTCAGCGTCGACCTTTCTTTTCTCCAGTAAATCTTGTTGTTTCTGTGATCGAGACATGGAGTCAGTAGTTGCTGGCACCAACTCCGGGAGGACTTCGCTTAAATGGTAGGCTTATACTTGTTGTAATTGAAGATACAGCAGCAGTGCCTGGGCGTTTCTCCAAAGTCTGGCATCATCCATGACCATTGGTCAAAGCACATGCGGACGCAGGAGAAGAAGCACTCACCGTCGACACTGCGCTTTATGCTAAAGTTATTGAGCCAGGGTTTGATAACGACCGCGGTGTTTTGAGACCCAAAACCTCTTCAATATACTTGTATTGCCAAAAGCAATGCTAAAACCTTCATCTATATTTATTCAAATGTTAACAAACCCAACCAAAGAATCCTTTAGTTAATTTGTTAGTGTAGACCCTGCTAAAATTTGAAGAGTACAAGAAATTTTACCAATTCCAAGATCATGATGATTAAATTTTCAAAAGAAGTATTTTCAACTCTTCCCAAATGGTTGAATTTCATCATTCAAACCTTTTACCCAAAAATGTGTATTTTCATCAACAGTTAACTCCTAAGTGCCTAAGCCTTTCCAAGTGTGTTTTGACTATGAAAAAAGAGCATGGGCTTATAGTTATCCCTAATGAAGCAAATTGTTTTTTTTTTCAAAATCTAAACCATATGGATGTTTAAAGAACTTGCTTATTAGTATGCTTACCAATTTTGAGTGCAAAATTGCATAGAAGTTGTGAGATTATAACAAGAGAAATATATGTTTTCTATTTTTAGTATATTGCCCCTCTCCACAATGTTTTAGAAACTTGCATATAAAAGTTTTTTGGGATTAGAGGTGACATGACCAACTAAAAATGGTGTTAGCACACTAAAATGCATTTCCAAAACCCTTAAGTTCAAATGAAGAGCTATCAAACTCATTACACAATCCACCTTGCAATTGTTGAAATGTAATTTTTTTCAATAAGAAGAAATTGCAATTAACTCTAAATCAACATTTGCATGTTTAAATTTTCAATGGTGAAAATCATGAAAACAATTTACTCTTTCCATAGGAACCATTTTCAAAGCAAATGGATAAGTACAATTTTTTAGATCTCAAATCAAGTGAAATTGACAAGCTTTGCTCAAAGCCAAGAAATCAAGTAAAATTTGCAAGCTTTATTCTTCCACTAAGATACATATATGCCTTTGAGGACCTCTCAAAAATCAAGTATTTACCTTTTTCAGTGAAAAATTAAAAATTTCAGTAGTTAACCTTTGAAACTGCCTGTAAAAAATTTTAAACCAGTCACAGGAATTTAACTGCCCATCCCCAAATGAGCCTAAAATTTTTAATTGACCATATATAGTCGGTTAGGCAGTTAGGGGTTAAGGCATGGTGGAACGAAGGAAAAATATCATCCCAAGACAAATATGGTGAACCAGCAGACACTGTTACCACCACCCTTCTCAATTCCGCCCTTGTGTACTTGTGGTGTACAATTCCCCTCTGATATGTACTCCATGTGTATAGGAGGGCAGAAATGAGAAGAGCGGTGGCAATAGGCGGTGGATGTCTTACAAGCTCTGTGAAAGTTTTGATTTGCTGTGTTGGTTCAGATGTGCGTCCATCAATATGTTTGGTAATCTGTAAGAAAAGATACCAGTAACGGGGGTTTCGTATTGGATGAGTCCCTGCATGAAAAAGTACGTAAAAGTTTCATGGGCTTGGACGTCAGTCAATATAACTTAAACAAGAAGTTATGCTACAATAGATTCTGTCCATGGAGCCGATTGATCAGCTCACTTTCCAAGGAAGGTCCTACTCAAATTCTTCACATCTTCTCATATGCAACATAACAATACAAAAAATATCAGGCAAACACGGGTTCGAGCATGGTTCCAATTATTGAACTGCAATTTTTAAGGCTGGGTCGTGTTGGTAGTCATTGGGGGATTTTAGGTTCTTCTGGAATGTATATTTTTGGCACCATATGAACAAACTCTAAAATTTTAAAGAGTTTAACTAAGGTGTATCCAAAGTCAATTGTAGAACCTCAAAAATAGAGAATTTATGTAAATTTTATGCAAAAATTTGTTGGGGATGAATGCATAAATAAGTCAAAATAAGATGCAATCACCTTAGCATTTGTCAATGCAAAGCCTTCTCTTGCCTTCAATCCAAGGTTAGACTATGAAGCGCTCATAGTATGCACAATAATTACAATGGGGAAGATCATGAAATTCATTTAGACCATTGCCAATACACATCCAAGCTCTTCAATGGTATTTTCTTGGTCCTTTCTTGTCTTGACCCTTGAAGGATGCTAGTGCCAAAAAGGTTGTTGATGGATGACTTCACTGTTCACTGTAGAAACAAAGAATGCACCTATTGGTTCAATAATTGAAGTTTTGGTGACTACTTTGGCAACAATCCTCACATCTAAACATGGAAATGCAAACATATGGGCCTTGAGCATATATATAGGAGATATCCTACAACTATTGAAGGTGCTTATAACATAAATATCTATCTTATAGATATTCTATAATCATAGAAGGCTTCTATAATATAGACACCTATAACATAGGTGTATAGTCTTTTAGGCTCATTTGCTCATGATCATAGGCTCACATAATAGCACTCCTACTTTGGTCAAAGGAGGCACCATCTTTACAAAGATAAAGTATACCCTACTCCACCAAAGAATATTCCTATTGAAGCCTTGAATTTCTTTTAACTCAAAACCTCCTACATCTTGATCATGACAAACTTTGTCCATGTCCAATTCTCGAATTCCCTCATCAACTTCATATTAGTAATGAAGAAGCTCTAAAAGACTTACTAATAGATCCCAATTGGAATGATATTAGAGGCCTTTAGGATGGGCACAATCGTTTTTTCATAAATTCTGCAGGGAGTTGCTTGATCATGCTTTCAATGAATGTCTATTGGTGTTGGATATTCCTTCCTACTAATATTTTTGGACTTTCTTACATAAGAAAATGGAAAAGATGTAGATCAACATGTAGAATCTTTTTGCAATTTACCTTTCTCTAAATACTATCCAAAAATTGAATTCATTTTTTTAATGAGAGCCCAACTAATGAAAAGAAGTGGATAAAGTCTAGTTTTTACTCCTATTAAATATATTTTTTAAAATCAATATTTTATTACAATTTGAACTTTGTACCTATAACTATGGAGTGTTGATTTTTAAAATTTTACTATGAAAAAATAAATTGATTTGCACCATGATGTTCTACTCTACAATATGCATCTATAAAGATAATTTTTAATTTTTAATTTAATTTTTATTTATGATATGAATCTCTTCCACTGTAATTCAAAAATTCACAATAATTTCAAATTTTCACAATAAGATTTGAATTTTTGTTGACTCAAAGAAGACATTTGATTAAATGTTTGAAAAACAAATACAAGAAATTTCATTCATATTTAGTTGCAAAATGGAAACATACAAAGAGAGAGACTTTGAAGGTTAAAAACATGGTCATAGAGGGGACCTTCTCAAGTTAACATTCAAAGGAAGTCAACAACAATAAGTTGTACATAAACAAAGTGGTAATTCAACTTCTAAATTCTTTTTAAGCCAACTTTCAATCATTATTGATTTAGATAGGCTATATAGTTATTGCTTGTTTTTTAAATCTGTAATTCTTTATAATTGAATTGTCATTGAAACTAGCTTTCCAACAATACAAAGTTTGTAAAATTCCAGACCAATATGCAAAACTTATGATTTTTAATATGACGATTTGAAAAGGTCACTAGAATCTTGGATTAATCAAAATATTTTTTGGGGTTTTTGAATGAGTTCTAGTAACTTTTGATTCTTGATTTCTTTCTTGACATTTTAATGATAGCTTTTAATCATCATCTTTTGTCCTCTTCATTTCAAACTTTGTATAGTGTGATTTTGAAGAGAAATCAAAATAATCAAAAGAATAATTATTTTATATTTAAAAGAGAAAGCTCCAATTCTTTTAGTAGCTCAAAGTTTAGTTGCTTTTGTTATTAAAAAAAATCTATTTTATGGGTGTATATGCATGTGGAAAGATGAAATCAATCTATTTTGATTGATGAAGTAAAGAAACAAATTGTTTCGTTTAATGGGCAATTGTGGCATCTAATTACAACAATGAGAATTGAAAATCTTATTTAAATTTAGTTTTTAGTGTTTTAGGAGAAAAAATGTAGGGTATAGGAAGCCTACTTCATTATTCTCACCATTACAATAGATATTTTTTCATTTGTTCTTCCATACTATTAGTTACAATTAATTGATTCTCATCTATACAACCACCTTCAATTTAACCATGGAGCACTCCAACGTCCAAAAAGTAGACAAGGAACAAATTGAAACTGTTGTATCTTCTCATTATTGCTTGGATGAAAGTCATCCTAATTTGTGAAGATACTTTATCAAGTTGTTGTCCTATCCAAGGTTTGGATTTGGTGTTAAGGTAGGAGGCTCTTGAAGTGTCCGGGTTCTATTTGCAAATCCTATCTAGGAATGAATGACATATTGTTTGAAATATCTATTACTATCAAAGATGAGTTAGGTAGGTTTAAATGCACACTTCAAGAGCCTCCTACCTTACTAGAGTACATATTTTTCTAAAATTACAAATGTGTAAGTATGTTAAGTGGTCAAATTGCATTGACTTTAGTTCAAAATTGGATTTGCCAAAATGAGGTCACAAATTTTAAGAGCACAAAAATTTCAGAAAATCACCATATGAAGAGAATGTCATTTCAAATCCATTCCAACAAATTTTACTCAAAAAATGATAATATTTTGCTTGTAATTGAATTATGAAGGAATTTTGAAATTTCCCTTTCAAAATTTATAAAAAAATATTGATGATAGCATTGGTGAATCTAACCATACATATGGAATCTACAACTTATAGTCTAGAACTCTTGTTTGTATGTCAATTCCAAAATATGCTTCTAAATAATAATTTATAATGATTTTTCTCAAATCATCAATTTTGGAGACGAGTCTGGACATTCTAGGGTTAATAGACATTGTTAAGAATGAATGAGAAATATTCATTAATAATGAGATTTCATGTGTTTTCTACTAATTTCTCAATTAGATAGTCTTGTCTTCACCTCTAGGATGCTTTAAATTTAATTTGATTTTGAAATTCAATCACCACAATCTGATAATTTGAGAGCTATTTCATCCTCGTGGTAGGTCTAATGAATCTTTGGCTCAACTCATAAGAAGTTCCTTCTTCCCCTCAATGCTTTGACCAAATTCTTTTTACCCCTCGAAGCAAGCAACCATTGCCAAGGCTATCAATTCTTGTAAAGCCATCCTCAATTGATGATGGCAAAAAGTCCTTGCTTTATTACTACTCTAGACCTTTTTCCTTGCATTTGGGGAGTTAGTTGATTTGCCAATTGCCATGCCCCAATGCAAATCTTAATTTTTCAACTTCCAAATATGTTTCAAGAAATATTAAAATGATAATGTTGATTGAGTTCATTGCCTAAATGCTTTGTCAAGGAGAATCTTGCTTTTGTGGAGCATTGTAGAACACTTGCATTGACATCATTAAGAATTCTTATATTTGACGACCACTATAGGAGGCAACCCATTCTTAATCACCCACCCACCCCATTTTGGCAATGTAGGGTCTCTCTTTCCGTGGAGGTATATATGAATAGTGATTAATTATAGTGCAATTCCTAACATAGTTGTGGTGCATTATGATTGACTATATTGACAATGATAATTTGATTTATTTTTAATGTGTTGAATCAATTATGTGCATCATGAACTCTAGTTTTTGTACCAAAAAATTGAACCTAAAAATGCATTATATTGTTGTGAAATATTAATTGAACACATTGCCTAATTCAACAAATATTTCAAATGCAAGAGCATTAAGATGTAACAATGGTCCTTACTGCAACCTATACTCTCTTCACAATCATGTCTATTGCTATCCCATGCTTTCAATTCCAAAAAAATAATCAAAGATTGTGAGAACTAACATCATTTGCATGTTTGTCAAATTGCTAACATTTTAATTTCTATAAATATCAATTTCCTTCAATTTTTATGTACAAAAATCTAAAATGATGTATACCAACATACCAAGGCACCAAAAACAAATTATGAGTTTTAAGAAAAAATTGACAAAAGATAAAGTAGTTCCAAATCATGTTGAACAAAATTGACTTTTGGAAATGGCTAACTCTCAATTTTATTTTTTTTCAAATCACATCTAACTTTTTCTTCAAACTTCCATAATAATGTGTAGTATGTTGCACACTACAACTTTCGTGTATATGCTACTTTTGGACTTGGTCCATTGATGCTCATGGTATGGTTGTTTGAATGAAAATGTTTCAAACTTGTACTCAGTTTCGTTTGTCAGTCACTGTAAATCTAATTCCCCACCTTTGAAAATACAGTTACTATTCACCTTCCCGGCATAAGTACAGTAACTTACTACATTTATTTATTATTTATTATTTTTTTGACACAAATGAAACAACTTACTACATTTTCATCAACAACTAACACAATTTCATTTTATGATAATGGTTGAAAATACTTTATACTGTTTCTATTGAGTGGAAGATCTTGAGAATAACTTGAGATCGACAGCATTGATGGGGGGCTGCAGTTTTTGTGGGTTTTTTTTTTTTTGAAACAAATGGACAATTTCCATTGATAAGAGGAAACAGTACATAGAACCAAAGGACATAGTCCTCGGCGAAATTTTTACTTTTTGTAATTTTAAGAGAACTAAGCACAACTTCAACCAAGCCACAGGACGGCCAAAAAGCAGTTTTTGTGTTTCGAGACTGACGTCGTCATTAAGTTAAGTGAGTTGGGGCCAGGGGGCCAGGGGGCCGGGCTGTTTTTTGGGGTGTTTTTTTTGACACAAATGAAACGGAATTTCATTGCAAGAGAAAAAAAAATACATACTGGCCAGCCACAAGTGGCCTGGCCGGGGACACAACAAGAGACAACACGAGGGGACGGGGCTGTTTGCACAGGTCGAGTAAGTTAAGTGAAGCAGGGGTCCTGCTAGTAAGTTACGTGAATCAACCCCTTCAGCATTGATCACTGCACTGCGGTCAAGCGTCGGGAATGTCACACGCAGGACGCTAAATCCTGCAAACAAAGTGGGCCCCGCAGGGGCATTTTGTGTTTTACCCGGGGGTGAAAGTAAGTAAAACCTGCCCCCTATTTTGAGCCGTGTCTAGGGTATGTTCTAGACCTCTCCTACTTAATTTGGGGTCTCTGGTTGCAAATATGAATTCGGAATTTTCCAAAAAAATAATCTGCAAAAAATAAAAAATTCCTGCGTTTTTCCCCATGGTAAATCTGCCCCTGCGGGGCCCACTTCGTTTGCAGGATTTAGCGTCCTCCATACTGTACTGCTGCAAGCCTCCCACTAACTGAAACGGTAACTTACATGTAAGTTACTGATCCCCACCAGGCCACTTGTATCTTTTTTCTTGCAATGAAATTCCAGTTTCATTTTGTGTCGGAAAGAGAGAAAGAAAAAGGTATAATACTGATGTAATAATGGAAATATAATTACACAGTACTGAAAAATTATTCGTTAGCTTAGTTGCAACAGTGCATCACCTGCATTTGTTGCAGTACTGATCAGTGAATGGGGAGTTTATGGGGTGACTGGGTTTTTTGCTGTTCTCTTCACATGTCATTCCGTAGTTCTCCATGGTTATTTGCTGGTTGTATAAGCTTGGTGATATAATTTGGTTAAAAACCGATTTTGTTTGGCATTTCAGTCATTTTCCTTAAGTTTGCAAAAGCAATTGGTTAATAAAACAACAAATAAAAAACAACTGATTTCAAATACTAAGCTGTAGACAATTCATCAATTGAAGGCAAGGAATAGCAAGTTTGGCTTAAATTAATTTTCAAAAAAGTATTGAATTTTTTGGCAAATTTTAGGACTAGATATCTAAGTCTACAAATATATGTAAGGATGGTTGGTCAAAATCCAAAGAATCCAACAACAATTCATTGAGTCAAATATCAATCTATCATTTGGCCATCTAGTGTCAAAAAAGATTTTGATGGTACAATGAAGGAACTACTTCATTGGCATTTAGTGAGTAGAGAGTGGAGAGGTTGTTTTTAGAATGAAATGCATTGCCCATCATGAATCCTCATAGAGTAGGGGACAATTTGAAAATGAGAGCTTTGACTGCTCATTGTCAATAATTGCAAGAATTGTGTTCAAAGTATAATTTTAGAGCTCATTTAGGCATAGTAGAATAACTTCATTTTTAAAACTTTGAACTATGTTAATGTGAAAAAACAAGCTTACTTTCATCTCCAAAAATATATTTGTGATTTCAAGCCTTTCAAGAAAAGTTATGAACAAAATTTAGAGAAGATATTTGAAAATGTCAAAGAAAATGTTCCTTTTAACTTCTCTTTGAATTTTTTTCATAACTTTTGATTGGAGGCTTGAAATCACAAATGGATTTTCAAAGATGAAATTTAGCTTGATTTTTCAAATTAATGTAGTTCAAAATTTTAAAATTTTTTTTTTCTACTATGCCTAAATGAGCTCTAAAATTATACTTTGAATAAGATTCCTACTTTTGAATTAATCAGAAGTGGTTGAACTTCTATTAATCCTAATTTACATATCCCACATGGGTTCACTTGTTTTACCTCCTACCACCCTAATTGTATAAAGAGCTTGCCTTCTCTAGACACTTAGAATTAATAATTATTGAAGTTATGTGAGGCATCTATTGGATCATTTTCATTCATCTTGAATTGAATGCTAGCTATACCCTTGGGCTATTCATCTAAGCTTTGGTAGGAGCATGTTTGTGGCAGTTGAAATCCATTTGTTCTTGATGGGTAACGAATACAGAATTGTCATTTCTTTTTTATAAGCCGTTCATTTCTTGTAGTCCTATTTTTGTGTTCAATTCTATGACCTAAAATTCTGAAATTAAGACAACACTTTAGTGATTTCACTTGACTAATATTCTATTAGCCGCCACATTTCCCTATTCATTGGTGCTGATTCAACTTACACAATAGTAATAATACTATAATAGTACCAATAACTAGAAGTTGTTTTGAATACATATTGCAAATACATTATTTAAAGTAAGACATTTGTAACTAAGTAGTTAGGTAGGAGGTCCATAAAGCACCCATCTAAGAGCTAAAATTAAATTTTGGAGAGGTAAAACTTCTTGAAATATTTTTCAATAAATTTTCCTTAAAAGACAAGTAGGATTTGCATTTAACCCAAGTCATTTCATATTCTTTGGAGCTCCGTGGAATTGGTTATGAATTTTTTAAGTCGAAATGGCATAAGGCTTTAAAACTACCCACCTCCACAAATGTACATTGTTGGTACGTTCCTATAAAGATGAAAAAACAACATATACAAACAATGTACATTTCAAGAGGTGGGTGGTTTTAGAACTTGAGTGGATTTAAAGCCTCTTACTTTACTACATAAGCATTGCAAGAGTATTGCTTTATACCTCTACATGTAGTTTGAACCAAGAAGTTGGCAATCATTAGAGCATCTCATGCGCACAGGTAAAACAACAGTGTTAATTGATTTTCAAGATGGCAAGTGTGGCCAAGTGAAATTCAATCTCCAATAGCATTGTAGTTGGAGACGTAGAGGCCCGCACTTCTAGATTCAACCTTGACCTTGGCAAAATTTCAATTTGTATAGGGGCCCTTTATGGCCCCTTGATGTCATTGGATTCCGTGTTCTAACAAGTCAAAGGCCATTGTGATGATGACAATACCAATTCAAAAATTGTTGTCACATTTATGGTTTGGTGTGAACCACCCTTCTCAATTGTCTTTTTGAAGTCTCTGAGTTTTTTCTTGGGGGGTGCTTGTTAAAAAAAAGATCCTCTATTTTATGCTTGATTAATCTATTTTCTACACCACTCCTCTGATTGCCTATATGAATTCCAAAATTCCTAGATTTTATGATGTATGGGAAATAAAGAGCTCAAGTGTTTTCCCTAGGGATACAACCGAAAATGAGCATTTCCTTGTGAATGAAGAGGTAAGTGCTATAAATAAGACAATTTTGTGAATCAAGAGGTAAATGATGTAGTAGACTTAGTACATTGTGACTAGTGCCCTACGAGCTCATTAGTCATACTAGTCACAATATACATAATCTTCTATAATTCTTAAATGAAGGAAGGTTAAATTTTTTTAGAATTTATATATATATTCTACACAATATAAGATACTTGGGTGAAAATTTGTAGGAGCATTGGAAAATTTTAGAAATTTAGAAATTTTCTTTATTGTTTTAACTCCTAACCCAAAATTAATAAAATAGGAGTTGTACCCAATTTCATTTGTTAATATACTTGTTTAGGATTTATTGCGACAATTGGGGAGTTCTTGGACAATTTTTGAATACAAAAGGCAAGTATTTTAGGATCTTTTATCAGTTGTAATTAATGTGACTAATGCCCCTTGCAGGCATTAGGGGCATTAGTCATATTCGTCACAATTGAGTAAATTTTTCACAATTTTTATGTGGGTGGGTGAAATTTTCATAAAATTATTACATATATTCTAAAGTATGTAAGGCACCCACTTGCAAATTTGTGGAAGCATTGGACACTTTTCAAAAAAATTGCAATTTTTTTTGTTTTAACTCCCAATCCAAAAAACTAATAGGAATTGGTGTTGACGTGTCCAATTTTATATGTTAGGATGCTTGTTTAGGATTCATTGCAACTATTGGAGAGTTCTTAGATAATTTTTGAATACAAAGGGCAAGTATTTTAGGAAATTTGTTCAACTGTGACTAATGTGATTAATGTCCCATGGGGGCATTAGTCTCACTTGAGTAAATTTGTTACAACTTTTGCATATATGTTCTAGATTATGTAAGACACCTGCATGAAAATTTGTAGATGCATTGGACACTTTAAGAATTTTTTTACAATTTTTGGATTGTTTTAACTTCCAACCCCCAAATAAATAAAATTGGAGTTAACATGTCCAATTTCATATGTTCATATGGTTGTTTGGGAATTATTACAACTTTTGGGAATGTTTTAGTTCATTTTTTGAATTAAGAGGTAGAATTGTGGAAGATTTACTCAATTGTGACTAATGTGACTAATGCCCCTTCTAGGCATTAGTTACATTAGTTGTAATGTATAGAATCTTGTACATCTCTTTAGTGGGTGAGTGAAATTTTGTTTGAATATGTAAGTTTTTTATACTATGGAGTACTATGTAATTATAGGACATTCTTAGATTTTTCATAATTTAGATTAAAAATTAGGATTTAAAAAGAGATTGTTAGATGGTAGCTTGTAAGGGATGTGGTTCTCAACCAAAAAATCCCTTTGCTATGGTGCCTTTGAATCATTCACTAACTAATACTAAAGAAGTTGTTTGCTGGTCCTCTTACTTCGAGTTACAGGAGATTTTCTAGCCCAGCCTCGCCATTGGGGCTCTGACCCCGCCACTCTCCCCTTGGAAATCCATGTGGTGGGCTCAAACCAAAAGGGGTTAAGAGATGGTTTTAACCTTTGTCAAGGCCTCGTGTGTCCTCTTATACATTAAAGACATGGACCCCAAGACCATGGTAGTCACCAAAACTGCTTCAATTCTTGGACTGGAAGCTGCATTCATTGTTTCTATAGTGAGCAATGGTGTCATCCATCAACCGCTTTCCAGCCTCCATGTTGTTTAATCCTTGTGCCGTTGTGTGTTACAAAGCTAACAGTGAAAGTGAAGAGCTTTCCTGCACTATTTAGAGCATATGGAATAATTTGAAGTGTATTTGGTTATAGAAGTTTTCACTGTTGCAATTTGAAGCCAACTTAGTGATGCGTGCAAAGATGCAATTTCTAGGAGAATCTACCATGCGGATTTGGAGATTATAAGCTTTGATGAACATCGTATTATGTGGATTTGGGTCTTTTTTTAGGACGTTTAAAGTTTTGGAATTTGCAGAGGACAAACGACAAATCACATGTTTGGGAGCTTCGAGTATGACGTAGAAAGTGCAACTAACAATCTAGGAAAAAAAATTCTTCAAAATTCTTGAAAGTTTGTCTTTGAAGACATCTGTCGTATGCGTAGCGTGCAGTAAATACCATTTACAACACCCAAACGTGTAAACTAACTTGAAATATTGTCCCAGAGGATTCTAGTATGTTGCTGCAAGCCTAGGTTATCCGTTTTACTGACTTAAGCACTCCTTTCTCTTCCTTTCTCTTTTCCGGATCACTACCTTTCCGAAATCTAATCCAGATCCACTCCAATCTGGAATCCGGATCCGTCTCTTCACTTCCAAACACTAGTTTTTGGTACCTCTATTTTACCCTCAGAGTATCCGCCTTTGATGGTATAGAGGGGTAGCGACTCACCACTCGTATTCCTCACACTCTCTCCTCTCACTAAACTACACAAAACACACCTAGATCAAATGTTACACTAGATCAGACCGGAAACACTCTCACAACTCTCCGGATGGCCAATCTAGAAGGCAGGTCACATAGAGCCGCTTCTAGACTCTTCTACTACAATGATAAACCAACAGAAACTGGAACTGATACGGGGATTGTTAGTCGTTCGCTAGACTAATCCTAAGGTTTGGTTGACCTTCCGGTAAGTGATATGGGGATTTTTCCTACTGGTGGTTGCTTATCTCCGCACGGAACCCTCCCTGGTATTCTGGACCTGCACCCACATCACTCCTAATTGGATTCCCGTTCCAAGAGTTTAAAGACACATGCTCAAGACCAAAAGCACCAGTCTAGACTACGTCACAAACATTCCTCTCAAAGCAGATCCAAGTCCCCTCAGATCCAGATTCCTCCTTTCCTCCTCCTCTTTCACACTTCATACACTCACACGGAAACACAAGAAAGCTGGATATACGACAAATCAATTCCTAAGGGTCCACTTAGTGGCTCAGATTAAAGAAAGGATGACAAGATACAAACTATAATGCTAGGATGGAATGAGAGGCAACAAACCTGCCCCTCCCTTAAAAATTCAAAACAACCAAAGCCAAAAAGGCCAAAAAGGCACCTAGAAATCCAGGTGACTAATCACAGACTTCTTGAGAAACCCGGAAAAGTCAGATCCTACAAATCCAGAACCTGGGCCCATGCTTGGAAATTCGGATCCGATTCAAAATTCAAATCCTAACTACTTCGCCTTTCGCGCCTTCTTCTGGCTGCTCCCGCCTTGACTTGCTAGTGCCCTCGTGGATGACCTCGGAGTCGCTTTCGGTGTTGCTTTCACCGATGTCATCCGTAATGCCGCCTGGCTCTGGATCTTCCGAATTTCCGGAGGAGAGTGTTCCCCTTCTTCCTCCTCCTCGTCTTTCGATCCGGTCCGGTACTCTTCTTCCTCAAATTTCTCAATCTGAGTTATCTCTCTCTCATCTTCCTCTCCTGGAGACGTCTCATCCAATACAATAGGCTCGATCTCCTTCCTTGGTTGTTGTTGCTTCTCCATGTGCTTGAATCCTTCCAGATGGGTCCAGGCCGGATTTAGCAACCTGCCAATCTGCTCCGTCAGTTTGCCCTTGGCTCTGGATGCGAGGTGTTTGAGCTGGTTCCTCATCGGAAGATGGAATATCGGAACTGGCGGTGAAACTGTAATCTTTGGCGGTGCTAACTCCCGTGTCACCTCCGGTTGTGTACTTGGCTCGCACATTGTCTTCACGCTCCCCCGGATTGTCTTCTCAAGTTGTATTGAGAAGGGTTCCGTCGAATGTTGGAGAGTTTCCTGTGGGGCTTTCGGTTTCGACGGCAGTGGCATCGACGCCGTTAGCTTGACCAGAGTCTCCATGTTGAAATGGATCTTCGGAAAGTTGGAGAAGTCCATTACACGTTCAGGGTTGATCCGCCCAAGTAGCTACCGCATCTCCTTGAGCGTAGTCTCCATCCTGGAGGAGAAGTCTACCAGTATCCAAATCGTTTTCGATTTGGTAAGGTGCCCTTCTTCCGCGAGCCAGTTCTGCACGAGAGCTGCCTTCATCACAAGGTCGGCCGACTTGTCTACTAACCCGGATAGGTTCTTCACCAGTTGCAGGGCTTCCTTCTCCCTTTGCTTTGCTGCGGCCGTCTCTCCTTGAGCCCAACTCAGTTGAGCTTGAAGGTTCGCCTTCTCCTTCTCCGGGCCTTCAATCTGCTTGTCCTTCTTCTCCAGCACTTCCGGATTTGGAAGTTTCTTCAACGCATCGAGGATGTCTTCCGGTTCTGTCTTTAACTCCTGGCTGATCCTCCTTAGCAAATCCGCTAGGTTCTCCTGGTACTCTTGTGCTTGAACCACCCAATTGAACCCGGTCTTGAAGAACCCGGCTATGCCACCTTCTTCTTCCTCCAATATCTTCTGTTGAGTCGGAAGCTTCCCCCGCGACACCGGATCAGTGGACTTCCGTTGCCTGCGCTCCAGGAGTTGTTCCTCTTCTTCCAAATCTTCTTCCTCCTCCACTGGCAGCTGCTCTATTGTCACTTCTTTTGTAAGGCTATATTGGAGGATGGTTGATCTGGTGTTGTACTCTACCATTTCCGCATCACTTAGAAGCTCTACATAGTGGTAGAGGTGGAAAAGATAAGGACCTATCAGACTGGACTTTGCTTTCCCTACGTTGGCAACAAGCTTGGAGACCACTGCTCCAATTACCTTGCCTCAATTCACTGGCCTACCCTCCATAGCACCAAAGATGGTGTTTGCTACCGTAACCGTAACTCAGGTAGGCTTTTCTAAATAGAGGATGGGGATGAAGAACTCTAAGACATGCCTTTGCCTTGCATCTAGGCAGTCACTAATTGCATACCCTTCCTTAGAATGGGCGGCGTTCCTAAATTTCCCTATGGTGAACTTATCTGTCCGGGAGTGTGGCAGCATGAAATTCTAATTTTTTGGGTTTTACTTAGTAATACTAACTGGATAGCTAGATAAGGGTATCCGGATTTGGTTAAGAAACCATCAGGAGTGGAAATAGAAGTGGAGAATGAGTTAGCGACAGGATCTACTCCATCCCGTTTCCAGAGAATAAACGGATAAGAGTGGATGTCGGACCCAATAAGTGATGGACCGGATACCTTGGATGAACCGGATCTAGATTAGGTCGTGCTGAGGTGGCAATAGGGTCCAGCCAATATAAAGAGGCTGGCCTGGCCAGTCGCACCCCTTTTCATTGTTTCATTTTCCAACGCTTTCAAGCTCCTCGTGTCTGTCAGCTTAGGCGTTCCGTGTCAGTCACTGTTGCGAGTGTTTTTCGCGAGTGTTATAGTGTCCGCTACAGTGTTAGTTTGATTTCCGGTTGAGATCGGAGAGTGAAGGAAAGGAACGGGACGTGCGGCTAGGAGAGCGACAGTAAGGCAAGATCGGAAAGGGTTCCCAACAGCTCATGCGCGACCATGCCGCAGCTCAAAAGGACTAGAGGTTAGGCTAGCTCGTCGTCAGATGTCAAACTCCGGAAAGTAGTTTCGGTTATCCCGCTATCAGAGGATACCCGAGCGGAACTCATGGACGACTTGAACTCCATGGGTTGTATAGGGTTTGCAACCAAGCCCTGGGGTTTCAAGGAGGAAGTCTTTGTCCGGAAACTCTCGGGGAAAGTGTCTAATGAGTGGGAGAATACGCTGAGAGCGGTTCCACCCCTCTGGACGGAAGAAGTCTGGAGGTCAGTATACAGCTTCCGTCCGGGAGGATTCGGGATGGCCAACCGGAAGGACGACTTCGTCCGAGGCAAGTTTGAGGGAGCGGTCAACTCGAAGGACGGATATGCCATAGAGGACTGTAAGGATGAGCGGAACCGTTGACTCCTACAATTCCTCGTTTCGATCCTCCATCTGGAGAAGCCAACAAGGGTAACTATTACCCTTGCGAACACTATTTTCGGGGCCCTGAGAGGGGACCGGAAAGTTGACTAGGCCCGGATCATTTCCAATCTGGTGCTCTAGTTAGTTAGTAGAATCGGAAAGAGTAGGGAAACTCCAGTAAGCCCCTACTTGATGCACCTCTATCAATCGAATCAACTCCTAAACGACAGAGAGGACAAGGTGTATAAGAATCAGGAAGTAGTTCTCAGATATGGGGAATCAGGATCGAACCGGGAGAGTGAATCCGGTTCTGAACCAGGAGAGGATTCGGAGTCAGAAGACGAGGAGGCGCTAGTACCGCCGGTCAAGCGTCACAAGACTACCTCCCCGAACAAACGAGGGACGCCACCTAGGCCCAACACTCCCGCTCCGGAAGGGAAACCGGAAGAGGAGAAGGCAGTGGATCCCGAGGATCCGTTCCCACCTCTGGTGAAGGTCCTCTGTGACATCCGGATGGACTAGGAACGGAAGAGAAGGATAGTAGTAGCCATCGGGCAGTTGGTGGGAGCAGCACTCGACCGGGAGCTACCGGAAAAGGTGGCGGCCTGTATTTCTGATCTGGTCGAGTCCCGGAAGCAGGAAGTAGAGATCCACCCGCTACAAGAGGAGGTGGATTGGATGAAGACGGAGATCCTGGTGCACAAGGAGAACTTCACAGCCACCAAATCTATTGCAGAGGATGCTTGGCAGATGATGGAGCAAGTGAAGGCCACGTTTGGGGAGACCGGAACGGCCCTCACCAAGGCCAAGTTATTTGACGAGCGGGTGCATGAGGAAAAGAAACTATCCGGTTCCAGGATGGTGCGGATCTTCAACGACTTTGCCGAGTAGGTAGAAGCGGCAATGCAGGAGGCACGGAAGGCAGCGGACCGGATGGAGGAGAGTACCCGGATACTGTCAGGAGCAACCTGCTCTCGCGGTATCCGACTCTCGGATATCTCCCTCCCGGATTCATTCTCGGAAGTGACAGCAGGAGAGGGGAAGGATACGACCCCCAAGTCCAAGAGAACGACCCAGGCCGGCACGCTTGGAACCGCCATCGACTTGGACTCACCGCCCGCGTCCACAGAAGGCAATCCGGTTCCTCGACCTCAGGAGATCGAGAGGAGCCGGAACCTAAACGAGGTTTTTGAGCAGATGGACCCGGGAGCGGACAGTACAACCATCGGATTGCGGATAGGGACTTAGGATGTGCAAAGTAGGTAGAGTAGGAACGGATACGAAACCTGTTCTGGTCCAGTGGGGAGTAGGTAGGACCGGAAAGTCTGACCGAGATGGCGGCGGAACTTTCGCAAGTTTTCCTGCCCATTTGTAACTTTTTGAAATGTATATAGTCAGCGCCCGCGAGGGACGTTGGGAGTCTTCTTTTTGCAATTCTTGTTGTACCTTTGTATGCGCTTTCTTGTTGTGTGTGTCTCCCAAGCTTGGCAAGTTTGCATGATGTGGAGTTAGGAAGGTGTAAGGCAGAGTTGTGGTTAGATTTCTCCCCTTAGTGCGATAGTTTCCGATCCTTAGTGTGTGTGCAGGTTGTGTAAGTGTTGGGAGTGTATTTCAGTGCCCCAGCAAGATCTAGGGTTTTGAAGTTCCGGGTGAGATAGCTGTTGTTAGGCTAGGCGGATAGGGAGGGTATCCTTAGTCGCGCTAGAACTCCTGGACGGGTAGTTCGGTCGAGTGTCCGACCTTCTGAGAGGTCTCATCACTATAGTTGGTAAACGGAATGATCCTAGGTACTGTTGGAATGGACGAGTATACTTGTAACCACCTAGCTTTGCACGGGTAGGAGCTGGCATTGAGGTCGTTGTAGTAAGAACGGATCGTACGGGGGATCTCTGTGTGACGTGCATTCCGGATTTCTGTCCTGATTGCTGTGAGGGATCAAACCGGATTCGAGTTAGTTAGGAAAGGAGGGGAGAGAACAATGGGTCTTCAACCACTATAATCCGCAGAAAGAGTGGTGGGCCTACCACTCAGAAATCTAAGCGGCGAACCCTTTGATGGTCCAACAGAGGCAAAATTAAACCGGAAGAGTGTTGGGAAGATACGGGAACCAGTCGGAGCGGATTGGTTCAGAGTAGTACTAGGACCGAAATTGATTAGGTCCTGGAGATTGGGAGAATTGGGTTTAACGGAGGATTTATGAATCGGGTGGGAAGTAATCCGGTCCTGATCCTTTGGGTGGTTGTTGGTTTCCAGTTTTAGATCTAGGACCGGAAAGGAAGTTTTAGAGGGTGAGAGCGCTTACTCGCCCAAATCAAGTAAATACTTCATAGAATCTCGTAGGTTCGATCTTTAGAGTCACTTTGTTATGCTCTAGAGTGATTTTTGTGAGCATAATAGGGAATTTACTTATCCTGTGCTGCAACAGGGAGGCTAAACTGGATCCCTTTGGGGGGAATTTGTAAACCTTGGCCCAGACCTCGTTAGTCCAGGTTGCAAGTCTCCTTCTCACTGTTAACTCATATTGGTTTGAAGCACCCACTATCAATTCCTGAATCATCCAGTTGTTCTTTACGGTCCATGGTCGTAAGAACAGACCGACACACCCTATCTCATTGAGATCATCCTCCAACTGAGACTGCTCTCTCAACCTTTCCGGAATGTTTGGACAAACCATCCATCCAGTCACTAACGCTTTCTAGATATCCCCCTCCGTCATTGCAAACCACTTTGAAATCTACACACGCAATAGTTCCTCACCCAATCACTAACTGACCACTCTTTCACTCAACTACATGCGCACAAAACAGTTGTGGAGGAAAGAGGAAGAACAAATGAGAGTGGCGGGGTTAAGTACCCGTCAACTTACCGATCGTTCCCAAAGTGGACCGTTTACCCGTAACGGGTCCCTACTTTTCTAGACCGTAGGCTGTCGCTATCCGGGTTTTCGGATTTCGGTTCCGTCCTGGAAACCGGGTTTATGGATTATCTGGAGTATCCTCTTAGTTTTAATGAGATGTTCAGGCTAAGAGAGTTCTCATCCTTTTTCTCTATTACAAATTTTGAAAAATTCTATGTAATTACACACTATTAAATACTAACCTAGTGATTTCTAGGATTACGGCTCGCGACAACATCTATTGCAGCACAGAGCAAGTAAATTCCTTGTTATACTCATAAAAATCACTCTAGAGCATAACGAAGTGACTCTAAAGATTGAACCCATGAGATTCTGTGAAGTATTTAACTTTATTAAGCGAGTAAGCCTTATTATCCTCTAAACCTTTCTTCTAGTCCTAGATCTAAAACCGAAAAGAACCAATCAGCGGATAGTATCAGATCGGATTCATCCTCTTCTGGTTCTCTGAATCTCTGATTGGTCCAATTTAACCCAATCCCAGGACTATACCATTTCCGGTCCTCGTACTCCTCTGCACCAATCCGTTCGGGATTGTCCTTATATCTACTTGTCGCAGCATAGGATAAGTAAATTCCCTATTATGCTCACAAAAATCACTCTAGAGCATAACGAAGTGACTCTAAAGATCGAACCCATGAGATTCTGTGAAGTATTTACTTGATTTGGGCAAGTAAGCGCTCTCACCCTCTAAAACTTCCTTTCTGGTCCTAGATCTAAAACCGGAAACAACCAACCACCAAGAGGGTTAGGACCGGATTAATTCCCATCCAATTATTTAATCCTCCGGTTAACCTGATTCTCCCAATCTCCAGGACCTCAACAATTCCGGTCTTGGTACTACTCTGAACCAATCCGCTCCGACTGGTTCCGATACCTCCTCAACACTCTTCTGGTTTAGTTTTGCCTCTGTTGGACCATCAGAGGGTTCGCCGCTTGGGTTTCTGAGTGGTAGGCCCACCACCCCTTCTGTGGATTATAGTGGTTGAAGACCCATTATTCTCTCCTTTCCTCTTATAACTAACTCGAATCCAGTTTGATCCCTCACAACACTCCTGACAACAATGCGGAATGCAGGTCACATAGAGATCCCTCATACGATCCGTTCTTACTACAATGACCTCAATGCCAACTCCTACCCGTGCGAAGCTAGGTGGTTACAAGTGTACTCGTCCATTCCAACAATAACTAGGATCATTCCATTTACCAACTAAGGTGGTGAGACCTCTCAGAAGATCAGACACTCAACCGGACTACCCATCTAGGAGTTCTAGCGCGACTAAGGATACCCTCCCTATCTGCCTAGCCTAATAGCGGCTATCTCACTCGGAACTTCCAAACCCTAGATCTTGTTGAGGCACTGAAATACACTCCCAACACTTAGACAACCTGCACACACACTAAGGATCGGAAACTATCGCACTAAGGGGAGAAATCTAATCACAAATCTGCCTTACGCCTTCCTAACTCCGCACCATGCAAACCTGCCAAGCTTGGGAGACACACACAACAACAGAGCGCATACAAAGGTACAACAGAAATTGCAAAAAGAAGACTCCCAACGTCCCTCGTGGGCGTTGACTATATACATTTCAAAAAGTTACAAATGGGCGGGAAAACTCGCAAAAGTTCCGCTACCATCTCGGTTAGACTTTCCGGTCCTACCTACTCCCAACTGGATTGGAACAGTTTCTGTATCCGTTCCTACTCTACCTACTATGTACATCCTAAGCCCCTATTCGCGATCCGATGGTCGTACTATCCGCTCCCGAGTCCATCTGCTCAAAAACCTCGTTGAGGTTCCGACTCCTCTCTACCTCCTGAGGTCGAGGAACCGGATTGCCTTCTGTGGACGCGGGTGGTGAGTCCAAGTCAATGGCGGTTCCAGGCATGCCGGCCAGGGTCGTTCTCTTGGACTTGGGGGTCGTATCCTTCTCCCCTCCTGCTGTCACTTCCAGAAACGAATCCGGGAGAGAGATATCCGAGAGTCGAATACCGCGAGAGCAAGTTGCTCCCGACAGTATCCGGGTACTCTCCTCCATCCGGTCCGCTACCTTCCGTGCCTCCTTCATTGTTGCTTCTACCTGCTCGGCAAAGTCATTGAGAATCCTCACCATCCGGGAATCGGATAGCTTCTTCTCCTTGTGCACCCGCTCGTCAAACAACTTTGCTTTGGTGAGGGTCGTTCCGGTCTCCCCGAACGTGGCCTTCACTTGCTCCATCATTTGCTGAGCATCCTCTGCAATAGATTTGGTGGCTGCGAAGTTCTCCTTGTGCACTAGGATCTTCGTCTTCATCCGATCCACCTCCTCTTGTAACCGACGGATTTCTGCTTCCTGCTCTCGGGACTCGATTGGATCAGAGATACAACCCGCCGTCTTTTCTGGTAGCTCTCGGTCGGGTGCGGCTCCCAACATTTTCTCGATTGCTACCAGAATCTTCCTCTTCAACTCCCAATCCGCTCGTATGTCGCATAAGGTTTTTATGAGTGATCTGAACGAATCCATGGGATCCGATTCTTCTAACACCATCTTCTCGACCTCCGGCTTCTCCTCTGGGGCCGGGGTGTCGCGAGCGGGCGGCGTCCCCCGCTTGTTGGGAGAGGTCGTCTTCTGCCGTTTGATGGGCGGCATTGGCACCTCCTCTTCCTCTGACTCACTGTTCTCCTCGGGATCGGAACCGGATTCCATCTCCTCATCCGTTTCCGATTCTCCATATTTTAGGAGAGTTTCCTGAGCCTTCCACCTCTTCTCCTCTAGTACGCTCAAGAGCTGGTGAGAATGATAGAGGTGCATGAGATAGGGGCACACTAGAGTGGCCCTACTCTTCCCCACTCTTCCTATGAGTTGGGTGACTAGCTTGGAAATGATCCGAGCCCAGTCAACTTTCCGGTCTCCTCTCAGAGCGCCGAAAATAGTGTTGGCGAGGGAGATAGTCACCCTTGTTGGTTTTTCCGGATGAAGGACCGGAACTAAGAACTTCAGTATCCGGCGCTACTGCTCATCGATGTAGTCATCCACCGCGTATCCGTCTTTCGGGTTGACTGCTCCCCCAAACTTTCCGCGGCAGAATTCATCCTTCCGCCTTGCCATTCCTAGCCCTCCTACGCGGAAACTATAGGCTGTTCTCCATATGTCTTTCATCCACAGATGTGGAACGGCTCTCAGAGTGTTGTCAAACTCATTGGACAGCTTGTCCAAGAGTTCTCTGACTATGGACTCTTCTTTGAAGCCCCAGGTTTTTTTCCACAAACCCTAGGCAACCCATGGAGTTGAAATCTTCCATGAATTGGGACTTGGCTGGTTCAGTGGAGGGGACAACTGGAACTACCTTTCGGAGCTTCACCTTCGCTGGTGGTATACTGGCCTGTCCGCCTCTACTCCTCCTAAGCTGCGGCATGGACACGGATTGGTGTGCTCGGGACCCTTTCCGATACTCCCTCGCTGTCTCTCCTAGCCGCACGCCTCGTTCTCGCTTTCGCTCCCCAATCTCAACCGGTAATTAAAGCTCGAACGCTCAAAGACCACAAGTCTTGCAACGGATACTAGCACAAAAGATTGTCACGGGAAACTAATCGATAGGCACAAAGGTAAACACAGAGCACAGACAACGTTGGGCAAACGAAAATGAGAAAGAATTTGATCTAGGTAGCTCTAGTTCTTTTATAGCTGTTGGACTCCCTACCACCTCATCCTGACTCATTCCAGATCCGGTTCGTCTAAGGTATCCGGTCCATCCCTGTCTGGTCAGACATCCGCTCCTATCCGTTCACTCCCTAGAACTTGGATTGAGTATATCTTTCCACTATCTCATTTTCCGCTTCTTATTCAAATCTAAATGGTTCCTTAGCTAATTCCGGATACCTATATGTATTTTCCAGTTAGCTTCACTAGGTAAACCAAAAAAATCGAAAATTGCACGTTGTGACACTCCTCACTCCTATTCCGGTTTAGTTTTGCCTCTATCGAACCATCAGAGGGGTCGCCACTTGATTTTGTGAGTAGTAGGCCCACCACTCCTTTCATGGATTATAGTGGCTGAAGACCCACTGTCCTATCTCTTCCTCTTCTAAATTAACTCGGATCTGGTTTGATCCCTCACAACAATCCGATTTGTAGATTATACAAAGACTTCTTGTACGATCCTTTCTTACTACAACGACCTTGATGCCAGTTCCTACTTGTGCGAAGCTAGGTGGTCATAAGTGTACTTGTCCATTCCAGCACTTACCGGAGCTATTCCGTTTACCAACTAAGGTGGTGAGACCTCTTGGAAGATTGGACACTCAACTGGATTTCCTACCCAGGAGTTCTCGCGCGACTAAGGATACCCTCCTTATCCACCTAGTCTAACAATGGCTTTCTCACCCGGAACTCAAAACTCTAGATCTGATGAGGCACTAAAGTCCACTCCCAACACTTCCACAACCCTCTCAAATACACTAAGGATCGGAAACTTACATACCAAGGGGACAAATCAAGTCACAAATCAGTCCTACACCTTCCTAACTCCGCGCCATGCAACCCTGCCAAGCTTGGAAGATACACACACAACAAAAGAGCACATACAAAGGTACAAGAAATTTGCAAAGAGAAAACACACAGTATCCTTTGTAGGGACTGACTTAATAACAATCAAAAAGTACAAGTGGGTGGAAAAGCCTGCAAAAGTTCCGCCATGACTTGGGTTGGACTTTTTGGTTCCTACCTATTACTAATCGGATTGGAACAAGATCCGAATCCGTTCCTAACATTCCTATTATTTACACACTAAGTTCCCACTCGAGATCCAATGGTAGCACTTTCCGTTCCTAGTTCCATTTGCTCGAAGATCTCGTTCAAGTTCCGATTCCGTTCCCCCTCCTGAGGGTTAGGAATTGGGTCACCTTCTGTGGATCCGGGAGTTGAGTCTAAATCGATGGCGGTTCCAAGCGTACCGGTCAGATTCGCCTTAGCCTCTGATCTCTTGGACTAGGGGGTGGCATCCTTCCCCTCCCTTGCCGTTGCATCCAGGAACAAATTTGGAAGAGATATATCCGAGAGTTGAATCCCTCGAGAGTAGGTGGCTCCCGACAGTATTTGGGTACTCTCCTCCATCCGATCCGTCCCCTTCCGCGCCTCCTTCATTGCCGCTTCAACCTGCTCGGCAAAGTCTATGAGAATCCTGGCCATCTAGGAATCGGATGGCTTCTTCTCATCGTGCACTTTCTCATCAAAAAGTTTAGCTTTAGCGGCGGCCATTCCGGTCTCCCCAAATGTGGCCTTCACCTGCTCCACCATCTTCTGAGCTTCATCTACCATGGATTGAGCGGCTGCAAAGTTCTCCTTGAGTACAAGGAGTTCTGCCTTCACTCGATCCACCTCCTTCTGCAACCTCCAGATCTCTGTTTCCTGTTTCTGGGTCTCGACCGGATCAGAGATGCAGCTTGCTACCTTCTCCGGTAGCTCTTGGTCTGGTGGCACTCCCACCAACTTTTCGATCGCGAGTAGGATTCTTCTCTTCAGCTCCCAATCTGCTCTTATGTCGCATAGGATTTTAACGAGAGGATTGAACGGATCCTCGGGATCTGATTCCTCTGACATGGTCATCTTGAATTCTGGTCTCTTGTCTAGGGCTGAGGTATCATGGCCGGGTGGTGTCCCTCGCTTATGAGGTGAGGTCGTCTTCTATTGCTTGATCAACAGCATCGTCAGCTGCTCCTCCTCTGACTCGTTGTCCTCTCCAGGGTTGGAACCGATTCGACTTCGTCATCTGTTTCCGATTCTCCATACTTCACGAGGACTTCCTAAGCCCTCCACACCTTCTCCTCTCCAATACTCAGGAGCTGATGGGAATGGTAGAGATGGATGAGGTAGGGACACACAGGAGTGGCCCTACTCTTTCCAACTCTACCTACGAGCTGGGTGACTAGATCGGAAATGATCTGGGCCCAGTCGACTCTCCGGTCTCCCCTCAGGGCGTCAAAGATAGTATTTGTGAGGGAGATCGTCACCCTCGTTGGCTTTTTTGGATGTAGGATTGGAACAAGGAACTGCAGAAGATGGCGGTGGCGCTTGTCGACATAGTCCCCTATAGCATAGCTGTCCTTCAGGTTGATAGCACCCTAGAACTTGCCCCAGACGAACTCGTCCTTTCGGTTCGCCATTTCCAATCCTCCTGATCGGAAACTATACACCGTTTTCCAAACATCCTCTGTCTAGAGATGCGGAACTATTCTCATGGTGTTGTCAAACTCATTGTACAGCTAACCCAAGAGTTCCCTCACCATAACTTCCTCCCTGAAGCCCCAGGGTTTCTCTACAAACCCCATGCAACCCATGGAAGTCAAATCCTCCATGAGTTGGGACTTCGCTGGTTCGTAAGAGGGAATAACCGGAATCACCTTCCGAAGCTTCACCTCCACCAAGGATGTACTAGCATGTCCGCCTCTACTTCTCCTGAATTGCAGCATGGACACGGATGTGTGCTTGGAACCCCTCTCTAATTCTACCTCACTCTCTCCTAGCTGCACGTCTCGTTCCTTACTTTCTCTCTCCAATCTCAACCAGAAATCGAAACAATAACAACACAACTCTCGCAAAAGATACTCTCATACAAACCCAACATGGAAAGCTAAGTCACAGACAAGAGCAGGGAGCTTAGAGCGTGGAGAGCACTAAGACAGGCAAAAAATGCAAAAGAGATTCAATTGGGCAAGCCAGCCCTTATATAGTCGTTGGATCCCTGTCACCTCATCATGACCTATTTTGGATCTGGTTCCTCCACGATATCCAGCCCATCCCTGATCTAGTCAGACATCCGTTCTCATCTGTTTTCCTATTGGGACCGGATTCAAGTAGATCCCTCCACTATCTCATTTTCCTTATCTATTTTAGCTCCTTAGGGTTCCTTAGCTAGATCCGGATACCTATTTCTAGTTTTCCAGTTAGTTTTACTAGGTAAACCAAAAAAATTTAAGTTTCACGAGGCCACAACATCCAAAAGTTGCATAAGGCGAGGTAGGGCTTCTTTGCATCCTTGGTGCAGTTGACACAAAGTCGTATACATTGCATGCTACAAAATGCAATTGTCATACACGTAGCGTGCGGTAAATACCATTTACAACACCCAAACGTGTAAACTAACTCGAAATATCATCCCAGGGGATTCTAGTATTTTGTCGTAAGCCTAGGTTATCCGTTCTACCAACTTAAGCTTTCTCTTGACCTTCCTTTTTCTATTTCCGGAATCCAATCCGGATCCACTCTTTTCTGGATTCCGGATCCGTCTCTTCTCACACAAACACTCTGATTTTTGGTACCTTTGTTTTACCCTCAGAGTGTCCGCCTTTGATGGTATAGAGGGGTAGTGACTCACCACTCCTATTCCTCACACTCTCTCCTCTCTCAAAACTACACAACACACACTTTAGACCAACTGTTGCATTGGATCGACTGGAAACACTCTCACAACTCTCTGGATGGCCAATCCGGAAGGTAGGTCACACAGAGCCGCTTCTAGACTTTTCCACTACAACGACAGACCAACAGAAACCGGAACTGATAGGGGGATTGTTAGTCGTTCGCTAGACTGATCCTAAGGTTTGGCTGACCTTCCGGTAAGTGGTATGGGGTTTCTTCCGTTGGTGGTTGCTTATCTCTGCACGGAAACCCTCCTTGGTATTTTGGACCTGCACCCACACCACTCCTAATCGGATTCTCGTTCCAGGAGTTTAAAGACACGTGCTCAAGACCAAAATCACTAGTCTAGACTATGTCACAAACGTTCCTCACCGATCAGACCCAAGTCTCCTCAAATCCAGATTCCTCCTTTCCTCCTCCTCTCTCTCACTTCACACACTCACACAGAAACACAAGGAAGCTGGATATACGACAGATCAATCCCTGAGGGTCCACTTAGTGGCTCAAATTAAAGAAAAGATGACAAGATACAAACTATAACGCTAGGATGGAATGAGAAGCAACAATCCTACATCACACTTAAAAACTCAAAACAACTAAAGCCAAAAAGGCAAAAAGGGCACCCAGAAATCCAGGTGACCACTGAGAGACTTCCTGAGAAACCCGGAAAAGTCAGATCCTATAAATCTGGAACCCAGGCCCACACCTCGAAATCCGAATTCCATTCAAAATCCTAACTTCTAACTGCCTAAAGGAAATTCCTATCTACTTTGCCTTCCACGCCTTCTTTTGGCTGCTCCTGCCTTGACTCGCTGGTGTCCGGGTAGACGACCTCGGAGTTGGTTTTGGAGTTGCCTTCGCCAGGGTCATCCATAAGGCTGCTTGGGTCTGGATCTTCCGGAGTTCCGGAGGAGAGTATTTCCCTTCTTCCTCCTCCTTGTCTTCTGATCCGGTCTGATACTCCTCTTCCTCAGATTTCTCAATCTGAGTTACCTCCCTTTCATCTTCCTTGCTTGGAGACGTCTAATCCAACATGATTGGCTCGATCTCCTTCGTTGGTTGCTGTTGTTGCTCCATATGCTCGAATCCCTCCGAATGGGTCCGGGCCGGATTCAGCAACTTGCCAATCTGCTCTGTCAGTTCAACCCGGCTCTTGATGCGAGGTGTTTGTATTGGCTCCTTCACTCGAAGATGAAATACCAGAACTGGCGGCGAGACCGTAATCTCCGGCGGTGCTAACTCCTGTGTCGCCTCTAGTTGTACATTTGGCTCGTGCGCTGTCTTTACGCTCCACTGGATTGTCTTCTCAAGTTGCGTCAAGAAGGGTTCTGTCGAATGCGAGAGAGTTTCTCGCAGGGCTTCTGGTTTCGATGGCAGTGGCATTGACGCCGTCAGCTTGACCGGAGTCTCCGTGTCGAAATGGATCTCCGGAAAGTTGGAGAAGTCCATTACCTGGTTAGGGTCGATCCGCCCAAGCAGCTACTACATCTCTTTCAACGTAGTCTCCATCCTTGATGAGAAGTCGACTAGTATCCGGATCACCTTTGATCCGGTAAGGTGCCCTTCTTCCGCCAACCGGTTCTGAACTAGAGCCGCCTTCATCACAATGTTGGCCGGCTTGTCCACCAAACTGGATAAGTTCTTCACCAGCTGTAGGGCCTCCTTCTCCCTTTGCTTGGCTGCAGTTGTCTCCCTTTGAGCCTAGCTCAATCGAGCTTGAAGGTCTACTCTCTCCTTTTCTAGGCCTTCGATTTGTTTCTCCTTCTTCTCGAGTACTTCCGGATTGGGAAGTTTCTTCAAGGCATCGAGGATGTCTTCCGGTTCCATCTTTAACTCTCGGCTGATCCTCCTCAGCAAATCTGCTAGGTTCTCGTGGTACTCTTGCGCTTGAACCACCTAATTGAACCCGATCTTGAAGAACCCAATTGTGCCACCTTCTTCTTCCTCCAATATCTTTTGTTTAGCCGGAAGCTTCCCTCGAGATGTTGGATCCGTGGACTTCCGTTGCCTACGCTCCAAAAGTTGTTCATCCTCTTCCGGATCTTCTTCTTCCTCTACTGGCAGCTGTTCTGCTATCACTTCTTCTGTCAGGCCGTATTGAAGGATGGTGGCTCTAGTGTTATACTCTACCATTCCCGCATTGCTTAGAAGCTCTGCGTGGTGGTACAAATGGAAAAGATACGGCCCTATGGGGCTGGTCTTTCCTTTTCCTACGTTGGCGGCAAGCTTGGATACCACTGATCCAATGACCTTGCCCCAATTGACTAGTCTACCCTCAAAAGCACCAAAGATGGTGTTTGCTATCATAATTGTAACTTAGGTAGGCTTTCCGGATACATGATAGGGATCAAGAACTCTATGACATGCCTCTGCCGTGCATCCAGGCAGTCACTAATTGCATACCCTTCCTTAGAATGGGCTGCGTTCTTGAATTTCCCGATCGTAAACTTATCGGTTCGGGAAGCTAAACCGGATCCCTTTTTAGGAAATCCGTAAACCTTAGCCCAGTTTTCATCAGTCCAGGTTGCAGGCCTTCCTCTCACCATCAACTCGTACTAGTTTGGGGTCCCTACAATCAACTCTTGAATCATCCGGTCGTTCTTTACGGTCCATGGCCGCATGAACATACCAACACACCCTATCTCACTGAGATCATCCTCTAATTGTGATCTCTCTCTTAGCCTTTCTAGAATGGTTGGACAAACCATCCGGCCGATGACCAAAGTCTTTTGGATATCTCCCTCCGCCATCTTAAACTGCTCTGAAATCTTAGCACACTCTAGCTCCTCACCCGAGCACTAATTCACTACTCTTTCACTCAACTATACACGCACAAAACAGTTGTGGAGAAAGAGAAAGAACAAATGAGAGTGACGGGGTTAAGTACCCATCAAAATACCGACCGTTCCCAAAGCGGACCGTTTACCCGTAACAGGTCCCTATTTCCTAGACCGGAAATCTAGTTTGTAGGCTATTGCTATCCGGGTTTTTGGAATCTAGATCCGTCCTGGATCCCGTTATGGATTACCTGGAGTATTCTCTTAGTCTTAATGAGTTGTTTAGGCTAAAGGGGTTCTAATCCTTTTTGTCTATTAGAAATTTTGAAAAATTCTATATAGTTATACACTCCTAAATACTAATATGGTGATTTCTAGAATTATGGCTCGTGATAGCAATTAAGCAAAGATAGGGCTAATTAGAGGGGCCAATCGGAGTGATTCGCATCCCTAAACTACTATTTTAGGCTCACATACAGAGTTCGATCAAAATGAGCTTATAAACTTTTCAAAAAAAAATTCCAATTTGAGCATTGTCGAGTAGAGAGGCCTTGCCTTGGAGAAACACGGGGCTTCTAGCTATAACTAGATGTGGCCCACAAAATGGAAGATCTCGTAGTTATAGAAACTTACAAATATAATGGTAAACATCCGAATGATGTCATATGAAACAATTAAATATCACATCTCCATATATCCCTCACAAGAAGTCTCAATATACATCATATGTTTGTAAAAGATAGTGGAAAAAGCTCATACCTTCTATAGACTCCCCTTAAAAAAAGTGTCTGATAGAAGAATGAGTGCCATAGACGCTTTCCAACTCCAAACTAGGAGTGTGATATGTCCCTAAAAAGCGAAGAAAAAGTCTTACAACCTCTCCAAAACTCACTCAAAACTAAAGTATTGTCCAACTTTTATGGTCAGTTAAAGTTTATCCTTCCCAACTCAAAGGCAACTCACCTACACTTCACTCCCAAGTTCATAACTTTCATATACTATCTCCAAACTAGGAAAATAATACCATTTTAGAAAGATAACATTAATATCTACAACCTCTTAAAGTTTCATTCAAAATTAAAATAATATCCAAAATTCATAGTCTACCAAAGTTCTTTCTCTTTAAAACCCAAGGTAGCTCCTCCCCTTTTTATTCTCAAGCTCATAATTTTCACATACTATCTTTAAACTCAGAAAATAATATCATTTTGGAAAGCTAACATCAATTTCTATAACCTCTCCAAGTTTCACTCAAAACTAAAGTACTGTCTCACTTTCATAGTTCTCCCATGTTCACTCTCTTTAAAATCCAAGGTAGCTCTTTACCCTTTCATTCCCAAGCTCATAACTTTTGCATATTAACTTCAAACCTAGTGAGTGATAGCTTTTCAAAAACACAAAAATGAGATGCACAAGCTCTCAAAATTTCATTGCAAAAATACCCCGTGTACCATGTGCTAATTGTTTTCAAAGTGATAGCTTGCACTAGTAAACAAGGAGGGTAAAGAAGATGATCCTCCACCTCAATGTCCATGCCATCCACCTAAGCTAGTGGATTTTGGCCACTGAAATGCCACATGGGCCATAATACACCCATGAGCCACCTCCTATCTTCCACAAGTCTATCCACATCATTTACATGGATTTCTAATCCATTAAGAATAATCAAAGAAAGGTAAAACAAACTTTACCTTTTGTTTCTACAACTTCAAACACATGCAAACTAAAATATTAAAACATCTTCAAGTATAGAAATCAAAGAACTAAATTCAATTGTTTGTCAAATAGAGGTACAAAAAAAAGAGTTCAAGTAGAGTATGACCCCATTTGTTTCTTGAGACTCTAGAAAAAAAAACCTCCAATTTAACGAACAATTATGTTTTTTCACATAATGGACACATATACAATGCGACAACATCTAAAAAATGTCTGCCCTGACATATAGGGGTTAAGGTTTACAATGTTCAATTCAACTTTAATTAAGAACTTCAAGAGGCTCAATTGCACTTATTAACCCCTCCAAGACCATAGACTTTTTTTCGTCAGAAAACACTAACAATTGTCATTTCTATTGCAAAGAGTAAAAACCTTTGAAAATTATTTTTTTGCACATCTTATTGTAGGATCTTATACTTAACTAGTATGAGAATGTGTGGAATAAATATAAATTTTTGTGATTGCACAGAGTGCAAGATGTTTGTGTTTAAATTGAATAAAACAAGTTTTTTCTTCACCTTGAGTGACTACATTAATGAACTTTAAACCTTCTTGGCATAAATTTTTTGCACTACAACCTTTTGAAGTTTCAATATTTCTAATGGAGAATAGAGTTGAGAGTCTAGTAAAAAGAATTAAAGAAAAAATTTCATTTTCATTCTTAAAAAAGTTATTATGTTGAATTAGATATGAGATAGAAGGTAAATCTAAATCATTCATATCTCTAATATGGAATTAAAACACACTTATTCCAATGGTGAGATTGTTCTAGCAAGCACACAAAACCATGTGGACCTTTTTAAATAAAAATCAATTTAAAAAACAAATGCAACACATTATTTTTTCAAGAAATGATGATGATTGCTCAAAAAATAAGATGCTTCGTAACTTTCACATCATTTATCCAAATGGAATGAATCAAATCTTTCCATGTAGACTAAAATATAATCTATGAGAAAAAAAATTCAAATTTATGTGTATTTTTTTCCTTCCTAGTCTCTGATGTTTTGAGCTTATTTAGCTTAATTTTTTATCCAAGGCACCAATTGAAATAGAAATTATATTCCCTAGAAGTAATGTGTTTTTCTATTTCAAGAATTGTTTCCAAAAAATCAAGATAGAAATAGAGATCATAAGTACCTACCTAAAATCCAATTTGTCCCCCAAGGGGACACTAGTTCTTTAAAATTCTAAGAGAACTACATATTGAGAAATTTATTGCTATTGTGAATTGTACATTAATTTCAAAAGTCAATTCCATAGTTTTACATGTTCCATTTAAAATATCTATTTGCAAAATGATTTTCTAAATTGAATTTCAATAAGTGCTTTCTTTTCCCATACATGATTTTCTAACAAATTTAGATTACTCATGTTTTGTGATACTATTGTCAATGACATTTTTTGTAGTACACATTATACAACAAAAACATCATACTAATGTTATTGGAAAAGTTCCAATATTGATGATTTTTACCTTCTTGTCACTTCTATCTAAGAGAAAGCAAACCAATTTTTGTTAGAAAATCATGGATGCCAATTATTTTCTTGCCACCCTTGATCAAAAGAATACATTTTAAATTGGGCTAGTAGAAGCATGGAGGACCCTTATTTTCAGTACCACTTATTACTAATACAAATATGTTCTAAAATTTTTATACATTTATAAAATAACGGCTATCATCCTCAAAATCTAACACCACTTGAATAGCCTTCAAAATTCTGCTAATGTCTATAACTTCATATATTTGAGTGTTGTCTTCGTGTCATTTCAATATTGGGCATTGTACTCTATTGCTAAATTTTACTTCTTCCTACATTCAAATCAAACGTAACTCATTAGAGATATTTGTATCTCTATATTTTTTCATATTGCATTTGAATAGTAATTGCAGCTATCTATAAGATGTCCTCCCTAGTTCATCATCACCCTCCCTCTTGATAGATATATTGTGGAAACATTTTTTCCTATAAAAATATGGTGTAGCATGAGTGAACATTGCAGTTTTCTCACACCTTAAGCTTTGACTAGGACAAAGTGCCACATACCTGAAAATATGGTGTAGCACAAGCAAGGAAATATGGTGTACTATTTCTGTTTTGGGGCATTTGGCAATATACAATCTTCAAAATTACATATATGAAAGTGAAGTTGTTGTCTATATGAATTTTGAATTGAAATCTGCATTGATGGAAACCAAAAATGTAATCATCTTGAGATTTTTGTAGTACTGAGTGTATCATTTCATTTAATGTTTACTTTTATTATTATTGACTGGTACTAAATTTCCAATATTGAATCAATACTTTACAATTAGACCCAGTAGTACTATAAAGCACACTTCTTCCCAATATTGATTAGGTACTGGTAAGGAAATTGCTGCACTGGTGGCTAGCGGTCTAGCTTCTATTTTGCCATTTGTAATGAAATTTCAGTTCATTTGTTTCCAAAACAAACAAACAAAAACATTGATGCAAAACTGAATGTATAGTAGAACCACTCATTATCAGCCATGACCCATAGACAATATATAGGTAATGGGAAATTTAATAGAGAGATGATGGATATCTAGCCATTAGTTTTTTGGTTTCCAACCATCTTCTAGCCATCACTGTTATGACACATGTGCTTTGCTTCAAGAGTCAAATTGGTCTTTAGATGAGCAATGATGGAAAAATCTATGTGTTGGGGATGGGTGCAGGCCAACTTTTGGCTTCTAAAATTCATAACAATTTAATTTCAGGAAAAGAATTATGAAAATTTGACAATGCCCATCATTTCTATCTCTCAACATCGCAAAACATTAACACTGCCTTCTAGTACTCCAGATCATGTATAGAATGTTTAAGTGGTTGGTAATGGGTGGTTCTAATATATATTGCAACATTATTGTTGGAGACACTCATTTTTTTCCCAATGTGGATGACCCATATCGATGGCTTTTATGGACGGATCCATTCATCAACAACCAACAAAGATCATCATCTCCTTTCTAGAAAAATTCCCTCTCCAAATCAAAATTTTCATCCTTCCTTGACAATTGTTGCGAGATGTAATCTCGGAATCTACCGGGTTAGTATAAAATAGATCTATAATAGTAAAAAAAATTAAAAATTTCCTATAGGGAAACAAAATTAGAATCTTCTTAGCCTAAACATTGCATTAAGGTTGAGAGGATGATCCAGGTGTTTCGTAAAGGGATCTAGGACGGATCCGGATTCCGGAAACCTAGATAGTGATAGCCTACAATCTAGAGTTCCAGTCTAGAAATTTAGGGAACCGTTGCGGGTAAACGGTCCACTTCTAGAATGGTCAATAGGATGATGGGTACTTAACCCCCACCACTCCCATTTTTTTTCTTCCTCTTTCTTCTGTAGTGGTTTTGCGCTCGTATAGTTGAGTGAAAGAGTAGTGAGTTAGTGATTGTTTCAACAGTTTAGGTAGTTCTGATTTACAATGGTAGAGGGAGATATCTGTAAACCATTAGTTACAATACGGATGGTCTGTCTGACCATTCTGGAAAGACTGAGTGACCGGTCGTAGTTAGAAGACGACCTGAGTACGATAGGGTGTATTGGTCTGTTCCTTAGGCCATGGACTGTAACGAATGATCGGATAATTCAAGAGCTCGTTATAGGAGCTCCGAATCAATATGAGCTAATAGTGAGGGGGCGACCCGAAACCTAGATGGATGAGGTTTGGGCAAAGGTATATGGATTTCCCAGGAAGGGATCCGGAGCAACCAACATTTGAAGAAGAGGAAGATCCAAAAGAGGAGGAGGAGCTCATAGATCGGAGACGAAGGAAATCTACCAATCCGGCTTCACAAGGGAAACTCCTTGTTCTGGAGAAAGTTCTGGAGAAGCTAGAGGAAGACATTTCCGAGTTCTTCAAAACCATATTCGATTGGGTGCTGTAAGCACAGGAGTATCACAAGACCTTGGCAGACCATCTCAAAATGATCAACAAGGAGTTGAAGGTCGAGCTAGAGTATATATTCAACGCGGTCAAGAAACTTCCGAGTCCAGAAAAGCTGGGACGGAAGGAAAAGTAGATCAAGAATCTGGAGAAAGAGAAGACTGACCTTCAAGCTAGGTTGAGTTGGACAGAAGGAGAGTTAGCCACAACAAAGCAGAGGGAGAAGGAAGCTCTGCAGCTGGTCAAGAACCTATCCGGTCTGGTGGATAGACCCATAGAACTCGTCGTCAAGGCCTCCCTCGTCCAGAACTAGCTAATCGAGGAAGAACATCTCACCTAATCCAAGGTAGTCTAGATCTTGGTCGACTTCTCATCACGGATGGAGTTCATGCTGAAGGAGATGCACCAGCTCTAAGGACAGATTGATCCGAACCATGTCATGGATTTTTTTCCACTTTCCGGAAATCCACTTTGACACGGAAACTCCGGTGAAGTTAATAGCATCACTGCTACTTCCATCAAGACCAAAAGTTCTTAGGGAGACTCTTTGACATTCAACCGAGCCCTTCTCAACTCAGCTAGAGAAGACCATCCGGGGGAGTGTGAAGATAGCTTGGGAGCCAGCCAAGCAAGCAGACATAGCACAAGAGTTGGCACCACCAGAAGTTACTGTTTGGCCACCGATTCCGACGATTCGTCCTCTTGGGAAGGAAACCCTTCAAACACCTAGGTTGCTTATCCAAAGTGACCTGGCGGACCAGATTGGAGGACTGAAAAATCCGGCCTGGACTCATCCGGAAAGCTTCGAGTACATGCAGCAGCCTCAACCCGGGCAAGAGAGGACCACCATCGTGTTGGATGAAACCTCTCCAAGAGAAGAAGAAGACGAGAGGGAGGTCACTTAGATTGAGAAATCTAAAGAAGAGGAGTACCAAATTGGATCAGAGGAGGAAGAAGAGGAGGAGGACATGAAAGAGGAAGACTCGCCTCCGGAAATCCGGAAGATTCAGACCCGAGCACCATTGAGGACAACTCCAGTGAAGGCAACTCCAAAAGCGACTCGGAAAGCATCCATCCGGGTACCATCAAGTCAAGGCGGCAGCAGTCAGAAGAAGACGCGTAAAGTGAAGTAGTTAGGGTTTAGTTAGTTAGGGTTTGAATTTTAAATCTGATTCGGCTTTCCAGGCATGGGCCCGCATTCCGGATTTGTAGGATCTGACTTTATGGGTTTCTCGGGAGGTCTGTGATTAGCCACCTAGATTTCCGGGTGGCTTTTTGGCTTTGGATTTTTGAATTTTAAAGGAAGGGCAGGCTTGTTGTCCTCTCATTCCATCCTAGTATGTACAGTTGTTACCTTGTCATCTTTTCTTCAATTTGAGCCATCAAGTGGACATTCAAGAATTGATCTATCGTATATCCAGCTTTCCTGTGTTTGTTTGTGAGAGCATTGAAGTGTAAAAGAGAGGAGAAGGAAAGGAGGAATCCGGATCTAAAGTGACTGGATCTGATTTGGGAGGGAACGTTTGTGATGTAATTTAGACTTGTGGATATGGTCTTGTATGCGATGCCTTTAAAACACTAGAACGGAAATCCGGCAAGGAGTGATGTGGGTGCGAGTCCGGAATACCAGGGAGGGTTTTGTACAGAGATAAGCAACCGCTAACGGAAAAATCCCCATCCTATTTTCCAGAAGATTTGTCAAACCCTAGGATCAATCTAGTGAATGACTAACAATCCTCCATCGGTTCCGATTTCTATTGATCTGTTGTTGTAGTGGAGAAGATTGGTTATAGCTCTAAGTGACCTGCCTTCTGGATTGGCCATTCGGGAAGTTGTAAGAGTGTTTTTTGGTATGATCTAGTGCAACATTTGGTCTAAGTGTGTTTTGTGTAGTTTAGAGAGAGAAGAGAGAGTGAGGAATACGAGTGGTGAGTCCCTACCCCTCTACAAGATCAAAGGCGGACCCTCTGAGGGTAAAATAGAGGCATCAAAAACCAGTGTGTGTGTGAGAAGAGACGGATCCGGATTGGATTCCAGAAAGGTGGTAATCTAGAAAAGAGAGAAAAGAGGTGAAGAGAGTGCTTAAGTTGGTAATACGGATAATCTCAGCTTGCAGCAATAGTCTAGATTCCCCTGGGACGATATTTCAAGTTATTTTACGATGTTTTGGTGTTGTAATGGTATTTACGCTCCATTGCGCTTATGACAACAATGCGAATTGGTCTCTTGATCAACTCAAGCAGTTCATATAGATAGGCAATTTCATTAAAATGGCGGTATGAAATTAAAATGGCGCGGAAGCAGGTCAAAGGAAGGAAGAAAATCCATGCAAACTGGTCATTATTTGCAAGGAAATACATGAATGACTGGTGCTTTTGGCTTCGAAGGGCCGAAATTGGTACGTTTACGGCCCACACATGGCCAAAGGTGCTCCCACTTTTGACCTTCCTATCTGACCTACCGATCCCATGAAGGATTTTGAAGTGGCATCTCGTGAATTTAGCCTATCCAAGATATCATTGGTTGAGGCCAAGGTTGGAAGTCCATAATTCTAGTATTAGAAGTGTTGGGTTGAAGACAATGGCCACATTCACTACCATCTCTAGGAAGTTCAAAGACTACAGTAGATGCAGCTAGAAGAGATGTCGGATGACGTGTTTCATGTCTTGCAAAATAAGGAAGTTGAGAAACGGACCAGAGGAAGACAAAATAATGCAAAACAAGAAGAATCCTAGCCTCAAGAACTACAAAAATCAAGAATCGTATGTTTATTCAATATGAAAATGATCTTTCCATTGAGATCCACCCTTGTTTGCACTAGAGCCTTGCTTGAAAACAGTGAGCTATACACTTGTTGATCAACAATGGATGAAAAAGAGAATCGATTGAGGAAGTGAAAGGAATGACTTCTCAATTACACAGTACAATGGATTCAGCATTGCTAACTGTTGGACATCCATAGATGTCATCCAGACACGTCTATTCTAGGTGTGTATGTCTACCCCATCAAGCAACAACCCGTCAATCCCAAAATTGTTGCCAACTAATGGTGTTGGATATTCTTCACATGTCACCACTCGTGTATGTTGCACTCCACAGCTCCTTTTCAGACGGGGCGGTCTAAACAGTGACATTGAAATCTAAGACATGTATAGATTTTAGACAGCCCTTCCTGAATGTGAACGGTGCCAATCTAACGGAATTTCCCATCTGATTGGGTGTTTTTTTTATGTCGACCTCATCTTGGTCTCCACTCGCCTAGGATGAGCTTCACCTCCTTAGGAAACAACGCACGTCCTTGCCGTAGTTTTGAATGTACCCCGTAGAAGTAGGAGCGGCTGACTTTTTCTCATGGTGTCCCATTGCAGCAGTTCCAACAATTGCCAGCAGTCCCATCCTTGAGCAATGCTAGCAAGCGCCTATTTTGAAATCATATTTTAGTGAGGTCGGGGTAGAGTGCCTAGAGGACCTCTACAAAATGCTCATTCGTTGCAATGCTAATATCCACTTCTGGCGTTGTCTCCGAGCTTTATTGCATATAGTTGTATTTGTCCCTAGTTCCTAGCACAAGTACGAACAATTGCAATCCATCCATGGCCGTGCCAAGGATGTCCAGTACTGGAAGTCAACTCCCTTTCCAAATCATGCCAAACCATGGCTTATTGAAAAGTTAATATGCATTGGTTCGCATTTTTCCGTGAGTTGTCATTGAAGGAACTCCAACGGGCAACGACAGTGGCATCCGCATACATGCCTCCCTCCAACATCTTGCACGACACAGCGTGGGAGAGACAGTGACACTCTGTAAGTGTTTCCATCGCGGCGTCGAAATTGGAACAGTCGATCCCTATTGGAATGAGAGTTGGAGTGAAGAATCTTCTGGTTCAACACTTGGTAACTACCCACGACATAAGCGGTGATTTGAGTGGATGTGTATCGTCCATATCCGATGCTCCGAAGAGACCAAGTATAGAATGTGCACCGTTGGAGACAGATGATACACATCCACTCGTTAGCCTACATAGTGTGCATCTAACAAGTGCTGAGTAAGAAGATTCTTCACTCCAACTCTTCTTCCAACAACGGTCCACCGTTCCAAGTTTTTGTCCACGAAAGGCAGAGAGCAGTGATGGAAAGACTGACACTGGGCGATTGGACCCCACCCCGTGCCGTTGAAGATGTTGCAAGAGGGCATGCAAGGCCAACATTGTCATCGTTGCACATGGAAGCCCTAGTAAAAAGTCTCCGGAAAATGCCCACCCATGCAAGTTCAGTTTTCCCTAAGCCATGTTCTCGCACAATTTGAAGATGACTTCTAATGTGAACATTTCCGATGGGACTTTGAATGGACCACAATTGTTCTTATGTAAGCTCTGCACTAGTTGCAACGAATATGACAACCAGTGGAGCTGAAAGACAACGCCGACAATGCTCAACATTACAATGGACGAGCAGTTTGTGGAGGTCTTCGGAGCGCTCTGCAATGACCTCATGACAACATGATTGGAAAACAAGTGCTTGCAAGCGTTGGCGAAATGTTGATCCACGGATCCTTCTTCTCAATTGCAAAAGGCAATAAGGCTACCCTAAGGAGAATATGGCTACGAGGGTCATAGGGCTATAATCATGCGATCCACACTTCTATTCATTGGGAATGCTCTCCACTATATCGCTCAAAAGGATAATGAAGGACATCTAAATTTTCCTAGAATCCAATGGTCTATCAGGATCTACAGACCACAGCCAAGTCATGCGGCCCTTCCAACATGCATTCGGTTGTCCTCTTCTTGGCTTCCTTACTATTGTCATCGGATCTTCGGACTCCATGAATGCAACAATCAGCCTGCACATCCAAGACAATCATCAAACTATTTTGGTTGCGTACCTTTCCACCCTCGGGCGGTAGTTTACGGTCATTTCGGACCATGTTTTCCCCAATAGCGGATGTTCCAAGGATGCCTGCCTTGTTCAACTCTAAAAGAATGTCATTGCAAGGTCGTTGCACGCCACCACGAGGACCAGAAGAAAATGATCGTCACCTGCAGTGCAAACCAATCCGAACATCGTCTCCGTGATGGATTCACTCTTCCCAATCCCCATCTCTGGTGTTGTGCCAAGAACATGGACAAGTGTGGACCATCCCTGGTCATGTCGCAAACGTCCACAAGAAAAGTCAACTACTATCATGTCTTGAGATTATGCTGAGACAAGTTCGGCAATGTTCAGGACGCACGGGTCAACACTATCTAGAGAGCATGATAGATCTTCTATACGAAACAATGAGATTTGGCATCAAGGTTTTTTCCCATCGTCATCTTCAAGAGTACAGGATGCGAAGCTCCAAGCACCATCACTTCAGTCTTCATTGCAAGTCGACGCTCTTATGGGCAAATACTTGGAACCCTCTTCTGCCAGCGACTCGACAAGGGTTCGAAGAATTTTTGTCCCAACACTGTTCTCGAAGCATAGCATCATCTTCCTTGTGGATGTGCACCATCCATCTCAACAAGAGGCGATATTGATTCATTGGAAGAACAACGTGCCTTATCGGATGGAGATGATCCGCATCCATCAGATTTTTCATGCTATGCTTCGAGAGCCAGTGTAGGGACGAGAACTCTTCGAACCATTCTCGACTTGCCAATAGGAAATAGTTCCAAGTGATTGCCTACAAGAGCATCGAGGGGTGGCGGGGATTGTCAACCGATCATGGATGACAATAGCAAAGTATCTTGGAAGGCATCCGGGGGAATGTGTTCACGTCCATTATCCCCATCGTCCATGCAAGATTTGCCATACTCCCTAGAAAATGCTGACGAGTGCGTGCCCAACTTTCTGAACCATATTGCCAACCTCCATAACCTCAAGGGGAAGCCGACTTCTATTGTGGACATCCTCAACATGACCATGGATGGTCCGCACTCGTTCACACTCATGCGCCACTACGAATGAGGGAAGGAAAGACTCAAATCCGCCACGGAGTCAACACCGAAAACTGGTTTGCACTGCAATTGCCAATCATTTTCCTCTTCTCTGTTGGTGAGTTGCAACGATTTCACAACGACATGAATGAAAACATGCGCCCACTTGCTTTGAATTGGTGAAATGGTGATCCTCCGACCACTCTCGTTATATGCAAGAAGCAGAAGCTATAATGAGGGGAATAATACTACCATGACAATGGCAATCACACTACTCTTGAAAGGGAATAATACTATCATTCGGAAAACAAGGCTAGTATAGGGGACATCACCGTGGTGAGAGAACTAATGCTATAATGATGTGGGGGAAAATGTATTTCTATTCATTGAGAATGTATTGGGAGTATAATGCATCAAAGAATATTAAAGGGTGTCAAATGTTTCCTATAGCCCCCGTTGATCTATAGTTTAGAACGTTTTACAAGGGAGGAGCCCCATCCGCAGCAAAGTCAATAGGTTTAGCTATCCCTAGAAGCACCCTAGTGTACTACGTTTAGTAGATGCTACGTGCGAATGCCAATAGTAACATTGTCACCAGCCACCATCCGAATTCGTCTTCGTGCTGTGCCGTGGATGAACTTGTGGACCCCATGAGCTTACAAAGAGCCTGCGCACAACACACGTGAAGATGAGTGATCCATTTTGAAGTTCAACGTGATTCAAGGGGGAAAGAAGATTTCAACAAAATGCACTCACCGGAAGAAGAGCAATGGATCAAAATGGATTCTACATCAAACATTCTTGTCTTCGTGGAGTGCGAACATCATAATACACATGAAGAATGTGAGGGCATCATGCGGAATGGCGACCTGTAGATGAAGGCGACTACAACACCTAGGGCCCAGGTCCTCCGTCCAGTGGAGTAGTTCAGACCGCGCGGTCTGAGCTGGTGTTCCCTCCACCATCATCCAATAGTTTAGGGTCATTTCGAACCGAGCATTACCTTGTCCTGAAGGACTCTTAGACGTGATGTCAATGTCGTCGTCGTCTTGGACCATGCAACCGTCAGAGGAGCCCACTCCTTCCGTCATCCGCATGCGTTGTCGTTTATTGGACTTGCCATCCAGTCGGCCGCCGTCGCCATTACAGCCACCCAACACACGAACACCGCGCCGCCCTACCTGCACATGCATCCATTTCGGATGGTATCATTGTCTTGCGGGATTAATCTTGTTCTTATAGTTGAAATGATCCGGGTCCTCATCACTGTAACATCCGACGAACTTCGGGTACTCTAGCATGAGGGATGTGTCCTGGAAGTGCGCACATGTGCGCACTTTGAGTCCGAACTTTGAATTCCTCAGGGCCATCGTGAGGTGCGCGAGAAACCAGGGGTTCTCCGACAAGTATTGTAAGACGCTGCGACTGGACTCCAGCAAACCCAGAAGATACGGGACTACAGTGTTCTGGAGAGTGTAGTTCACGCCGCCAACATACGATAATGGGACTATGGCATTGTGGACGGGGTTCAGAATGCTGCTCTCTGGGCAACAGTCGACGAGTAGGGTGTTGGACGCATTGGCCCTGAAGTTGTCCCATATGAATTTCTTCTGACCCCACACGGTCTTGTAGAGGACCTTCATGCGAAGTCGCCCCCCCGGGTGGTTCAAAAATTGCACGAAGGTATCCTCCTCGATGCTAGTGTCGCACAAGTTGTCCGCGGGGTGCGCTTGCCAGCTGCTCTCAGGAAACCTGGGTCGGGGAGGACACTTACACAACCACTACAATCGTCTCTCCACGATCGAGAAGTAGTCTTCCATCGTCAGCACGGGCATGTGCTTAAGACACTCCATATCCCGAAATGGGAACTCCACCACGGGGATAGCGACTACGGAGGGGAGTCTCGTCCAGATGCCTATATAGAAATTCTCCGCCAGGCTAGTCAAGAACGAGCGTAATTCTGGACGACAATGCATGGTGTATTCCCTGAACACATGACGGTTCCTAGGATTATAATTTGCCTTGGACGGTGGTGCGCGTGCGGGCGCTAGACCCTGTGTCGGACGCCCGACGTGCTCAACTTGGCAGAGGAGGCCTTCTACCTCTAAGATGACGAAATAACTATTCCAAGGGGAACCCTCCACGTGGGGAGGCGCCGATTTCGGTAACGGAGCCTGCATATGCGAGAACCTGGACTCAAAGCAAGAATCTTCTAAACCAATGATGTAGTCCACGATAGTAGATTCTAGACGACGCCAGCAATAGAATTTCACGGGAGCAAGGGAATTGAACCTCACCTTCGTTATGACATTGGCGACGGGGAAGGCGACTTCCTGAGCAATGGGCGCGAACACTTCCTTGCTCTTGATGGCAATGGGCGCTAGGATTTCTGGAGCCAAGGGGGATGCCACTTCCGCGACGACAGGACGATCAACTTTGACGACATCGGGAGCTGGGGATCGCAAAGGGGCGGGGGCAGGAGAGAGCACTTCAGGAGCCAAAGGAGCGACGATTGAGCTTGTCCGCTGTTGGAGGGAAGTAGATTGACGACGAGGTGAGACCGCGACAAGTGGAAGCACTGGAGCCTTAATGTTCAATAGAGCATTTTCAGCTTGAATAGAGAAATGATAAGAGCGTGACTACAATGCCCTGTGAACCGCCATATTGGTTCACTATTTAAAAACCCGAAAATATAAACATTAGGCATGAATTTACAAATCCGGAAGTGTTAGTACTTCGGATAAAGCCATAACCATCAATTAAGGAGTGTTCCGCTAGATAGCAATGAAAACTTCAAGAGGTTAGGGCGAGATTCTAGAAAATGCAATTAGGAGGAAATTAGGGGGAATTCTAGGGAAAAAATGGGGAGTTAAAACTAAAAAGAGGTTAAGCAAGATTTGGTAGAGTAACCGAATTAGGCTAATGGTAAAATGATGAGAAAATGAAAACAAAAAGTGAAAAATGAAAATGAAAACAAAAGACTAGAAGTAGGAAATGAAACTAAAAGTAAATTAAAAACCACAAAAATAATAAATAAGAAAAAACACAAAAGAAGCTAGTTAAACTAAAACTATGACTAAAACACTTGTGTAGTGGATAAAACACTAAAATAGGGCTAGAAACACTAAAATAGGATTTTTCAGTAAGTTAGAGGGTTTTACAGTAATTTAGGGGGTGGAACACTAAAATAGAGAAATTTACACTAAATTAACGGATTTACAGTAACCTAGTGCGATTTGCACTAATTTGGCGCATTTTGCACCAAATTAGTGGATTAACAGTGAATTAGTGTAGGATGAAAGTAGTTTAGAAAATTAATCCGTTAGAAAGTTAGATGTAGGAAAAATTAGGGTTTGGAGCTCTCTCTCTCTCTCAACTCTCTCTCAATTTTCCCCAACTTTGTGTGCATGTGTGTTGGAAAGCATTCTTGGTGATGAAGAGTGTTTTGAAAGCATGAGAAGCTAGAGATTAAGATGAGGGAACTAAAGTAGGACAATTTGTCGAGTAGGTCACCATTTTGTGAGAAAAAGTGGTGAAGGATTGATGGGAGTGAAGTCAGATGGGAAGTGGAGTGGAGAGAATTAGGTTTTTGTGGAATTGGGAGGGGACTGCCGACTTTGGTGACTGATTGCGGGAGACTGAAAAAGCGGAATGGGCTGAATTTTTGGGAGGATGGAGATGGGAAAGTCATCTTTCCAACAAGACCAGTCTCGACCAATTCCGAGCAAGGACGAGGATGGAGCGGCCTATTTAGTGCGAGGAGGTCAAGCCGCTATCGCCACGGAAGACCGACGACTTTGGCGAGCGACTGTGGGAGTTCGGCGAAGCGAATCACCGTGAATTTTGGAGAGGAGAAAGATGGGAAAGTCAGCTTCCCAACAAGACCAGTCTCGACCAATTCCGAGCAAGGACGAAGCCGGGGCGATCAGTTTAGTGGGGCAAGGTCTGCTGCCCATCTAGCGGCAGTGGATTCTGGGTATTTCATCTTTTGTTTCCTTGTGATTCAGCTGAATCCAAATGTAATGTTCATTACAATATGATATTTTCTTATCCATCTTGAAGCAATAGTTCTATGACTTGCATGCAATGTTCTTGTGGGGTATGAATGTGTAGAGGGTCTATGAGGATTTTTTTAGGGTTTTAGGGCAAGCGTGGAAGTGCTACCCAAATTGAGGTAGAATTAGGGTTAGGATATGGATTAGGAAATTGAAGGAAGAAACTAATTGGCCTAAAAAGAATGGGTGAATATGTTAGGGATGGGATCTATGGAATTAGGGAAGTCTTGGGCATCAATTTAAGAAGTTAGTTAGGAATTGGGGTGGTTGTGGTGTGCTGGAATTTAATTTCAGGACACCAAATTGACCCATTTGGTGCCCCAAGGGCTAATTTTAGGCAAAATTAGGCCTAGTAAGTTGCCCTAACCTCCCAAAGTAGATACTAGGGTCATTGGAGGATTTTAGGGTGCATATTAGGATGATGTAAGGGTGCTGCCCTCATTTCACTTAGAGTAGTTGATGGTAAAAAATTCATAAAAAAGTATTTAGGAGTCCATTGCTTGGAAGGCAATCTAGGTAGGTGTCCCATACACTCCCCGCCGGCCAACTCTAGGGGGGTTCTTTGCCTTGCGGTGAAAAAGCCTCATATGCCCACAACCACTAAAATAATACTTGATAATACAAAATTTCCGAACTGCACGCTATTAGTTATCGAAAATGCCTCTCATATATATTACAAATATTGTACATTGTTTACAACCAGAATCGTTTTTCACAAAGTGTACAAAAGTATGTGCACGAGTATGCAAAACATGTGAACACTCTCCAAAGTCCAAAAAAAGAAAAAGACAGCCGCTAGAGGAAAGACCCCATGACTCTACAGACTCGTCGGAATGACCTTCGATCAGCTTGACGAACCACCTTCACATAGCATCCTCCGATCGAGGTCTAACTAGAGCTATGTGGAGGGGTTACCCACCACGGGAGCTTCGTCATCTCTGGCCGGCGAGTCCACCAGAGCGTGCTCCACCACCGCAGGCTGCGTCGAAGTGAGAGGGGCCTGTACATGGGGAGCATACTGCTCAGTCAAGTTAGTGAAGGAGATCTCCACATCTCCCAAGTCAACGTCAAGGTTGTATGGATCGTCTCCGTGTACGCTCGAACAATGCAGTGATTCCAACACATGCATATAATGAAATTGACTGAGGTCGAAGTCATCGACTTCTAGTTCAGAAGTGGCACTCACCGAGATCAACGATGGATTCATGTTGGACATCATTCGCAATCCCGACGCTGCGGAGGCCGTCCCCGAGGGAGAGTTTGTCGTGGAGACCCCCGACACGTTCTGCAACTCGCTCGCAGGATTGGAGATGGGAGTTACCGACATTGCTAGAGTTGGTAGATCCGGTATCATCGCCAAGCGCGCATTGACATTCGCCAACGTCGCTTGGTTTTGCGCCAGTTGATTCTCATACTGTCATACACCAACTTCTTGGCCCTATGCCTCGCCTTCTTCTCCAATTCCCTGGCCTCCCACCACCATTGCTTTTCTTCCCTCTCCTTCATCAGTATATTGACCGTCTGGCTCCACCTCTCCGAGTCCTCAGCGTGCTTCCTCTTGTACCAGTCCGCTATGATCTCCGCGTAGGCAAGAATGCTCGCCTTCACTTCCGGCTTGACCTCCTCTATCAGCTGGTGAGCGCTTGACCCACCTTGAGCTGGAGCCCCGGCGCCGGAACTCGACCCTCTCCGAGTGGCCACATCCGCATCGGCCATCCTCCTATAATCCTCCCTGCTCTTTGTAGCCATGGAAAGACGTGCATCCAATTCCTCTTCGTCCACATCGTCCAAGTCGATCAGGATTTCCCTGGAACTATTTCTGGCCTCGAGAAGATCTTGCTCCATCTTCCGGATGTGCAAGATATAAGTTCTCTCATCAGAGGTCGCGGGCGGAAGCTCAAACTTGAGGTTGTCAACCAAAACTTGCACCATCGTAATCCCCTTGATTTTCTCAATGGAAAAGGGAGCGGCTTGAAAGTGCGACATCAAAGCATCCACATTCATCTGCACACTCGCAATCTTCTCTGACAGCGATTCACCCGTGGGTTTGGGAGAAGTGGCGGAGAGCTCATACCTCACTTTCCGAATCTCCTCCTGTGCATCTTCGGGGAGACCGACCTTCAATCCACCCAACTTCACTTGCATATCCTCAATCAGCATCCTTGGAGGTTCCGATAACAAGTCCGTAGCAGGAGCTGATCCGGAAGCACGGCCAAGAACGAGGGAATGAGACCGCACGGTCTGATTCTGTTCAGCAGCTGTTGGAGGGAGTTGGAGATCAAAGGAAGGACATGAATATAGGGCAGGGAGAAGGGATGCTGGACTTGAGGACGGCGGAGGAGATGGTACACTTGATGGAGGGGGAGGGGATGGTAGACTCGAGGACGGAGGGGCATTGGGAGGGAGAGGGGATGGTCCACTTGAGGACGACGGAGGTGGGTGGACATCAGAGGGTGGACATGAAGACGAGGGTGGAGGGAGATCCGAAGGCGGGGGTGGAGAGGGAGCTACAGGAACAGAAATAGGTGAAGGGGGTAGGGGAGACTGGGTGACCACATCAGACCGCGCGGTCTAATCCTCTGAGGGCAACGGTAGGGGAGTTTGCGGGATCACCACGGACTGAGATGGTTGACTCTGCGGAAGGGGAGAAACGGGAGGTGTAGACACACGTGGAGGTAATGAATCAGACTCTGCAGTCTAGTTCACACACATACGTGCAGGAGAGGAGGGAGATGTAGGCTCAGAGCAATGCGAAATTTGCGACGGATGAGAGGAGGCATGATCGGAACAAGGAGAAGAAATACGTTCCGCGGGTGGATTAGACCGCGCGGTTTGATGTTGTCCAGGGCTGAAGTCTGGCACACGAGTAGTCGGTGGACGGACCTCGCTTCTCTTGCTTGACCCTCCAGTGTCGCTGACCTTCGGGTTCTGGGACGGGGACCCCACATTTTGGGGCTCGCTCTCCTCCTCAAAATCATCCTCCATTTCGTCTTCATCTCTGTGCTCCTCCCCTCCATCGTGGTCGTCGTCCGGCTCCACGATATCGAGGGCGGGATCGTCCAGTTCGACAGTCGGGTTGGACTCCTCTTCTAGCTCCCGCCAGTGCATTGGGCTCTGGCCGTCATAATGATATCTGAGAGCATGCGGTTGGGGGACCAACACATCGGGCCAATAACTATAACCTATTTTCTACTGAACACTTTAGTGGAGGAGAGCCCGATTCGTGGCCCACTAAAAGGACACGGAATTGCGACAAAGCATCTGACATCAACCAACGTACATCAATTAACAATCATAAAAAGAATCAAATCAAAATTAGATGGTTCCATGTGAAAACAAAATCATCTCGCTAGCATGGTCCTCACCGAGCATGCCGAGACTGCCTTGGCTCCAGCAAAGACGAGCATTACGGTTTCCTGGTCCCTGAAGAACTTGTCGATGAATCGGAGATACACCTCGTACCGCAGCTCGCGATTCGAAATGCGCCATGGAAAATCGTGACAACAGACTTCACGATTCTTGTACATCTCGTCTTCCGGCGCCAAGGGCACATCTTCAGCAACCGAGAGGCGTGGCACTAGGTCCTCGCCGTTAACTAACTTGGAGTTCAAAAATGATTTAGCTGGCTGCTGGAGATACATCACTTTGTCCTTGTACTTCATTGTGTACGTTGGCTCGCCCTTACAGTAGACATATCTACATTCGCGCTTCAACTTGTAGTCGGGGAAGAAGTCCGACACCATTTGCTCCACGGAGGCAATCCTTTCTTGACTGAAGATGAGCATCCATGTGTGGACCCCCCTCGACATCGCGTTCTCGGACACCTTCTTCAGTTGTTTGAGGACCAGTGTGTGCTTGTGATTGACCTCCGTCTTCTCCAATCTCAGGAACAATCGGAAGTCCATGATTCCGACCTCGCAATATTTGATAAAGGCCGATCCTAAGTCACAGAAGGTCCACCTCTCCCTTCGGAAGATGTACAACTGCGGGTCGAATGTCGAACTCTTGTGAACCCACTTGCACACCGACCCCCGCGAACATTTCCGACAGTTTTGGAACCGACAGGTATTGTCCATGACGCGGTCCAAGCCCTCCAAGAGCTTATCAAACATGTCCATGGGTTTCTTCCCCAACCTGCACTCGTTCCTCAGCCACTTCTAACCGACTTGCATGAGGTGCCACATGTGGAACCCGGTTATGCACAACTCCCCCTTCAGATCCTTCCAAGTTGTCGGAACAAAATCCCTGTCGTCAAAAACGTTGGCTGCCTCGATGATGCCATCCTTGATCCCCCTCTTCGTAATTTCCTTCACCAAAACAATCTTGTGTTTCTTGTTCGTGGTCCACATGGCGAGCGGAATGGCCTCGGTCCAACTTGTAGGCCTTTTGATGTAGACCTTCAGCGGAATCTTGAGGATTTTGCTGCCAAGCTCACCCACTGCAGCATCGTCCAGTCTGACCAGAGTCTTCATCTGGTTCGGATTGATGGGCGTGAACTTATAGACCTTCGTGGCACCCACCTTATCCGTTATTTCATTGAACGGACGGCTGGAGTCGATGTCATACAGACCACCAGACTCGTGCTTCATGAAAACCTCCTACCAAATAGACCAAGTTCGATCGGAGGCCATTATGATCTTCCTCTCCCCCATCTTGTCAAAATCAATGACCTTCCGCGAACTACCAACCCCCTTTGCACTGATCGTCGATTCGAAGCTCTGTTCGACCTTCATTTTGAAATCCTGTGCACAATTTGGGAACATCAGAATTCATCTTCATATAGAGGTTCAGACCGTGCAGTCTGAAACAACAAACTCTAGTACAAGTCTAAACCAAACTAGGCTATTACCACAACGACAATGAGGTGAACTTCAGACCGCGCGGTCTGAAACAAGAAACTCTAGTACAAGTCCATTACAATGAACTGGGCTATAACCACGACAATGAGAACTTTAGACCGTGCAGTCTGAAGTGGTCAAGGAACATACCTGGTAGGATTTGTACATCTCTTCTTACTAGGATGCTCTCGCATTTTTCCGATGTTGCGAAGGTCTATTGGCGTTCTCCTAGAGATGGCGGCAATGCATTATGGTCGCGAGCAACGATGATAAATATGGACCGGCGATATTCTCGTCGTTGCATTTGCACGATAATGCGTACAAGTGGTCTTTGTTGTCAAACCACACAATCTCGCATGTCCACCTGCGCATCTTCTCGACGATCGCCACATCATTGATTGACGTCTCGCCCGAAATGATTTCCTTCGCTGCCATCCACGTGTGTTGACCATTGATGATTTTCAAAGGCCCAGCCGCGATGCACTCCTTCCAGCAAGTTAGCCTCGTTTTCGTGTCGGGCATGATTGTTAGAATCTGCTTGGTGAAGTTGACCTTCATGTCGCAGCACAGGATAAGTAAATTCTCTATTATGCTCACAAAAATCACTCTAGAGCATAACAAAGTGACTCTAAAGATCGAACCCACGAGATTCTGTGAAGTATTTACTTGATTTGGGCGAGTAAGCGTTCTCACCCTCTAAAACTTCCTTTCCGGTCCTAGATCTAAAACCGGAAACCAAACAACCACCCAAAGGATCCGGACCAGATTACTTCCCACCCGATTCATAAATCCTCCGTTAAATCCAATTCTCCCAATCTCCAGGACCTAAACAATTTCGGTCCTGGTACTACTCTGAACCAATCCGCTCCGACTGGTTCGCGTATCTGCTCAGCACTCTTCCGGTTTAGTTTTGCCTCTATTGGACCATCAAAGGGTTCGCCACTTAGATTTCTGAGTGGTAGGCCTACCACTCCTTCTGCGGATTATAGTGGTTGAAGACCCACTGTTCTCTCCCTTCCTTTCCTAACTAACTCGAATCCGGTTTGATCCCTCACAACAATCCAGACAGCAATCTGGAATGCAGGTCACACAGAGATCCCCCGTACGATCCGTTCTTACTACAACGACCTCAATGCCAGCTCCTACCCGTGCGAAGCTAGGTGGTTACAAGTATACTCGTCTATTCCAACAGTACCTAGGATCATTTCGTTTACCAACTACGGTGATGAGACCTCTTAGAAGGTCGGACACTCAACCAGACTACCTGTCCAGAAGTTCTAACGCGACTAAGGATACCCTCCCTATCTGCCTAGCCTAACAGCGGCTATCTCATCCGGAACTTTAAAACCCTAGATCTTGCTGGGGCACTGAAATACACTCCCAACACTTACACAACCTGCACACACACTAAGGATTGGAAACTATCGCACTAAGAGGAGAAATCTAACCACAACTCTGCCTTACACCTTCCTAACTCCACATCATGCAAACCTACCAAGCTTGGGAGACACACACAACAAGAAAGCGCATACAAAGGTACAACAAGAATTGCAAAAAGAAGACTCCCAACGTCCCTCGCGGGCGCTGACTATATACATTTCAAAAAGTTACAAATGGGCGGGAAAACTCGCGAAAGTTCCGCTGCCATCTCGGTCAGACTTTCCGGTCCTACCTACTCCCCACTGGACCAGAATAGGTTCCGTATCCATTCCTACTCTACCTACTATGTACATCCTAAGCCCCTATCCGCGATCCGATGGTTGCAATGTCCGCTCCCAGGTCCATCTGCTCAAAAACCTCGTTGAGGTTCCGACTCCTCTCGATCTCCTGAGGTCGAGGAACCGGATTGCCTTCTGTGGACGCGGGCGATGAGTCCAAGTCGATGGCGGTTCCAGGCGTGCCAGCTTGGGTCGTTCTCTTAGACTTGGGGGTCGTATCCTTCCCCTCGCCTACTGTCACTTCCGGGAACGAATCCGGGAGGGAGATATCCGAGAGTCGGATACCGCGAGAGTAGGTTACTCCCGACAGTACCCGGGTACTCTCCTCCATCCGGTTCGCTACCTTTCGTGCCTCCTGCATTGCCGCTTCTACCTGCTCGGCAAAGTCGTTGAGGATCCGCACCATCCGGGTACCGGATAGCTTCTTCTCCTCGTGCTCGTCAAATAACTTGGCTTTGGTGAGGGCCATTCCGGTCTCCCCGAACGTGGCCTTCACTTGCTCCATCATCTGCCGAGCATCCTCTGCAATCGATTTGGTGGCGGCGAAGTTCTCCTTGTGCACTAGGATCTTCGTCTTCATCCGATCCACCTCCTCTTGTAACCGACGGATTTCTGCTTCCTGCTCTCGGGACTCGATTGGATCAGAGATACAACCCGCCGTCTTTTCTGGTAGCTCTCGGTCGGGTGCGGCTCCCAACATTTTCTCGATTGCTACCAGAATCTTCCTCTTCAACTCCCAATCCGCTCGTATGTCGCATAAGGTTTTTATGAGTGATCTGAACGAATCCATGGGATCCAATTCTTCTAACACCATCTTCTCGACCTCCGGCTTCTCCTCTGGGGCCGGGGTGTCACGAGCGGACAACGTCCCCCTGTTGTTGGGAGAGGTGGTCTTCTGCCGTTTGATGACCGACATTGGCGTCTCCTCTTCCTCTGACTCACTGTTCTCCTCAGGATCGGAACCGGATTCCATCTCCTCATCCGTTTCCGATTCTCCGTATTTCAGGAGAGTTTCCTGAGCCTTCCACCTCTTCTCCTCTGGTGCGCTCAGGAGCTGGTGAGAATGATAGAGGTGCATGAGATAGGGGCACACCGGAGTGGCCCTACTCTTCCTACGAGTTGGGTGACCAGCTTGGAAATGATCCGAGCCTAGTCCACTTTCCGGTCTCCTCTCAGAGAGCCGAAAATAGTGTTGGCAAGGGAGATAGTCACCCTCGTCGGTTTTTTCGGATGAAGGACCGGAACTAAGAACTTTAGCAGCCGACGCTACCGCTCATCGATGTAGTCGTCCACCACGTATCCGTCTTTTGGGTTGACCGCTCCCCCGAACTTCCCATGGCAGAACTCATCCTTCCGGCTTGCCATTCCTAGCCCTCCTGCACGGAAACTATAGGCTGTTCTCCACATGTCCTCTGTCCACAAATGTGGAACGGCTCGCAGAGTGTTGTCAAACTCATTGGACAACTTGCCCAAGAGTTCTTTGACTATGGACTCTTCTTTAAAGCCCTAAGGTTTATCCACAAACCCTAGGCAACCCATGGAGCTCAAGTCTTCCATGAGTTGGGACTTGGCTAGTTCGGTGGAGGGAACAACCAGAACTACCTTCCGGAGCTTTACCTCCGCTGGGGGTATACTAGAACTAGCCTATCCGCCTCTAGTCCTCCTAAGCTACGGCATGGACATGGATTGGTGCGCTTGGGACCCTTTCCGATACTCCCTCGCTATCCCTCCTAGCCGCACGTCTCATTCTCACTTTCGCTCTCCGATCCCAACCGGTAATTAAAAGCTCGAACGCTCAAAGACCACAAGTCTCGCAACGGACATTAGCACAAAAGGCGGTCATGGGAAACTAATTGACAGGCACAGAGGCAAACACAGAGCACAGACAGCGCTGGGCAAACGAGAATGAGAAAGAGTTTGATCTAGGTAGCTCTAGTTCTTTTATAGCCGTTGGACACCCTGCCACCTCATCCTGACTCATTCCGGATTCGGTTCATCTAAGGTATCCGGTCCATCCCTATCCGGTCAGACATCCGCTCCTATCCGTTCACTCCCTGGAACCTAGATTGAGTAGACCTTTCCACTATCTCATTTTCCGCTTCTTATTCAGATCTAGATGGTTCCGTAGCTAATTCCGGATACCTATATGTATTTTCCGGTTAGCTTGACTTGGTAAACCAAAAAAATCTAAAATTTGCCCGTTGTGACACTTCACCATTCGATCAAGTACAGCTGTGACCCTGGCCTTCTCCAACGGCTGAAAAATGATTCCCGACTTCTCGTCCGCGTTTATCATGTCCTCAACGTCCAGCTTGAAATATCGGCCTCATCCAAAGATGTACATGTACGACGATGCTTCTTTGAACTTCCGATTGGCTATCGCTTCGGCCTTCAGGCGCCGTCGCGTTTCAGCTTCGTCACTACGTTTCAGGTCCGGCTTGAAGTCGATTACTACGGATAGCTTGTCCGGTACGTCCGCGGGGTTAAATGGCACGGTCGCTGGGTTGTCCACCCATTTCCCGTTCACTTTTTTGAAGGCCAGCTTCTGCGCCTCTTCCTCCGACACCTCAACAGTTTCAGTGAATGCCGACTGACTTGATGGGCCTGGCGCTCCTTGTGAGCCCGAGGGCTCCGTGGGATTTCGGCATTGTCTAATCCATCTCTCCACCCCTTCCTCTTCAGCGGCCGGCGAATTCCCAACGGTCGATGATGGCTTCCTCTTCCTTGTCTTCATCTTGTTTCTTGCTTTCGGTTGGACAGGTTGCACTGGTGCTGCACGGGTAGTCGGCGTCGTGATCTGGGGATTGGCCTGTCGCCCCTCTTGTGGCGGCAATGTTGACTATCGGGGGGCTCCAGTGTCTACGGCACCTGCAACAACTGACGCAGGCGGTGGACGACTGCACGTCGAGACCGCCGAACTGGAGCCTTCGACACCTTTCTGCTTTCGAGCACTCTCTTCAGCGTCCATTCTTTTTTTTCTCTTTGGCTGTGAAATGTTCAATTTTCCCGAGGTCAGTCTTGCAGTATGGAGAGTGCTTGCATCACTTAGGTACATGCTTACCACTTTTCCAGTCTCATAAAAGTCATCAGCTATACTTTCACACTTCGCCTGGATGTCGAGCATGAGGATTTGGAAGGCGTGGGGGACGTGATCGTAGTTCTTCACAATGCGTTGGTGACAAAAAGTCATTTGGTCTTCAACTCGGATGACGATGACTCCCAACGCATTATTACTGGAGTTTATAACGTCAACAAGAGTAGCTTCTCGAAGTGCATAAATATTAACTACTACTAAATTCATGAACGATTTCCATCATGGGTCGCCCGTTGTTGTAAAACCTATTTCTAGACTAAAGACAGGAGAGTCGTGAAGATAACTCATTTGTATTGACCACAACGATTTTGATGCGATGAATTCCAATGGAACCTTGTCATCGATGTGGGACGACCAGGATTCGTGAATTCTCTCTGGCGAAATCTTCGGATATATCCTGTGAGAGGCGGCTTGCTCTCCAGGAAGGACTCCATGGCACTGTTCACAGGAATGGATTTGATCAGAACGCGCGATCTAAAGCAATGTTTATAATGTTCAAAATGCAAGCTTCCTGAGCAAATATAACATTGTTTTCAGGGTTGACATATCCGAACATCCGCCTCGAATTCACGTCCATCGTCCGAACGTCCGGAT